>CM039674.1:362274682-363474682 GCA_022496015.1 Hordeum marinum | reverse complement strand
TTAACCAATGATCATGCACTCATTCTCTTTCACATTTACCACATTAACATCATTAACCATGATTTCTCTTTTATGTGCTACATGTGGTTTTGATTATGCACTCATTGAATACCTATTATTTTGTACTAGTCTTATAATCCATGCAAATTACCGTTGCTATTTTCTAACTCCCAAACAAATATAATTGGGGAACTAGAATGCAATTATTTCTATAAAATCCATATGCCACCGTGCTCTAAAATACATAAGTGAAGTACTAGAGTGACCGCTAAGCTCAAAAGATATAAGTGAAGCACATAGAGTATTCTAATAAATTATGGTGATAGTGTGTCTCTCTCAAATAGGTGTGTCCATAAAACAATGATTGTGTGGAATTAAAACAAAATTGAACTAAAGCAAGCGACGCTCCAAGAAAAACTTATATCATGTGATGAATAAAAATATAGGTGACATACTGATGGAATGATACGAAAGAGGGGATGCCTTCCGGGGCATACCCAAGTTTAGACACTTGAGTATTTATAGAATATTACCTTGGGGTGCCTTGGGTATTCCCAATCTTAGGTTATTGCCGCTCCTTTTTCCTTCATCCATAGTGATAGCACTCAAAACTTGAAAACTTCAGCACACAAAACTCAATAGAAACTTCGCAGGTTCCGTTAGTATAATAAACATATCAAATAATTTAGATGCTTTTGTAAATTGATTATTATTTTATTATTGCATAAGATAATGTATTCTAATTTCTCCATAACTTATACCCCCCGATACAATCCATGCATCATCAAAACAAGCAAACTATGCAAGCAAAAAAAGAATCTATAAAACAGAATAGTCTATAATGATCCGTAATGAAACAATACTTATGTAACTCTAAAAATTCTGAAACATTAGGAAACCCTAAAGAATTTGTATAGCAATATTGTGTGAAAATTTCAGATCAAAAAGACATTCCAATAAAATCATAGAAATTATGCACTTAACGCTAAAGTTTGTGCTTTTGCATCGTATCAATTCTACTCATCATGCAAGTCATCCCAAAGGATTTTGGCACAAACACTAATTTAAACACAAAAACACAATCATTACAGTAGAAATAACCATTTTATCAAAATCAAATAGAAAGTATTGGGTTGTCTCCCAACAAGCTCTTTCTTTATAGCCATTGAGATAGGCTTGGGATAATACTGATGCTCTCATAAAAGACAAGAATTTAAGCACAAATAAAGCATCATAAAACATGTGACAAACACATTTAAGTATAAAATACTTTAAATGCATAGGAATTTTATAAAAAATAATTTATCAATACAGTAAGTATCTAGCATATGCAAATATGAAGAGTGAAACATTAATAATTTCAACACAAAGGGAGGTAATCGAGTAACATGCAAATTCCTATAACCATATTTCCTTCTCTCACAATAATTACATGTAGGATCATAATCAAATTCAACAATATAGATATCATATAAAATACCATATTCGTGATCCACTAAAAAGTTCTATAATCTTCCAAGATAGTGGGATTAACATCAACTAAAGTCATGACTTCTCTAAAATAACTTTTAGTAGAATTGCAAATATCATTATCAATAGTTAATTCATCATGAAGCTCAGAAGTATCAAGATCGTAAGAAATAACATGATTATCAGCCCAATCATGATCATTAGCACAATTGACATTCACAGAATTTATACTAACAAAATTGCAATCATGCTTTTCATTCAAGGAACTATCATGAATCACTTTATAAGTTTCTTTTAACACTTCATCACAATTTTTAGATTCATGATTTTCAAGCAAGACCTCATAAAGATAGTCTAGTGAACACTCACTACCAATTGTTTTAATATAATTGGGTCTTTTGAAAAGATTAGCAAGTGGATGAGGATCCATTTATCTTAAATTTTGCATTTAATTTCTGTTTTAGTAAGACGAGATAAATATAACATAACTAGGCAAGCAAGCAAATAGAAATATATTTTTATTTTTTATTTGTATTAAGCAAGCAAAATATAACAACAAATAAAAAGTAGAACAAGTGAATGATAATTTGTTTGAAGGTACTTGATAGTAGGTTGATGATACTCCCCGGTAACGATGCAGAAATCCTTCCTAAAACTTGTGATCTGCATTGGGTTTTTTGTGAAGAGGAATAGGTGATGCAACACAATATAGGTAAGTATTTCCCTCGGTAGAGAACCAAGGTTTATCAAACCAATAGGAGTAACAACCAACACCCGTCGTCAGGGACTACACACGAAAGATCAAACACTTGCACCCAATGCGGACAAGAGGGTTGTCATTCCCCTTGGACTCGTTATTTGCAAGCCTGTAAGTAATTGTGGTTGGTAGTAGATAATTATAAATTGCAAAAAAAAATAAAAAGTAAATAATGGCAGCAAGGTATTATAGCGTTTCTAAACCTACAAGTGAACAAACCGTGGGGCCACAGTTTTCCCTAGTGGCATCTCTCATGAAAGTAAGCATATGGTGGGTAAACAAATTATTGTTGGGCAATTGATAGAAAAGTGCATAGTTATGTGATATTCACGGCAATGATCATGTGTATATAGGCATCATGTTCATAAGTAAATAGCCCTACTCCTGCCTGCACCAGTTACTATTAATCCACCCATCGATCGCTATCCAGCATGCATCTAGAGTATTAAGTAAAACAGAGTAATGCTTGGAGACCAATGACATGATGTAGACAAATAGAGTTCAATTAATATGAACTAACCCCATCGTTTTATCCTTAGTGGCAACAATACAAAGATGTATCTTGTCCCCTTGTGTCAATGGGATATAGAAATTCGTCAGATTGAACACACTACAATGCACCCCTCTCATTGAAGATAGATCGATCTACTTGGCCAAAGCAAATCAATAGATCGAAGTGATTTACGAACCTATGATGATCATGCACATAAGAATCATAATACATTTCATAGAAGACTCAAATATTTTTCATGAATAATCTGTATAGACCCACAATTCATCGGATCCCAACAAATGCACTGCACAAAACGATTATATTGGATAGATCAAAGCGAAGATGCGATAATCGTTGAATTTAAGATCAAGAGACAGATATAGCCATCTAGGTATTAACTACGAACTCGTAGGTACGTGGGGAACTACTCACACATCACCATGGGAGAAGCAAGGTTGATGTAGAGGCCCTTCGTGATCGATTCCCCCTCCGACAGGGCACCGAAACAGGGCTCCAGATGGTCACACGACGGAACAAAGACTTGTGGCGGCGACAAAAGTGTTTCTAGAGGCTCTCTATGTTTTTGGGGATTAATGAGAATTTATAGGCCTAAGAGGGGCACCGGGAGTCCACCGAGGGGGGCACGAGGCAACAGGGCACGCCCTACCCCCCCAGGCACACCATGTTGGCTCGTGCCTCCCTCATGAGGCCTTAGGTCCCCCCGGAGCTTCCATGTCTTCTTTTGGTCCAAAAAAAATCATATTAAAGTTTCAGGGCAATTGGAATTCGTTTGGTACTCTAAACCTATAAAGCCAAAACATGCAGAAAACAACAACTCGCACTGGGCACTGTGTTAATTGGTTAGTGATCAAAAATAATATTAATTGGTAAATAAACACCCCAAAACTATTCTAGAATGATAATATAATAGCATTGAACAATCAAATATTATAGATACGTTGAAGACGTATCATCCGCCATTGCACATAGTTCACGTTATTTGCGACGGACCTTGAACCATATCGTTTGTGATTCCTGCATCACACACAATTTGGTCGAAGGGTCTCTGATCGATGTGTCGTCCTAGGACCTTCCTGTAGTACTGCTTATTTTTTATTAGGTGTAACCTATGTTTTTCCTTTTAAATGTAGAGTGTATGAACCATCATGTATATGAATATACATCAAGTCATGTAAATCAAAATGCTCTAAACGAAGAAAACAATATATAGAGGAATTCTAATTCTATCAAATATGATATTTATGAAATTTCTGCAAATCTAAGGGAGGCCTAATTTAAAAAAAATCAAACCTGGTTCTTAGCCAGGCTCGGCTTTGACATTTGTAGCCAAACTTTACAAACGGCAAAGCCCCATCTCGCCCTGGCCTTGCGGCCAAATTCACTGTTTTGATCCTTTTGCAAAAGTTGAGAAAGATCTAGCCCTCCTTTCATAAAATTTTGGGATCTGACCCTTTTCCCACCGCCCGGGTCGATGGCGGTAGGGTATAACTGCGTAATGCCAAGTCCCCTGGCGGTAGGGTTAACGACAACCGATGACGTCCGTTGAGTGGGACTGACATGGACTAGCAACCTACCACCAGAAATACAGGGCGGTAGGTAGGTAAACCCTACCGCCGTCGAGGCTGGTGATAGGGTGTAACCCCCCCCCCCCAAATCCCATAAAACCCTAACTGTTGCTAGGGAGGAAAAAATGTTGTGGTAGGGAGTGCAACCTTACCGCCAATAGGCCTGGTGGTAGGCAGTAGTGCCCTACCGCCAACAAGCCTGGCGGTAGGTAGTAGTACACCACATAAGGGGGAAATCGATATTGTATCTAAATCCAAATATATATTTTGCAGTGGGGTGTGCAACCCTACCGCCAGGGATTATGGTGGTAGGGTCATGTCCCATTTAAACTTTGATTTTCTTTCTACAAAACTTGATCATTCAATTATAAAAATCATCACAATATGCATTCAATTCATACATGGTATAATACAGTTTGCAAATCAAGATTAGGATCTCACACGTCATAAAACGCATTGCATGTCGAAATAAATGATACTTCAACATATTGCACATAGCAAAAAAGTTTACATGTCCAACATAACAAATAGTTTAGAAAATCGACTATAGCAAGTAGTTCAACATAGCCAACAAGTTCTCATTCACAGCTCAATACAAAGTACATAGTTATGTCACTTAGTCTTCCTCCCCCTCTTGGTGATGTGCTCGTCATTTCTCTTTAAGCGAGTCTCTTGCGTTGTTGTTGTGCTCCCTGAGAAACATGGATGAACTCTCCATTACTTTTTGGTTTGTTTACCCCTTTTTTTATGAGTTGGCTGAGTTGGTGGAAGTCCATCATCCTCGTCGTACTCCTCCTTGTTAGTCGCTTCCTCTTCTCTCTCGAATTGCTCATCATCCTCTTCTTCCTCACTTTCCTCATCCTCCTCAACATGGCGAGATGGTGATGCGACATGGCTTGAGGAAGCTTCGCCAGAATGGCTCGATGAAGCGACGATATGTGTTGACGGCCCAAGAACATGCACATCACCCTAGCTAGCGCACCCAAGCATGCTCACTAGCTTGCGACAATGGTTCATGAGCTTCTACAATAACAAATAAACAAAAAAACATGATAAAGATCAAGTTTATGGTTATGGATTTAGTGCCAAATACTTACCAGGTTATGGTTACTCAAACATATGGCGGTGGATAGGCTCAAACTTGCCTTCATCACTTCTCTTAGCTTGTTAGATTTTGCGGTCCCAGGGTCGTAAAGTAGCGCATTCGAGCCATCGAAAATGCTTCTGCTCTTCTCAGAACCATGCAAAATTTCAGCAACATGAATAAGTTAGTGATAATGACTAAAGTAGATTCTCCTCCAAGTGATGGCTCCAAACAATTGAACACAATTTACCATTGTGTTCATTTGTGGTGCATACTCCCAAAACCCACATAAGGTCTCTTTGATGTTGGCATTGTAGGCTTCATCTTCGAGGGTCACCATCATCTCACCACATGGGAGATAAAAATGTGTGCCTCGGTCACTAACGGCCCACCAAGGCTATGAGAGCTAAGTGGACGAGCGTTGGCAGTGCAAGCTTGAACTAAAACACAAAAGACAACAACCCGACTCTCTTGAAGTATGGCTCAAAGCGAACGTCGTATTGCATCTGACATGCCTTCATGTACACCCTCATACGCAATGGTGCTAGCATTTGCCAAAATTTAGATGAGAAAAGTTAGTAACTTACTTTTGCAAAGCCATTTTTTCTTGCAAGAACTTAATCACAGTTACCATTCCATTCTCGATAAAACGTGCGCAATGACCGTTGTCAAACGCAAGGCTATGCATGGTATACTTTGTGCCGATGTTCGGATCAAGGGTCCTCCTAAAACAATTGACAATTCAAGTTAAAATTTTGATAGTAAATTTATTTATCAACATTCATTCTATATGCATATAATCCACTAATATAGTACTCCTTACGTTCCATAATATACAAGCGTTTTTGACATTGTGTCCAAGACACTCTTATATTATAGGATGGATGGAGTACTAACTAAAGAAAAATAAGCTAATCAACTAATGTCAACAACATTCATTCATTAAATATCAACAACATTATTCATCAACATTGAAATATGCATTCTTCATTCTTCATTCATTCATCAAATATGCATATATGCATATGAATCATTTACCAACATCTCATGTTGGGCGTTCGGGTTACCCCAAAAATCGGGTCACGTAATTCGGGGTTTTGAAAATTCGGGTTATGAAAAATGAAACCCAAAATACAGCCAAAAATATAAGAACTCGATAATTCGGGTACCCAAAAATTCGGGTTCGGGTTTTCTCGAATTACCCGAATAGGAGCAACACTTCGCATCACAAGAGGCCATTAGGTAGATGGTTTGACGCGGCGCTGCATTTGTGCATGCCCTCAAGGCTCAAGGGAGGTGTGTGACACAATGCGGCACCACAACAGGAAGGAAGAGGATTTGAGCTCAACGACACCGATGGTAGCGGTGGCCATCGTACATCCCATTGGCGCACGGGGATTAGGAGAAAGGGGAAGGAATGGAGCACGACACCACAATCGAGTGACCTGACGGTTGGTGACCTGACCTTGGTTTTGTGGGAAAGAGCCTAGTGTGATGCCAGTTTTTTGGTTGGTTCTTCTCTATGCGTGAAGCATTTTTACTTGGTTGCCAAACAATTTGGGCTATTCGGGTAATTCGGGTACCGTGACCTATTACCCGAATTACCCAAATTAAATTCGGGTTTCCAAAATTGATACCCGATATGGGGATCGGGTTTTTTGGGTTCGGGTTATACGGGTTCGGGTTCGGGTTTTTCGGGTTTTTGTGCCCACCGTGACCAACATCCATCATATTCAACAATTTTACTAGATGCATATGAATCATTTACCAACATCCATCATATTTATCCAACACCAATCATATTCAACCAACATCAATCATATTTATCAAACATCAATGGACCATTCTAAATAAAGCTATAATATGAACTAGGGTTCATCTTCAAATTAGATAGAATGAACTAGGGTTCATTCTGAGCATATCCATCATATTGAATCATTCTAACTAAACATAGAATCAACAAAATTAAAACTACTAGATTAACTAGGGTTCATCTTGTGCCAAAAAATGCATCAAAACCATAGCTTTTTTGACTAAAACTACTTGGAAAGATCAAAAGAGCTTACTTCTCTCGTCTTGAAGGCATCTCGATCCGCAACAATTGTGAAGAAACGAAAGGGAACGAGGGGAGGGGGAGAGGGGAGGAGAGAGGCGCCTCCTATGTTCTTCGGGGCGATAGGAGGATGATGGGGGTTGGCTTGGTGGGTGAGCCCCGTCAGCCGCCCCCCATGGCTTATAATTATTCAAACCCGACCGTCGGAGTCGATAATGGTAGCGCCGAGACCCCTGGTGATAGTTTGTTATACCCTACCATCATGGACCTCAGCGATAGAAAACGAATGAGATCGTAAAATGTTATCAAAGGAGGGTCATATCTTGCTCAATTTTCACAAAAAGATCAAAATAGTGAATTTGGCCGGCCCTGGCCCTTGTAGGTACGTCCAGGCCCATTCGCAAAAAAAAAGGTACGTCCAGGCCGCTGACCAGCCAGGCACGTGCGGTGCCTTTTCCCGATTCCTGTCGTCCGAGCCCCTCCTTCCTTGTCGTCGTTGTCTGGTGATTCCGGCCATCCTCCCGTCCCGCCTCGCCCCCGAATCATTTGCCACCGACGTTTCACCCGATGATGCACCTGGCTCCACTGCCGAGCGTGATTACTGTCCTGGCAGCGGCCCCAGTCCACGTCGGAGCTGTTGCAGCAGTAGAAAATTCGAAATTAATGTACAGTTTTGCTGGTGCGATGGCTGCTCTGTGTTCACTCGAAACGCACGACACGTCACGTGCTTTCTACGAAACAGCATCAGCTTAGATAGCTCCTCCCTCCGTCCGATGGGGTACGCTAGAGCGCGACAGCACGGTGCTTGTAGCCTGTGCACTGCCACGGAGACCCGCCCATACCGCTTCGGCGAACCGGACCTCGGTACTGCCGCAGTGCCGCAGTCCCAGAGACGCAACCGCCGCCGATGCATGCCCACGCCCCCAAGGCCCCGTGCCCGTGCCGAGGGAGATCCATATGCCCCGGCGACGCGGGCGCGATCCCCGAGAACACCGCCAGTTCCCACACACGGCACGAGACCAGCCCACCCACCCCCTCCCTCTCCTCCTTCCCGTGAAACCCCGCAGCCTCCAACTGAAAAGGCGAAATCTCCGAGCCATACACTACCGCCACAATCACTCACCACAGTCGCCGCACACACACACCCACGCACACCCAGATGGCCTAGCGCAGGGGGGAGTCAGCGGTTCCCTCGCGCCTCGACCCCAGCGCCGCCGTACGTACTAGGTGCGTGACGCAATGCCGGCGCCGGACCGCGCCGCGGGGGCCGGTCACCTTCGCGGCCACGCGCACCTCGCCAACTGCGCCCACCTGCGCCACCACCACCACGCGCACGGGCACGGGGGAGGAGGCACCGGGCCCCCCGCCTCCTCCTCGGGCCGGAGGCGGAGCCCCGCGTCGGCGGCGCTGATGCGCGACCTCCTCGCGCTCCAGCGCTCGCGGGCGCGGACGCTGCGGGACCCGTCCACGCGCCGCTCCGTCGAGTCCTCCAAGGTGGCGGCCGACCCCGACCCGTACACCGACGACGACGGCGGCGGCGGCGTCGATCTCCCCGCCAGGTCCCGACGCAGCGCCAAGGCCGACGGGGCGCTCAAGACGCTCCTCGACCAGCTCGCCGAGAACCCCCACCCCAAGCCGGCCAGGCGCCCCCGCCGCCGCTTCAAACGCGGGGCCGGGGCCGGGGCCGCCCGCCGCGCCGCCGGCACCGCCAGTAAGGCCCCAGATCGCGCCGCCGCCTCGCTCTCCCTCAACTCCAGCTCCCAGGAGGCCGTCTGCGGCAACAAGTACCTCTTCCGCGACGGCGAGGACTCGCGCAACGTCTGCGGCATTCCGTGGAACTGGTCGCGCCTCCACCACCGCGGCAAGTCTATCCTCGACTTGGCAGGCAGAAGTCTATCGTGCGGGCTCTCCGACCCCAAGTCGGCCGAACCTGAAGCAGCGGCCGCCGCCTCGCGCGCGCACCGCGGCGGTTCACACTCTCTTTTCCCTGTCAAGTCCGAGAGGCTGGCTTCCTCCACTGGCTCCGATTCTGACGCTTTGCCTCTGCTCGTAGAGGCGGCCACCTCCAGTGCACGCAATGGCATTGGCGGCATGGCTGGGAGCTACTCCGGGGAGCTCGGATTATTCTCTAACAGGAGCAGCGAGATGGACTCTGACCTCTTGTCCGAGGCGCGCTCTGGGACACGGGGCTCTCTGCGAAGCCGCAGCCGGCACCGGAGCCTGACACAGAAGTTCGCACCAAGGACGTTCAAGGACGTCGTCGGGCAGAGCTTGGTGGTGCAGGCGCTGTCCAACGCCGTCTTACGGAGGAAGGTTGGGTTGGTATATGTCTTCTATGGGCCGCACGGCACGGGAAAGACGTCGTGCGCGCGCGTCTTTGCCAAGGCGCTCAACTGCCACTCTGCCGAGCACCCACGGCCCTGCGACTCGTGCATTTCGTGCATCGCGCACAATGTTGGCAAAAGCAGGAGTGTGATGGAGATTGGGCCTGTAGGCAACATTGACATGGATGGCATTGTGGATGTTCTTGACAATGTCATGCTTTCACCGGCACCATCACACTATAGGGTCTTTATATTTGATGACTGCGACACATTGCCAGCAGACACTTGGAGCATCATCTCGAAAGTCATTGACCGGGCACCCCGTCATGTGGTGTTTATCCTTGTTGGTCCCAACCTCGACCTTCCTCATATCATCCTGTCGAGATGTCAGAAGTTTTTTTTCCCAAAGTTGAAGGAGTGTGACATTGTCAACACATTGCAGTGGATTTCCACCAGTGAAAGTCTAGATGCAGATAGGGATGCATTGAGGTTAATTGCATCCCGTTCAGATGGATCACTGAGAGATGCTGAGATGACTCTTGACCAGCTGAGTTTGTTGGGGCAAAGGATTTCTCTGTCTCTTGTCCAAGAACTAGTAAGATATTTTGAAAGCATCATTATACCATCAACCTTTTTTTTATCTTGAAAAGATATTTTACAAGCATGATCATACCATCAACATTTATGTTTTGAAAAACAAACTATATGATGTAGATTCAATACCTGGCTTCCTTTTGATTCGAATAGAAGGTGTCATCAACTAATAATTTGGTTAGGTTTTTTTTGAAAGTGTAATTTGTCAAGAAGTGAATTAGACATAGTATAGCAACTTCAGATAACACATATGATCATCATATCACATGGTTGGAATAATCGGCACATGCACTGAATGGTCTCTTTGGTAAATTTGGTAACTGAAATATCACATAGTTGGAGTACAGCTACGGAACTCGCTGACTTATGCCCCTGTCAGAATTTTAATGCTCCTTAGTTGCAATTCTTGTTTTGACAACAATATAACTTAGCTGCTTGTTTATGTCACAGGTTGGTTTGGTATCCGATGATAAGCTGGTTGATTTGCTTGATTTGGCACTATCTGCTGACACTGTGAACACAGTGAAAACATTACGAGACATTACAGAAACTGGAGTTGAGCCTTTGGCACTGATGTCTCAACTTGCCACGATAATTACTGACATCCTGGCCGGTTCCTACATATTTGCAAGAGAAAGACCACGAAGAAAGTTCTTCAAACGTTCGACCTGTAAGCATCAACTTTTTTTCAAGCATGCATAATTCAAAACAATCTAACACTATTTTCTTATGCGGGCTATCTCTGCTAAGACTATGAGGTCAATCATCTGGTTCTCTGGTTGACATGCTTTTCTTCCCTCTTGCCTTACGGTTAATATTTTGCAACCACTTAATGAGTGTTCTGGTATACTAATTTCAGTGTCAAAAAATGATATGGAGAAACTACGCCAGGCCTTGAAAACACTATCGGAAGCTGAAAAGCAGTTGAGAGTCTCCAATGACAAGGCAACATGGCTTGCGGCTGCTCTGCTTCAGCTTGCTCCTGATAAGCAGTATATGGTACCCAGTTCATCAACAAGTACGAGTTTCAACAACGGTGTATTGGCCGGTTCTCTTCCTGGTAAGGATGTAGCAAGGCACTCAGCTATTGAGCATAATGGTAACATGGCAAGCACTTCTTATGGGGAAAGGAGAACCGTTGAACATACATCAAATCACCATGGTTCACCCACTGTTACCAAAGTGAACGAGCGATCCAAACATAGCAAAACTAACAGTGAAATAATTTGGCAAGCGGTGCTTGAGAGTATTCAGTCAGATACACTACGGAAAATGATGGCCAGAGAAGGAAAGCTAGGATCTGTCAGCCTAGGCACTGGTAAGCTTCAAAGTCTAACATCCATTTCAATTTTCAAATGACAAGTTTTTTTCCTTTTGTCCTAGAAGATGAAACATATAGCTTCAGTACTCACAGAAACAGAGATGGCAAGCTCCTGTAGTATTGTGTTGATAATAAGACAATAGGACATTTGCCAATTGCTTTTATATATCATTATCAGTTATTCAAATAAATGCTTGGCACTTTGCTGAAGTCAGTCGCAGTACTCATGGTTAACTTACATCTAGGCCAAGTAACTAACTATTAACATTTTCTCTAAATAAGGTATACATTTTTTTTAATATAAGTAAATGTCACAGTTTTCTTCAAGTCAGAAAGCATACATGGGAAGTAGCAATCTATGAATGAAATTATAGCTAAGCTGATACGCTCATCAGCTTATCGTTAGGGATGCAAGTGTGAGCCCATTGGACCACATCATGTAGTTAATGATTCAGTTCCTAGTCAACTGGTTGTCCACTTTGTATACAAATGAATTAACCAAAATGAACTATGATGGGGTCATTGGCGCTGCCATGCCTCCAACTTGTATGTATACTATGTTAATGTTAATGTTTAGCTTGTTGTTCTACCAGATTGTTTTTTAACATCAGCTTCCTTTCTTCCTACAGCACCGACAGTGCAACTGATATTCAGCTCACGTGTAAATAAGTCCAAAGCTGAAAACTTCAGGGGACAAATTATGCAGGCGTTTGAGTCTGTTCTTCATTCTGCTATAATACTTGAAATCCGATATGAATCAAAAAATCATGCGGGAGCAGGTCATGATCCATCTATGTTTACTCACCCAGAGAATGACTCTGACATGGTATTAAGGAGATCCTTCAGTAAACATAGCCCGGTTTCTTCTGGAGGTGAAACCCTCATCAGGAGGCTTAAAAAAGACAGGGTTGTCAAGGGAGCTAGTTCTACTAAGACCAAATGGATGCAATCTGATCCCCATATATTAACAGAAGGCGAGATCATTGAAGTTGGACCTTCTAACATGCACCGGCATCCTGAAACAGATAATGGTGTTCCTAATATAAATGAGAGAAGAAATGATAATGTATGGGAAGAGGCTTTGTCATCACCAAACCAAGAGGGTGTGATTAAACAAGGAGGAAAAAATGGGAATAAACAACGTCGACAGAACAGCATAGTAAAACGAAAGCTCTCACTTGCTCATGTTCTCAGTAAGGCAGAGGTTTGTTCTCAACGAGGAGGCTGGTCTAGACGAAAAGCTATTTCAATTGCAGAAAAACTGGAACAAGAGAATTTGTAAGTAACATCGTCTTACATCCTGTTCAAACAACCTAAAATATAGGAATAATACTTCAGCATCTGCATCTAAGAAATTAATACATGTCACTACACCTTTACTCTGTGTATTATGAAATAAAATAAAACAAAACAAATGATAATGTATTTTTCAAAGATGCTCAAAGCTTTGCATGTTCTTAAGATACATTTTTCAGAGAAGATATAAATGGTAATATCACAATCCAATAGTTGGTATTAATCAGCCATCATGCATGGTGAGCAATCAATTCTCTATACCAGCACGTATCATGAGAGCATTAAGAAATCATTTTTGTAACAACATAAGTCGCCACTCAAATATTCTATGTTTGAATTGATTTTGCCAGTCACAGCTTCGTGGTTTGTACTGCTCAGAGAACGGTGTTTGATTGTGATAATTTTTATGCACAGGAGATTAGAGCCTAGATCGAGGAATATACTTTGTTGGAGAACATCAAAGACTCGACGGAAGGTAATATTCATGTCTGAGTTATGTTGGAAACAATGTGCTACTAAAATAAGTGCCAGTGGGTCTTTTTGCACCACTGAATACAATCGGAATGTTAACTTGTATCAGTTTCCCCCCTTTTATCATTTGCATATTGGTGAGGAGTTGCTTGCAATTGTGGGAGTACACAAACAAGCCATGATTGTATAGCTTGAATAATGTACGCTGGATCTGCTGCTCCCCTTTGGTCGTACCTTAATATAGGTCTTTTCTCAAGATGAGTATACTAATTTCTATGAGGAAACCAAACAAATTTGAAAAAGGAAATGGTAACATCCACGCACTGCCAAAAAGAGGAACTACCTTGTTGGGTTGATTTTTCCTGATACATTCTTGAGGGATTTTGAATATGTTTGGAATGGCTGTAGATTTTCAAGTGAATTAGCAACTGTGTAGTGTAGACCCCTTGGCTAATACTGACACGGTATTTAAACACAGCACAGCTATGGTGTTTATGCACTGGTAGTGTGCATGAAAAATTAGCGGCGGAGTTTTTGAACCCTGCTTAAATTGCAGTTTTTGTTCTTATACTTATCATATATGTTTTTGTCAATGCTAATCCAATCATTTTTCCACAGCTCTCGTCGTTTAGGGTCAGGACTGGAAGGTCACGGTCACAAGCTATATCGCGGCTTATCCTGTGCGGAAGATGCATCTCCACAAAATCCCCAAGATAAAAGGACACTAGAAGTGGTAGCTTTACAAGCGTTTAATTTAGCATCCATAATTTATTCACTCTGTACCTTGTAGGCTGTAGCTGTTTCAATTTTTAGGCCTTCTCTAATCTGTACATTGTTTGTCATGTAAAAGAAAGATAGAAATGGCGTAGCAAATTCTTTTCTGTCAAATATGCGTTGTAATTCTTTTTGAAAGCCAACAGAGTCTGTACCAAAGGCTTCACTAATAAATGGTTTCTAGTCGGCATAGTTCATACTATACTGTGAAACAAGTATCTTTGCTAAAGGAACAGTTTATGATTAGTGAACCATGTCAAGATAAGTATTAACCGCAAAAAAGGGAAACTGCTACGTGTTAAAGATGCTGGGACCTGCTTTGATCTTCATTTTATTCTTCCTCGGACTGTCCCTAGAAACTCGCACATTGAGGTTTAATTTTCAAAAATAGAATTCAGATTCTTGGATAATTGCACTTACAAAACTGTATTCAGAGGCCAGCACTAATGTCTTTGTCATATAACTTAAGGTCACTGAACAAATGATACAAATTACAACACTTGCACTGTCAAACTAGAGCTACATGCTCATAGATGTTTAGACAAAACTGTAGTTTCTCCAGACCGGTTCCATATACTTCATGGATCATCTGCAATAATGCTTGTCAACTCAAGAGACCACCACCTGAATTGCCCAAGGCACCACCGTCGTACTACATATAATAGGAACGAAGCCCCTTCAGATCCTCCTCTGTTGCAGTTGAATGGATCTGAACAATAACAAGATCTTTTAAAATGTACCCGCACATACGAGTAATCATCAGAGATTCTGAGTTGCAGCAAGAACTAACCTGAAGATGAGAACTACAAGAACTAACCTGAAGATGAGAACTAGAGGCTCATTTGTTCATTGTGGTCGACAAATAGAAGTTCCAAAAGATGGAACAAGAGGACATGAAGGCAACACGAGCAGGCAAAGGAATCATCCTGGTATGCATATTGAAAATTAGCATAAGAAATGGCTATTCACATGAAATAAAGTATGGAGCATTAATAACTAAACTAGAAAACTTAATACTACCTAGACTAGGATTAGAAATATGCTGAGCTAAATATTTAGAGGTAGAGCTAGAAGTTACGGGACTGTACCCGAAGTTAACAATCGATACTGGAATCCAAAATTTGAACCCTGCAATACCAAATTACCAGTAAAGAGAGACATAACATAACATGAGTTGTTTTCGTTCAAGCACAACGATAAGATTACGCTCAAGCAGAAACAGTACCGTCGAGAAGAGTGGGAAGGGCGTCATTCTGATACTTAGATGGCAATTCTGACAATTTTCCTAACCACAAGTTATTCCAGGCAAAAATTACGGAGATAACACATGGACCAAGAACAATCTGGTTCAGTAGGACCTGGAACGACAACAGACATAAAAATATGGAATGTATTAACATCAAAATCCCCAAATCATTCGGTTACATGGGAGGGCGCATACCATACCTTAGCGGACAGAGTAGCAAGTGTTGGCTGGGGCATACATTTGTCGAGAAACTGATACCATGCATATGAGCCAGGACCGTAGAGAAGAAATCCGTAAGATGCTATACGAAGCCCACGAAGCCAATCATGGTTGAGCAATAGATCCGGCACAAGAGCCTGAAAGGAGGACACCAGCACGTGCGAGAATTCAGTACAATCGTAGAGTGTCAATGTGCATTGTGAGATTAGCAACTGTGGCATGGTGGTGCAGGTTGCAGGATTATGCTTACTATACGCAAACTACGGATTTGGAGTTTACAGTTTGATATACAGCGAAGTTGAATGTGACATCTAAGTAGAATTTCATCAAGGCAGCAACTGCTTGCGGAACTCTATCATAATCCAGTTAGGACTTCCAAAAGAGAAATGAGATGCAGAACAGAGGATCGACCTTGCTGTCGGGTTCGGGACCGCGGCTTCGGCGGTCGACGATGCGGCGGTGGACCTGCGCAATCGTGTCGCCGGTGAGGGTGAGACAGGCGGCGGTCACGGCCTGCTGGAACGGGAAGTCGAGGGGCCAGCCACGGCTTTGGCCGGCGGAGTCCGACGACGACGACGACGAGAGCGGCTCCCGCGGGGGCCCGCGGCGGCGGCCGCGAGCGTCTTGGTTCCGGCGACCGCGTCGCCGCGATTCGTTCTTCCGGCGAAGAGACGGGAGGTTCCACCACCACTCGCCGCCGCTTCCAATGGCTTTCATCTTTCCGCGGGCGGCGGCGGCTGGTGTGCGAGGTGTGAGGCGTGCGACAGTGTGGGGGCAATGGGGGACCGGGGCAGCTTTGGTAAGATGCCGAGCATGAGGAGGGTATTCGCCTCACCAATAATAAGGTTTTGTGGCTCCGAGACTCCGAGTCCTCTGCCTGGTGTCCCTGCAAATGGGCCGGGCAGCTTAAACCAAGGGAGATCTTTTTTTAGGTTAACAGCAGAGTTGCTAAAATTTCATTGCAGAAGACGAAGCCGATGGCTAATTCCCCATACATAGCTTAATTAGGTATAAAACACTATAAGATATATAAAAGCGTCGGGAGGCTAAGCAAACACAATACAACAGAAACTACAACACCGATAATCATAATGTTATCGTAAATCGTCGACCGTGCTTATGCCCCAACGATTTCAACTTCGCCACAACATCACGCAAGTGCGCTAAACTGTCGCATCAATCATGGCAACCACATGCATGTTGAACAACTTTGTCGGCACCTGATAGAGAAGACACATATGATGGAGGAGCGGACATGTGTCGTTTCGGTCTCGAGAGGAATGTGTCGATGTCAAAACCGGTAAATCTCGGATAGGGGGTTCCGAACTGTGAGACTAGAATCAACGATAACAGGAGACGAAGGGGACATAAATTTACCCAGATTCGGGCCCTCCTATGGAGGTAATACCATACGTCCTGCTTGGTTGTATTGATGATGTGGGAGGTTACAGAGTTGATCTACCTCGAGATCGAATAGCTAACCCTAGATGAGTTGTCCTCCTATACCCCTAAACCCTCCGGCTTATATAGACGTCGAGGGTGCCCTGGGTTTACACATGGTCAGTTACATACCGAAAAAAGATAAACATGCCTAACTACAGCTAATAACTTGGAGAATACGTCAGGGCTTCTCGAAACTTCCATCTGGCATAGGTGGTCTTTGATCGTCTAATGCTCCCTGTGCGGCCCACATAGCCCGGCTCATAAATAATAGGCTGGCTATCCGAGGACCCCTAATCCAGGACTCCCTCGGTAGCCCACGGACTAGCCTTTAACGCCGATATATATCCGGTCAATCTCCTCATGTCGTCATCTTCGGCTTGCAAGGTGAGTCCCTCATCCCTCCTTGTACGGCAACCAACCAGTCTTCGGTCAGATCCCAAGCATCGCGGGCGCAAGTTCATTATAATAACTGCGCGCATTCCTCGATTTCCACGCATCGTGGGGAGGCGAGTGGTTAGTGATTTTTACAATCTTACCCCTCCATAACGGATGCACCATCCATTTAATCAAACAAAACCGTGGCTCAGACCACATTCTCTTCCTCCCCATTGAAAGAAACTCCTAGTGGAAGCTCCATGCAAAACATGGCTAACGTCCCTAGCTCCTCTGCACGTCCCTACGGCTCACGCCCAGGGGACTGGACCAGCTGTTCTGTTACACTCCCGCGGCTCCGCAATCTGGAGACCCAGGGGTATCTTCCTTCTTCAGATCTGGCGGCAACCCGCGCAAGTCTGCTCTCTTACGGCGACGAAGTTTTCGACGCGCGTTTCCCCAATCCTAACAAGGGGGAGTGCGTACGCTTCGTCCCCTTTCTCCTCCGGGGCCTTGGGTTTCCAATCCATCCGTTCCTGAGGGGGTTGCTGGAGTTCTACGGGATCCAACTCCACCACCTTACTCCAGGGTCCATTTTACACATGTCAGGCTTCGTCGCTCTCTGGAGATGTTCTTGGGGTGTGAAGCATATTTTGATTTGTGGAGGAAATACTTCTGTCTCGTCCCCCGAACTCGGGACAAGACAATTTTGGAGGTCGGCGGAGCCAAAGTGTGCCGCATAGCAGGGACGGGGTATCCGGCAGGCACATCAAAGAAATCCGAAGAATGGACTTTGGAATGGTTTTATATTGAAGATGTACCCCTATTCAAGCCAACTTGGACATGTCTTCCCGAATACTTTGACGTCCTCCCGAAGAAGAGGTACAACTGGTGGCCGAGGAGCTCGTCCTAGGAGGAAAGCGTCGAAGTGCGGCGCCTAGCCGCGCAGGTGCGGATGCTCGTCCACCACCAACTGACCATGATCGACGTCATGGCCGCCGCCATCTCCTGGTGTGTGCAGCCCCTCCAACAGAGGGTACACCCCTTGTGGCAATACAACGGGACAAGCGACACCACGCGCTCCCGAAAGCAAGGGCCCGCCAATCCGACGGCGTTGGCCACCGCACTTGCCGACCTATACAAAGGAGAGCAAGAAGACTTTGTTCGGCGGGCAACCAAGGAAGAATATTCGGCCCACAATCCCATCGAATGGGTAAGCCTTTCTCTTTCAAACATGAAAATAGTTCGGGGTTTCCGTTCCGCACTTTATTTGACTGAAGCCTGGCGTGAACAGGAATGGAGGAGTTTCATCGAGACCGTCAACTGTCCGGCTCCTCAGCCCGAGAACCATTCACGCGACAACGATCCGGGTTTCAACAAGGACCCGGATCTTCTACTTGACTTCGAAGATGGAGTCTATCTACAGGATAGCATCGTCCAATCCCTGGTGGTTATCATAGTTGATTACCCCGGGTCATTCTTCATCCCTACAGCGGGCAAGAAAAAAAGCTCCTCCTGCAAGAGGCCAGCTACCAAGAGCGCCCCCGACGTGCGGGTCCCGACTCCAAAATGCCGCCGATCCGTGCGCCAAACACCGGCAGCCGAAGCTACGGTCGAGTCAGAGGCCAACAGGGATCCTGCGAAAGAGCCGGTCATGGGGACGAATCCACCTGCCCGCTCATCCCGAAGGTACATTGTTCGGTTATCCGCTTATTGTTGCGATCAATAGAGTCTTACAACAGTTTGTTTCATTGAAATACTTAGGCCAAACGCCCAATCCTCTCCTACTGAAGAGATTACCCGGGTGTCTAGAGACGCCCGAAATTCCCAAGCCACGACCCATGCGGCTTCTGCTATAGAAGCCCCCATGGCCAATCCGGCGCCCGCCGATTCTGGTGATGGTGTATCCGTCACCAAATCGGAGGTGGAGAGTGCCATGCATCACCAGCAACGATGGGAGGCCACGCGGCACCCAATTTTCCCCGAACAGGAGTTCGGCGCCCTATGCTCAGCGGATGCGCACCTTGGTGCCGCCCGAGGTGGGTTCGACGAAGCTATGAGGTTGATATCAACGAGCATATAGGTAAGTGATCGGTTTTTATAGAATCCAAACATTCGTGTAAGCCCAGTAGCCCCCGAGCCTTAATTTGGTTTGAAACAAACGAATTAAGGATCTCCGCACTATTTGACTGCTGATGCAGGCCTCAAAGTAATAGGCTGAGCAATTGGCCAAGGAGCTCGAGGAGAGCCGCACAGAAGTACAATCCGTGAAGGCCGAACTGGCACAAGTAAAGAGCTTCACGCAGGAGGCCCATGGTGAGTGTACATTTACTCCTAATCTTAATGTATCATCGTGCCTGACACACGGATTCCGTGTAGCAGCCGGATCAACTGGGCACATGGAAAGGGAGCTGGAGGAAGCCCGAGACTCTCAACGATACGTCGAGTCCCAGCACCAGGCTGGTTGCCTTGTTGTGCAAAAGCAGGCCGAAGAAATTAAGAATTTGAAGATTTAACTGGCCCAATCTCAAGAGGAAAATCGAAAGCTTCAGAGGGGCGTGTTCGGTAAGTGTGATTCTATATTTCTGATGTAGGGAATAATAGTAAGCACGCTGTTGCCTTATGTATAGGCCTCCTGTTCGGGCATCCTGAAGAGGAGATCGGATCATACTAGGGGGACCCGCTGAAGGAGCTAACCTCTCTCCACAGGCGCATGCGGAAAGCAATGAAAGGAATGGTGAAGGCACTATGGCCTGCCGAACAACCACCTGAAGGGCTAGCCGCACTCGTGGATCGATTCAAGGGGGCTCGAAATAGGTTCGAGCTGTGGAAGACTTCGGCTTGACATGAGGGAGCACGGGAAGCATGGGCAATGACCAAGACCCGTTTCACCAGACTTAACCCCGAGCATATGGCGCGGGCTGGCCCCGTGGGATCGGATGGAAAAGAAGTGCCACTCCACCTGGTGTATGACCAGGTGATGCCTGCCGCCCGTCTTTCGCAAGAGGACCGCCCCCTTGACACCATAATCGATAATCTTGATTAGCAGGCACACAATTTATTTATATGTACATGTGTATAAACAATCTGTGTTGTAAACTTTGTCTTAACCGGCCATCGGCTTCTCCCCCCCCCCATGCGAAGAGCTCGGGAGTGTTCCTCCTTATTTGTCCCTCCAAAAGAGCGATCTGTATTCGGGGAACCAGGCAATCCGGCCATGTGGTGCGAAGAGACAGAAAGCACACAGAAAGATATGTTATATTACTACTTAGCGCAAGAAACATCTTTCGAGGAAAATAGTACCTCTATTGATACCTTTCGTTGGGACTCTACGAAGACTGTAGATAGAAGTCCGCATACTTTTAGTATGTGGCTAATTCTTCTTTGGGAAGAAAAGACCCAAACAACGGTGATAACAACCGGAGCCGTATGAGGTGTTTCCGTCACAGCCGGCCAATTGTCTCCGTATGATAGCTAGCTTCTGGCTTCACCCGTATGAGGTACGTGTCCGGATGACCCGGTCGTAACAGTTGCAGAGGTGCTCCCTTTACTCTCTAGCCGAACAATCAAGAACATAGAGGGTAATCACAAGAGGGAGGCAACCCAGCTTGGCAAAGTCTTAGTTCGAATTGATGCATATGATGGCCAGAACACGACAAAAGAAACATGTGCGCATGATTAGTGTGAGCAAATACTTGTAATAAAAAGGGTTGTCTACTAGAAGAAGCCCCCACATGCTGTGTTTGGATATAACACTTTATGGTGTATGTCGATAATCTTTAGTACAAGATTGGTTCAACCGCACATAGGGAAAGAAAAGAAATTGGCCCTATCAAACAACAAAATGGGAAGGGAAGAAAAAAGAGAGGCAAAAATAACAGGGAAAAAAGGAAAAAAATGCAGGGAGTTAGACGACACCGGTTTATCCGTAGCGGAAGCACATTTGCTCCCTTGGTGGTTTTGGTAATTCATAACAACATATAAGTCATTGAACTAATGTTGTTCATGAAGTATGTTTTAGAAAATTTCAATGATGGGTTGGCAAAGAGATTGTGGAACACCCCAAAATGCAAGGAAATGGATTGGCAAAGCTTCAAGAAAGAGGACTCTACATTTTATATTTTTGAGAAATCACCTTGAGTCCATAGGAAAGCCAATATTATTAAAAGGGGGTAAAGTTTTGTTGCTGAACAAAATGCTCATACGTGCACAAGTAATAGTCACCAAAAACACCCACAAACTCTCCCACCAAAGTCTGTCCTAAGCCAAACACTCAAAATCGGTGCAACCAACATTCCACATTTGGTGCCACCGATTCCAAACCCTAGACACACTCAGCCAAACCCTAACCCTTCGGTACAGCCGATACTGCTTTCGGTGCCACCGAGTTGGGCTGCCAACTTTCTGTTATGCAAGTTCACAGTTTCGGTCCCTCCGAGATTGTTGAATCGGCGTCACTAAGAATGGGCATTTTGACCGTTGGTCACCTTATCGGTGCAACCGAGATTCCTATATTGGTCCCTTCGAGATTCAAAAGTTGCCACCTTTGGTCACTTCGGTACCACCGAGATTAACACATCAGTGTGACCGAGTTGGTCATTTTGTGTGTAACGGTTGGATTTTTGGGGATGCCTATATATACCCCTTCACCATCACCTACTCGATAGATAAGCACTCAGAACTATTCCATACCTATCCTATCAGTTTTCTGAGAGAGAACCACCTACCCTTGTGTTGAGGTCAAGATCTTCCACTCCAACCATATGGATCTTGATTTCTAGCCTCCCCAAGTTTCTTTCCACCAATCTCATCTATTCTACCAAGCCATATCTATGAGAGAGTGATTGTGTGTTGAGGAGTCTATCATCTTGAAGCACAAGAGCAAGGAGTTCATCGACATTACCGAGCCTATTACTTTTTGGAGGGTGGTGCCTCCTAGATTGGTTAGGTGTCGCTTGGGAGCCTCCTACTTCGTGTTGTGGAGTGAACCAAGAAGTTTGTAAGGGCAAGGAGATTGCCTACTTCGTGAAGATCTACCCCGAGTAAGGCTAGTCCTCCGTGGACGTAGGCCATCATGGTATAGTCAAGGTTGCTTCTTCGTGGAACCCTCCGTGGGTAGAGCCCTCCGTGGACTCTCGCGACCGTTACCCTCCATGGGTTGAAGACTCCATGAACGTGGATGTACGATAGCACCACCTGTCGTAACCACGGGAAAAATCATCGTGTCACCAATTGTGTTTGCTTTCCTTACCCTCTCTTTACTTACATGTGCAATATCTTTACTTTCCGCTGCTATACTCTTAGACATGCATGTGTAGGGTGTACTTGACATACTATGAATGCTAAAATCTGCCAATAATTAAAATTGGAAAAAGTAAATTTTTATTTGGTCAAGTAGTCTAATCACCCCCCTCTTGACCTACTTTCGATCCTACAAGTGGTATCAGAGCTTTGGTCTCCGTTGCATTGGTTTCACAACCTAGGAGAAGTATGGCATCTAGTGAGGGAAATTATCACCGTAGAGGTCCGTACTTTGATGGCACAAATTTTGCTAGTTGGAAGCACAAAATGAAAATGCATTTGCTTGGTCATAATCCTGCCATTTGGGCTGTTGTTCGTGTTGTCTTGCAAGGTGAATTCTTTGCGGAAGAAAAGGAACCCAATCGTGAAGCGACTGCGGATGAATTGAAGATGTTGCAACTCAATGCTCAAGCATGTGACATTCTCTTCAACTGCCTATGCCCCGAAGAATTCAACAAAATCAGCCGTCTCGAGCACGCAAAAGAGATTTGGGATACTTTGGTTGATATGCACGAAGGAACTGAGTCCGTGAGAGAATCCAATTAGATATTCTTCAAGGTCAGCTTGACAAGTTCAATATGAAGGATGGTGGAGGATTCGTTGAGATGTACTCTAGGCTAGCTCTCATCACCAATGAAATTGCGGGCTTAGGAAGCAAAGAAATGACAGACAAATTCATCATCAAGAAGATACTTCGAGCTTTGGATGATTGATATGACACCATTTGCAAATTGATCCAAATGATGCCCAACTACAAAGATCTCAAACCAACGAAAGTGATTGGTAGAATTGTTGCTCATGAAATGACACTCAAAGACAAGGAAGAGCTTCATCACAAGTCTAGCGATGCTTACAAAGCCACGAGTGATGCTCCCGCTACCTCAAGCGACAACCTTGTCACAAATGAATAGATAAGCCTTATGGTCAAGAAATTCAACAAGTTCTGCAAGAATAGAAGCAAAGATCATAGATCCAACTCAAGACATGAAGAGAAGTGTTCATCAAGTCATGACAGAAACTGCTACAACTGTGGAAAGCCCGGACACTACTCCAATGAGTGCACGACTCCTTACAAATTAAGAGAAGAGTCAGCAAGAAGACGAAGCTCAAGAGATGAGTCACCTCGAAGAGAGAGAAGGAGTAGAGATGATCGTTATGAACGAAGACCCTCAAGGATAAGTAGGGACTCGGAGAAGAAGGACAAGTACACCAAGAACTACTCAAGAAGGAAACATCAAGCTCATGTTGGTGAATGGGTTTTCGGCTCTGACTCCGACAACCACTCCGAGAGAAGCTATCACTCCAACTCCAACTATAGTCAAGATGAAGGTGTTGCCGGAATTGCTCTAGTGACTACCAACTCCTATGATCTATTTGATTCACCAAATGAAGTGAGTGGAAGTTGCTTCATGGCTAAAGTCCCCAAGGTATCACACCCGAGTATCTTGATTTCAATAGTGATGAATATGACTTGTTAATTGAAGATGACTTGCTATTTGACAAAACTAGTAATGATAGTCAAAATGAACTTGCTAGTACTCACTCTAGTATATATAAGTCGTGTGATGATGATAAGTTGGAAATAGAACGACTAACTCAATAACTAAAAACTCTTAAGTTAGCTCATGAGTCAACTCTAGAAGATCATAGAGAGCTTGTAAGGACACATGAGAAGCTACGCTTCGAGAAGCTCAATTTAGCGCAAGAGCATGAGTTCCTTAAAGCTATCAATGACAATCTTCGAAAGAAGACTGCCTCTTATCTAGCCAAACGACTTCTCTTATCTACATTCATGCCTCAAGTTAAGTCTAAGCAAGCTAGTAACAAAGGAAAGAAAGGTTCTTCAACTAGTAGCAATAAAAATGATAAATCCAATGATATTGCTTCTAGTAGTTCTCTTGATCCCACTAACTCTTCTCTTAGCCAAGTTACACTTGAGCAAGAAAATGAACTCTTGAAAGGGATTATAGAGAGAGGTATCTACAAGAGTCTTGAAGGGTGCAAACAATTTGAGGAGATTGTACGCAAGCATGGAGGATACCGGAAGAATCATGGTGTTGGCTACTTCAACGCTAATGGAGTTGAATGGGAAGAAGGTCAATACCCCAATCCCAAGTTTGTTCCTCAAAAGGAGAAGTATGAAAATACTCTCCCCAAGGGAACAAAAGCTCAAGATGAACTTCCACCACAAGACACCAAGCTCAAGGACAAGAACAAGCTTCAAGAGGACTTTGGCTCAGATGAAGATGAATCCCAAGCTTTGGTGAAGTGGGTTCCCAAGGCTACTACAAGCTCAACTTATACAAGTGCTACTTCAACACCAAGGATTCCCATCAACTTGATGTGGGTCCCCAAGAAGAAGAACTAGAGAGTTCTTGAGGGGTGACTCCGCCAATGAAATTCACTTATATTCATTATTGGCCAGGACTATTTGCAATCAACATCAACTCTATGCAATATTTCAAGGAGTCACACATTCCCTCAAAGGTAAGCAAGGGACAAGGTAATCAACAAATCAATGGACATCATCACACATTCTTTGCACTCCATGCCCATAGATATCCTTGTATTTGTCTCTTGTGTGTTGGGACTAACCCATGTAGGTGAGAAGAGTAATGAAACAACAAGGATGCTCCCAACTCTTGGTGATCTTCATCAACTTTGAGCATCCACCACTACCTCACCAACCTGAAGTCTTCATCGACAAAACCCAAGGTTAGTTTATACCTCTTATGGGGGGATGTCACATCTAGGGGGGGGGGCTTTACTCTAAGACTTGAGTTAAAGCATCTCAAAAGAAAGTGACAACATTAAATGCTTTACGTGAAAGTGGTAACCCCACTTGTGCTTAAACACGAGTATGACCTATGATCAAGTATTCTTACTTGGCTCCTAAGTCAATATACTCATATATAGATGACTCCGTCATTGCCAAAGTGCTTGTTAGATGCTGTTATGTTTGTGCATGTTTGCCATGATTTCATTTCACATCTTATTGTGTGAGCATGTTGGTATGCATTTATTTACTCATTCGAGGATATCCAATTGGTTCTATTTGGCTTTTGATTTATCTTTTGACAATTGGATATACAATAATGCCTAGGACCACTTATTTAGCTATCTATGCTTTCTCACCTCATACTCTATTCATGCTGTATCACAAAATTTGAACAAGTGCTTTTCGATGTGTGTGGAGCACTCGGAGTTCCCTATCGACAAGGACTGACCATTGAAACCTCCCAAGTGCATCTCGGTGGAACCAACTCCAAAATCTCGGTCACACCGAATGCCTAGGGTTGATCTGGATTTCTTGCCACGGTAAGATTGATTCCATATTCTCGGTTACATCTAGTTTCCCTGTCAGCTGACAGTTGAGAAACTCGGTGACACTGAAAATTTAGAATCGGTGTCACCGACTGTAAAGGGTATATATTCGATGGTCCCGACGTTTCAAAAATTTATTCTTCAAACCTTCGCGCACCAAGCCCTAAGCTACCGTAGAAGGACCCCTGGTCGTCGCCTTTGTCTTCCCGCACTCCTCGGCCACTAGGAATCGCCGCTGTCGACGGAATCTTCGCCCCCGTCGCCGCCATAGCGGATCCGTCACCAAGATAGGGTACGGATTCGGCCCCCTCTTGCACTCCAACCTCCAAATCTTGCTCATTAGGGTTTCACCAGTATCTTGCCACTATTTGAGATCGTTCTATCCACAAGATTATCTCTATAGACTAGTGAGTCGGAAAATTTTAGGTTTAGTTGCCCCTGAAATTGCATCTCGGTGAGACCGAATCAGAAAAATCGGTTCCACAGATTGCCTCTTTGTGCTACTAAGGACAGAACTTGGTGAGACCGAGTGACAGTTTTTGGTCTGACCGAAACTGTTGCCAAGTTTTTGTTAAGGGTTTTGTAAGTCTCAGCAGCACCAAAAGGTTTGACTCGGTGACACTGAAATCCAATTTTGAACTGAACTACATCTATAATTTTTCTGTTCAAACTTTCAAAACCTAGCTGAATATTTTGGGAAGACTCAACCTATTACACTCTTCTATACTCTATCCATAGGGTCAACATGTTAGAATCAGACAGTGAGAATTTGCCAGAGCAGGGAGTTGACATGAGTTCAGGCACTAGCCCTGAGCCTAGTTCTTTTTCAGACCAGGCACCCCTAGCTCGCATGGGTTGCCCAAGGCTGCCACTAGAGCTAGGAAGAAGCTAAATTTAGATGAGGAAGATTCAGATTTTGTGCCTGAGGAGGCTCTTGCCAAGAAGCAAGAGAAAGCTGCCAAGAAGTCAGCAAATGAGGCCACCTCTTCCAGGAGGGTGGTTAGCAAAATTTATGCACCTGCTGAAACTATCAAAGCACATGAGAGTGCTAGGTCTACAGTGACCATTGATCCCCCAAGGAAGTCTATGCCTAAGAAGGAAGGGGAGAAGAGAGCTAGAAAAAGGATAATCCATGTGACTGGCAGGCCTACATCTATGTATGAAGATCCAGAGGAGGCAGCTGCTGCTGAAGAGGAGGATGAGCCAGCTGCAAAGGCTCCTCCCAAGAAGAAGGCCAAGAAACTTCTAGCTGATGCTATGCCCAAGTCTGGTACATCCAAGAGCACCAAATCTGCATCCAAGAAGGTTGCTGCTGAAAAGCCTAAGAGGGCATCTAGGCAGAGTCCAGCTCCTGAGAAGAACAAGGGAACTGCTTCCAGAGCTGAGCATGATGATGATTTGACAACCTTGATGAAACTCAGATCACACCTTCTAGTACATAATGCCAGCTATCCACTTGCTGAAGATATGAAAAAGAGGAAAGACTCAGGGTTGAGGGCATGGAGAGCTATAGACCCATATGCCCAAAGGAAGAAGATAGCTGTGGACTACAGATTCTATACCAAAGAGCAACAAGATTTCTATAAGACTGTGCTATTTGACAAGAGTCCAGCTGTGAGTGACATGAGATATGTAGACTGGAAATTCATTAAGGACAATGAGGACTATTTTCCAAGTGTCCAAGACAATTTCCACTGCATTGGTCTGGATGAGTTTGTTGGCAGAGAATTTACTGCATGGAATGATGAAATGATCATGCAATTCTACTCCACTGCACATTTCTATGGAGATGGTAGGATTGTATGGATGATAGAAGGAGAAAGATATGAGTCCACTATTGATGAATGGGATGCACTTCTAGGAGTCCCCGAGGTTAGGATGGAGACTTGGATGTCTACTCGGAATCCAAGGCAAGCCACAATGTCATGAAGGATATGTATACTCCTATACATGCAGACAAGGTGCAATCTCACAAGCTTGGATCCATCTACTATCTTCAAGCTGGCCTCCGCATCATGAACACCATTCTGAGGCACACCTTGATGCCCAAGTCAGGAGATGACAAGATGATTCAAGGCTATTCCATCAACATGTTGATCCACCTTGACAGACACACCAGGATTAGAGTCATGGATTTGATTGTTGAGACAATCAAGAGGGTTGCTGTTGATCAGAAGCGCTCTTGCTGGTATGCACCCTATATCCAGATGCTTATCAACTCTCAGATTGAGAAGCACATATCTGCTGTTGATAGTCCCCATTTGCCCCTACAGCCACAGCACGAGGATAACATCATGGTGATGGACCCAGATCATCCCACATCTGCTACAGCTCAGGCAGAGGTAGAGGTAGCTCGAGCCACTAGTGCTCAAGTTCCTAGATCCAAAATGAGCAAATGGATCTGTTGATTTCATCAGTTCAGGACATACAGAAGGACATTAAGGGGATTCTGGACAACCAGAACAGTCTTGTGAAGATATTTGAAACAAGGATCAAGACTCTTTATGATAAGGTGGACAGGGTGACTAAGACAGTCATAGAGCTTCGGAAGGAAGTTGAATCAATGCACATCCCTCAAGCTTCTTCTTCTTCTTCTTCTTCTTCTTTTGATGAGGATGGATCACCTCTCCAGACAGGCAGACAGTTTCCTACTCATCGGCACCCGAAGCTACGGCCGAGTCGGAGGCCAACAGGGATCCTTCAAAAAGAGCCGGTCTTGGGGACGTATCCACCTGCCCGCTCATCTCGAAGGTACATTGTTCGATTATCTGCTTATTGTTGCGATCAGTAGAGTCTTACAGCATAATACTTAGGTGAAACACCCAATCCTCTCCTACTGAAGAGGTTTCCCGGGTGTCTGGAGACAACCGAAATTCCCAAGCCACGACCCATGCGGCTTTTGCTATAGAAGCCCCCATGGCCAATCCGGCGCCCGCGGATTCTGGTGATGGTGTATCTGTCACCAAATCGGAGGTGAAGAGTGCCATGCATCACCAATAATGATGGGAGGCCATGCGACACCCAATTTTCTCCGAATAGGAGTTCAGCGACCTACGCTCGGCGGATGCGCACCTTGGTGCCGCCCGAGCTGCGTTCGGCGAAGCTATGAGGTTGATATCAACCAGCATACGGGTAAGTGATCGGTTTTTATAGAATCCGAACATTCGTGTAAGCCCAGTATCCCCCGAGCCTTAATTTGGTTTGAAACAAACGAATTAAGGATCTCCGCACTTTTTGACTGCCGACGCAGGCCTCAAAGCAATAGGCTAAGCAATTGGCCAAGGAGCTCGAGGAGAGCCACACGGAAGTACAATCTGTGAAGGTTGAACTGGCACAAGTAAAGAGCTTCATGTGGGAGGCCCATGGAGAGTGCACATTTACTGCTAATCTTAATGTATCATCATGTCTGACACACGGATTCCGTGTAGCAGCTGGATCAATTGGACACATGGAAAGGCAGTTGGAGGAAGCCCGAGGCTCTCAGCGGTACGCTGAGTCCCAACACCAGGCTGGTTGCCTTGTTGTGCAAAAGCAGGCCGAAGAAATTAAGGATTTGAAGATTCAATTGGCCCAAGCTCAAGAGGAAAGTCGAAAGCTTCAGAGGGGCGTGTTCAGTAAGTGCGATTCTATTATCAACAAATATTTTTGATGTAGGGAATAATAGTAAGCATGCTATTGCCTTATGTACAGGCCTCCTGTCCGGGCATCCTGAAGAGGAGATCGGATCATACCAGGGGGACCCGCTGAAGGAGCTGACCTCTCTCTACGGGCGCATGTGGAAAGCAATGAAAGGAATGGTGAAGGCACTATGGCCTGCCGAACAACCACCTGAAGGGCTAGCCGCACTCGTGGATTGATTCAAGGGGGCTCGAAATAGGTTCGAGTTGTGGAAGACTTTGACTTGCCGTGAGGGAGCATGGGAAGCATGGGCAATGATCAAGACCCGTTTGACCGGACTTAACCCCGAGCATATGGCGCTGGTTGGTCCCATGGGATTAGATGGAAAAGTAGTGCCACTCCACCTGGTGTATGACCAGGTGATGCCTGCCGCCCGTATTTTGCAAGAGGACCGCCCCTTGACAACATAATCGATAAGCTCGGTCAACAGCCGCACATGTAATTTATATGTATGTGTGTATAAACAATCTGTGTTGTAAACTTTGTCTTAACTGGCCATCGGCTTCTCCCCCCCCCCCCGTGCGAAGAGCTCGGGAGTGTTCCTCCTTAGGTGTCCCTCCAAAAGAGTGAACTATATTCAGGGAACCAGGCAATCCAGCCATGTAGTGCAAACATACAGAAAGCACACAGAAAGATATGTTATATTACTACTTAGCGTAAGAAACATCTTTCAAGGAAAATAGTACCTCTATCGATACCTTTCGTTGGGGCTCTACGAAGACCGTAGATAGAAGTCCGCATACTTTCAGTATGTGGCTAATTGTTCTTTGGGAAGAAAAGACCCAAACAATGGTGATAGCGATCGGAGTCGTATGAGGTGTTTCCGTCATAGCCGACCAATTGTCTACGTATGATAGCTAGCTGTCGGTTTCACCCGTCTAAGGTACGTGTCCGAATGACCCGGTCATAACAATCGTAGAGGTGCTCCCTTTACTCTCTAGCCGAACAATCAGGAACATAGAGGGTAATCACAAGAGCGAGGCAACCCAGCTTGGCAAAGTCTTAGTTCGAATTGATGCATATGATGACTAGAACATGACAAAAGAAATATGTGTGCATGATAAGTGTGAGCAAATACTTGTAATAAAAAGGATTGGCTACTAGAAGAAGCCCCCACGTGCTATGGTCGCATTTAACACTTTATGATGTATGTCGATAATCTTTAGTACAAGATTGGTTCAACCGAACATAGGGAAAGAAAAGAAATTGGCCCTGTCAAATAGCAAAATGGGAAGGGAAGAATAAAAAAGGGAAAAATAACAAGGGGAAAAAGGAAAAAAATGTAGGGGAGTTAGACGACACCGGTTTATCCGTAGTGAAAGCACATTTGCTCCCTTGGTGGTTTTGGTAATTCATAACAACATATAAGTCATTGAACTAATGTTTTCATCAAGTATGTTCCAGAAAATTTCAATGATGGGTTGGCAAATTGATTGTGGAACACCCCAAGATGCAAGGAAATGGATTGGAAAAGCTTCAAGCAAGAGGACTCTACATTTTATATCTGTGTGAAATCACCTTGAGTCCATAGGAAAGCCAATACTATTAAAAGGAGGTAAAGTTTTGTTGGTGAACAAAATGCTCATACATGCACAAGTACTAGTCACCAAAAAACACCCACAAACTCTCCCACCAAAGTCTATAATAAGCCAAACACTCAAAATCGGTGCAACCAACATTCCACATTTGGTGCCACCGATTCCAAACACTAGATAGACTCAACCAAACCCTAACCCTTCGGTACAACCGATACTGCTTTCGGTGCCACCGAGTTGGGCTGCCAACTTTCTGTTACGCAAGTTCACAGTTTTGGTCCCTTCGAGATTGTTGAATCGGCGTCACCGAGAATGGGCATTCTGACTGTTGGTCACCTTATCGGTGCAACCAAGATTCCTATATCGGTCCCTCCGAGATTCAAAAATTGCCACCTTTTGGTCACTTCGGTACCACCGAGATTAACACATCGATGTCACCGAGTTGGTCATTTTGTGTGTAACGGTTGGATTTTTGGGGATGCCTATATATACCCCTTCACCACCACCTACTCGCTGGAGAAGCACTCAGAACTATTCCACACCTATCCTATCAGTTTTCTGAGAGAGAACCACCTACCCTTGTGTTGAGGTCAAGATCTTCCACTCCAACCATATGGATCTTGATTTCTAGCCTCCCGAAGTTTCTTTCCACCAATCTCATCTATTCTACCATGCCATATCTATGAGAGAGTGATTGTGTGTTGAGGAGTCTATCATCTTGAAGCACAAGAGCAAGGAGTTCATCGACATTACCAAGCCTATTACTTTTTGGAGGGTGGTGCCTCCTAGATTGGTTTGGTGTCACTTGGGAGCCTCCTACTTCGTGTTGTGGAGTGAACCAAGAAGTTTGTAAGGGCAAGGAGATTGCCTACTTCGTGAAGATCTACCCCGAGTAAGGCTAGTCCTCCGTTACCCTCCGTGGGTTGAAGACTCCATGAACGTGGATGTACGATAGCACCACCTATCGGAACCACGGGAAAAATCATCGTGTCACCAATTGTGTTTGCTTTCCTTACCCTCACTTTACTTACATGTGCAATGTCTTTACTTTCTTCTGCTATACTCTTAGACATGCATGTGTAGGGTGTACTTGACATACTATGAATGCTAAAATCTTCCAAGAATTAAAATTGGGAAAAGCAGATTTTTATTTGGTCAAGTAGTCTAATCACCCCCCCCTCTAGACCTACTTTTGATCGTACACGTAGAAGCGCCGAAGACGAGCTATGTTCCATGGGTTTAGTTCAAGGCGGTTATCAAATGGACTCTGAAGACGATAGGCACCTCCCGCGAGTACTTCGTCGATGATGAAAGGACCCTCCCATTTGGGGTTGAGTTTATGCTTCTGTTTTTTCGGGAGTCGTAGGACGAATTCGCCTACATTGTATGCTTTTGCCCTGACCTCCCTAAATTGGTAACGTCGATCTTGCTGTTGGTAAAAAGTGGAGCGAGCCAGAGCTATGTCGTGCTCTCCCTCCAAGGCATCTAAGTCGTCCAGCCAATCCAACTCGGCCTCCTTTTCCTCGTACATGCGCACTCTTGGTGCGTCATGGATAATATCGCACGGGAGGACTGCCTCTACCCCATAGACCATAAAGAACGGTGTGTAACCCGTTGATTTGTCCGGGGTGGTACGCAGACCCCATAGAACAGAGTCGAGTTCCTGCACCCAATGACAGTCGGACTCGTGAAGAGATCAGACCAAACGTGGCTTAATGCCGCTCATAATGAGACCGTTTTCTCGCTCGACCTGTCCATTGGTCTGCGGATGATAGACCGACACATAATCAAGCTTTATGCCCATTTTGGAGCACCAGTCCTTGACCTCTTGGGCCGTGAAGTTGGATCCATTATCCGTTATTATACTATGTGGGACACCGTAATGGTGTACTATGCTGGATATAAAGTCGATCACTGGTCCGGATTTAGCCGACTTGACGGGCTTTGCTTCTATCCATTTGGTGAACTTGTCAACCATTACCAGTAGGTATTTATTTTTCTTGGTCCCCCCTTTAAGGGGTCCGACCATGTCCAGCACCCAGACCGCGAAAGGCCAGGTGATCGGAATAGTCCGAAGAGCAGTTGGGGGCATGTGACTTTGATTTGTGAAGAGTTGACACCCTACGCAATGTTGGACAAGTGACTGGGTGTCCGTCCGAGCTGTAGTCCAAAAGAAACCAGCTTAGAAGGCCTTGCTGACAAGGGATCTTGCCGTGGTGTGATGACCACCCATGCCTGCGTGGATTTCGGCGAGGAGCTCCCGTCCTTCTTCCTCGGATATACATCGCTATAATATTCCGGTTGTGCTTTTCTTGTATAACTCACCCTCGTGTACTTTGTAGGCCTTGGATCTCCGAACTATGTGACGTGCCTCGGTTTGATCACCAGGGAGTTCCTTGTGAAGAAGGTAAGCGAGGAAGGGCTCTGTCCATGGTGCCATTACTGCCATTACCTCATGAGCCGAGGGCATTTCATTCATCGCAGAGCCGCCAATAATGCCATCACCTAGTTCGTTTATGGGGGGAACAACTTCGTCTGCCGTATTCGGGCCGACGCCATTGTCGTCGTCTTGCCACACTACGAAGGGCTTAAAGAGCTACTCCAGGAAGGTACTTTTCGGGACGGGATAGCGCTTGGATCCCATACGGGCAAGTATGTCGGCGGCTTGGTTATTGTCCCGAGCGACATGGTGGAATTCCAACCCCTCGAACCGAGCAGATATCTTGAGGACGACATTTCTATATGCCGCCATCTTTGGATTTTTGGGGTCGAACTCGTCGTTAATTTGGGAGATGGCCAAGTTTGATTCTCCCCGTACCTCTAGCCGCCGTATGCCCATTGATACCGCCATCCAAAGACCATGAAGGAGAGCTTCATATTCGGCTACATTGTTGGAGTCGGCATACATGATTTGCAACATGTATCGCACATTGTCGCCTATGGGGGATGTGAGGATAATTCCAGCCCCCAGTCCGACCAAGGTCTTGGATCCATCAAAGTACATTGTCCAATGGGAGTATGCACTATATTCCTTGGGGAGCTCGGCATATGTCCATTCAGCCAGGAAGTCCGCTGGTACCTGAGATTTAATGGCACGACGTGGCTTGTAGGTTATTTCAAAGGGAAGGAGCTCAATGGCCCATTTGGCTATGTGGCTGGTGGTGTCCCTGTTGTTGATTATATCATTCAGGGGGACCTCAGATGCCACTGTTACCGCACACTCCTGGAAGTAGTGTCTGAGCTTCCTCGACGCCATAAATACTGTATAGGCTATTTTTTGGTAATGTGGGTATCTGGACTTGCACCGTGTTAGCACTTTTGACACATAATATACCGGTTCCTGAGTCCGGAATTTATGTCCCTCCTCATCTCGTTCAACGATGAGCACCACGCTGACAACTTTGTTGGTGGCCGATATGTATAACAACACGGGTTCACCGGCGCTTGGTGCCGTGAGTATGGGATTGGTTGCTAGTAGTGTTTTGATTTCTTCTAATGCAGTCGCTGCCTCATCGGTTCATTCAAACTTGTTGGTTCGCTTCGGTAGCTTATAGAGCGGCAAAGCCTTTTCTCTGACGCGGGAGATAAAGCGGCTTAATGCCGCTATGCACCCAGCTAGCCTCTGGACATGCTTCAACTCTGTGAGAATTGCAAATTCTGATAGAGCACTGATTCTAGCTGGATTTGCCTCTATTCCTCTATGGGAGACGATGAATCCAAGCAGCTTACCAAAGGTAACCCCAAATACACATTTTTCCAGATTGAGCCATATATCATATTCGCATAGACTAGCAAAGGTTTGTCGTAGGTCCTCGATCAACTGGCCAACGTGTTTGGTTTTGATTACCACATCATCCACGTATGCCTCGACAGTCTTACCGACTTGTGTCGCGAGACGGGTTTGGATCATGCGCTGGTATGTGGCCCTAGTTTTTTTAGCCCGAAAGGCATCGTGTTGAAGAAGAATGGCCCATAGGGGGTGATGAATGCGGTAGCCACTTGATCGGATCCCTTCATTTTAATTTGATGGTATACGGAGTAAGTGTCGAGGAAACACAACGAATCATGTTCGGCTATGGCGTCAATGATCTGGTCTATGCGTGGTAAGGGGAAAGGGTCCTTGGGACAGGCTTTGTTAAGGACTTTGAAGTCAACACACAGCCGCCAGGATTTGTGTTTCTTAGGTACCATCACTAGGTTTGCCAACCACTCAGGGTGTTTAATATCCTGAATAAATCTGGCCTCGAGCAGTTTAGCTAATTATTCACCCATGGCTTGCCGTTTGGGCTCAAAGAAGCGGCGCAGAGTCTATTTCACGGGCTTAAAGCCTGGGATAACGTTTAGGCTATGTTCAGCGAGCCGACGTGGGATTCCGGGCATATCGGAAGGATGCCAGGAAAAAATGTCCCAATTTCCGTGGAGGAAATTCCGCAGTGCTTCATCCACGAGGGGATCGAGCTGGGCTCCGATGGACGCTGTCTTATTGGGGTCCGTCAGATGCACCTGAAATTTAACGATTTCCTCTACGGGTTTGAAAGACGTGGACTTGGGCCTTTTGCTAAGGATGACATCGTCCTAATTAACTATCGACCGTAAGGCGGCCAACTCTTCGACAACGAAAGTCTCCGCTAATTCCTCGAGGGCGAGCGTTGCCGTTTTGTTTTCGGCCCGAAGGGCTATGTTTGGATCGCTGGCGATCATGATCACTCCGTTTGGTCCTGACATTTTGAGTTTCATGTACCCGTAATGGGGCATAGCCTAGAACTTTGTAAAGGCTTCACGTCCCAATAGGGCGTTGATATGTGGGTGGACTGGTGCTTGGGTGCTGCCCTTACTTGGACAAACCTCCCACTTATGATTAACCCCTCTCACAAGTATCGGCAACTACGAAAGAAGAATTCAGATAAATCTAACCATAGCATAAAACATGTGGATCCAAATCACCCCCTTACGAAGCAACACATAAACTAGGGTTTAAGCTTCTATCACTCTAGCAACCCATCATCTACTTATTACTTCCCAATGCCTTCCTCTAGGCCCAAACAATGGTGAAGTGTCATGTAGTCGATGTTCACATAACACCACTAGAGGAGAGACAACATACATCTCATCAAAATATCGAACGAATACCAAATTCACATGATTACTTGTAACGAGACTTATCCCATGTCCTCAGGAACAAATGTAACTACTCACAAAGCATATTCATGTTCATAATCAGAGGAGTATTAATGATGATCAAGGATCTGAACATATGATCTTCCATCAAGTAAACCAACTAGCATCAACTACAAGGAGTAATCAACACTACTAGCAACCCACAAGTACCAATCTGAGGTTTTGAGACAAAGATCGGATACAAGAGATGAACTAGGGTTTGGAGAGGAGATGGTGCTGGTGAAGATGTTGATGGAGATTGACCCCCTCTCAATGAGAGGATCGTTGGTGATGACTATGGCTTCGATTTCCCTCGGGGGGAAGTTTCCCCGGCAGAACAGCTCCGCCGGAGCCCTAGATTTGTTCTGCCCAAGTTCCGCCTCGAGACGGTGATGCTTCGCCCTAAAAGCTCTATTATATTTTTTCCAGGTCAAAACCCTCCATATAGCAGAAGATGGGCACCGGAGGGCTGCCAGGTGGGCCACAAGCCACAGGGGCGCGCCCAGGGGGGTAGGGCTCGCCTCCCAGGCTTGTGACTGCCTGGTGGCCCCCCTGATGTATTTCTTTCCCCCAATATTTTTTATATATTCCAAAATAATTCTCCGTAGATTTTCAGGACTTTTGGAGTTGTGTAGAATAGGTATCTCAGATTTGCTCCTTCTCTAGTCCAGAATTCCGGCTGCCAGCATTCTCCCTCTTCATGTAAACCTTGTAAAATAAGAGAGAAAAGGCATAAGACTATACCCAAAATGTGTAATAACTGCCCATAATGTAGTAAATATCAATATAAAAGCATGATGCAAAATGGACATATCAACTACCCCAAGCTTAGACCTCGCTTGTCCTCAAGCGAACGCCGAAATCGATAAATATGCCCACATGTTTAGAGATAGAGATGTCGATAAAATAAAATGCGTACATGAAGGCATCATGATCATATTTAGAGCAGCAACATAAATTGACATATACTTTCTTATGCTGAAGTAACAATTCATTTACAAGGTAAAGTATGAATCAAGAAATCTATTGGGAACCAACAAACTATGATCTCAATCATTGAAGCAATTCCAATTTATCACAACGAAGGAAAGATTCAATATAATAGCTTGTAAACCAAACCCACATACTCAATCATCTTTTAGTCTTTCACAATTGCTAACACTGACGAGGTACCTATGAGTTCAAAGTTTCAATCGGATACAGAGAAAGATAGGGGCATATAGTGTTACCTCCCAACTATTTACCTCAAGGGTAATGTCAACAGTAATAGTATCATGCCCAAGATACGATCCTATCCTTATTTTGGCTCGAGGGCCTCGACAGGGATAGGAGCGCATCTCGTTGTGTTACAAGAATGGATATCATTACAAGTACATATATAGAAGAGATGAATATATGGAACTGGCTTACACTCGCCACAAGCTACATCAATATCACATCAATACAATAACATATTCAAACATCATACATAAGAGCAGGGTCCAACTACGGACGAAATCAAATGATAAAATGACATCCATCCTTGCTATCCCAGGCTACCGCCTGGAACCCATCCTAGATCGAAGAAGAAGAACTCCAAATCAAACAAGCATCGCGCTCATGTCAATTCATCGCATTACCTGCACCTGCAACTGATGTTGTAGTAATCTGTGAGCCATAGGGACTCAGCAATCTCATTTCCAAGGGTATCAAGACTATTAAAGCTTAATGGGTGAGGTATGGTTAAGTGCTGAGGCTGCAGCAAGCGACTAAGCATTTATTTGAGTGGCTAACTTACGAAAACAGAAAGTAAAGTACGGTGGTCTACGCATAACAGACGTGAACTAGTAATGATCACTAACTGATCCTGAACACCTACTTACGTCAAACATAACCCCACCATGTTCTCTCTCAGATAAGGACTCACGAGAAGAGATAGTCATAGTTATGCACATAGTTGGTGTATTTTATTAGAGTTTACTTCAAGTTTTCTATGACCAGGTGTAAACAAAGTTTCCAAGTTTGCCACATAACCGCGGGCATGACTTTCCAAAAGATTTAACCCTGCAGGGGTGCTCCAACTCATCCATCACAAATTAACCACATGCCGCAGGAATAACCTTGACCACGGATCTCGTGATCATCCTAGGAAATTCCAAAGGAAATCCGACACCTCGAGATAGCTCGAAGAACATCAGAGTTCCTCACGCAAGACATTCGAGAAAGGTAAAAACAAGTCTAGCAAGACCGCCCGATAGGCCAGATCCCAATATGAGCCGCACGTATCTCTGTCTCAGGGCACTACCAAATGGGTCTAGCTACGGGAAAAACCAATCCCCGAGTTTCCTCAAGGCAGCCCCGCGGGCAGCCCGTTTTGGACCAACACTCATGAGGAGCACTGGCCTGGGTTGTTGATTAATTATCCACGGGGTGATCATGTCCTATGCAAATTTTTGTTGTTATTAAGCAAATAGTACCAATGTTGGGCCTTGCCAGACAAGTTTTATCCTAAATCGAAGATCAAGGGGGTCCCCATAACAACCCCGAGCATGTTAGGAGCGCTCAATTATGGAACATAACACCGGTTCACAGGTAACTAGGGGCGGCAAGAGCGGAACAAAACACCAAGCAAAAGGCCAAGCCTTCCACCCTTTACTAATTGTATAAGTGTATTAATTAAATAGCAATAATATTGTGATAAAAAAAAATTCCATGCTGCCACATGGAAGCAATTGCACCTCCAGCTAGAAATGCTATAAGAAGGGCTGAGCAAGTGGTAACATAGCCAAACAAAGGTTTGCTGGGAAGGTGGAGGGTTAGAGGCTTTTCATGGCAATGTTGGGAAGTTTGACAAACAAGTGATAGGTAGCGATACATAATGATAAAAGCGAGACAACTAGCATAGCAATGATAGTAGTGGTATCCATGGAAATGTGTCATCTTGCCTGAGATCCCGCTTGGAAGAAGAATGAGTCCATGAAGAAGACAAGCCAACGTAGTCGAACGAATCCTCACACTCTAAACGCTTTCGGAACTCTACCGAGAAGAAGCAATCTGAAGCAAACAATCAACACAAGGTACACCACAACAAATGCATGGCATGATGCACAAACAAATATGATGCATGTCCAGTTTAATATGCAACGCATGGCATGGCATGGCAAGCACAACAAACAACTACTACATATTAAGGGAAGTTCAATATGCAACGAGTTGCATATTGACGAAACTCTCCATGTTCGAATTATTTAGTTCACTCCCGTTTAGGTACACATCAATATGAAATGTTTTTTGACATGGCAATAGGTGAAGCATAAGTGAACTATCTATCTAGGCATCTTAAATGAGGATGCATACAACTTATAGCATTTCCGAAACGACCCCATATGTTAATTTTGAAATTGGTCCAGACCTGAACTAAGCATATTTTATATTTGTTAATCAACATAATAAATCATACCATGCAATTCTACACTTCATTCTAGTCGATTTACATATATAGATCATGTCAAACGGAGCTACGGTCTAAAAGTTATGACACGCACAAGATGAACATGACATGAATGCAAAATGCATGCAAATGACAACTATCAACATTTCAAATCATGAATGCATAAAGATATTATGATACTACATGAAATTATAATCATGTTTCATATATGGCATGTCCAAAACGGAGCTACGGTTCAACCACAACAACTAACATAAGTTTATTCATATCTGCCCAAAACAGCAAGATGGCATTTTGCACACATGAAAACAATAAGCTACAAGATCCTAAAATGCACAAACTAAGCATGGGGCAGTATCATGTAACACACACTTCATTTCATCTTCACATATTATACTCAAAATATGCATGGACCACATGGTAGGAAGCTCGCAATATGGCTAATTGAACTAAGCAGTTTGCAGACTTAGTGAAAATAACCCAGTTTTGACAGTGCACTTTTTATCATGAAGGCATATTGAAAGCAGTAAAACTATATGTGAAAGGGTATATTATGGCATGAAATTTAACCGCATGCTAGATGACATTATAAAGTACAAATTACTGCACTACACCAACCCCAAAGGGGATCTAGATCACTAGCAAAACACATGACAAGACAACTACAAAATATTGCAGATTTCAGACTTAGAAATATTTTGGACCCTCAAAACAGCAACATTTTATAGCATGTTGGCAACAAGAAAAATAACACCGAAACATGCATTATCATGGCAAAGAAAATGTCCAGGGGCTAGTGCACATGTCAAAGGGCATATCTCATGTACAAATCTAATTCATATGATGCATGTATTTAATCACACAAAAATATCAAATGGGCATCACAACAAAAGATGATGTGCGCACATATCTACTCAAATGACAAAACTAATTGCATAATTAAATTCTATGGATTTTTTTGCTCTGAAAACATATATAACATGCATAGGGTGCTGTACAAAATATGCCACGAATAATTATGCAAAATGTTAGGTATATTCTATATGAATAGAGCGTCAGATAGTTAAAGCACGCACAAGGCGGGGTATAGGGCGGGGATCACCATCGTGGCCTTGGGCCGGTGGTGCTGCGGCTGGGCTTGCGCCTGGCTGGGCCTTGACCGGCCCGTACGGGGGCGAAGGAGGCTGGGCCGGTGCTAAGGCGGCGACCCATGTGGGAGCTGCGAGCGGGGAGGCTCCTCCTCGTCCCACTCGATCTGGAGGGTAGGGGACGCGACGCGGTCAACACTACCGGCGGCGGCGGAATGACGAAGAGGGGGCATGGATCTGGTGGGATCTAGACATGGTCCAACAGCGGAGGTCGTACCTGACGTCGATAGCATGGATCCAGGCCGGGGAAAGCCCTCTGGGTCGATGACGTCTTGGACAGAGGGTTCCGGTAGAGAGCTCGCCCTGCGACGGCGAGGCACCCATGGCGGACACGGGGGTGGAGCCATGGTGTGACGACAGGGAGGTGCAGCTCGAGGGAAGCGGAGGCGAGGCACATTCCAGCGAGGAAGGCAGCGAGGCAAGGCGGGATTCATGGCGGCGGGGCCTAGAGAGGCAGCAAGAGGGAGCTTGGGGTCTCAGGCTCCCTGGGCGGCGCGGCGACGCATTTCGGGTACGGGGCGGGCCCCGGATGGGCCTGGGCGGGCCTGGCGGCGGCTGGCGGGAGGCTGAGCCACCAAGTGGGTGCGAAAGAGAGGGGCAGCACGGAAAACGAGGTGGCTAGGGCTAGGGTTACCAAATAGACAGGTTAGGGGTGTTATATAGGGAATGGGGGGCTAGGTTAGGGGTTTTAGTCCGTTTTCGGACCCTTCGATCATGATCGGATGGCTCCGATCATGGGGTTAGGCTAGGATGGGCTAGTGGGCTGTGTAGAGGGGTGTGGGCTGAGGAGAGAGGGAGATGTGAGCCCGTGACACGAGTTTTATAAACCTGAAAACGTCCGATAATAAGCCGATGACTGCACTGCTACAGTTGACCGTTCGGGTATCAAACGACTTCTGATTGCGACGAAATTTGGCAGGCGGTCTACCTACAATATAACAAGACCGCACACCAACTTTTGACCCAATCCAAGAATATTTCATACGCACTCTAAAAACAATATTTTATTGATGCCGCGAGCGCATGCGTGTGTGGTTGGTCTCGAAACGGGCAACAACAAGAACTGAGAGAACCGATGACTACGAACGGATGCAAGTTTTTGAAAATGAGTGACGATGCTATGCAGATGATGCGAATGATGCAATGATGAATGCGACAACCAAACGAATCACACGACGAGAATGGAAATACAAGGGGAATCTTCTGGAGCGTCGGTCCCGGGCTGTTACAAATAGCTCATGCTCACCCACTTCCGAGTGGATATATGTGTCTAGATCATTCCCCAACACATGACGCTTGCCAAGAGATAAAGGCGAAGTAAGGAAAGTGATGGAGATCACCATGACTCTTGCATAAAGGTAAGTACTAGAAAATAAAAGTAACAGATAGGCCCTTCGCAGAGGGAAGCAGAGGTTGTCATGCACTTTTATAGTTGGATGCACAATCCCTTAATGCAAAAGAACGTCACTTTATATTGCCCCTTGTGATAGAGAACTTTATTATGCAATCCGTCGCTTTTATTTCTTCCCTATCACAAGTTCGTATAAAGCTTAGTTTCCTCACACTAATAGATCACACATATTTAGAGCAGTTTTTTTATTGCTTGCACCCATGACAACTTACTTGAAGGATCTTACTCAATCCATAGGTGGGTATGGTGGACTCTCTTGGTACAACTAGGTTGAGGGTGTTTTGATGCACAAGTAGTACCTCTACTTGGTGCGGAAGTTTTGGCTGATATGAGGTGGAAGCAAGCAACACATGTTGAAGGATCTATAACCATATAACTTCTATTCGGAAGTAAGCAGACATAACCCATTATGTTGTCTTCCTTGTCTAACATCCACTTCTTAACATATAATATTTTAATGAGTGCTCACAATCATAAAATATGTCCAAGATAATATATTTATATGCGAACCTCTCTTTCTTTATTACTTCCTTTTAATTGCCACAATGACCAATATCTATGTTTGTCAACCCACAACAAGTTTCAATCGACATACTTCTTATATGTGAAGTTTCAACCTCTCTTTGCTTTTATTCTATACTTCTTTCTATTTATTTTTCTCAAGATCAAGATCATATAAAACAAGCTAAGCCCTTAGCTCAAAACTACTCTTTATTATATAACACTCGAACTTGCTTACATAGGGGGAACATAAAACAAAAACTCAAAACTAGATCACACAAAAACTTTATTCTACTAAATCAAGATATAACCAAAAGTATCGAACTAAGAAAAATGATAAAAGTAAGGGATGTGATGGCGATACGATACCGGGGCACCTCCCCCAAGCTTGGCACAAGCCAAGGGGAGTGCCCATACCCATGTGTTCAGTTGTCTTGCTTCGGAGGTGGTGACATTGGAGTTGTTGATGAGATTGGAAGCTTGTCCAGTTTCCTCCTAAGCATAAAATTATGTTCCCTCAGATCATCCACTTCCTGCTCGAGCTTCAATATCCTTTTACATAATTCTTCCTTGATCTCCTACAGGAAATGAGAAGGGATAAATAGAACCTTGGTTTTTCGCCTTGTGTTTAGGAGGCTTGATTTCTTGAACGCCACGTGCATATCTCCTCGCTGAGGCAGGGGGACCTCTTCTTCATCTGAGCTTTCTTCCTCGTACTTGCCTTCTTGTTATTCCTCCGAGAACAACCCATAAGGATCCAAGTCCCCGTAGAGCTTGGGATTGTCAAGATAATGCGATATATAGCTCTCCCCATCAGAATCTTGGGACAACATATTGCTCTAAATCTGCCGCGGAAACAACTCAAAAAGAAAACAGGAAGTATTGGCATGATACGAGAGTCAAAACCTTCGGGAGACTATATAATGAATTTTTACCGACCCGAAGGAGTATACCACAAGAAAACAGAGTCCAAATGGTACACGAGGTGGCCACAAGCCGCAGGGGCGCGCCCCCAAGCTTTTCGCCTCCTCGTGCACTATTCGGACTATAAATTTTCCTAATTTTTTAAATATTCCAAAAACGGATAAAATTTTCCATTAAAAAAGTTTTGGAGTCGGTTTACTTACGTACCACATACCTATTCCTTTTCGGAGTTTGTAACATTTTGGTAGGTCTCCTTAATGTACTCCTCCGGATTTATGGTATTAATAATATTGGCCTCAACATTTATGGGAGTACCTGTGATATAATGTTTGATTCTTTGCCCGTTTACCACCTTTGGGTTTTTGCCTTTGGCGTTGTTGATCTTGATGGCACCGGAACGATATACTTCCTCGATTATGTAAGGCCCTTCCCATTTAGAGAGTGTTTTCCTGCAAAAAATCTTAAACGGGAATTGTATAGCAAGACATGATCAGCTACATTAAATTCATGCTTTTGTATCCTTCTATCATGCCATGTCTTAACCTTATCTTTAAACAACTTGGCATTCTCATAGGCCTGGGTTCTCCATTAATCAAGTGAGCTAATGTCGAATAACCTCTTCTCACCAGCAAGTTTGAAATCATAATTGAGCTCTTTAATTGCCCAATAAGCTTTATGTTCTATCTCAAGAGGTAAGTGCCATGCTTTACCATAAACCATTTTATACGGAGACATACCCATAGGGTTCTTGTAAGTAGTTCTATAAGCCCACAGTGCATCATCAAGTTTCTTAGACCAATTCTTCCTAGATCTATTAACAGTCTTCTGCAAAATCAATTTAATTTCCCTATTGCTCAATTCTACTTGATCGCTAGATTAAGGATGATAAGGAGATGCAATTATATGATTAACATCATACTTGGCAAGCAATTTACAGAAAGCACCATGGATAAAGTGTGAACCACCATCAGTTATTAAATATCCAGGGACTCCAAATCTAGGGAAAATAACTTCTTTAAGCATTTTAATAGAAGTGTTATGATCAGCGCTACTAGTTGGAATAGCTTCTACCCACTTAGTAACATAATCAGGAGCAACTAGAATATGAGTATACCCATTAGATTGTGGAAAAGGTCCCATATAATCAAAACCCCAAACATCAAATGGTTCAATAACAAGAGAGCAATTCATAGGAATTTCTTGATGTCTACTAATATTACCAATTCTTTGACATTCATCACAAGACAAGACAAACTTACGAGCATCCTTGAAGAGAGTTGGCCAATAAAAACCAGATTGTAGTACCTTGTGTGCAGTTCTATCTCCGGCGTGGTGTCCTCCGTAGGCCTCGGAGTGACATTTGCATAGGCTCTATTCCTGTTCATGCTCAGGTACACAACGTCTAATTATACCATCTACTCCTTCTTTATAAAGGCATGGATCATCTCAAAAGTAATGTCTTAAATCATAGAAGAACTTTTTCTTTTGTTGGTATGTGAAACTAGGAGGTATAAATTTAGCAACAATGTAATTAGCATAGTCAGCATACCATGGAGCATTACACAAAGCCTTTATGATAGCTAATTGTTCATCAGGAAAGCTATCATCAATAGGTAGTGGGTCATCAAGAACATTTGCTAACCTAGACAAGTTATCTGCTACGGGACTATCAGCATCCTTTCTATCAATAATATGCAAATCAAAGTCTTGTAATATAAGAACCTATCTAATAAGTCTAGGTTTAGCATCTTTGTTTTCCATAAGGTACTTAATAGCAGCATGATTGGTGTGAACAGTTACTTTGGAATCAATAATATAATGTCTAAACTTATCACAAGCAAACATGATTGCTAAAAATTCCTTTTCAGTAGTAGCATAGTTTCTTTGAGTGCTGTCTAGAGTTTTACTAGCATAATGAATAACATTTAATTTCTTATCAACTCTTTGTCCTAGAAAAGCACCAATAGCATAATCACTAGCATCACACATAATTTCAAAGGGTAGGTTCCAATCAGGTGGTTGAACAATAGGTGCGAATATCAAAGCATTCTTTAGGATTTCAAATGCTTCTACACAATCATCATAAAAAACAAATGGAACATCTTTTTGTAAAAGATTAGTGAGAGGCCTACAAATCTTGATAAATCTTTAATAAACCTCCTATAGAACCCAAAATGACCAAGGAAGCTTCTTATACCTCTGATATCCGTAGGACACGGCATTTGTTCAATATCATTAACTTTAGCTTTATCAACTTCAATACCTCTTTCGGAGATTTTGTGCCCCAAGACAATGCCTTCATTAACCATAAAGGGGCACTTTTCCCAATTCAAGACAAGATTTTTTCTTCGCATCTCTACAAAACTCGATCAAGGTTGCTCAAGCAATCATCAAAGGAAGTTCCGTAAACGAAAAAATCATCTATGAAAACCTCAAGAATCTTTTCACAAAAGTCAGAGAATATAGCCATCATACATCTTTGAAAGGTGGCAGGTGCATTGCATAAACCAAAAGGCATAAGTCTATAAGCAAAGGTACCGAAAGGGCAAGTAAAAATGGTTTTTTCTTGATCCTCTTTTGACACAAGTATTTGAGAGAAACTAGAGTAACCATCTAGAAAGCAAAAATGAGTATGTTTGGATAATATTTCTAGCATTTGATCAATAAAAGGTAGAAGGTAATGATCTTTATTAGTAGCTTTATTTAATTTCCTAAAATCAATTACCATTCTATAACCTGTAATGATTCTTTGCAGGATCAATTCATTTTTATCATTAGGAAGAACGGTGATACCTCCTTTCTTAGGGACACAATGAACATGACTAACCTATCTAGTATCAGCAATAGGATAAATTATACCTGCCTCTAGAAGCTTTAGTATTTCTTTTCTTACCACCTCTTTCATCTTAGGATTCAACCGTTGTTGGTGATCAACAACTGGTTTGGCATCAGGCTCCATATTAATTTTATGCTGACATAAGGTGGGACTAATGCCCTTAAGATCATCAAGAGTATATCCAATAGCAGCACGGTGCTTCCTCAGAGTTTTCAATAATCTCTTTTCTTCATGCTCTGAAAGGTTAGCACTAATAATAACAGGATATATCTCCTTTTCATCAAGATAAGCATATTTCAAAGTATCGGGTAATTGTTTAAGCTCAAACATGGGATCAACCTTGGGTGGAGGAGGATCCCCAAGTATTTCAACCGGTAGATTGTGTTTCAAAATAGGCTGTTGATCAAAGAAATTTTTATCTATTTCATTCCTCTCATTTATATGCATATCTTTTTCATGGTCTAGCAAATATTGTTCTAAAGGATCAGTAGGAGGCACATCAATAGAAGCAAGATCAATAATTTCATCTCTACCAGGCAATTCTTTGTCATGGGGTTGTCTACAAAATTTAGAGAAATTGAACTCATGAGACACATCCCCAAAACTCACAGTAATTGTTTCTTTCTCACAATCAATCCTAGCATTAACAGTATTCAAGAAGGGTCTGCTAAATATAATGGGACAAAATTTATCTTGTGGGGAACCAAGAACAAGAAAATCAGTAGGATACTTTATTTTCCCACACAATACTTCAACATCTCTAACAATCCCAATTGGTGCAATAGTATTTCTATTGGCAAGCTTAATAGTAACATCAATTTCCTCTAGTTCAGCCGGTGCAATATCATGCATAATTTCTTTGTATAAGGAAAAGGGAATTGCACTCACGCTAGCACCCATATCACACAAGCCATGATAACAGTGATCTCCTATTTTAAGAGAAACAACATGCATGCCAACAACTGGTCTATGTTTACTCTTAGTATCAGGCATAGCAATTCTAGCTGCTTTATCACAGAAATGAATAACATGCCCATCAATATTATCAACCAAGAGATCTTTAATCATAGCAATACTAGGTTCAACTTTAATTTGTTCAGAGGGTGTAGGTGTTCTACCATAGCTCTTACGAACCACAGTTGAAGCTTTAGCATGTTCCTTTATTCTAACGGGGAAAGGTGGTTTCTCAGTATAAGCAACAGAATAACAGGATCAACATTATAGTTAATAGTTTCGTCTTCAACTTTAACAGGTTCAACTACTTTCACTTTAATGGGAGGATGATAGTTAAACCACTTCTCCTTAGGGAGATCAACATGAGCAGCAAAAGATTCACATACAGAAGCTACTATCTCGGAGTCAAGTCCACATTTAGTGCTAAATTCACGGAAAGCATCAGTGTCTATGAAGGATTTAACACAATCAAACTTGAGGTTCATACCTGACTCCTTACCTTCGTCGAGTTCCTAATATTCAGAGTTGCGTTTAATTCTTTCCAATAAATCCCATTTGAAGTCAATATCCTTCTTCATATAGGAACCAACACAAGAAGTATCAAGCATGGATTGATCATTACGAGAAAGCTGAGCATAAAAATTCTCTATTATAATTTCTCTCGAGAGCTCATGATTAGGGCATGAATATAATATTAACTTAAGCCTCCCCCAAGCTTGAGCGATTCTTTCTCCTTCACGAGGCCAAATATTGTAAATATAATTCTGATCATGATGAACTAGATGCATAGGATAGAACTTCTGATGAAATTCCATTTTCAATCGGTTGTAGCTCCATGATCCAATATCATCACATAGCCTATACCATGTCAATGCCTTCACCTTCAAAGATAAAGTAAAGACCTTCTTCTTGACGTGATCCTCGGGCAGACCTGCAAGCTTAAACAATCCACAAACTTCATCCACATAGATTAGATGTAAATCAGGATGTAGTGTTCCATCTCCTACGTAAGGATTCGCCAACAGTTTCTCTATCATACCCGAAGGAATTTCATAATAAATATTTTCAGTAGGTTCAGTAGATTGAGGGATAACTCTTTGTGTTTCCAGTTGAGGTGAAGATACCCCGAACAAGCCACTCAAAGGATTACTTTCCATAGTAACAAGTGACAGTAAATTTCAGCACACTATATAATTTTTTCCTTACTAGATTCCACTTACCAAAGGCGCTTCACTCCCCAGCAACGGCGCCAGAAAATAGTCTTGATGACCCACAAGCATAGGGAATCTATCATAGTCCTTTCGATAAGTAAGAGTGTCGAACCCAACGAGGAGCACAAGGAAATGACAAGCGGTCCTCAATAAGGTATTCTCTGCAAGCACTGAATTATCGGTAACTGATAGTTTTGTGATAAGGTAATTTGTACTGGGTAGCAAGTAACAAGTGTAACAAAGGTGCAACAAGGTGGCCCAATCCTTTTTATAGCAAAGGACAAGCCTGGACAAACTCTTATATAAAGCAAAGTGCTCCCGATGATACAAGGGAATTTCTGTCAAGCTAGTTTTCATCATGCTCATATGATTCACATTCGTTACTTTGATAATTTGATATGTCGGTGCACCGATGCTTGGGTGCTTCCCTTACTTGGACAAACCTCCCACTTATGATTAACCCCTCTCGCAAGCATCCGCAACTACGAAAGAAGAATTAAGATAAATCTAACCATAGCATGAAACATGTGGATCCAAATCAGCCCCTTACGAAGCAACGCATAAACCAGGGTTTAAGCTTCTGTTACTCTAGCAACCCATCATCTACTTATTACTTCCCAATGCCTTCCTCTAGGCCCAAACAATGGTGAAGTGTCATGTAGTCGATGTTCACATAACACCACTAGAGGAGAGATACATCTCATCAAAATATCGAACAAATACCAAATTCAATCTGTATACCTAGTTCAATCTCGTTACTAACAAGTCTCTTTACTAGTTCCGTAATACAAGATCCACTGACTAACACTTTAGTCACATTGCTTGCAAGGCTTGTTGTGATGTTGTATTACCGAGTGGGCCCTGAGATACCTTTCTGTCACACGGAGTAAAAAAACCAATATTGATCGATGCCAACTCAACAGACACCCTCCGAGATACATGTAGAGCACCTTTATAGTCACCCAGTTATGTTACGACATTTGATACACACAAGGTACTCCTTCGGTGTCAGTGAGTTGCATGATCTCATGGTCATAAGAACAGATACTTGACATGCAGAAAACTGTAGCAATAAACTGACACGATCAAATGCTACGTTAATAGTTTGGGTCTTGTCCATCACATCATTCTCCTAATGATATGATTCTGTTATCAAATGACATCTCATGTCAATGGCTAGGAAACCTTGACCATCTTTGATCAACGAGCTAGTCTACTAGAGGCATACTAGGGACAAAGTGTTTGTCTATGTATCCACACATGCAATGTGTTTTCAGTCAATACAATTATAGCATGGATAATAAACAATTACGATGAACAAGGAAATATAATAATAACCATTTTATTATTGCCTCTAGGGCATATTTCAAACACAAAGCGCCAAACATGGAGGCAGACGAAAAAGCCTGCAGTCGACCACCAGTGGAATGACAACTAATAGCGAGAACCACCACCAAGATGTGGCTAAGAACGAAGATCGTAAAGGCACCTCATCATTTTTTTGAAGGTGAAGGCACCTCATCGTTTCCGTCCTTGGTGACCATATGGTTTGTTAGTAACATGCTCACGGGATACATAGAGGAGGGTTGCGGGTGCGGAAGGTGGGTAACGTCGGAGTTGTGAAAGTTTGATGAACTATGATAAAATTAAAAGGTTGTTTGGTTTCTAGTCGCATTTGGCTACACTCATAACATTACGAGTTTGTCATGAATCTGGTTTGAGCAATGTCGTAGACAAGATTTGTTTGTCTTAGAAACTAGGGCTCTATGTCAAAAACAAAGAACTATACATTACCACTAGTGAAATATATCTTGTGAACAAAATGATATGGTTGGCTCTCAACCAAACATGTTATGGGCTATGGTTAATGATCCAATCATTATATAATTCTAAAAGAGTTATTTTATTAAAAACTTAGTTCAAACAAATGAGGCTGTTCCAAATAAGCCGATATAATCTTTGTAAATAGTGCCTAAGACAAGAAAATTATGTAGGGGTTGTTTGATTCTAAGCCACAATTTGACATTAGCTCACTTGATGAATGGAGAACCCAGGCCTATGAGAATGCCAAGTTGTTTAAAGAGAAATTTAAGAGATGGCATGATAAAAGGATACAAAAGCATGAATTCAATGTAGGTGACCATGTCTTGCTATATAATTCTTGGTTAAGATTTTTTGCTGGAAGACTTCTCTATAAATGGGAAGGGCCTTACATTGTTGAGGAAGTATATCATTCCGGTGCCATCAAGATCAACAACACTGAAGGCACAAATCCGAAGGTGGTAAACGGGAAAATAATCAAACATTATATCTCAGGTACTCCCATAAATGTTGAAACCAATCTTATTAATACCATACCTCTGGAGGAGTATACTAGGGATACCTACCGGAACGTTTTAGACTCCGAAAAGGAATAGGTATGTGTTACGGTAAGTAAACCGACTCCAAAACTTTCCCAATAGCAATTTTACTCAGTTTTGGAATATTTTAAAAATTAGGAAAATCAAAAGTAGTCCGAAGGACGCACGAGGAGGCGACAAGCCTGCTAGGCGCGACCACCCCCTAGTCGTGCCTAGGGGGCTTGCCACCACCTTGTGCACCCTCCGGACTCCGTTTTCTTGTGGTACACTCCTTCGGGTCGGCAAAAATTCATTATATAATCTCCCAAAGGTTTGCACTTTCATATCATGACAATACCTCATGTTTTCGTTTTGAGTTGTTTCTGTTACAAATTTAGAACTTCATGGCTTCCCCAAGTGCTCCGAAGGACAAGTTCTTCGAGAAGGTCATAAACCCCTATCTTGCAGAAGTGCTGCGACACCCTCAAGCCATTGAGATGCATGAGGGGGTGCTACACACCCGTGACATTGAAGGGCCAAAGAAGGCCAGAAGCGTGGAAACAAGGCTCGAAGCAATGGAGCAACAAGTCTTCAAGTGCCAAGGGATGGTGGAACGTGGAATCAATGCCAATCATAGGATGATCTTGGAGTTTACCCATAAGCACAAGCTGGACACCAAGGACATCGTGGAGCACATCTTCAAGCTCTACGAGAAAATTGAGCATCTCCAAGCCCAGATCTATAATCTGCAAAACCAAAACTATGAGTATGAATACAGATTTAAGAGAATGAGTTTGGCTGCAGATTTGAGGATTCTGGAGACTCGTTCATCTTTTTACGATGTCGAGCCTATGCCTTGGAAGATGGAGTACAAGTTTCCAACCTCATCAACAACTCCACCACCATTACCTCCGAAGAAGGACATCTAACCACATGGGTATGGGCACTACCCTTGGCTTGTGCCAATATTGCGGGAGGTTCCCCGGTATCGTATCACCATCACACCCTTTTTCCTTTTTCCTTTTTCTTGTCTTTCTTAGTTCGATCATTTTCGTTTTTGTTTTGATCTAGTAGAATAAAGTTTTAGTATGATCTAGCTTTGAGTTTTTCTTTTTGCTCCCCTTATGTAAGTAAGTCCGAGAGTTATATAATAAAAAGTAGTTTTGATGTGAGAGCTTTGCTAAGATTACTATGCTCTTGAGAGCAATAAATAAAAGAATAATAGAAAAAAGCAAAGAGTATACATACTGATCTTCTGGGGAGTGATGACTTCACATATAAGAAGTATGTCAGTTGAAATTGGTTGGGAGTTAACAAACATAGTGACTGGTCATTGGTGCAATTGAAAAGGAAGTGATAATGAAAGAGCGATTCACATATAAATATATTATCTTGGACATCTTTTATGATTGTGACCACTCATTAAAATATTACATGCTAAGAAGTTGATGTTGGACAAGGAAGACAACATAATGGGTTATTTTGCTTGCCTCCGGATAGAAGTTATATGGTTTTAGATCCTCCAACATGTAGTGCTTGCTTCCGCCTCATATTATCCAGAACTTCCGCACCAAGTAGAGATACTAATTGTGCATCCAAGCACCCCAACCCAGTTTTGCCATGAGAGTCCACCATACCTACCAATGGATTGAGTAAGATCCTTCAAGTAAGTTGTCATCGGTGCAAAAAGCAATAAGAATTGCTCCTAAATATGTGTGATCTTTAAGGGAAATAAGCATTGTACGAACTTGTGATAGTAAATAAATAAAAGCGACGGACTACATAATAAAGGTTGCTAGCACAAAGGGCAATACAACGCGACGTTCCTTTGCATTAAGGGTTTGCACATCCCAAAACAAAAAGCGCATGACAACCTCTGCTTCCCTCTGTGAAGGGCCTATCTGTTACTTTTACTTTTAAGTACTTACCTCCATGCAAGAGTCATGATGATCTTCACCACTTCCTATATTTCGCCTCTCTCTTGGCAAGCATTATGTGTTGGGGAATGATCTAGACGCATATATCCACTCGGATGTGGGTGATCATGAGTTGTTATTGTTGAGATCACCCTTGAGGTGAATAGTTGGGATGCAAAACTATAAGGCCCTATCTTTCTATGTGTCCAATTGAAACTTTGATCTCATGAGTACCGCGTGAGTGTTAGCAATTATGAAAGACTAAAAGATGATTGAGTATGTGGGTTTCACTACTAGAATCAGGATCTTTGCCATCAGCCAGCTCTTTGTTTTCTGCTAGCTGACGGCAAAGAAGGTCTTTGCCATCATCTTAAATAAAACTGATGGCAAAGAAAGAGCTGACGACAAAGATCATGTTTGCCGTCAGCCATATCATTGCTGTCTGCTAGCAGTCGACAAAGAAGCTTTGCTGTCAGCTAGCAGACGACAAAGAAGCTTTGCCGTCAGCTAGCAGATGACAAAGAGGAAGGGTGGCCCACTAACGAGGACCAGATAACGACCACTTTCTTTCCCATCTGCTAGCAGTCGACAAAGAAAGTGGCCAACTAACGTCTGTTCCCCCTGACCCCACCCCACTAACTAGGCTCTTTGCCGTCTGCTAGCAGACGACAAAGAGTTTTAACCTATATGTAGCGCACCCCACTCTCTCTCTCCCCTCACCTCACCCCCATCGCCCCCATGCCCGAGCCGCCGCCGCGCCCCTACCGCCACTACCCTTTCCACCCCCTCCCCTACTGCCCTCGTGCCCAAGTCCCTACCGCCGGCTGCCCCCGCCCTGCCGCCGGCCTCCCCTGCCCCTGCCATGAGGCAGACCACGGCACCGCCCCCTCCCCTATGGCGGCCCTCCTCCACAGGCCCCTCCTCCACCGGTACCCTCCTCCCCTCTAGGTGAGCTTCTCTTCTCCTCTTTTTTTTGTTTTTTTAGGTTTAGGTTTAGTTTAGGTTTAGGTTTAGGTTTAGGTTTAGTTTTAGGTTTAGTTTAGATTAGATTTAAATAATTAGAAGAAGAAAGAAGAAAGATGAAAAAAAGAAAATAAGAATAAGTAGAAGAAGAGGAAGAAGAAGAAGAAGAGGAGGAGGAGGAGAAGAAGAAGAAGAAGAAGAAGAAGAAGAAGAAGAAGAAAAAGAGGAGAAGAGGAGAAGAAGAAGAGGAAAAAAGGAAAAGAAGGAAGAAGAAGATGAAGATGAAGAAGAAGAAGAATAAGAGGATGAGGAGAAGAGGAGAAGAAGAAGAAGAAGAAGAAGAAGAAGAAGAAGAGAAGAGCCCCCGATCCCCGACGCCACTAACCCCCAACCTCCGATGCCACCGACCCCCGACGCCATCGACCCCTGACGCCACCGACCCCCGACGCCCCGGACCCCCGACCCCCAACACCCAACGCCATCGCCCCCTGACCACCGACACCACCGACCCACGACCACCGACGCCATTGACCCCCGACCACCAACGCCACCGACCGCTGACTCCACTGACCCCTGATGCCACTTTCTCCCGATGCCACTATCTCCCTACTGCCTCCTGTTGACCAAAAAGGCGCAGGAGGTCATAGTTTTGTAAATTATGACCTAGGTCACATATTTTCCTATTTTGTTATAAAAACATCATATTTTGTGTTCATCAGGTGAATTTCAATGTGCAGTTGTTCGACGACCTCCCCGTGAATTTGACGAGCTCCCCTGCTGTGTTCGTTGGTGAGCACAAATGACATCTTCTCCCCTAGCACCCTTAAAAAATTTGCTCTATTCTGGTCTTCGTGCCGATGAAACTTGCTAGCTATAGGTGTCTTGAATCATCAGTATGCGTGACCACTATGCGTCTCCTATTCGAAAAGTTTACATCTATAAATATGCATTCATTAGCATATTTATAACCGTGATCCTTTCGAATTGTCCAACGTTATCCATGGACAGCCCGAGTATGTGTAGATTGGTTTCGTTTTCCCATATGCTCTGCTCTAGATCCGATGCAGAATTTTGTCAGTGCCTCCCTGTTGTTCTCAGGTTACACATCCTCTCTGCTTATTGCCAAGATGTGTATCAGGAGAATAGCGGGGAGGTGCTGTCGAAATTGTGCGTCGGATCCGGAGCAAAGCATGGGAAAACAAACCCAATCTACACATACTCAGGTGGGATTAGGACCTATCTTTACCTACTCATACTCGGTGTCTAGGTTGCATCGATGTAATAAAACTGACCAACTCTATTAACTGATGAATATGGTTTGCTGAATTATGTATATATTTTGTGTGTGTCTAGTAGCTAGGCAAGATGAGTGATCGTGGGTGGACGTACACCGGTCACACTAGTCAGAAAGACATGACCCATGAAAGGATGACAAAAACCAAGGGGTTCGTGAGAGTCGCATTTGCAAATGGACAGAAAACAACTTGGTGCCCCTGTGTCGATTGCGACAACTATCATAAGAGGTCAGAGTTTGAAATGATCAAACACCTGCAGAAGTGGATTTTTATGCCTAATTATACGGTCTGGACATTTCATGGTGAGTCTGCCCAACATGCCAGAGCTGAGGTGGTTCGTCGTTGCACCGACGAGCATGGTACCGGTATCGAAGACATGGTGCAAGACTTTGATGATGCTCGGGATTCGGACAATGAGATGGAGGAATATGCAAAGGCCTTCTATGAAATGTTGGAGTCTTCAAAACGTCCTCTCCACGAGCACACTGAGCTTTGTCAGCTGGATGCCATCGCGCAAGTAATGGCTCTGAAGGCTCAGTTCAACCTGGGCAGAGAATGCTACGACGTGATGATGACAATATTTGGACGCTTTCTACCCAAAGGCCATGTATTGACAGCAAACCTGTACCAGTTGGAAAAAATCCTACGTGTGCTTAAGATGCCCTATGAGAAGATACATGCCTGTGAGAATGGATATGCCTTATTTAGGCTTGAGTATGCGGGCCTTGAACTATTGCCCCATTTGCAATTCTTCTAGGTATATTGTGGTAGACAACAGTATGGGTGAGAAGATTCAGACCAAAATCCCCATTAATGTTCTTCGGTATCTACCAATCGTTCCAAGACTTCAACGTATTTTCATGGTTGAAGAGATGGCCAGACAGATGATGTGGCATAAATTGGGCAAAAGAACAGAACTAGATGCAGATGGGAATCCAATATTGGGACACACTTCAGATGCTTTTGCGTGGAAGCACTGCGATGCATTACATAAGGATAAAGCAGCAGATCCAAGGCATCCTCGAGTTGCCATCAGCACGGATGGGTTCAATGTGTATGGTATGACGGCAGCACAATACAGTTGTTGGCCTATATTTGTCATTCCACTCAATCTACCCGGAGAGATTATGAAAAGAAACAACATTTTCCTGACGTTGATAATTCCAGAGCCCAAATATCCGGGGAAGAATATGAATGTGTACATGCAATCGCTTAAGGATGAATTGCAAGAAGCCTGGGATAATGGGATCAAGACATACGACGCCGCTACCAAAAAGTGTGGTACATGTACTCGTCGCATGACTTGCCGGCGTATGCGCTATTCGTTGGCTGGTGTGTGCATGGAAGGTTCCCATGCCCCACATGCAAGGCAGATCTTGAGTTCCGTTGGCTGCAGGCGGGTCACAAGTTTTCTTGCTTCGACATGCATAGATAGTTCCTGGATCCTGACCATAAGTTCAGAGAAGACAAGAAGAATTTCATCAAAGGTAGAGTTGTCAAAAACACTTCACCACCTGCGTTGACAAGCCAATAGACCCTAGATCAGATAAACGCTCTCGAGCCAAATCCAAATCGTCCAGGGTATTTCAAAGGGAAAGTAAGGTACTACTGAAATCATAGTAAGATTTGTGGATTGCTGATCCCGCCTGCCGCGGGATGCCGTCATGTGTGCGCGACCAGCTTATAAACGTCATCCCCGTCGTGCTCGCGAGCTGTGTGGTACTAAACGCGGGCAAATCGACCTGGGAGCTTGTTGGGACCCCGATCCTAAGTCATATGAATCCAGACTGTAACATATCACATCACTTTGCGGCCGCACGCACGGTAAGCTCCACGGCTGTAGCCTTACCTTAGCCAGGACCGTTTGCGTCTTTTGGCTCACGTATGTGAACATGTCGCTGGCAATCAAACGACAGAGAACCCGGGCCGACATGATTAGTCATAGAACCCAAGTGGCACATCCGTACGAAAACGGGCATACGTAACCCAAGAATGCAGGTGTCGGCCTCAAGCGTGTGTAGACGAGTCATAGCAAGCTACAAGGACTCCGTTACGCCGTGAGTCATAAATGTCATCACTGCACGAAGACGAGTCGTAGCAGGCTACAGGGACTCCATTACACTGCGAGACATTTCCCCGAAGGGATAGACACATCAGCAAACAAGGATACATGTCGGTCAATCAATGTGTCCGGAGCAGTAGCAAGCTAACATGGCTCAGTGGAAGCACAAAGAGGCAGTTTCCCGTAAAGAGTACTACTAAAGGCACACAACTAGGTGTCGGATCCCATACATACCGTTACATGTCACACGTACGCGTGACATGCCCGATATGCATAGATACAACCATGCATCACAACATAACCATTCAACAACTTTTATTTAAGAGGCTCAGACAAGCCTTGCATAATATGTTCTTACAGATAGGGGTCATGTGACCCGACACTCAAGTCATACAAACAAGTTCATACAAACCAAGCGAAAGCATAAGCTGTCTGAGTACAGACAGATGAAAGGGTAAAAAGGCACATGGCCTGACTATCTACAGCCTGCCACAGGGCATAGGGTCGTAGCTGGGACACCAGCTATTCGGCATCATCAACATCTAGAAAGAACCCACCTGATGGGTCCTGGGTCTCATCTGCAACATTTATTAAGCAAACATGAGTACAAATGTATTCAGCAAGTCTTTAAAGCACACCTAGACTATTCATGCTCATGTATCAACAAGGGGGGGGGGTGGAGTTTATGCAGCAATGCCAGCTTTGACTCATGGCTAACCTACACTACACAATTTTAACTCTTTGTTTAAATTTTAGATATCGCACATGAGTCCACTAACTCCATGACAATACACAACCATGGATTTAGTTCCCTCTCCTGGGAGAGTGCCATCCATGATACTCACACTTGTCTTGATATTTTTATGAGTATCCATTTGATTATCTATGAACATCATAAGTTTTCCAAGTAGTCCATATCCGAGGACGCGGCTATTCGAATAGTTTCATACCCTATAGGTGTGTACTTCTTCACACACGCTCTCGCCACTTATCGCTGTGTGCTCATAAAACCATGCACCTCGACAACCTTCAAGCAGAGGCCTAGCAAGGGAGTCGGCCACGACTGTCAATCACATAAGACCTCTAGTCCAGGCTATCGCCTATTTGAGAATGAACCCGCACGGAAGTCTGGCCGAAGTTTCCGCTACAGCCCCAAATGATGTGCGCAGGGTTCCCAAGACCACCATTCGGGTGACCCTTGGTACATCGTGCCACTTCCTACCGCGTCGTAACCCACCCCTAGGGTCAGCGCTACGCACGGCCTCCAGCATACTATAAATACCAGAAACTACTTGCAACTCCTGGACTAAGGACTAAGCGACTGATAAGTTGAGAGGGGTCGAGTTACTGGAACCCAATGCGTGGTAGTAACTAGTCTTGGATCACAAACACGGAACTCAGTTCCTAATAACTGTCCCAATGAGACAACCCGCTATGTACTCCTACATAGCCTCTCATCGCTACCTTTACCAAATCGGGTTCATCATAAGTTCATCACATCAGAACAATATTGTTTCACTCAGTTCATCACCCAGATGAATCATACCTGACACAACTCTAAGCATAGCAAGCATAGCAGGCAAAGTAAGCTAAGCACATCATGGCACAAGCATCTACCAGGTATGGTAGGTTGTAAGGTTTAGCTATTTACTGTGACAATGACAGGTCATGCATAAGAATAGGTTCATCTACCATGTATGACAGACAAGTGAATGTTTTTCCTAATGCAATAAACAAGAGCAGGAGCGAGAGAGTGGGATGTTATCAGAATGATCAAAGGGGTTGCTTGCCTTGCTAGATGGCGGGAAGGTTCTCTCCTTCGTTGGAATACTCGGGGATATCCTCAGAAGTAGGGCCTACCACAATGCAGATAAATAGCATTCAATACATGCAAGTGCAACAATATGATGCATGATCATGCCATTGTAGTATGTATGGATGAGCTAGTGCAACTAGTGTCCATGTTAATTTGAAGGGAGTTTGAATATAGGTTCAAAATTGTTCTTCATTTCAAATTCCATATACTAACCTATTAGCAAATGTCAATGTTTTTCTATATAGGTTGCTCTAACATGCATGATAATAGCACCATTGGATTCATTGGATTTTTCTGATAAAATTGCATATATAAATTATTTTCATCTGATTTACAGATTAATTTATATGAATTTTAAAGTTTTAAATAGTTTCTGGAATTATTTTTAATTTGGAAAAGGATTAATGGCGTTAGCCTGACGTCACCACGACGTCAGCTGGTCGGCCGACCAGGCCAGGTCAAACCTGACGTGCGGGGCCCGTACGTTAGTGACAGGGGCCTAAACTCCGCGCTGACCAGGGGTTTGACCCACCCTAGGTCCCACTGGTCAGTGGCAGGAGGCCTAATTAATCAGGGGGGATTAGCCCCTGATGATGGTCATGTTGGCGCGCACCGGAGTGGAGCCGGTGGCGACCATCCGCATGGCGGTGACTCGCCGGAATCGCGCCTCCGGCGACCATTTAGCGCGCGGAGGGCACCGGGAGATAGCCCGTGCACACACGCGTCTAGCAAGGCAGCGGAGAGGGCTCGGGACCGCCGGAGACGATGGCCACGGTTCGGGCAGGAACGGCTACTGCGCTATAGGCCGCGGGAGGAGGAGCTGAGGGCGGCTACGAGCTCTTGGAGGCGCTACGAGCACGAGCCCATGGCCAGGAGCGAGCTTTGGCTGCTGTGGCCACGGCTACGCCATGGCCGGCGGCGAGCTCCGCTCAGCTCTGGCTACCGACGGGGCTAGAGAAGGGGAACGACATCAGGACTAGGGGGAAACGGTCCGGGGCCTCACCGGAGGGGTTTCTGGCACCATAGCATGGTCGGGGACGTAGGGAGGGCGGCGAATCGCCGGCGTCTTCAGTCCGGCGAGAGGGAGAGCAGAGGAGAGGGAGAGGGGGAGGCGAGGGGGAAACGGGCTCGGCGGCAGCTGAGCCTATCCTCTCGCCAGCGCGACGAGGAGGCGGCCAGGCAGGCAAGGAGGAGGTGTCCAACGCGTGGGCACCGCCGACTGCGGGGGCAGCACACAGCTACTTCTCCTCCTGGCAGGAGGAAGAAGACGCTGCTGCCCCTGTGGGCTGGGCCTCTTCTTCAGGTAAGCCTAGGTGGGCTTTCTTCCCTTTTTTTATTTCAATTCTTTTCTAACTTCTGACATTTGTTTTATTTTAATTTCAGGCACATATGCTATTTTAAAAGATCCCAAATATTTTATATATTGAAGTTTGAATATTTCAAACTTATCCAAAAAGTTTCAGGATATTTTGAAAACTAAACTAATGATAATGCTTTATTTGATATTTTCAGTAGCTTTATCATTTATTTTTACATTGCTTCAGTTGTTCAAATATTTAAAATGACCCCTGTTATAACCATGTCCATATTTATGAGACATAGGGAACATTTTTAAAGGGCATTTTGGATTTGTTGAATTTTCACCAACTTTGAATTATTTTGATTCAATGTGAACTTGGGGTTTCTTTTAGTCCCCATTTCATGTTGATGCAAAATTGAAACATGATGCAACACCCATGCTGTCCTATGACATCTAGCTAGGGATGTGACAACTCACCCCCACTCAAAAGAATCTCGTCCCGAGATTTTGAAGTCGTCGGGAAGAGCACGGGGTACTCTAGTCGAAGACGATCTTCTCTTTCCCATGTGGCCTCCTTTTTAGAATGGTGTAACCACTGAACCTTGAGAAACTTGCTGTTCTATCGCCGAGTGGTACGCTCAGCTTGATCAAGAATACGAACAGGGTATTCTCGATATGTAAGGTTATCTTGGAGATCAAGCGCTTCGTGGTCTACCTCACGGACAGGGTCCGAGAAGCAACACTTGAGTTGCGAGACGTGGAAGACATCGTGAACCTTGGAAAGATACGGCGATAGTTCCAATTGGTAGGCAACCTCTCCTCGTTTAGCAAGAATGTGAAAGGGTCCAATGTAACGAGGAGCCAACTTTCCCTTCATACCGAATTGATGGGTACCCTTCAGAGGTGTAACCCGAAGGTAAGCCTTCTCGTCAACTTCATAGGTCACAGCCTTATGATGGCGATCATATTGGCTCTTTTGACGAGATTGGGCTCTTTTCAACTTTTCACGAATAATGCGAACTTGCTCCTGTGCATCTTGGATTATATCCGGGCCAAAGAGTTGCCTCTCTCTGGTTTCTAACCAGTTAAGAGGTGTTCGACACCTTCGTCCATAGAGAACTTCAAAAGGGGCTTTGCCCAGGCTTGATTGATAACTATTGTTATAAGCAAATTCGGCAAATGGAAGACATTTCTCCCATTTCACACTGAAAGATATAACACAAGCTCGGAGCATGTCTTCAAGGATTTGATTGACTCCCTCAACTTGACCACTTGATTGCGGGTGGAAAGCAGTGCTAAAGGATAGATGAGTCCCCATAGCGGTTTGAAAACTTTCCCAAAATTGGGAAGTAAAGATACTTCCGCGGTCCGAGTTAATCTCCAATGGAACACCATGAATAGAAACTATTTGAGAAACATATAACTTTGCTAGCTGGCTAGTAGTTATACTCTCCCAAACAGGAAGAAAATGAGCCACTTTGGAAAGGTGGTCAATGACCACAAAGATAGCATTTTTCCCTCTCTTGGTCCTAGGAAATCCGGTAATGAAATCCATACCGACCTTATCCCATTTCCATTTGGGAATAGCTAAAGGTTGAAGGTTGCTAGTAGGCCTTTGATGTTCTGCTTTCACGCGACGACAAATGTCGCAATTAGAAACGAACTGGGCAATTTCTCTCTTCATCCTAGTCCACCAGAACCTCTGGCGTAGGTCCTGATACATCTTGGTACTACCCGGATGATTGTGAGAGGAGAATCATGAGCCTTCTTAAGGATCAATTGTCGTAGATGTTGCTTCTTTGGGATCACCAAGCGGTTCACAAAGAAGACAACACCTTGATCATCTACCGAGAAGCACCTAACATTACCCTTCTTAATGTTTTCTTGATCATGCTTCTGGGCTTCTATAATTTGATCCGTAAGAGTAGGTTTCGCCACCAGGTTGGATAGGAATCCTTGAGGAACAATGTGGAGTTTTAACTTCCGAAATTCCTCATGGAGAAGTGGTTGACCTTGTTGTAACATCAGGTTGTTACAATAAGACTTACGACTTAGTGCATCAGCCATGACATTGGCTTTCCCCGGGGTGTAAGTTATCCCTAAGTCGTAATCTGTAATGAACTCAACCCACCATCTTTGCCTGAGATTCAAATCCGGCTGGGTGAAAATATATTTCAGACTTTGGTGATCAGTGTAAATTTTGCAACGATTACCCAGAAGGTAATGTCGCCAAGTTTTCAGTGCATGGACCACAACTGCAAGTTCAAGATCATGTGTTGGATAATTATCCTTATGTGGACGCAACTGTCGAGATGCGTATGCAATCACATGACGATCTTGCATGAGAATGCAACCTAATCCTTGTCGCAGGGTGTCGCAATAGATAACAAAGTCCTTAGAGAAGTCTGGTGGCACCAGAACGGGAGCAGAGGTCACTCGTCTTCTCAACTCCTGAAAACTGTGCTCACATTGTGGGGTGCACTCGAACTTTTTATCTTTCTTGAGGAGTTCACCCAGAGGTTTCGCAACCTTGGAGAAATTCTTGACAAAGCAGCGACAATAGCTCACTAAGCCAAGGAAACTCCGAACTTGCTTAACCGATTTAGGTTGAGTCCAATCAAGGACGGCCTGAACTCTCTCGGGATTGACATCAATACCTTTACCAGAGATCACGTGGCCTAGATAGGTCACTTCGGCAACCAAAATTCACACTTGGAGAATTTGGCGTCCAGACGGTGCTCTCGAAGTTTCATCAATACCATCCTTAGATGCTCGGCATGTTCCTGTTCATTCTTCGAGTAGATGAGTATGTCGTCGAGGTAAACCATGATGAATTTATCTAAATACTCCATGAAGATCGAATTCATCAACCGAGAGAAAGTGGCTAGAGCATTGGTTAAACCGAAGGACATGACGGTGTACTCGTATTGGCCATAACGAGTGACAAAAGCCGTTTTTGGAATGTCCCTGTTTCTAATTCTGATTTGATGGTATCCCAACCTCAAATCCATTTTGGAGAAGACGGAGGATCCAGCAAGTTGATCATACAAGTCGTTGATCCTGGGGAGCGGATACTTGTTCTTTATGGTGACCAAATTCAGTAGCCGATAATCCACAACCATCTGATCCAATCCATCCTTGTTCTTGACGAAAAGGACGGGACAAGCCCAAGGAGAAGAACTAGGTTGGATGAAACCTTTCTTCAGAGCCTCATCGAGTTGAATTTTAAGTTCGACTAGCTCTAAGGGTGCCATCTTATAGGATCTTCTGGCTATTGGGACAGTCCCTGGAATAAGCTCTATCACAAACTCGACATCTCTGACAGGACGAATTCCTGGCAGTTCTTCTAGAAAGACATCCAGAAAGTCATGGACTACCGGAATATCTTCTAACTCTGGAAGAGGGCTAGAATTGAGGGAATAGAGTTGGCGCTTGGCTGTTCGAGTGGAGACATTAACTATCTCACCTGGTGGATGTGTAAGTTGAACATTCCTAGTGTGAGTATCAATCTTAGCATAGTGGGCTTTCATCCAATCCATGCCTAGAATGATATTGATGTCCGAAGACTTGAGGGCTATCAAAGATGCTAGGAAGACTAGCCTATCCACCAGAATCTCATTATCATGGCTCACTCTAGAAGTTTGCCACTTTGAACCAGAAGTCTGAACTACTAAAGGAGTAGGCATATCACAAAAAGACATGTTATGCAACTGTACACAACTTTCCGAGATGAAAGAATGAGATGCCCCAGTATCAAATAGAACAGATGATGGATGACTATTGACAAGGAGCATACCTAGGATAACATCAGGATCCTCAATGGCTTCCTCAACAGAGACATAATTCACTCATCCACGAGTAGGAGCTGGATTCACATAGAAGGCTTTTCCCGGCTTCCCACGTCCAGCCGGCTTGGCATTGTTCTTAGGACGATCACGAGAGTAGTGTCCTGGTTCCCCACATTTGTAGCAAACCACGGTGGTGTTGGGGAACGTTGCATGGGAAACAAAAAATTTCCTACGCTCACGCCGATCTATCCATGGTGATGAGCATCTACGAGAGGGAGAGTGGATCTACGTACCCTTGTAGATCGCAAAGCGGGAAGCGTTAAGAAACGCGGTTGGTGTAGTCGAACGTCTTCGTGATCCAAATCGCCGAGCGTCCCGCGATCCAATCACGATCCGTCCCGCGAACTTGATCACGATCCGTCCCACGAACTTGATCACGATCCGTCCGATCTAGTGTCGAACGGACGTCACCTCCGCATTGAGCACACGTACAGCTTCATGAAGATCTCCGCCGTCTTGATCCAGCAAGAGAGAGCGAAGAGGTACAAGAGTTCGCCAGCAGCGTGACGGCGCTCTGGCGATGGTGGTGGAGCAATTCTGGCAGGGCTTCGCCTAAGCACTGGAGAAATCCGATCTAGAGGAGAAACTATGCACTCGAGGAACGGGTAGCACATGGATGAAAAATATTGTGCAAAACCCTAAAATCCACCAGTATATATAGGAGTAGAGGAGGAGAGGCTGGCGCAAGGACCAAGGCTCCTATAGGAGTCGGCCGAACTAACTAGGATTGGAGGACTCTCCTCCAATCCTAGTAGGACTAGGATTCGTCCCTTTTTCTCCTTTTTCCACCTTTTCCTATTGGGTTTTTCCCTCCAGCCACATGGGCCTTGTGTGGGAGTTTCCAGCAGCCCACTAAGGGCTGATATTCACTCTCCCACAGCCCATGAAGCCTCTTGGGTCGAAATACCCCTCCCGAAGGCCTCCCGGTACTCTACCGGCACTCCCGGTACACTACCGATGAGCCCAAAACTTTTCCGGCGACCAAAACAGGACTTCCTATATATGAATCTTTACCTCCGGACCATTCTGGAGCTCCTCGTGATGTCCAGGATCTCATTCGGGACTCCAAACAACCTTCGGTCACCACCATACATAACTCTATACTACCGAAACGTCACCAAACCTTAAGTGTGCAGACCCTGTGGGTTCGAGAACTATGTAGACATCACCGAGACACCTCTACGGTCAATAACCAATAGCGGGACCTGGATGCCCATATTGGTTCCTACATATTCTACGAAGATCTTTATCGATCGAACCTCTATGTCAAGGATTCAGTTAATCTCGTATGATGTTCCCTTTGTTCTTCGGTATGTTACTTGCCCGAGATTCGATCGTCGGTCTACGTACCTAGTTCAACCTCGTTACCGGCAAGTCTCTTTACTCGTTCCGTAATACAAGATCCCGCAACTAACATTTAGTTACATTGCTTGCAAGGCTTATTGTGATGTTGTATTACCGAGTGGGCCCTGAGATACCTCTCCGTCACACGGAGTAACAAATCCCAGTCTTGATCCATGCCAACTCAATAGACACCTTCGGAGATACCTGAAGAGCACCTTTATAATCAAATGACATCTCATGTCCATGGCTAGGAAACCTTAACCATCTTTCGATCAACGAGCTAGTTCACTAGAGGCATACTAGGGACATTGTGTTTGTCTATGTATCCACACATGTATCCATGTTTCCAATTAATACAATTATAGCATCGATAATAAACGATTATCATGAACAAGGAAATACAATAATAAACACTTTATTTATTGCCTCTAGGGCATATTTCCAATAGTCTCCCACTTGCACTAGAGTCAATAATCTAGTTCACATCACTATGTGATTTACATTGTAATGAATCGAACATCCATGCAATTCTGGTGTTGATCATGTTTAGCCCTTGGAAGAGGTTTAGTCAACGGGTCTGCAACATTCAGATCCATGTGCACTTTTCGAATATTTATGTCTTTCTCCACGATGTAATCGCGGATGGAGTTGAAGCGTCGCTTTATGTGTCTGGTCCTCTTGTGAAACCTTGGTTCCTTGGCCAGAGCAATGGCACCAGTGTTGTGACAGAACTGATTCATTGGATTCAGTGCACTGGGCACCAGTCCAAGATCTGTCATGAACTGCTTCATCAAGACACCTTCCTTCACTGCCTCCAAGGCTGCGATGTATTCCGCTTCGCACGTAGAATCAGCTACCATGCTTTGCTTGGAACTGCACCAGCTTACCGCTCCCCCGTTAAGAATAAATACATATCGGTTTGCGACTTAGAGTCGTCCGGATCAGTGTCAAAGCTTGCATCGACGTAACCCTTTATGACGAGCTCTTCATCACCTCCATAAACGAGAAACATTTCGTTAGTCCTTTTCAGGTACTTAAGGATATTCTTGACCGCTTGCCAGTGCTCCATTCCAGGATCACTTTGAAACCTTCCGGCCATACTTATGGCAAGGCTGACATTGGGTCTTGTGCATAGCATTGCATACATGATAGAGCCTATGGCTGAAGCATAGGGGATGACACTCATCTTTTCTCTATCTTCTGCAATCACTGGGCATTGAGTCTTACTCAACTTCACACCTTGTAACACAGGCAAGAACCCCTTCTTGGACTGATCCATTTTGAACTTCTTCAAAACTTTATCAAGGTATGTGCTCTGTGAAAGTGCTATTAAGCGTCTCGATCTATCTCTATAGATCTTAATGCCTAATATGAAAGCAGCTTCTCCTAGGCCCTTCATTGAAAAACTCTTGTTCAAATATTCCTTCACGCTTTCCAGCATTTCTATATTGTTTCCAATCAGCAATATGTCATCCACATATAACACTAGAAATGCTATAGAGCTCCCACTCACTTTCTTGTAAATACAAGCTGCTCCGTAAACTTGTATAAACCCAAATGCTTTGATCACCTCATCAAAGCGCTTATTCCAACTCCGTGATGCTTGCACCAGTCTATAAATGGATCGCTGGAGTTTGCAAACTTTGTCAACATTCTCTGGATCGACAAAACCTTCGGGGTGCATCATATACAACTCTTCCTCAAGGAAACCATTGAGGAACGCTGTTTTGACATCCATCTGCCAAATTTCATAGTCGAAATAAGCAGCTATTGCTAACATGATTTTGACAGACTTAAGCATCGCTACGGATGAGAAAGTCTCATCATAGTCAACTCCTTGAACTTGTGAAAAACCCTTTGCCACAAGTCGAGCTTTATAGACGGTGACATTACCGTCCGCGTCTGTCTTCCTCTTAAAGATCCATTTGTTCTGAATGGCCTTTCGCCCTTTAGGTAATACTTCCAAAGTCCATACATTGTTTTCATACATGGATCCCATCTCGGATTTCATGGCCTCTAACCATTTCTCGTAATCCGGGCCCATCACTGCTCATCCATAGCTCGTAGGTTCATTGTTGTCCAACAACATGACCTCCAAGACAGGGTTACCGTACCACTCAGGGGTAGTACGCGGCCTTGTCGACCCACGAGGTTCAATAGCAGCTTGATCCGAAGCTTCATGATCATCATCATTAACTTCCTCTTCTACCGTCGTAGGTTCCACAAAAACATATTTCTATGCTGTGCTACTTTCTGGTTGAAGTAAAGGTTCAATAACCTCATCAAGCTCTATTTTCCTCCCACTCAATTCTTTCGAGAGAAACTCTTTCTCAAGAAATGTTCCGTTCTTAGAGACAAACACTTTGCCTTCGGATCTGAGATAGAAGGTATACCCGACTGTCTCTTTCAGGTATCCTATGAAGATGCATTTCTCCGCTTTGGGTTCCAGCTTTTCAGGCTGAAGCTTTTTGACATAAGCATCACATCCCCAAACTTTAAGAAACGACAACTTTGGCTTCTTGCCAAACCACAGTTCATATGGCGTCGTCTCAACGGATTTTGATGGTGCCCTATTTAAAGTGAATGCAGCTGTCTCTAATGCATAACCCCAAAACGATAGTGGCAAATCAGCAAGAGACATCATAGAACGCACCATATCTAATAAGGTTCGATTACGACGTTCGGACACACCATTACGCTGTGGTGTTCTGGCGGTGTCAACTGTGAAACAATTCCACATTGTCTTAAGTGACTGGCAAACTCATAACTCAGATATTCACCTCCTCGATCAGATCGCGGGAACTTAATCTTCTTGTTACGATGATTCTCAACTTCACTCTGAAATTGCTTGAACTTTTCAAATGTTTCAGACTTGTGTTTCATTAAGTAAATATACCCATATCTACTTAAGTCATCAGTGAAGGTGAGAAAATAACGATATCCACCACACGCTGTAACATTCATTGGACTGCACACATCAGTATGTATGATTTCCAATAAGTCACTCGCCCGTTCCATTGTTCCAGAGAACGACGTTTTACTCATCTTGCCCATGAGGCATGGTTCACATGTGTCAAGTGATTCAAAATCAAGTGACTCCAAAAGTCCATCAGCATGGAGCTTCCTCATGCGTTTTACACCAATATGACCTAAACGGCAATGCCACAAGAAAGTGGTACTATCATTATCAATTCTACATCTTTTGGCATCAATGTTATGAACATGTGTGTCATCACTATCAAGATTCAACATGAATAAACCCCTAACATTAGGTGCATGACCATAAAACATATTACTCATATAAATAGAACAACCTTTATTCTCTGATTTAAATGAGTAACCATCTCGCAATAAACAAGATCCAGACATAATGTTCATGCTTAACGCAGGCACTAAATAACAATTATTCAGGTTCATCACTAATCCCGATGGTAATCGAAGAGAGAGCGTGCCACATCAACCTTGGAACCATTTCCCACGCACATCGTCACTTTGTCCTTTGCTAGCCTTCGTTTATTCCGTAGTTCCTGCTTTGAGTTGCAAATGTGAGCAACCGAACTAGTATCAAATACCCAGGCACTACTACGAGAGATAGTAAGGTACACATCAATAACATGTATATCATATATACCTTGTTTGTCGTTGGCCGCCTTCTTGTCAGCCAGGTACTTTGGGCAGTTCCGCTTCCAGTGACTAGTTCCCTTGCAATGAAAGCACTCACTTTCTGGCTTGGGTCCATGCTTGGGCTTCTTTACAGGAATAGCAACTGCTTTGCCATCCTTCTTGGTTTTACCCTTCTTGCCCTTGCCCTTGACTTTGCCATTTTTCTTGAAACTAGTGGTTTTATTGACCATCAACTCTTGATGTTCTTTCTGGATTTCAGACTCAGCGACTTTTAGCATCGCAAACAGTTCGGAGACTGACTTGTTCATCCCGTGCATGTTATAGTCATCACAAAGCTCTTGTAACTAGGTGGCAGTGATTGAAGAACGCTGTCAGTGATCGCCTCTGGCGGAAGGGCAATTCCCAACTCCGCTAGACGAGTTGAATACCCAGACATTTTGAGTATATGTTCACTGATAGACCCGTTCTCCTCCATCTTACAAGCATAGAACTCATCAGAGGTTTCAAACCTCTCGATCCGGGCATTCTTCTGAAAGATAAACTTCAACTCTCGGAACATCTCATATGCTCCATGACGTTCAAAATGTCTTTGAAGTCCCGGTTCTAAGCCATACAATATTGCACACTGAACTATTGAGTAATCTCCAGTACGTGCCTCCCAAGCGTTCTTAACGTCTTCGGAGGTCATATCTTCTGGTTGGTCACCAAGCGGTGCATCAAGGACATATGATTTCTGGGAAGCCGTAAGGATAATCCTCATATTACGGGCCCAGTCAACAAAGTTACTTCCATCATCTTTCAACTTAGCTTTCTCTAGGAACGCATTAAAATTCAGGGGTGCTACTGCGCGAGCCATTGATCTATAACATAAATATGCAAAGTTTACTTAGACTATTGTTCAAGATAATGAGTTTAGTTAACCAAATCACTAAAGCTCACACTCAAATTGACATCCCTCAGGCCATATGAGTGTCACATGATCCAAATCCACCAACTCAAGTCCGATCATCATGTGAGTTGAGGTGGCTTCAATGGTGAACATCATTATGTTGATCATATCTACTATATGACTCATGTTCAACCTTTCGGTCTCTTGTGTTCCGAGGCCATGTCTATACATGCTAGGCTCGTCAAGTTTAACCCGAGTGTTCTGCGTGTGCAACACTGGCTTGCACCCGTTGTATGTGAACGTAGAGTCTATCACACCCGATCATCACGTGGTGTCTCAACACGACGAACTTTCGCAACGGTGCACACTCGGGGAGAACACACTTCATCTTGAAATTTAAGTGAGGGATCACCTTATAATGCTACCATCGTACTAAGCAAAACAAGGTGCATAAAAGGATTAACATCACATGCAATTCATAAGTGACATGATATGGCCATGAACTTGTGCTTTAGATCTCCATCTTGAAAGCACCGGCATGATCTCCATCATCACCGACACGATACCATGATCTCCATCATCTTGATCTCCATGAACGTGTTGCCATCGGGGTTGTAACGCCCTGCATGCTTCTACTACTATTGCTACCATTTAGCGATAAAGTAAAGCATTACATAGCGCTTAATGATTGATACGCAGGTCATACAATAATTAAAGACAACCCTATGGCTCCTTCCGGTTGCCGTACTGATCGACATGCAAGTCATGAAATTCTATACATCACATGATCATGTCATACATCACATATATCACATCATGTAATTGGCCATATCACATCACAACATACCCTGCAAAAACAAGTTAGACGTCCTCTAATTTTTGTTGCATGTTTTACGTGGCTGCTACAGGTTTCTAGCAAGAATGATTCTCACCTACGCATAAACCACAACGGTGATACATAATTTGCTTTTCAACCTTCTCAAGGACCGCCTTTGTCGAATCCGATCCAACTAAAGTGAGAGAAACTGTCACGCGGAAGCCATCTAGGCAACACGTTCCGTCGAGGGAACCGGTCCCTCGTAAGCGTACGAGTAATGTTGGTCCGGGACGCTTCATCTCACAATACCGCTGAACCAAAATACGACAAGGGAGGAAGCAATCTAAGCATCAACGCCCACAAACCTTTTGTGTTCTACTCGAGATCTCATCAACACATAGACCTAGCTCATGATGCCACTGTTGGGGAATGTTGCATGGTAAACAAAACTTTTCCTATGCTCACGCGGATCTATCCATGGTGATGAGCATCTACGAGAGGGAGAGTGGATCTACGTACCCTTGTAGATCGCTAAGCGGGAAGCGTTAAGAAACGCGGTTGGTGTAGTCGAATGTCTTCGCGATCCAACCCGCCGAGCGTCCCGCAATCCAATCACGATCCGTCCCGCAAACTTGATCACGATCCGTCACACGAACTTGATCACAATCCGTCCGATCTAGCGCCGAACGGACGGCACCTCCGCGTTCAGCACACGTACAGCTTCATGACGATCTCCGCTGTCTTGATCCAGCAAGAGAGAGCGGAGAGGTAGAAGAGTTCGCCGGCAGCGTGACAGCGCTCTGGCGATGGTGGTGGAGCAATTCTGGCAGGGCTTCGCCTAAGCACTGCAGAAATCCGATCTAGAGGAGAAACTATGCACTCGAGGAACGGGTAGCACGTGGATGAAAAATCTTGTGCAAAACCCTAAAACCCACCAATATATATAGGAGGAGAGGAGGAGAGGATGGCGCAAGGGCCAAGTCTCCTATAGGAGTCGGCCGAACCAACTAGGATTGGAGGACTCTCCTCCAATCCTAGTAGGACTAGGATTCGTCCCTTTTTTTTCCTTTTCCCACCTTTTCCTATTGGGTTTTTTCCTCCAGCCACATGGTCCTTGTGTGGGAGTTTCGACCAGCCCACTAAGGGCTGATATTCACTCTCCCACAGCCCATGAAGCCTCTTGGGTCGAAATACCCCTCCCGGAGGCCTTCCGGTACACTACCGGCACTCCCGGTACACTACCGATGAGCCCGAAACTTTTCCGGCGACCAAAATATGACTTCCTATATATGAGTCTTTACCTCCAGACCATTCTGGAGCTCCTCATGATGTCCGGGATCTCATCCGGGACTCTGAACAACCTTCGGTCACCACCATACATAACTCTATACTACCGAAACGTCACCAAACCTTAAGTGTGCAGACCCTGCGGGTTCGAGAACTATGTAGACATGACCGAGACACCTCTACGGTCAATAACCAATAGCGGGACCTGGATGCCCATATTGGTTCCTACATATTCTATGAATATCTTTATCGGTCAAACCTGTATGTGAAGGATTCAGTTAATCCCGTATGATGTTCCCTTTGTTCTTCGGTATGTTACTTGCCCGAGGTTCGATCGTCGGTATCTACATACCTAGTTCAACCTCGTTACCACTAAGTCTCTTTACTCATTCCGTAATACAAGATCCTGCAACTAACATTTAGTTACATTGCTTGCAAGGCTTATTGTGATGTTGTATTACCGAGTGGGCCCTGAGATACCTCTCCATCACACGGAGTAACAAATCTCAGTCTTGATCCATGCCAACTCAACAGGTACCTTCGGAGATACCTGTAGAGCACCTTTATAGTCACCGAGTTATGCTGCGATGTTTGATACACATAGGGCACTCTTCCGATGTCCGTGAGTTGCATGATCTCATGGTCATAGGAACACATACTTGACATGCAGAAAACAGTAGCAATAAACTGACACGATCATAAGCTATGTTTTTAGTTTGGGTCTTGTCCATCACATCATTCTCCTAACGATGTGATCCCGTTATCAAATGACATCTCATGTCCATGTCTAGGAGACCTTAACCATCTTTTGATCAATGAGCTAGTTCACTAGAGGCATACTAGGGACATTGTGTTTGTCTATGTATCCACACATGTATCCATGTTTCCAATTAATACAATTCTAGCATGGATAATAAACAATTATCATGAACAAGGAAACATAATAATAAAAACTTTATTTATTGCCTCTAGGGCATATTTCCAACAGGTGGCACGTGGTACAACATTGGCAGGCGGACCTCCAAATGGCCTGGCTAGAGGGTTGGGCTAAGTTGGGTGAGGCGCCTGGAAGGATGGCCTCGCGGTGTATCTTGGCGGCGGAGCTGTGTTGGGCACCCAGACCCGGCATTTGTTGGAGCCTGAGCCAGATGCGGGGCTGAAGTCACGATTGTGCTTTCTTGTGGCCTCATAGTTATTCTGTCTAGTCTCCACATTGATAGCCTTGTTGACGAGAGCCTAGAAGGTTGTGCACTCATGCAGGCGCAAATCTTGACGGAGGTCAGGATTGAGTCCCTTGCGGAACCTAGCCTGTTTCTTGGCATCAGTTGAAACTTCCTCCAGAGCATAGCGAGCAAGATTGCCGAACTCACGGCTATAGGCATCCACTAATAGTCTGCCCTGGGTGAAAGCACAGAATTCCTCTCTCTTGCGATCCATCAGCCCTTCCGGGATGTGATGGGTACGGAATGCTGCACTGAATTCTGCCCAAGTTGGTGCGGGGCCTGCGGGACGCATGGCTTCATAATTTTCCCACCACAGATTGGCGGCTCCTTCTAGAAAGTAGGTAGCAAAAGACACCTTATTGGCCTCGGACACATTGGCAGCCCGGATCTTGCGGAACATGCTGGTCAGCCAGTCATCCGCGTCGAGCGGGTCGACCGAATGATGATACTTGGGTGGGCACAGCCTGACGAAATCACCGAGTGACACGCCATCATTGAGATCATTGCGGGGAGCACGCGCTGTGTTCTGCTCAATTCGTTCCAATAGCCTGTTGGTCTCTCTCTTGTTCCTTTCGGCTTCAAGCATCACTTCTGCCAAAGAAGGAGCATGTGGCAGATCCTCTTGCCTTGGCTGGCTTCCCTCGCCCTGCTTGGGGGCAGGCATGGGGTTATTCCTAGTTGCCACCATCCTGGGAAAACAAACCCACAGCTTAAACATAGAGGACATCAACTCTAAGACATGAGATAAGGAATGTATTGGACAACATGGCATGCAGGGTAAACATCCAACAACATGGAAACATCAACTACCCTATGAACACCATGATTCATACATGCCATGACATAGTTCAGTACAAGCCCAAGCTGAAAACAAACTACAGAGAGATGACACAACTCATCGGAGGCATTACAAGCTTCCTATACATTATCTATCTACACCTCCGGAACTCAACTCTCAACCTTGGTCATATCCCACAAGACACACAGGACTGTGGCGATACGACTACTAACATACTAGTAATAACATCCACGTACTCAAGCATCGCCATAGAATGCCTCATGCAGGTTACCCCCATGACCCGGAAGCTGAACATGAGGATCTGGAAACACCCTAGCCTGTGATCCCTAGGAACCGTAAGGACACGGATGTGTCCTTGGTCCCCTTGCTGGCGGCAACAGCGGTCCTCGAAGAGGGGTGATGCCTCCAACATTGGGCCAGTCTACGCGTGCTGGCAGATGAGTCCGCGATGGGTTCAGCATCTCCAAATCTCCATAGCTTGTCTGCACGACAGGTGCCAACTATGTCAGGGCTGTCCAAAGACGTGCATGGGTAGCATAAAGCTCCATGCGAAGGGCACGTGCATCACGATCCATGTTCTCCAACGTCTGAGCGGTCACCTACAGCCTATGGTCCTCATGGGAATGATCACAGTAGGCTGCGCTAAGATAACCATCCTCTCCTCCCATGGAAGCAGGAACATAACAGAACTCTGTGTTCTGAAGTAGACCATGGTGAAACCTCATGATAGTCAGCATGGTGTAGGCGGCCTCCTGAACTGCCATATCTATGGTGACACCTAGTCCATAAGTCCAGTGAAGCGGCTCTGCAGCTCCAGGATATGAAGGATATATCTTAACAGTACACAGATACTGACTCTGGTTGAAATCTCGATACTGTTCCTCCACTATGTACTCTGGGTAGCAACGGTAGCCAGCCTTCATCATAACTCTAACCAACATGGTCGTGTGACCCGATACATCGATGCACCTGGTCAGACGGACCACCTAACGGGAAGGACGAGGGGGCATCTGAAACAGAGAATGATGCGAAGACATTAGAGACTCTAGTAGAAATTGGACAACATAACGGCTGTAATTTCTCAAAAAGGATTTTGAGACAATTGCAAAAGATTGGAAAAGCATAACCACTCGACTTTCTAGACTCAAATCTCTTCTCCATCTGTTTGTCACACCAACAATACTTGAGTACCAACATTCTCTTGCAAACAAGCTAGCTAGTAGTCCATGGCTAGTAACTCGTCATCCTAAGCAATAGATGAGAATCCTAGTTCTTATCCTTGTAGAAAAGATGAGAAAGACTCAGAATAGAATAACTTGGGAAGAGGAGTAAAAAGAGCCTTACGTTCCCTTCCACAATCAATTCCCCTACTTTTCTATAGTGTTTCTAGATTCAACTTCGACCGGTTTGGCTTGGTAGTCCTAGAATCAGTTAGGATGTGATACCAACACTGTCGGGACCCCGATCCTAAGTCATATGAATCCAGACTGTCACATATCACATCACTTTGCAGCCTCACGCACGGTAAGCTCCACGGCTGTAGCCTTACCTTAGCCGGGACCGTTTGCGACTTTTGGCTCACGTATGTGAACATGTCGTTGGCAATCAAACGACAGAGGGCCGACATGACTAGTCATAGAACCCAAGTGGCACATCCATACAGAAACAGGCATACGTAACCCAACAAGGCAGGTGTCGGCCTCAAGCGTGTGTAGACGAGTCATAGCAAGCTACAAGGACTCCATTACTCCATGAGTCATAAATGCCATCACTGCACGTAGATGAGTCGTAGCAGGCTACATGGACTGCATTACACTGCGAGACATTTCCCCGAAGGGACAGACACAACAACAAAGAAGGATACATGTCGGTCAATCAATGTGTCCGGAGCAGTAGCAAGCTACCACGGCTTAGTGGAAGCACAAAGAGGCAGTTTCCCGTAAAGAGTACTACTAAAGGCACACAACTAGGTGTCAGATCCCATACATACCGTTGCATGTCACATGTATGCACGACATGCTCGATATGCATAGATACAACCATGGCATCACAATATAACCATTCAACAACTTTTATTGAAGAGGCTCAGACGAGCCTTGCATAATATGTTCTTACAGATAGGGGTCACGTGACCCGACACTCAAGTCATACAAACAAGTTCATACAAACCAAGCGGAAGCATAAGCTGTCTGAGTACAAACAGATGAAAGGGTAAAAAGGCACATGGCCTGACTATCTACAGCCCGCCACAGGGCATAGGGTCATAGCTGGGACACCAGCTATTCGGCATCGTCGACATCTAGAAAGAACCCACCTGGTGGGTCTTGGGTCTCATCTGGAACATTTATTAAGCAAACATGAGTACAAACGTACTCAGCAAGTCTTTAAAGCAGACCTAGACTATTCATGCTCATGTATCAACAAGGGGTGTGGTGGTGGTGGAGTTTATGCAGCAATGCCAGCTTTGACTCATGGCTAACCTACACTACACAATTTTAACTCTTTGTTTAAATTTTAGATATCGCACATGAGTCCACTAACTCCATGACGATACACCACCATGGATTTAGTTCCCTCTCCTGGGAGAGTGCCATCCACGATACTCACACTTATCTTGATATTTTTATGAGTATCCATTTGATTATCTATGAACAACATAAGTTTTCCAAGTAGTCCATATCCGAGGATGCGGCTATTCGAATAGTTTCATACCCTGCAGGCGTGTACTTCTTCACACACGCTCTCGCCACTTATCGCTGTGTGCTCATAAAACCATGCACCTCGGTAACCTTCGAGCGGAAGCCCAGCGAGGGAGTCGGCCACGACCGTCAATCACATAAGACCTCTAGTCCAGGCTATCGCCTATATGAGACTGAACCCGCACGGATGTCCGACCTAAGTTTCCGCTACAGCCCCAAATGATGTGCGCAGGGTTACCAAGCCCACCATTCGGGTGACCCTTGGTACTCCGTGCCACTGCCTACCACGTCGTAACCCACCCCTAGGGTCAACGCTACGCACGGCCTCCAGCATACTATAAACACCAGAAACTACTTGCAACTCCTGGACTAAGGACTAAGCGACTGATAAGTCGACAGGGGTCGAGTTACCGGAACCCAATGTGTGGTAGTAACTAGTCTTGGATCACAAACATGGAACTCAGTTCCTAAGAACGGTCCCAATGAGACAACCCGCTATGTACTCCTACATAGCCTCTCATCGCTACCTTTACCAAATCGGGTTCATCATAAGTTCATCACATCAGAACAACATTGTTTCACTCAGTTCATCACCCAGATGAATCAGACCTGACACAACTCTAAGCATAGCAAGCATAGCAGGCAAAGTAAGCTAACCACATCATGGCACAAGCGTCTACCAGGTATGCTAGGTTGTAAGGTTTATCTATTTACTCTGACAATGACAGGTCATGCATAAGAATAGGTTCATCTACCGTGTATGACAGACAAGTGAACGTTTGTCCTAATGCAATAAACAAGAGCAGGAGCGAGAGAGTGGGATGTTATCGGAATGATCAAAGGGGTTGCTTGCCTTGATGGGTAGCGGGACGGTTCTCTCCTTCGTTGGAATACTCGGGGGTATCCTCAGAAGTAGGGCCTACCGCAATGCATATAAATAGCATTCAATACACGCAAGTGCAACAATATGATGCATGATCATGACATGCTAGCATGTATGGATGAGCTAGTGCAACTAGTGTCCAAGTTAATTTGAAGGGAGTTTAAATATAGGTTCAAAATTGTTCTTCATTTCAAATTCCATATACTAACCTATTAGCAAATGTCAATGTTCTTCTACATAGGTTGCTCTAACATGCATGATAATAGCACCATTGGATTCATTGGATTTTTCTGATAGATTTTCATATATAAATTATTTTCATCTGATTTACAAATTAATTTATATGAATTTTAAAGTTTTAAATAATTTCCAGAATTATTTTTAATCTGGAAAAGGATTAATGGCATCAGCCTGACGTCATCACGATGTCAGCTGATCGGCTGACCAGGCCAGGTCAAACCTGACGTGCGGGGCCCGCACGTTAGTGACAAGGGCCTAAACTCCGCGCTGACCAGGGGTTTGACCCACCCTAGGGCCTACTGGTCAGTGGCAGGAGGCCTAATTAATCAGAGGGATTAGCCCCTGATGATGGCTGCGTCGGCGACCACCGGAGCGGGGCTGGTGGCGACCATCCGCACGGCGGCGACTCGCCAGAATCGTGCCTCCGGCGACCGTTTGGAACGCGGAGGGCACCAGGAGATAGCCCGTGCACGTGCGCGTCTAGCAGGGTAGCGGAGAGGGGTCGGGGCCGCTGGAGACGACGGCCACGTCAAGCTGAGCGGCGGCCACGGTTCGGGTAGAAACAACTACTGCGCTACAGGCCGCGGGAGGAGGAGCTGAGGGTGGCTACGAGCTCCTGGAGGCGCTACGAGCATGAGCTCGTGGCCAGGAGTGAGCTTTGGCTACTGTGGCCATGGCTATGCCATGGCCGGCGGCGAGCTCCGCTCAGCTCTGGCTACCGACGGGGCTAGAGAAGGGGAACAACATCGGGGCTAGGGGGAAACGGTCCAAGGCCTCACCGGAGGGGCTTCTGGCACCATAGCGTGGTCGAGGACGCAGGGAGGGCGGCAAATCGCCGGTGTCTTCAGTCCGGCGAGAGGGGAGCAGAGGAGCGGGAAAGGGGGAAATGGTGAGGGGGAAAAGGGCTCGGCGGCGACTGAGCCTATCCTCTCGCCAGCGCGACGAGGAGGCGGCCAGGCAGGCAAGGAGGAGGTGGCCAGCGCGTGGCCATCGTCGGCTGCGGGGGCAGCACGCAGCTGCTTCTCCTCCTGGCAGGAGGAAGAAGACATTACTGCCCCTGTGGGCTGGGCCTCTTCTTCAGGTAAGCCCAGGTGGGCTTTCTTCCTTTTTTTATTTCAATTCTTTTCTAACTTCTGACATTTGTTTTATTTTAATTTCATGCACATATGCTATTTTAAAATATCCCAAATATTTTATATATTGAAGTTTGAATATTTCAAACTTATCCAAAAAGTTTTAGGATATTTTGAAAACTAACTAATGATAATGCTTTATTTGATATTTTTAGTAGCTTTATCATTTATTTTTAAATTTCTTCAGTTGTTCCAATATTTAAAATGACCCCTGTTATAACCATGTCCATATTTATCAGACATAGGGAACATTTTGAAAGGGCATTTTGGATTTGTTGAATTTTCACCAACTTTGAATTATTTTGATTCAATGTGAACTTGGGGTTTCTTTTAGTCCCCATTTCATGTTGATGCAAAATTGAAACATGATGCAACACCCATGTTGTCCTATGACATCTAGCTACAAATGTGATAGACCTACTACATAGGCGTCGATTGGGCCGTATTCCGATAGGAAAACCGGCTCGGTAGGCCCATCTATACTTGTTATCCTACGGAGGGAAATTCGAAAAAGAAAAAAAAGTTGATATGCTAGCTGATACAACCAAGATTGATGTTGAATTCCTTTCAGGTGAAAGTAGTCTTAACTGAAAGTTAGCAAAGATCACCTAGCGACCGGTCTCCGGTGCTGCATCTTTCAGCAAGCCCAACGTGATCCGACGCCGTCTCCTGCAAAGCAAAATCATTGGCATCTAGAGGTACTGCAGTATCTTTGCTAGCTACTACTAGCTGGAACAGAATAGAACAGTGCAGTCGAGCTGAGGTTACTGCTCATTTCTGTATATATAAGCTTTGATCCTTCAGTTCCGTCGTACTACACATTCATGCACACAAAAAGGAAAGTGAAAGTTACCACAACCCTATTTCTGAATGAAATCTTGTAGCATTGACTTTGCTGGTGTGATGCATGCAACCAACGAATGCAAAATAAAGTTGGTTTGGGAGGAGCTGCAAGAGGGTAGCACGCCAACACTGACTGATCTTGGAGGTTGGAAACATGTGGAATGTAAGAGCATCTCCAGCCGTTCGGTCTCCAAGGGCCTGAAATAGCACCCCATGGGGTGAACTAGCACTAAAATTAGCTTGGGGGGGGTTCGGATTTCCAGCCCCACGGTGAGTTTCATTTGAATGGTCAGTAGTTACTAGTATTCACATTTGAGTTGCATCATGCTAACGAGACATTGCAAATGATCTTTGGTGCAGCGTCCCTCCCAACAAGCATCGACTGATCCTTCTGCGTCTGCCGCAACCCTGACCGGTCCTTCTCTGTCTCACACTGGCGCAAACCCGACCAGTCCTTCACCTCTGTGATGATAGTAAGTTTTCCCAAGTGTTTTGCTTAACAAATGCATACTTAGCTTGAGGAATGACCTATTTAGCTGCAAAATGACATATACTTAGCTTCTTTAGTTCATTTATGACATACTAAGCATACTTAGGTAAAAAATGCCATGATAACCTTGGTTTAGCTCCACAACGACATATACTTAGCTTATTTTCCTCCAAAATGACAAAATAACCTTACCTACCTCCAAAATGACCGACTATAACTAGGATAGCTCTAAAATGACCTACACTTGCCATTTTGTCCTCCAAAATGAATAAATATGATTAGTTAGCTCAAAATGGCATAACTACCTAGGTTAGCTCAAAAATGACCTATACTTAGCTTCTTTAGTTCATTTATTACATACTTAGCATACTTAGGTAAAAATTGGCATGCTAGCCTTGGTTTAGCTCCAATATGACATACACTTAGCTTATTTTCCTCGAAAATGACATAATAACCTTACGAAGCTCCAAAATGACCTATTTACCTAGCTTAGCTCTAAAATGACCTACACTTAGCATTTTTACCTAGCTTAGCTAAAAATGGCATTCTTACCTACCTTAGTTAGAAGAAGAAGAAGATAAAGAAGAGGAGAGGAGAAAAAGAAATTGAAAAAAAATTCTTCTTCTTCTTCTAGCTAGTCTTCTTCTTCTTCTTCTAGTCTTCTTCTTCTTCTTCTTCTTCTTCTAGTCTTCTTCTTGTTCTTCTTCTTCTAACTTTCTTATTTCCCAATTTACACATTTGCTTTCGATGAGGAAGCTTGCATTTATGGAGTCTACTCTTCTTCTTGTGCTTCCTTTTGTTTTGATTTTGTAGGATGAACAATGTGAAACTTGCTACCTATATATGTATGTATGGATGAAACCATTGTATGCTTGTTGTTGGATATGTTGGCTATCTATATATGTTGCATATGGACTTTTCATTTGGTATTTATATATATATATATATATATATATGTGTGTGTGTGTGTGTGTGTGTGTTGGATGATCATATCCATATGGCAGGGATATGATTTGGTATGTATATGTGTTGTTATGCTTGTTGAAAGTATTTTCAAATGTATATATATATGTGTGAAATTCTGTGAAAGTGAATGAATTTAAGAAAAAACAGAAAAAACAGGGGCTGTACAGGCTCTTTGCCGTCTGCTGGCAGATGGCAAAGTGCTTTGCCATCAGCCAATAGACGGCAAAACTGCCACGTGGCAGCTACCTATGCAACCTGGGGTGCATTGGGCTGGCCTATTTGGAAGCTTTGTCGTCTGCTGGCAGATGGCAAAGACCTTTGCATCTTTGTCGTCAGCCAGCAGATGGCAAAGCACGTCGTTAACCCCTTAACGGACCTAAGTTGCCACGTGTGCCGTCCATGCCCTTTGCCATCTGCTAGCAGACGACAAAGATGCAAAGGTCTTTGCCGTCAGCCAGCAGATGGCAAAGACCTTTGCCGTCCGCCATGCATGCCTTTGCCGTCAGCCATGGCAGACGGCAAAGTTGCTTATTCCAGTAGTGTTTGCTTTACAAGCTCTTATATTGACTCTTTCCGATGTTATGATAAATTGCCTACCGCTTCAATGACTAAGATCATAGTTTGTTGGTTGTCAATAGAGTTCTTGGTTCATAGTTTATCTTGTGAATGAATTGTTACTCCAACATAAGAAATCTTATACAATAAGTATTGTTGTCCTAAATATGTTCATGGTGCCCTCATGTCCGTATTGTATTTTATCGACACCTCTATCTCTAAACATGTGGACATATTTATCGATCTCGGCTTTCACTTGAGGGCAAGCGAGGTCTTAGCTTGGGGGACTTGATACGTCCATTTTGCATCATGCTTTTATATTGATAATTATTGCATTATGGGCTGTTATTACGCGTTATGATACAATACTTATGACTTTTCTCTCTTATTTTACAAGGTTTACATGAAGAGGGAGAATGCCGATAGCTAGAATTCTGGACTAGAAACGGAGCAAATCTGAGATACCTATTCTGTACAACTCCAAAATTCTTGAAAATTTATAGAGAATTATTTTGGAATATATAAAAAATACTAGGCGAAACATATAGCAGAGGGGGGCACCAGGAGGTGTCAAGCCTGCCAGGCATGGCCACCCCTAGCTGCGCCTAGAGGCTTGTGACCCACTTGGCAGGTCCCCGACGCCCATCTTCTGCTATATGGAGGGGTTTGACCTAAAAAAATCAGAAGAAAGCTTTCGGGATGAAACGCCGCCATCTCGAGGCGGAACTTGGACAAGACCAATCTAGAGCTCCGGCAGGGCTGTTCTGCTGGGGAAACTTCCCTCCCGGAGGGGGAAATCAAAGCCATCCTCATCACCAACGTTTCTCTCATCGAGAGGGGGTCAATCTCCATCAACATCTTCACCAGCACCATCTCCTCTCCAAACCCTAGTTCATCTCTTGTTTCCGATCTTTGTCTCAAACCTCAGATTGGTACCTATGGGTTGCTAGTACACTACTAGGAGAAACCCTACTAGTAGCGCTTGAAAAACCTATAGCAGTAGCGCTGGGTCCAGCGCTACAGCTAAGTTGTAGCAGTAGCACTGGCTGGTGCAGCGCTACTACTAAGTCTGGTTATTAGTAGCACTGCACTGACCAGCGCTACTGCTAACTATCTGTAGTGTTGCATAAAGTCAAGCACTGCTGCTAATCCAGCGCTGCTGCTAGATGCCTTCATGCGTTGCTTCTAGTATTCCTGCTTTCACAGATTCATACCCCCTCTACGTATTCATGATGTATTTATACAGTCTCTATACAGTATTTTCATGAGATCACAATAAACATACACTATTATCATCCTATCATACACATACAGTAGTATCGTCATACCATCATCATCATCATTCAACACAAATATAATCACATCTCAAAAATAGCAATACACAAGTCATGTCATTTCTCGAATAAGTGCAACTGCATGGTCATGGCACACACACAAGTTTCATCATCTCTATCTAAACCATGATGTAGAAGAGAAGAGCGATCAACATGAGCAAGACCGCGGCTATGTAGTACTTGAGGCACCGGCGGTTCCGCCCCCGCTCCTGCCGGAGCGTCCACCTCAAGTAACTCATTTCTGCTTCGGCTCTACTATTGAACCCTCTATGGCTAGCACCTGGGTACTTTTCCACCTAGGCCTGAGCGTCTGGCCAGTGGTCGTAGACTCCTGGAACCTTCCCAACAAACATGGCGTAGCAGCCCTACACCATCTCTAATCTATGTACCTGCATCGTGAATGATAATATGCAACATAATGTACTTAAGAACACAAAGAGGCATAATTAGCAAAATACAAGCAATCTATAGTAAACATAAATGACGAAGTTCCTCATACCCAAATTAATTAACTAGAGCGATCTACGCTAGTTCAGGACCACGGTTTAATTACATCACATAGTTTCGTCTAGACGCTAGTGACACACATATTGTCAACGACAACCAGTCCTTGGTCCAATCATCATAGTTAGGGAGGAAGCACCCGAGCTTCTTAAAAGGCTTCAGGTCCAGACTCTAAGCGATTAGCAGTGCTCGGACATCATCCCGTGTGATTGGACCATGATAGAACATCCCTGTTGGTTCGAGGACGTGCTTCATGATCACTTGGTCAAGTTCACTACATGTGATAAAACTCAGCTCGGATTCGATGATCCGGTGTATTTCCTATGCTTGTGGCCCAGTTGACAATCTCGACATCGTTGGTAGTAGCTGACATGCGAAGGCGTTGATTATCCCTTCTGAACTCAAGCAGGTGATGCATGAGGTAGAATCCATCAGCCTTACTGATGTGCGGTTGCTGGATGCAGCAGAAGTCAGTCTTATGGCTGAAAACCAGCCCGTTCCTCCTGTACTTTTTCACCTTGATATATCCACCAGACAGGCTGAAGGTTCATAGGGCACTATCGAGAACACTCTTTATGTGCTTGTAATCCTTTTTCTTGATGTTCTTTGATGAGTCCAAGTATATAGCATGGGAGTATTATGGGTACAGAACGATGAGGACAGCGCCCCCTGCCGCTGCGCAAATTAATTACATCTCAAATTAGCCTCCATGCTTGCAAAGGAATGATTAACACTTACGAAAGGATATGCGTGGATGACTTACGTGGGATGATAAGGCAGGAGAATCGCTTCCTTGTCCTTATTAGCGATCATGAAGCTATCGATGTACTTGCTTGTATAGTCACGGTGCTCTTTCAGACATCCAAGAAGCTCTCGTGCATATGGTACGGGTCCACGATGCAGATATATTTTATGTTCTCGATCCTGATGATGTAGTTGAGATACAGCGCATACATGCAGATGAACTAGAAATCCAGCTTGGTCATGTGGAACATGTCGTAGATGTAGTCAAATTGCAGGATGAACTTATCCGTGGGCCATCCCTCGACGTACAACTTCCCACCCGGCACCTGAGCCGCGTAAACCGGTATCCTGTTTTTTCCGGGATGAGAAGGCTTTTCTCTCTGGCCAACACATCATCATGAAGTCTCCTTAGATCATTGTTCAATATGTCCTCTAGCGCTTTGTGAGGTAGGATCAGGTGGCCGGCGACATGGAAACGCTCTGCACCTATGACAGGTATTCTGTCTACCTCTCGGGGCTTTAGAGGCGGCTGGTTGCTTGAAGCAGCTTTGGCACCTTTAGAGCCTCTCTTGTCTGGTATCCTCCTTTGCTTCTTGGTGGGTGACGGTAGTGAGCCCATCATACCTTCCCTAACTGTCACCCCCACTATCGTTGGGCTAATCAGTGGACGACCCTTGGGCTAACTGTCACCCAAACTTTCCAGGCGGACAAGTCGTTGGTGAACATCACCATCGCCTTGTTGTTTATCTTTGTCATGGCATCATCGTCCCATGGATCTTTGCTTTCTGTGCGGCCTGGGAACAAGAACCTATTGTGCAACTTCTTTAGGAGCATGTGCTCCATATGTGGTATCTTCTTCAACTTCTCGTCGTTGATGTTGGCGGTTTCCCTGAGGATGCATCCTAGTTGATTGCCCCAACACGAGCTCACTTCATCCGGCGCCGTTGGATCTAGTTTCTTGGGGTGCATCTCCGTGACCACAATTTGTCCAATGCCGAGCTCATTTGGTCTTCGTTTCCTCTTCTGCTTTGGTGCTTTACCGGCTATGGCAGCATCATTGCTGGTCTCGGGAGTGGTGTCGGTGCCGGTGCTAGTGCTGGTGCCAGTGTCGGCGTTGGTGTCGGGGTTGGTGCCACTGCTGCCACCATGCACCCCCATCTGGTGTTCGTGCAGGTAATCAAAATAGCGATTTGCTGCCTCGATGGGGTCTTCTTCGAGGCGAGCAGAGCCCCCGGCTGAGGCGTGGCAAGACATGTTTCCTATTCAACAATTGTAAATAAAAGATATAATGAAGAGAAAAAAGGGGCCTATATTTGGTTGGAATGTTGATTCATTCGCCTTCCGGCAAATCCCGGGCACTCCATATGTCCTAGTTTCTAGCACAAGTCATGCCGAAAATCATGGAAATTTTTGGCATGACCTTTGCTAAAAAGTGGACATATGGAGCGCCTGAAATTTGCCGAAACGGAAATGAATCAACATTCCGGCATAACATAGGCCACTCGTATATTCTTCGACATTCAACCAACATTGCAAACATTTGGCAACCAACATCAATTTGCAACATTTTGCAACAAACATTTTGCAACCAACATCAATTTGCAACAAACATTTTGCAACCAATAGGAGCACATATATAACATCAATTTGCAACCAACATTCAACCAACAGGAGCACATTTATAAATTTTTGCTGCTGTTTTTTATAATTTGTGCTACTGTTTTTTATACCTACAAAGCCTAGCTAGTTTTTTATTTAAAGCAACAAAATTTGCTACTGTTTTTTATTTAAAGTTTTTTATTTATACTTTAACATGGAATTTTTTTGAACCACTCGGAAATGAATTTTTTTCTTCTGTCCACATCAATCTTATTCTAAGCAATATGGAATAATGATAACATGATTTGTGCATTAAATTTTGTACACATGAAGCATTCCCTTGTAACAAATAAGCAATATGGAATAATGATAACATAATTCCGTCCACAAATTAGAGTTGCATGAATATAGATAAGAAATATGGAATGATGAATCATTATGTACACATGAAGCATTCCCTTGTAACAAAACCATAACAGATATCAAGGACCGGATCATCAAGACGCCAAACAGATCGGTTCCATAGTCTACGATATGACTAGTTCATACGAGGGGGGGAGGGAGGGAGGGAGGGAGGGAGGGGGAGGGGGTACTCACAGAGAACGGCGGCGACGCTTCCTTGTCGACGGCGAGAGGGTGAAGGGGGCATCGGATACCAGGGGCGTTGAGGGCAGCAAGGGCGGCGGGGTCAAGGGCGGGCCCGCGTGGCGATGGTGATGTCGAGGGAGGGCTCGGGTGTCCGCGCGGACGAGGAGGAGGTCAGAGCGACGGGCAAAGGCGACGGCGGCGTGCGACAGAGAGGAGGGGGAGAGGTGGGAGAGTGGGGGGGGGGGGAATGGTAGTTCACAAAATTTGGGCACGCGCGGCGGTTAACTCAAAATAGTAGTAGCGCTGGGTTAGGACTAGCGCTATAGCTACATTAGCTATAGCGTTGTGTGGTAATCCAGCGCTACTGCTAACTTTTAAATTTTCTGTTTTTCAATTCTAAAATGCATATAGTAGTAGCGTTGGGTTAGGACCAGCGCTATAGCTACATTAGCTATAGCGCAGTGTGGTAATCCAACGCTACTGCTAACTTTTTAAATTTCCAGTTTTTTAATTCTAAAAGGCATATAGTAATAGTGTTGTGTTAGGATCCAGCGCTATAACTATATTAGCTATAGCACTGGTTAATACAGCGCTACTAATATGTATTACTTTTTATTATTTTGCTTTTCTTTTCTGTTTAATTTTCTTTTTCTTTTGTATTACCTTCTCCCTTTTGTTTTTGTTTTTTTGTATTGCTTTCTCCCGTTTGTATTTCTTTTGTATTTCTTTCTTCCTTTCTATTTATGACGGCGCCTCCCTCCCACACTGCGAGAATATCTCCGGAACCATGCATGCATGTGGTGGTAACATATATCAGTTGACCAATAACGGCTACTTAAGTGTGTACACAAAATAGATACATATTTATAAATGATGGTTTCTCAGCTACGTCGACGACGTTTCACATTGAGCTTCTTCCCTTTCTTGTTCGTTGCCGAATAATTGATCCCCTCCTTGTGACTTTTCCGGAACCATGGAGTACGATCTTTCTTATGTAATGTACTATTGATTCTTCTTTTCACAGATGCTTCATCGTCATCGTCATCTTCGCTCATCAGGTTGCCATATTGGTCGTACTCTTCCTCATTGGTGACTCCATCCATTCCGATGATGCTCCTTTTGCCTCTCCTCACGACAACACAGCTGGGATTGGTCGTGTCAGTTATGAAGAAGCATTGTGTCATGTTCTTAGCGTGTACCCATGGCTCAGTTTTGGCGATGACGTTAATGTTCACGGTTGCGCTCTTCACGTCAGCAAGGGGTATAGGCATGGTAGTGAAATACTTGTTTTGTCTTATGACGTCCTTAGCCCATCTGACACGGAACATCGTCGCATCGTGCAATCCAGTATAGTCAAGCTCCCAAATCTCTTTTACCCTTCCGTAGAATCATTTAGTTGTGTCGTTGGCATCGGTCATGCATTCAATCGTCACCCCAGAGTTCTGGTAATCACTGTCCATGTCTTTGGCCTCCATGTAGAATGTGTACCCATTGATATCGTATGATAGATAGGTTGCGAGTTTGGGCGCGGGGCCATGTGCTAAGGCGTGTATGAGCAATCCGTCCGAACTGCCCACTTCTGAGGGATTTTCAAGAACTTGCTCTTTGAACCAACGCAAGAAAGTGGCGTTGTGCTCTATAATAACTTCTTTGTCCATCTTGAGCATCCCCTTATCACGGTACTTATTTGCGATGGTTTCTTTATGCTGTGCCACATAATCATCTACCACATCTAGGTGTTGTAGCACTACTAAGTTAGCCCTGTCAAAGTCGTTCCGTCGATCCGAGTAGTCCACGTGCAATTCCCTCCGGTCATTGTTGTGACCTTATCCTCCAAGCCTCCCATTGTGCTTATTAATGGGCAAACCAACAACAGGGTCACCGACACCTATATAATTTTCGCAAAAGGAGATGCACTCATGCGTCACATACCCCTGGACGATGCTCCCATCAGGATGGGACATGTTACGAACGAATCCTTTGATGACCCCATTCATCCTCTCGAACAGCATCATGCTGTGAAGGAATGTCGGCCCGAGGTCGATGATGTTGTCCACGATGTGGACACACAGATGCACCATGACGTCAAAGAACGCGGACGGGAAGTACATCTCAAGCTCACATAGTATGATAGCGATCCTTTCTTGTAGCCTTCGGAGCTGCTTCACACTTATGGACTTTCGAGAGATAACGTCGAAGAAGTTGCAAAGACCAGTAAGCGTGTCATGGACGTGCTTGTCCATTATCCCTCTAATGGAAACCGGGAGTATCTGTGTCATCATCACGTGATAGTCATGTGACTTCATCCTGCTGAACCTTTTGTACTTTGGGTCTAGAAATCTGCTTATCTTCCCACAGTAACCGGAATTGGCTTTGATTCCCATATGGCACTTGATGAATTGATCGATCTCCTTCGCACTTAAGGTGAAGCAAGAAGGGGGGCAATAATTCTCCTCCTTCATGTTGACTTTTCTTCCCCTTCCCCCTCCTCCGTCTCCGTCTTCGTCTCCTCCGTCGACTTTTTACGGTGGAGATCTATGCTGATCTTCAAACCTTCCAAGTCTTTCCTCGCCTTCGGCCCGTCCTTGGTCTTCTCCGCCATGTTCATGAGTGTGCCAAGCAAGCTCTCGAGGACATTCTTTGTGATATGCATTTGATCAAGGCAATGAGGTGAGTCGTGATTGGGCCAGTACTCCAAGTCCTAGAAAACATACCTTGTTTTCCATACCTTCAGTAGCGGCTCTGGTGCCTTTTTCATCGTTCCCGGCGCGAGGCACTGTTCCCAGTTTTTCAACAGCTCGTTGATTTCGATGAGGCTCCCTTACGTGGAGGTCCTCGATGCTCAGCCAACCCATTGAATAGATCTCCATGCTTTCTCCATGGGTCATCCTTCTCGAGCCATCTATGATGCCCCATGTACACGATTTTCCCGGACCCACCATCTTTCGTTGATGTAAGCTACTGAGACGTTGTATCATCCATGCACCTCATGCATCCACAGTATCCGTGGCACACCTGGCCTGAGGTGTACCCGTAACCGAGATAGTCATGCACCGTCGTCATCAGCGCGGCTCTCATATAGAAATACTCTCCTTTGCTGGCGTCCCATGTCCATGCTGGTATTTTCCATAACGTGTCTAGCTCCTCTTTAAGAAGCCCCATATACAGGTTAATATTATTTCCCAGTTGTTTTGGCCCTTGAATCAGCATGCTCATGTGTATGTACTTTGTCTTCATGCACTTCCATGGGGGGAGGTTGTACATCCATACAAACACGGGCCATGTGCTGTGGTTGGTGTTTTAGTTTCCAAAGGATTCATGCCATCGGTACTCGCACCAAGCACGATGTTCCTTGGATCTTCTGCAGCAAATCCATATACGGTGTTGAATGCTCTCCACTGGCTACCATCTACGAGGTGTCTCAGCTTCAGATCATCTCCATCATCGAGCTTCTTCCTCTCTGCATGCCAGCACATGAGCTTTGCTTCCTTAGGATCTAGGAAATACCGCTGCAGACAAGGAGCCATTGGAAAGTAACATACAACTTTCTGAGGAGCTTTCTTTCCTGCCTTCTTGTATCGAGAAGCATTGCACACTTGACAGCTGGTTTTTTCCGCGTGCACCCCCTGATAAATGATGCAATTGTTGATGCATGTGTGGTACCTAGTGTGTGGCAAATCAAAAGGGCAACCGGTTTTATTGGCCTCATCGACACAAGTAGGACACATGTTGCCCGCGAGAAGAACTTTATTGTAGATACTTCAAATGATCATCGAGGCTTTTGTCTGTCCATTTGTTTTTGGCCTTCGTTTTTGGAAGTTCGAGCATGAAACTCAAGCGGGTTACCTCGGGATCGCAACCGTCATACAATGGAGTCTTTGAGTCTACTTCCAGTTGCGCCAGCTTGGCCTCCTCTCTAGAAGCATCTCTCTCGCTAGTTGTACTCTTGCGAAGGAGGTCTTGAACATGAGAGTCCTGCACGACTGCACTTAGTAGCGTTGAAGACTGCGACGTGACCACCGCCTCTGCTTCTCCGCCATGTCCAGACTCTTCTTCACCGTGTCCGGAATCTTCTCCGCCGCCATGTTCGGAATCTTCTCCGCCACCGTCATTTAACTCTTCCCCACCGCCATGTATGACGTCATCGTCTTTGTGTCGATCGGTCCTCTCTTCGTCTAGCCCCATGTTGTTATTCCCTGCCATGTGGACATCCTCATCATCATCATCTTCACTTATCCACCGAGTATAGCCATCCATGAAACCATTCATCAGCAGGTGCGCCTTCAACCTGCCACAATCAAAAGGGTCCAAAAGGACTCCTTCTTTGCATCTTGTACACGGACATCTAATCCTAGTCCGATTATTTGCATGCATGTCCATAACTACGGATTGCATGTATCGCTCCACCTTCCATACACTCACCTTCATGACCGACTGCATGCATAGTATAACAAGCAAAAGGGTTATAAACAAAATGCATGCATGCATCAAAGTCATATGACCTTGCCTAAAAATAGGACATATGGAGTTTGCTCGAAATTCACTGAAACAGAAATAAATCGACATTTCAGCAAAACATAAGCAACTCGGGGGCATGTCACTCGCACAAATCTCTCCATATCCCAAACACATATATTCCCATTCTTGAAATGAACAACTTTTTACTCACCTATATCTAGCTAGATCTAGCTAGATCAAGTTGTTGGGGACATGTCAATAGCTAGCTAGATCAAGTTGTTGGGGAGGAGAGATGACTGTAGGTAACTAATGGAGAGGGAGAGAGATGAGCTAGCTAGATCTATATCTAATGGAATGGAGGGAGAGACAAACAAATGAGGTAGGGGGCATTTATGGAGCTAGCTAGAGATGAGAAGGACATTTATGGAGGAGAGTTATGGTGGAGGGGGGAATTAATGGGGAGCAAAAAGAGGTAGGAGGAAGAGAGAAGAAGGGCAACAATGGTGAGGGGAGAGGGGAAAGGAGGGGAGAGAGGGCAATGGGGGGAGGGGGAGGGGGTGAAAGGTGGCACCAACCACGCATAGCAGTAGCGCTGTTTTTCAGCAAGCGCTACTGCTATGTTACTTAGTAGCAGCGCTTTCAAGAAATAATGCTACTATTAAGTGGGGCCCATTATCAGTAGTGGTTCCACCAAATAAAGCGCTACTGCTAAAGTATTAGTAGTAGCGTTGTATTCTCAAAAGGGCTGCTACTACCAATAGTGTTGGTTGGCTCGTCGGGTCCCGATTAGCAGTAGCGCTCATTATATTTACAGCGCTATTGCTAACTACTTACTTGTAGCGCTTCCTAAATACAGCGCTACTCGTAGTTAGCAGCAGCGCCTATTACATTCCAGCGCTACTGATATTGTCCTGCCTATAAGGTTTTTCCTAGTAGTGGTAGTGTTGATTACTCCTTGTAGAGTATGCTAATTGGTTTACTTGGTGGAAGATCATATCTTCAGATCCTTTATGATAATTAATGCTCCACTGATTATGCACATGAACATGCTTTGTGAGTATTTATGTTTGTTCCCGAGGACATGTGATAAGTCTTGTTATAAGTAATCATGTGAATATAGTATTCGCTTGATATTTTGATGGATGAATATTGTCTCTCCTCTAGTAGTGTTATGTGAACATCGACTACATAACACTTCATCATTATTTGGGCCTAGGGGAAGGCATTGGGAAGTAATAAGTAGATGATGGGTTGCTAGAGTGATAGAAGCTTAAACCCTAGTTTATGCGTTGCTTCGTAAGGGGCTGATTTGGATCCATATGTTTCATGCTATGGTTAGATATATCTTAATTCTTCTTTCGTAGTTGCAGATGCTTGCGAGAGGGGTTAATCATAAGTGGGAGGTTTGTCCAAGTATGGGAAGCACCCAAGCACCGGTCCACCCACATATCAAATTATCAAAGTAACGAACGTGAATCAAATGAGCATGATGAAAACTAGCTTGACAGAAATTCCCATGTGTCCTCGGGAGGGCTTTGCTTTATATAAGAGTTTGTCCAGGCCTGTCCTTTGCTACAAAAAGGATTGGGCTACCTTGCTGCACGTTTGCTACACTTGTTACTTGTTACTCGTTACAAATTATCTTATCACAAAACTATCTGTTACCGGTAATTTTAGTGCTTGCAGAGAATACCTTACTGGAAACCGCTTGTCATTTCCTTCTGCTCCTTGTTGGCTTCGACACTCTTACTTATCGAAAGGACTACGATAGATCCCCTATACTTGTGGGTCATCATACGTCTCCAACGTATATATAAATTTTGATTGTTCCATGCTAATATATATACTTTTTTGTATGTATTTACAAATTTATAATATTTTTGAGGACTATCCTATTGACCCAGTGCCTAGTGCTAGTTGTTGTTTGAAAACCCACAAGTGTAGGGGATCGCGACAGTCTTCACGGGTAGTATATTTATCGGCCTTGACAGTTGAGTTGTCAATTCAACTACATCGAGGATATCTCTCTACAGCAAAGATTTAGTAGCATGACAAATAGTAGTAGCAAAATTAACAGTAGCAGTGACAATTCAGTTTTGTTGCAGGTGTGACAGTAGCAATAGCAATAGTAACTTGGAAAGATTCAGTATATGTAACACGTAGGCACGTGGATCGGTGATGGATAATGATTTAGATGACATTGATCATACAACAGTTACACACTAGGGCGACACAAAACTAGTTCCAATTCATCAATGTAATGTAGGCATGTATTCCGTATATAGTCATACGTGCTTGCAATAAGAACTTGCATCACATATTTTGTCCTACCCTCCGGTGGCAGTGGGGTCCTATTGGAAACTAAGGGATATTATGGCCTGCTTTTAATAGAACCGAAATAAAGCATTAACACATGGTGAATACATGAACTCCTCAAACTATGGCAATCACCGAAAAGAATCCCAATTATTGTCATCTTGGGGTATGCGGATCATGACACGTAATAGGTACGTATAACTTGCAAGATAGGATCCAAATCACTCTTATATTAATGAAAACATAATAAGTTCATATCTGAAATCATGGCACACGGGCCCTAATGACAAGCATTAAGCATAGCAAAGTCATAGTAACATCAATCTCAGAACACAGTCGATACTAGGGATCAAGCCCTATTAACTTAACTCGATTACATGATCAATTCCATCCAATACCACCACCGTCCAGTAAGCCTAAAAAGGAATTACTCACTCCCAGTGGTGAGCATCATGACGGTGTTGATGGATAAGGGTTGGTGATGATGACCACGATGATTTCCCCTCGTCGGAGCCCAAAACAGGCTCCAAACCAGCCTTCGGGAGGAAGAACATGAGGTAGCGGCGGCTCCATCTCGTGAAACACAATGAAATCTTCTCTTCATTTTTTTCTCCACGGATGTGAATTTATAGGACTGGAATTAGGGCCGGAGGGGCCTCAAGGTCCCCATAAGCCAACTGGCCGCACCACTAGGGGGTGGGGGCGGCTGGTTGCGTGGTGCCCCCCTGTCACACCCCCTTTGACAGTTCTTTGCTCCAAAATTCCTTATATATTCCTGAAAAATTCACAAAAAGTTTTGTCCTGTTCCGAGATCTTCTATTCTGCACAAAAATAACACCAAGGTAGTTCTGCTGAAAACAGCGTCAGTTTGGGTTAGTTTCATTCAAATCATGCAAATTGGAGGAAAAAACCAGAGCAAAAGTGTTTGGAAAATTAGATACACTTGAGACGTATCAAATCCCCCAAGCTTAACTCATTCCTTGTCCACAATCAATTCAGTTGATAAACTAAAAGTGATAAAGAAAACTTTTACAAACTCTTTTGTTCTCGTTATTATACACATGCTTAGCTAGTGCTCAAGTTTTCAGCATAAATCATAGATAGACACGTCCATGACAACAAATAGATATTGTGTTAACTCATGGAAATACATAGATAGCTAGAAAGCAATAATAAAACATCTCCTCTGACAACAATTTATCAAAACAATCATAATACAATATGGTGACATGGTATCTCGCGAGCCCATTCTGAGACCGCAAAACATAAATGCAGAGCACCTCTGAGATCCAAGCGGTGACTAAACATTATAATTCAGGGTAGAAAAGATCCAGTCATGCTCATATCCAAGATTAACTAGACTAAATGCATAAGGATGACAATAGTGCTCTCGGGTCTGGTGCTTTTAGTAAGAGGATGATGACTCAGCACAAAAGTAAATAGATATGCCCTCCGTAGAGGTAAGCATTGATTTGAAGTGGTGCCACAGCTCAAAGCTTAAAACAAGAGTGAAAATATAATTTTTGAGTGGTGCAGTTTTCTTGTCAACGTTACGACAAAGGTTTTCAACATTTTCCATGCTAAACTCACTATTGGCAGTTCCCAAATAGAATTGTGAAGTTTACTCCTATCCACCCTCCAAACACATTCCATGGCTGGCCAAATCCACGGTTGCCCTCCAAACAATCAACTGTCCTAAGGAGTTTGTTTAATTTATTTTGATTAGTTGGGACTGGGCATCCCTCTTGCCAGCCTCTCTCGTGCAATGAAGGAGAATAAATGATCGTCCTGAGAATTACTTGCTTAGCATGGAAAATATCGACCGCGTCGTCGCTCCATGAGCGAGACGAGCGCACAAAATGGATGTATGTTTCAATATTTAGAGATGGCACATGAAAATTTACTTGGAACAGCAGGGTAATACCGCATATAGGAAGGTATGGTGGACTCATGTGGAATGACTTGGTTTAAAAATTTGGATGCACAAGCAGCATTCTCACCGAGTATAAGTGAAGGCTAGCAATAGGTTGAGAAGCGACCAGCTAGAGACCAACAACAGTCACGAACATGCATTTTGAATAATTAACATTGAACGTAACATGAGTAGGATATGAACACTTTGAACTTAAAAATCATGAAGGATATATTTGTTTTTATTCAACTACATGTTTGCACATGGGCCAAGTCAAACCGCTTGAATTTCTCAGAGGGAAATACCATACTACCATATCATATTATAACCATTTTGACGCATGTTGACACATAAGATAAATCATTGTTAACTCATAGCTACTTAAGCATGGCATGAGATGATATAATCTCTAAGTGTCATCACGAACATGTTTACTCATGATATACTGAATTAGGATCAAACTGGCTAAACATATTTACAAAAATGGAAAACAAGAAGAGGTCATACCAGCTTCCTTTGCCACAATCACTTCATCAAATATCATCATTATTTTCCTTTCACTTGCATGATCGAATGGAGTGATGATAATAATAGTGCAAGAATGTCATGGACTAAGTTGGAATCTGCAGGGTAGTTCAAGGCAAAGGAGAAGACAAGGTAAAATTGGCTCTCTTTTAGACCATCAATAAAGCCTATGAGAGCCACTCAACATTTTCATCGTGGTCTTCTCCTTTCGAATCCCAACAAAAGAAAAGAAATTCAGAGAAACACACTGGAATATTTTTGGAGTTTTTGTTTTTCGTAAGCATGCAAATGAACTAAGGGAAAAACAAGAACGAGAAAAACTATTTACATGGGAGAGCTCCCAACATGCAAAGGAAATCTTTTTGGGTTTTCTTTTTAGTACTAGAACTAAAGAATTGAAGAAGAGAAAAACTGAAAATAAGCAAGAAAAAGTTTTGGATTTTAAAAATCGAGCACGTCTCTATATCGTCGTTGAATCTTGGGTCATCGTTGCGGGAATAACTCTCTGGTTGAGGAGGAGGGCAGTTGACTGTCTTGATCCAGCGCCTCCAGTTCTGTTCGGAAAGTTAAAAGAATCGATCAACAAATATGGATATAACATCCAAACTACGAAATATAAACTGAACTTACCCATTCAATGGGATTATAACTTGAGCAGCCGTCCCTGGTCCTCAAGCGGGCAAACCCTTCTGGTTCTCCTTTAAAGAGATCGACCAGTATGGCTGCCATTGCTACCTGGTTAGAAGGCCCTTTCCGTTTGTAGTGGGTCATGTAGTTTGTCCCATTGTAACGACATAAGGGGTGTATCCTCTGTTGTATAGGCTAGACACATCGAGTAATGGCAGCGGTCATCACATAAATGATGATTAACTTACTGTGAGCTAACAACCTCACCCGAGTGGCCAAACACTTTACTTCAGCACTCTCCTCTTGGGAAGGGCTTTTCAGTCGCTAGTTAAACCGCTTATTTAAAGGAGCGTCCGAGTATTTGGGCAGACCCCTTTGAGCTGGACCGAATACGGGGACGTCTTCAATATAAAACCATTCTGAGGTCCACTCTTTGGAATACTCCTTTGGGGTCCCAATGGAGTACCCCATCCCGGCTATTGCCATACTTCAGCTCCGCCAACTTCAAAGATTGTCCCACCCAGGGTGCAGGGGACGAGGCGGAAATATTTTCTCCATAATTTGAAATGGGCCTCGCAGCCCAGAAACATCTCGCAAAGGGAGATATAGCCCGAGATATGTAGAATGGATCTGGGGGTAAGATGATGGAGATGGATCCCGTGGAATTCCAGCAAACCCCTCGGGAAGGGGTGAATGGGGAAGCCCAAGCCTCGTAAGAGGAAGGGCACAAAGTATACACTCTCTTCCTTGCGAGGAGAAGGGAAGTTATTTGCAATAGCCTCACTGTTCGTGGAAGTTAATCCGGGGTGGGTGGATGCTAGATTTGAAGCAGGAAGATACCCTTGCGCTTCGAGGTCGCTGAATCGAAGACAGGAGACTGGAAAGCTTGCCCAATCGCCTGGGAGGGGGGCATGAGGGCGTGAAGAGGAGTCTGGTATGCTTTCCATGTCTCTGACACTACTAGGGAAAAGCTTATAGATAATCGCTTACTAGTAACGCGTTATATTGACCCATGCTACTGCTATTTACTAGTAGTGCTCTATAATAACCCGCGCTACTACTAAATATTATTCCCTCTGTTCATTAATATAAGATGTTTTGGCAGTTCAAATTAATATAAGACGTTTTGGTAGTTCAATTTGAACTACCAAAACATCTTATATTAATGAACAGAGGTAGTACTAGTAGCGCGTGTCCAAAAAAACGCTATTAGTAAAAATATTCAACCGTGCCCCACAGACAGACAATAGTAATAGCGTGGGTTGTAAACATGCGCTACTCCTAATTGTATAGCTATAGCGCCGGTGAGACACCCTGCGCTACCGCTGGCCTTTCGCTCCCTTCCCACCCTACCAACAGTCCCAATCAACTCCCACACTCCACTCACACTCAATCCAGATCTTGATCCGGCCAGCGGCCACCGCCCACCGCCACCACCACCTCTCGAGAGACGTGACGCCAAGAATGAATCCATCCCCAACCCCACTCCCGTCTCCTCCTGTGCAGCCAGGAGCCTCCCATGCCGCGCTCGCATCTCATCCCCCACAAACGGCATCATCGATGGCATGGCCGACACCAACGAGCTGTCCTGGAGGCTGGCAGCCGCGGGCGTCTCTTACTCGGATGCCAGCGATGCCGCCGGCACCACCAACCTCTTCTAGGTCATGCACGCCGTCGAGGATGCCGAGTCCACCATCCACCACCAGGTCTCCCTCTCTCTATTGCTCCCTCGTTTCCAATACCCCTCAATACAACAACGAGATAAAGAAATCAGATTGCCATGTACATATAGTACTTAATTGATACAGGTTGAGCATGAGAAAAATTAAAGCCTCGTATATTCCAGGTGCAGCATAGTAATTTAGGGACATATAGGAGTACCTTTGCTAATGGAGATGAACCTAAAGAAAAATGTGGGTGCTGGCTATAGATATTTTCCCCAAAATAACTAGAAGATTAGCTCTCACGATTCCTAAGTTGTAAAAATAAGTTATAGTCCTTGGATCATTTCTGTGATACCTCCTGTGTGTGCGGTTCCTGTCTTGCTCTTTCACAAATGAGTTGCAACTAGTTTCTACAATAGACAAATCCAATGTTCATGATAATTTACCAAACTATTCTATGATGCTCATTTTACACTATAAAAACTATGATCTTTGAGAGTGAATTCACATCATGGCAGCATCAGCAGCAACCCAAGTCGGGCGGGTCTCGACGCTGCTCTCGCCGATAACAATGCATAGACTGAGGCATATAGAATTTACTCAAATGGGAAGCAGATAACATACCATGTGATTTGAGCAACATCACAGAGTATCTGACAATGCCATCACAGATCATCCAGTAATACTACTACTCAAGTTCTAGACTGAAAGGTTAAAATACCATGTCTGCCAAATCACAGATATCTTACAATGTGATCACGAATCATCCAATAGTACTAGTAATCAATTTCTAGGTGGCAGATCAGAGACATAGATGTATTTCAAGAGAAATACATAATATAATGTTGGAATAGAACTGATATATGTCTTGCTTCTCCATCAAACTAGATGCATTTTGTCTTCATTTTCCTTATAACATATAGAGACATATAGCATCTACCAACAAAATGAATTCCTGCATATTATCACCGACATGGATTAATTGGTGGACTTGTATGCTGGATTTGTGTCGATGGCAAGTGATGTAATTTGTAGAAAAAGGTACTGGCTCCTTACATTTTATAGTTAGCTCTTCACTCATCATATTTTCTTGTTTATATTTTCTTGGGTATTTGACATGGAATTTGCATTAAAGGATGAAAAATGTAACCAATGATATTTTTGCAGCAGGTTAGTAAAGATAATTTCTCTGCAACGTATGGAGGAGACAATCAGAACTTGGTGCCATAACACTAGGGGAAAACTTGTTTGTTGCTTTATTTTTAGACAAAACAATCTCACCTGAAGTTTATCTATTTTTTGACATAATCTCACTAATACAGTGTACAACTATTAATTAGATTGAATATGGGACAAGGAAAAGAGACACCGGATGAGAAGCCATGATAATGTATTGTGTATTATTAGATGTCTCGTACTTGCTCAATGTTTAGGTAAAGTATCGGATGTTGTTGAGGTATCTGGCAAGAACGTGATGCAAACATTATTAGTTGTCACAACTTAAGTTGTAACGCACAGGTAATTGATACGTCTCCAACGTATCTATAATTTATGAAGTATTCATGCCATGTTTGCAATAATTCTATATGATTTTGATATGATTTTACTAGAACTAACCCGGACTGACGCTGTTTTCAGCAAAACTACAGTGGTGTTGTTTTTGTGCAGAAATAAAACTTCTCGGAAAGAGATGAAAATTTACGAAGAATATTTTTGGAAAATGTAAAAAATACTGGAGTGAAGAGTCACCCGATGTAGCGACCCGACTCAAAACGAGTCAAGCCTCTGTGTTTTCTGTGCCATCCATGGATCAGTATGCTGGCACACACAGTACAACAATGTATATATCAAAGTGCAATCACATGTAATTCACGTAAAACTAATATATACCTTAAAATAGCAGCGAATACAGTCAAAGGGAGTGGAGTCCCAATAACACCAACGGCAAGTTGAGTGCAGACCGTAACCCTGAATCGTACTCTTACCCGTCGTAGAGGAGTATCTGCAACATAAGACATTGCAGCCGTGTAGGTCAGTTGGAATGTACTGGCAAGATCACCATAGTAGAACAGAAGAATAAAGACTATTCTATATGCAAAGGCTTTGTGGCTCTGTGTCTGAGTTTTTGCGTAAAAGCTGATTTTATTTTCCTACAACAAAGGAATATCAGGAATTTCACTATGGAGTTACCTATCATGACATGGTTCCGCCAACCAATGTCTCAATGCCCATAAATATCATAAGTTGCCCACAATTAATTATCAGTCCAGTGTTGAGAGTTCGGAGATAGATCCAAGTCCAGAGGCTCAAATTGTCCGTAACCGGGGACATTGCTAATCGATTAGGTTTAACTCTGCAGAGTGTTGTGTACTTTACCCACAAGATTCGTTCCGTCCTGGTAAGTCCTCGCACTGCATGGTGTTTGAGAATAGGATGAACGAAACATGGTCTTTCAGAGTGCTTCCCTGACTATCCGACAGTGCCCATCCAATCCTAACATCGACTACATCTCGTAGCACTACCTAGACAGAGTCACAACAAAGATCAACCAAGCCAGAGCCCATAATGACTTGTGGCTACATAGATAAGCTTCCGGGCATGAAGTATTCATCCTTCCCTTTGAGTCTGGGTGAGGCTTTCCGCGTGAATACTAGCACATCTCCAGCAACACCTAGGCAAATCCACTGGCTTCTCCAGGGTGCCGTTCCAACCATCCCTCACCCAGTAGTGTGTATTGAAAAACTTGTTTCTCGAGTCTCGAAGTCTTGAGGTCTTGAATATGCAGGTCTTGAAGAAGCCTTCATGAAGTCGTTGTTTTGACGTGGAGTCCTCCTTATCACACCACTCACGAACACTCGTACCAGACCCCGTCTACTTTAGCATAGCATTGCACTAACTAGCGTTCCCGGGGCTTTAGTAGCAAGTGGTGGGTTCCTACCTCATGCATTCTACTCAACTACAAGAATTTCAATAACACTACGGGAGGAATTGGTTGAATGATGTGTCTACATGCAATAAAACATAGGTATGAAATAGATGGTCAAAGTGAACTTGCATGTACTGTTGATGAAGAATAAGTATCGCTCTCAGAAAAAACTTGATAGAACTATATGTCACTCTCCGATGAAATCTATATAATCAAACATTGCATTCATAAGCAATCATACTAGCAATCAATTCTACCAATCAAGAAGTAACACAAAAACCAAAAGTAACAAGGTTGATGAAGGAAATACTTAAGACAAATCTCAAAAATGAACAAAGTTTTCATGCACACAACTAAGGTAGTTTCCAAAATTTGGGATGTTACAAACCTACCACACTTAAAATGAATCTCGTCCTCGAGATTCGAAAGGGCTAGAAAGAAAAGGTTAGGGTTTGGGGTCTTCTAGCAAAAATCCATTGACGTGGAAGGTTTGGGGTCTACCACACTTAAAATGAGAGTGATTGGTCCCTCAAAATCATGGCAGTCCTCTGGGTGCATCTGTCTCTTCACATTCTTCACGGTAGCTTCTTCGGTGATGCTCCTCCGTTTAATATCAAAATCTTGTGATCTCATAACAAAATGTATTTCTTCCGACACTGGGTCGTCTTAACTGACAGGTCTCGCGTTCATTCTAAGTAACTTATCGATGATCTCATGGTGGTCTACCATTAGTGGTTGTCCTACAGTGAAATGGGTCTTGGCTACATTCCTCACCGTAAAATTCCTACGGTGATAGCAACTATCATGTACAAGGGGTTTTACATCATACCATTCTAAGGATTAAACAAAAGCTTCAAATAGCGTCGTCTCTTTACTATGGGTAATTCACTCAGATTTACCAATCCGAATAGCAAGAGAATGATAAGAGTAAGTCGTCATGGTGGCCAAGCCATGTCGCACTGAAATCATTACCTTGTATAAGGTTTAGTGAATCTTGTATTCTAACACTTGGGCTTCCTCACAAGCATTGTAGAAATGTCTCTTGTCAACGAACGAGGTTCGGATAAATCCATTGATTCTGCAAGCTAAAAAAACATCTATCGTTTCTTCACAACTCTCAGGTTTTCGTATACTCCTAAGAAAAACGTTTGCTGATCAGTCGTAGCTTCTTCAAAGTTTCTTCCTTCACCAAGGTGGGGCTTGATCCTTATCAATCCTGAGGTTAGTGAATTGTGGGTTCACTTGAATACTTGAACAGCCTTAACTCACTCTATCGTTCCACATTCCAACATTACCTTCAGTTCACTCCATTATACTCTTCACAGACTTATTCTTGTTTAGATTCCACTCTGCGGAATTCATTTTCTTCTCCATTGGTCTGTTTAACCTTGGGTATGGTTTCATCACAATCATTCCTTTTTCTCAACATTTCAGCTTCGAAAGCACTTTGTCTCAAAGGTTATCATCCAGATAGTTTGAGGTGGTTCCATATTCTCTTCACCTGTATTCAGTTATCCAAACTCCTTAATATGAATGGTATTTTCTTCATTCTTTTGTCCCTATGGTCGCTACCACACTTGAAATGAAATGCACGCATGCCTGCATAGACCATATTTTCTCATATCCTCGAAAATTGGTCAGAGATCTTTGTTCTTAGAGTGGCAACTCATATAATTCAACACAGGAGAATCATAACACCATAAATTCCATTGATTCTCATGAATTTATTACAAACTCTGAGACTCCCATTACATAACTTCAAAATGATAAGAGTGCTACCTATTACATTTATTACTTCCAAAGTCCAAAACTCAAACTACTCATGTTTAGCCTTCTTCTCCTGGCAGGTATAGGAGTAATGTCCTGTCTTCTTGCATCGGAAACACATGATCTAACTCAGATCCTTCTTTGCAGAAATTGGGTTGTTCTGAGAATGTCTTCGGTTTCTCTTCTTGGGCTCCTTTGTTCCGATCAAACTTTCAATTTCCTATAGATCAAACTCGACTTCTTCTATCGGGAAGTTTCCCAGATACTCTTTTCTTTCCTTCGTACAGTCCTATGAGAAATGTCCTTCTTCTCCACATGTATAGCAGGCATTGGAGTAAAATCTGGTTAGGCCTTCTCCATTAGGGTCTTCAACATATCCCTTCATCACAAGTTCTCCTAAATTTTCTCTGAAGCCTTCCTTCATGGCTTCCTTCTACTTCTTGATGACTTCTTGTACCTTGGGGTACATTTGGCATTGAGCCGGGTAATGCGTAGTTCCTTCGCACAAGAAACATGTCACCTGACCAATTGGGCATTCCTCAGCTCGGTGATATTCTTCACAATGAGGGCATCCTTCCTTGTGTTGTTCCTGGGTGTGTCCTATCTCTCCACATATTTTGCATGCGCAAATCTTCTTCATGTCTTTGCAACGGGGCTTCTGGGTGTTGGTGACAACATGAGATTTTTTGCAGAGTCATCTTGAATTCTTCCCAAGTGATTGATGCTTGCCTATCATGGATATCTTCATGCATCTTCCACCAATGTGCAGCACCTTCTGCAAAGTACCAAAGAGCATACTAGACCATCTCGTTCCTTGCAACATGGTTACTCCTTAGGTGATCCTCCATGTTCTGAATCCATTCTTCTGTCTCTAATCGAGTCATCGATCCAGAATACATGAGTCCAGCTTCACTCATCATCTATTGGGTTCAAGGTTTTGGGGATGAGATGGGTAAGATAGAGAAAGGAGAGGATACACACAATACAAACAATGGTTTTGAAAATAGATTTTTGTTGTGGCTGTCAAAAATTTACACACAAATGACAGCTCACAAAATCATCGTATCTAATGTAAGTACACAACAGGGGTTTGGTCTTCTAGGGGCATAATATCTTGGAAATTCTTCATGGTCTTCAATTCCTTCAGATGTGTATAATCTTCAATCCTTTTTGTAGCTCTTTCCATAATGAAATACATCTTTGTCGGAGTTGGTCACCAGTTGTCTGATATCTTGTCCTTCTTGGAGTGGCTTCAGTTGATCCTTCGTGTGGTCAAAAGGGAAGGGGTATTGTCTAACTATTTGATAAAACTCAGAAAGGATGAGAAGTAAACACTCTTTTGAAAACAAGTTGGAGAGAAATCTTTTCCTAAGGGATTTCCAGTTTCTAGGGTCACGTCCTACAGTCAACATGTGCTCTGATACCATTTCTGTAGCGACCCGACTCAAAACGAGTCAAGCCTCTGTGTTTTCTGTGCCATCCCTGGATCAGTATGCTGGCACAAACAGTACAACAATGTATATATCAAAGTGCAATCACATGTAATTAACGTAAAACTGATATATACCTTAAAATAGCAACGGATACAGTCAACGGGAGTGGAGTCCCAATAACACCAACGGCAAGTTGAGTGCGGACCGTAACCCTGAATCGTACTCTTACCCGTCGTAGAGGAGTATCTGCAACATAAGACGTCGCAGCCGTGTAGGTCAGTACATGGAATGTACTGGCAAGATCACCATAGTAGAATAGAAGAATAAAGACTATTCTATATGCAAAGGCTTTGTGGCTCTGTGTCTGAGTTTTTGCGTAAAAGCTGATTTTATTTTCCTACAACAAAGGAATGTCAGGAATTTCACTATGGAGTTACCTATCATGACATGGTTCCGCCAACCAATGTCTCAGTGCCCATAAGTATCATAGGTTGCCCACAATTAATTATCAGTCCAGTGTTGAGAGTTCAGAGATAGATCCAAGTCCAGAGGCTCAAATTGTCCGTAACCGGGGACACGGCTAATCGATTAGGTTTAACTCTGCAGAGTGTTGTGTACTTTACCCACAAGATTCGTTCCCTCCTGGTAAGTCCTCGCACTGCATGGTGTTTGAGAACAGGATGAACGAAACATGGTCTTTCAGAGTGCTTCCCTGACTATCCGACAGTGCCCATCCAATCCTAACGTCGACTACATCTCGTAGCACTGCCTAGACAGAGTCACAACAAAGATCAACCAAGCCAGAGCCCATAATGACTTGTGGCTACACAGGTAAGCTTCCGGGCATGAAGTATTCATCCTTCCCTTTGAGTCTGGGTGAGGCTTTCCGCGTGAATACTGGCACATCTCCAGCAACACCTAGGCAAATCCACTGGCTTCTCTAGGGTGTCGTTCCAACCATCCCTCACCCAGTAGTGTGTATTGAAAAACTTGTTTCTCGAGTCTCGAAGTCTTGAGGTCTTGAATATGCAGGTCTTGAAGAAGCCTTCATGAAGTCGTCGTTTTGACGTGGAGTCCTCCTTCTCACACCACTCACGAACACTCATACCAAACCCCGTCTACTTTGGCATAGCATTGCACTAACTAGCATTCCCGCGGCTTTAGTAGCAAGTGGTGGGTTCCTACCTCATGCATTCTACTCAACTACAAGAATTTCAATAACACTACGGGAGGAATTGGTTGAATGATGTCTCTACATGCAATAAAACATAGGTATGAAATAGATGGCCAAAGTGAACTTGCTTGTACTGTTGATGAAGAATAAGTATCGCTCTCAGAAAAAACTTGATAGAACTATACGTCACTCTCCGATGAAATCTATATAATCAAACATTGCATTCATAAGCAATCATACTAGCAATCAATTCTAACAATGAAGAAGTAACACAAAAACCAAAAGTAACAAGGTTGATGAAGGAAATACTTAAGACAAATCTCAAAAATTAACATAGTTTTCATGCACACAACTAAGGTAGTTCTCCTCTACAACAACTATTTTCAAATAGTAACAAAATAAAAATAAAGTAAAATATAACAAAAATATTTTAGTACATATTTTACTAGCAAAAAGAATTACTTTTGAAGAACAACTAGAAATCACGAAAAACAACACTCTAAACAAACATAGGTTTTTGCATAATAAACTTAACAGCAAGAAAACAAACAAAAGTAAATAACAAAGATACAAAACAACTTAGTTAATAGAAAAGGGAACCTTTGTAAAACATTTATTTTAAATATTTTTCAAAAAAGAACTCAACTAGCAATACTAGAGCATCTCAACAAAACAAGACAAAGCTATGGGCTCTAAATTTTAGTGGCTAAACTACTACTAAAACAAAACTAGTTTTTGGTAACCAAACTAATAGTTAACAAAAAAGAATTAATAAAAACTTTATGATAAACTAGGATTAAATCATACAAAACTTTTGTGAAAAGGATTTCTACTAAAACTAAGTTGTTTTATCAAACATTACCTAATGAAGAAAAATATAGTTTTCCTACAACAATAGAGTAAAACTAAACTATTTTATTAACAAAATATTTCTTAACAGAAAGGAATTACTAAAAAGTTTATTCGAAAACAGAATCTAATTACTTAAAACTTTTGTTAAATGAAATATTACTAACTAGTTTGTTTTTAATAAACTATACCTATTTGAAAAAGGGTATAGGTTCCTACAATAATAATTTAATAAACTAAACAAATTATTTTTGTTAACATCAAGTATAATCCTAAAGTTTAGAACAACAACAACTAATGAAATCTAAAACATAAGTTAAATCAAATTCAGATTTCGAATTAAACCAAAAGAAAACCAAACTAATTAAACTAATAGGAAACTAAACAGATTCTGTTTTTAGTTAAAACCCAAATCAAATTTATTCTAAAATTCTCAAACTTTACCTAGTGATAACTAAGATCACTAGTGACAAGTAGCAAAAAGAATCAATCAAAAATATATTTTTAAACTCAAGTTATTGAAAAAACAAGATTTAAATCAAATCTCTTTAAATTCAAATTTAAATATTCAAATATTGTCAAACTTGGTTTCTACAGAAGCTAGAGGAAATTTTTGACACAATGCAAAAATAATCAAATTAAAACAACAAAAAACATAAAAGATATGATAAAAAGAAAAACAGAACTATTCTGTTTTAAAACAGAAAACAAAAAAAAGAAAATTCTAACTAACGGACAGGGGGGCTACGTGGCGGCTTCCTATTGGTCAAAAGGTGTGCGCGTTGGAGCTAAATGGACGAACGGCCGATACTTAACAGAGAAATGGGTCGGCTAAAATTTACTAAAAGAAAACCGTCCGGTTCTTTTTAAAAGAACCGAAGGGGTAAGTTGGGTCTAATCTACGCCGTTCATTCGAGATCGGACGGAGGAGGGTGCTCACTGTGGTGGTGGTGGAGTCCGGCGATGGCTCCGGTGATGGCAGCGGCTCGGGCGTGGACGGAGATGGTGGTCCGGTGGTCTTCGGTGTCGGGGAAGGGGTCCAGTCGATGCGCGCGAGTACGGTGAAGACGATGGTGGCGTCAGAGGGGCTCGGGGACGACGGGGTTGACGACGGCGAGCTCGGAGGCGGAGGTGGCCTTCGGGTGGTCGACGGGGAGGTCGCTCAGGTGGGTGCGGGGCTCGGGCGAGAGCACTGGGAGGTGCGCACTAGTGTGGGAGGATGGATGGTGGGCTCGGGAGGTGGCGGGGTGGTCAGAGGCGAGCGACAGCTCGGCAATGGCGTGGCGGCGGCTCTCGGGTCCTGCGAGGTATTACGGCAGATAGTGGGCACGGGCAGAGGGGTTTCGGAGGGGAATGGAGGGAGGGGCAGGGCTTTATATAGGAGGGGTCGAGGCTCGAGGGGAGGGACAGGAGAGGGATCTCCAGCGCGGTGTCGCCGGCGATGTCATCGGGGAGGAAATGGAGGAGATGACCGCGACGTGGGCTCGGTCGGGTGGTGGGTCCAGACGGTCAGAGAGAGAGAGAGAGGAGCGGGCGCGCGTCGGTTGGTCGGCGTGGAGAGATTTCGGGAGGCTGATAAGGTAAGTGGGCCGGCCGGCTTTAAAAGCCTTTAAAAGATTTTCCTATTTTCTATTTACCAGCGAAATAAAAACCAATAAATGGCCCTAATTACTCTCCCAAAAATAAGGATCTTTGTACCAAAATGACCAGGAGAATTAATACCATTAAGTGAACATTTTTCCTCGGCCAGAATAAATACTTTTAAAAAATTATTTTTTAGAAAATGCCTAAGTGGCTTTATTTATTTTTGCAAATATTTTTCAAATAACCCCTTGGGTTTTATGATTCGAAAACTTCACAAAATACCCCCTGGTTTGGAGTGTCACATTACTCCTCTCAAAAATTTGTCCAGGGTTTTGAATGCTTTGAAAATTTGAATAGGAACCAAATATGACATGGATTCCAAAAGAATAATTCAGAGGTTTTCAAAAGCACTTTCAAATCCTTCCTTTAAACTTCCAACTCATATTTCATATAATTTGAAGAAGTCCTTTTATCCTATCTCATGAAAATCATTGAGTTACATAAAGTTTCTGAATTTGAAATATTTTCAAGATGGAATTCAAAGCTCATGGGAAAGTCATTTTATTCCCTCTCATTCAAAAGTTTTCAAAAGTTTCAAATTTTCACTCAATTTCAATCACTCAAGCAAACAAACAAATCATTCTAGTATTAATTATAACATTCCAAAATTTGGGATGTTACACCCGAGAGGAAGGCCGAGGAGGCCACAAGCCCTAGGGGCGCGACCACCCCCCTAGGAGCAGCCACCAGGCTTGTGGGCCCCTCGGGAGTCCACCGACCTCCCTCTCAGCTCTATAAATCCTCAAATATTCCAAAACCTCTAGGGAATAACCTAGATCAGGAGTTCCGTCACTGCACATGTCAAGAGCCACGAAAAACCAATCTTGGCCCTCTCCGGCACCCTACCGGAGGGGGTCACCATTACCCGAGGCCATCTTCATCGTCCCGGAGTGCCATCAACACCATGGAGTCCAAGGACCATAGGGAGAACCTCTCTCCAAAGAGGGGGGAGGCCATGGAGTAGGAAGCACGAGGGGGAGAACCTATGCCCCTCTCTCCCAGTGGTGCCGGAGTGCCATCGGGGGAACCATCGCTGCGGTGATCGTCTTCATCAACATCACCTTCTTCATCACCATCCTCATCTCCTTTTAGTGTTCCACTCTCCCGCACCCCGCTGTAATCACCTACTTGAACATGGTGCTTTATGCTACATATTATGATCCAATTATGTGTTGCCATCCTATGATGTTTTGAGTAGTTTACTTTTGTCCTTTGGGTTGATTGATGATCTATATTGGTTTGGGTTGCATGTTTTATTATTGGTGCTCTCCATGCCGCACAAGCATGAGGGGTCCCCATTGTAGGTTTGCAATATGCTTATGACTCGCTTATGGTGGGTGGCGTGAGTGATAGAAACACAGACTCGAGTAAGTAGGTTGTTTGCGTATGGGAATAAAGAGGACTTGATACCTTATAATGATATGGTTGGGTTTTACCTTAATGATCTTTAGTAGTTGCGGATGCTTGCTAGAGTTCCATCATAAGTGCATATGATCCAAGTAGAGAAAGTATGTTAGCTTATGCCTCTCCCTCATATAAAATTGCAATAATGATTTCTGATCTTGTTAACAATTTCCTAGGATAATTCCGCACACCAACCCGTCATTTTTACACACTAGCTATTTGTAAATTATTGTAATATTATACTAACAGCACCTATTTTTATATTTTAGTTCTCCGATATCATGCAAAGCTATCCTATTCATACCCACAATGTAGTTTTATTTCTCGTTTCTACATGGAAGCAAACGTTTGGTGTACGTAGAGTTGTATCGGTGGTAGATAGGACTTGAGAGAATATTGATCTTACCTTTAGCTCCTTATGTGTTAGACACTCCATACGTATCACTTCCACCTTTGGAAATTGCTACGATGATTCCGTGCACTTGGGTATTATCAAGCTCTTTTCTGGCGCCATTGCCGGGGAGCAATAGCGTGGGGTTGATATTCTCATGTATGCTTGTTTGCTTTCTTCACTAAATAGATTTTGTTTTCCCTTTTTTACTTTCAGTAGTTATGAGTGAAACAAACAAAATATACAAAAAAATACAAAAAGAGTTACTTGCCCCTTTTGCCTAAGAAGTTTTTCAAAAAGAGAAGTGATTGGAAGGTTGTGCATTGGAGAAGTGAGGGTCGACCTTGAACACTTGTGTTCATGCTCATGGGAACAATGTAGAAATTTTCATGCAAGCTTCTGAAAAATAATTATCACCTTGTATATATCCATTTTATTATAAAAATAATGTGCCAAGATTTTCTTTTAGGATGATTAGATTGCTTGTTTGGTGTGTGTAGTGCAAAAAACAGAAACTTTGGCTGTAGTGTGTGAATTTACCTTTTTTACTAGAACGTCAAAAGTTTCTGAAATTTTTACACAATACTGCCATGAATCTTTTTAATTGTTCCTAAATTTTCAGAAATTTTTGAGTTAAATAAGTATACAAAGTTTCTAGATTACTACAGACTGTCCTGTTTTTAACAGATTCTGTTTTCTATGCATTGTTCTCTTATTTTGATGAATCTATGGCTTGTATCGGGGGGTATGAACCATGGTGAAGTGGGAATACATTATATATAATGCTAATATGAATTTGGAATGAGTTCACAACAGTACTTAAAGTAGTAATGTTTTTATTATACTAACGGATCTCACGAGGGTTTTGTTAAGTTTTGTGTGAATGAAGTGTTCGAAGATCGCGGAGGTATGGATATAAGAAGAATGCGAAGAGACAAGAGTTCAATCTTGGGAATGACCAAGGCACCCCAAGTAAATATTTCAAGGAGACTCAAGCACCTATGCTTGGGGATGCCCCGGAAGGCATCCCATCTTTATTCTTCAACAATTATCGGTATACCTCGGTTTTTGTTTTATTCACATGACATGTGTCTTTAATGTTTGTCTTTTTTTTAATGATCCCTTCTAGTATGAGATAGTCCTTGATTAATTTGTAGAATTCTCTTTGTTCTTCACTTAAATCTGTTGAGTATGTATTTTGAGAACGCTCTTTGTGCTTCACTTAAATTTTTGAATATGGCTTTATAGAATGCTCTTTGTGCTTCACTTAAATCTTTTGAGTATGGATTTATAGAGTGCATTGTATGCACTTATATATTTTGAGTTTGGATGTTGCTAAATATATATTAATTAAGAATTCTCTATGAACTTCACTTATATATTTTAGAGTATGAATATAATGATCATCGGAATTTGGCTTGGAAGAGTATCATTGAAATATCATGACTAGCTAAAAGGCATTAAAGAAAAGCGCTTGTTGGGAGACAACCCAATAATTTTAATTTCTGTTTTGATGTGTTTACATGATTAAGCTACTGTATTAATCATGTTTTGTGCCTTTCATTTTAATAAAGTGCCAAGTAAAGCCTTTGGGATAGTATGGATACTTACTTGTTTGATTCTGTGCTAAAACAGAAAATTTTGCGTCCAGTATTTCAATTGTATGATTTTAATGGAGGGTCAAAAAATTATGAAATTTTTAAACAACATTTATATGAACATTATGTGATATGTACTAATTTTTCAGAATTTTTAGAGTTAGGGAAGTATGGTGCTCATTCAGATCTTTACAGACTGTTCTGTTTTTGACAGATTGTGTTTTGCATGCATAGTTTGCTTGTTTCAAGTGTTCCTATAGCTTATATTGAGTAATATAAATTATGGGAATGATATAATACAGTAGGTATCATGGGGGAACAATTATTAATCTTGTCTTGACAATACCTAAGTGAACGATTTATCTTTATTACACTAACCCTTCTCACGAAGTTCCGTTAAGTTTTGTGTGATTGAAGTTTTCAAGTTTTGGGTGAGATACCGATATGAGAGGAATAAAGAGTGACAAGAACACAATATTAAGGATTCCCAAGGCACCCCCAATGTAATATTAAAGGAACAGTCAAGCGTCTAAGCTTGGGGATGCCCTGGAAGGCATCCCCTCTTTCGTCTTCAACACTATCGGTGTATCTTACTTGGAGCTATATTTTTATTCATGACATAATATGAGTTTTGCTTGGAGAGTAATTTTATTTTTTTTGTTCTATGTTATGTGTTATTTATAATCTTGTTTTTCAATAAAAAGTTCCAAGAATTGCCTTAGGATGCTTGCATTGCATGTTTTATGTGTGCTGTGTAAAAAACAGAAACTTTTGTTGTAGTGTTTGAATTTTAGTATTTTAATGGAACATAGAAAGTTTCTGAAATTTTTGAAAATTGTTTACATATAAATTACTTATCATTACCTAAATTTTCACAATTTTTAGATTTACATAGGTACACTAGTTTAATAACTTACTACAGACTGATCTGTTTGGACAGATTGCTGTCATAGTTTTGTTATCTACTTATCCTATAGTTTCCATAGCCTATATTGGTAGATATAAATTTTGGAAATGATATTATACAGTAACTAATGTTTGAAAATTATTGTGCAACTTGTCTTGGCAGTACATGAAGTGTTGATTTGTTCTTATGTGTACTAACCTACCTCACGAGTTCTTTTTGAGTTTTGTGTGGATGAAGTTTTTTGAGAATAGGTAAAACCAGGATATGAGAGGATTGAAGAAGATAAAAAAATATCAATATTGGGGATGCCCAAGTCACCCCAATAAAATATCTCAAGAACTCTCAAGTATCTAAGCTTGGGGATGCTACGCATCCCACCTCTCTTCATCAACAATTATCGGTTAGCCTATGTTGAGCCTAAATTTTTATTCGTTCACATGATGCATGCTATTCTTGGAGTTCCATTTTTATTTTGTTTTCTGTTTAAATAAAATAATTGGATCTGAAATTTTTAATAAGAGAGAGTCCCCACATGGATATTTATCTAATTAACTACGCGTTGATCTTCACTTATATCTTTTTGGAGTAGTTTGTCATTCACTCTCGTGCTTCACTTATATCATATGAGTAAATGGTTGAATAAATTGAATATCATAAATATGAAATTATAACTTCATATACTTATCCCATGGGGAGTAGTGACTTCACAAATAATAGGTATAGGTGATGAAATTTATTGAAAGTTAGCAAACACCGCATTGGTCACTTGAACAATTCGTGAAAGAATATTGAAGGAAGAGAGATTTCACATATAAATATACTATTTTGGACATATTATATGATTGTGATTACCCATTAATTATTTTCAAACTTGAGCAAATTAGTTGAAGTTGGACAAGGAAGACAATGTGATGAGTTATGGTTGAGTATATTTGCATATAAGTTATATTGTTATGGATCCTCCAACATGTGGTGCTTGCTTCCACCTCATACTAGCCAAAACTTCCACACCAAGTAGAAATACTACTTGTGCATCCAAACACCCTTAACCCAGTCTTGCTATGAGAGTCCACTATACCTACCTATGGATTGAATAAGATCCTTCAAGTAAATTGTCATCAGTGCAAAAAGCAATAAAAATTGCTCCTAAATATGTAAGATATTTTATTGTAAGGGAAAATAAGCGTTGTATGAATTTGTGATGACAAAGAAATAAAAGCGACGGACTGCATAATAAAGTTTGCTATCACAAAGGGCAATATAACGTGACGTTCCTTTACATTAAGAGTTTGCGCATCCAAAAACAAAAAGCGCATGACAACTTCTGCTTTCCTCTACGAAGGGCCTATCTTTTATTTTCTAGTACTTACCTTTATACAAGAGTCATGGTGATCTTCACCACTTCCTATATTTCGCCTTTTTCTCTTGGCAATCATCATGTGGTGGGGAAAGATCCGAGCATATATGACTATCCAAATATATTTGATCATGATTAGTTATTGTTGACAATTATCTATATGATAAATAAGTTGGGAGGCAAAATGCTTTGAGTGCTATTTGTTCGATGGATGCTATTTGTTCTAAAAATATGCTTTGATTGCTAGCAATCATGGAAGACTATATGATAGTTGAGTATGTGGAATTTGCTAAATCAAAGCTCTTACATAGACCCTTCCTGAAAATAAGATGAATTGCAATTGTTCGATGACTAGGAATATGGTTTGTTAGTTTTCAAGAAGCTTTCTGGTCTATAGTTTAACATGTGAATAGCTTGTTACTCGATCATGAGAAGTTTTATGAGATGAACTACTATTTATGATATATATTGATGCTAGAAAAAGTGATTGAAATTATCATTGATCAAACTTATGCACTTGCTATCATTCACACTTCATAAATTATTTCTTTTATCATTTACCTACTCGAGGACGAATAGGAATTAAGCTTGGGGATGCTGATACGTCTCCAACATATCTATATATTTATGAAGTATTCATGACATGATTGCAATAATTCTATATGATTTTGATATGATTTTACTAGAACTAACCCAGACTAACGATGTTTTTAGTAAAACTACCGTGGTGTTGTTTTTGTGCAGAAATAAAAGTTCTCAAAACAAGCTGAAAATTTACGGAGATTATTTTTGGAAAATATAAAAAATACTGGAGCGAAGAGTCACCCGAGAGAAAGGCCGAGGAGACCACAAGCCCCAGGGGTGCGGCCACCCCCCCTGGGCGCGACCACCAGGCTTGTGGGCCCCTCGGGAGTCCACCGTCCTCCCTGTCAGCTATATAAATCCTCAAATATTCCAAAACCTCCAAGGAATAACCTAGATTGAGAGTTTCGCCACCGCACACCTCCAGAGCCACGAAAAACCAATCTTGGCCCTCTCCGGCACCCTGCCGGAGGGGGTCACCATCATCGAAGGACATCTTAATCGTCCCGGAGGGGCCATCAACACCATGGAGGCCAAGGACCAGAGGGAGAACCTCTCCCCATAGAGGGGGGAGGCCATGGAGGAGGAAGCACGAGGGGTAGAACCTCTCCCCATCTCTCCCGGTGGTGCCAGAGTGCCATCGGGGGAACCATCGCCGCGGTGATCGTCTTCATCAACATCACCTTCTTCATCACCATCCTCATCTCCTTTTAGAGGTCCACTCTCCCGCACCCTGCTGTAATCACCTACTTGAACATGGTGCTTTATGATACATATTATGATCCAATGATGTGTTGCCATCCTATGATGTTTTTAGTAGATTAGTTTTGTCCTTTGGGTTGATTGATGATCCAGATTGGTTTGGGTTGCATGTTTTATTATTGGTGCTATCCTATGGTGCTCTCCATGTCACGCAAGCATGAGGGATCCCCATTGTAGGGTTTGCAATATGCTTATGACTCGCTTATGGTGGGTGGCGTGAGTGATAGAAACACACACACACAATTAAGTAGGTTGTTTGCGTATGGGAATAAAGAAGACTTGATACCTTATAATGATATGGTTGGGTTTTACCTTAATGATCTTTAGTAGTTGTAGATGCTTGCTAGAGTTCCAATCATAAGTGCATATGATCCAAGTAGATAAAGTATGTTAGCTTATGCCTCTCCCTCATATAAAATTGCAATAATGATTTCCGATCTTGTTAACAATTTCCTAGGATAATTCCGCACACCGACCCATCATTATCCCACACTCGCTATTTGTAAATTATTTTAATATTATGATAAAAAGACCTATTTTTATATTTTAGTTCTCCAATATCATGCAAAGCTACCCTCTTCATACCCACAACGTAGTTTTATTTCTCGTTTCAAGATGGAAGCAAACGTTCGGTGTACATAGAGTCGTATCGGTGGCAGATAGGACTTGAGAGAATATTGATCTTACATTTAGCTCCTTGTGGGTTCGACACTCCATACTTATCACTTGCACCTTTGGAAATTGCTACGATGATTCCTTGCACTTGGGGATTATCAGTAATGTACATACACTGTATTTCATCCATGCTCTTGGTTTAGCAATTAGTCATACCCAAAATCTTTTGCATGGTAATGATCGTTTGATGTCGCCAGTTGATAGGATTGTTGATATTTTATTATCCTTTTCGCAGGTACGGTGACCAAGCATGAGAGATAACACATTACTACCTCCATGCCACGGAAATACTCTTCAACCACCGGAAATGTTGTTCAAGCAGGAGAGATAACACATGACTACCACAACCCAGTGTGTATCCTGCTCTTCAACCACTCGGAGGGGGACTTCACCATGAAGCCCGGAGATTGTGTCGCGTCGATGATTGTCCAGGTTATTGCGACGTCGTAGGTCACTGAGGTGGAAGACCTTCATGCTACCGTCTAGGGGTAGGGAGGGTTCGGGTACACCAGCGTTTGAACTCTGAGGCTTGGTAGATAGATCTAGAGAAGAAAAAAGTGGTCTGGTTGTTTGCATCGGATGTTAAATGGGATCTTGTGGTCTCTTCGAATTGAGATGTTCAATGTGGCAACCATGAATGCTTCAAGTGCTAATATGGTTCTATGACCTTAGTTTATTTTGCACTAGACGTGTCTTGATTTCCATCCATGAATATTGCATCTTTTTTTTAATTTCTAATTAGGTAGTAGTAGCGCTGGGAAAAGTGGTGCGCTAGTAATACTTAGGATAGTAGTAGCGTGGTTGGGAATAGTAGCAGCATGGGTGACAGGCGCTACTAATAACCGTTTAGCTGTAGCGCGGGGTAAAACACGTTATTGCCTTAGCTATAACGCCTTAGCAGTAGCGCTGCCACCAGCGCTACTACTAAGGGTAATTCTAGCGCTACTACTAGGCTTTCTCCTAGTAGTGCGAGCTCCCTGATTTTTGGTTTCTCAATGGTTGGGGAACAGGGTGTGTTGCTTATGGCACACTTGGCCTATTTAATATGTGTTTTTCCTTTGACCCGCACAGGGCATTTCTGTAAAAGACTACTGGACCGCTTACCTCCCATTGACACACAAGAATCAAGGGATGTCATTAACCTTAAGTAGGAAAGTTAATACCATGGGCCCCACGACGCTTTGACAATTCGGAAGTCATCGGTGACCACACTAGTATTGCCGAACATAGAAGGGGAGAAGAACTCACCCCACAGGTCAGATACATTGGGTGTGCAAGGCTATAAGGGGTCATGGACCTCGGCATTGGAGGCTAGTTTGGGGGCTACTAAGGGAGTTCAGGACTAAGGGGTCCTCGGGCCACCGGTCTACCTCTTATGGGCCAGACATGTGGGCTACTATGTGACTATTACTTAAAGGACGAACTATAAGGCAGCCTCGTGTTCAGGAAGGAAGCCTCCGGTGCCTTGGTGTGTCCTCCAAGTCAAGATGACGTAATCGAGATGTTGATTCCCTGATGACAACTGACCATGTGTAACCCTAGATCCCCCTGGTGTGTATATAAACCAGAGTGTTTAGTTCGTAGATGGTAGGAACCTTCATCCTACTCATCTAGGGTTTAGCTCATCTGATCTCGTGGTAGATCGACTCTATAATCGTCATACACATCAGTATAATCAAGCAGGACGTAGGGTTTTACCACTTCGAGAGGGCCCGAACCTGGGTAAATATTGTCCCTGTGTTCCATGTTCCGCATTGATCCAAAGATCCACAGCTCAAGACCCCCTACTTGAGATCCGTCGGTTTTGACACCGACAAAGGGGCCTAAAATAGAGGAAGTGACCGCTAATCCTGCGGAAGTCCCTGTGATTCCCATGTCGCCCCCATGGCTACTTAGTCGGTCTTGCTCGATGGCCAGGGAGTAGGGGAGTCTTTGGCCGGTGGTCGCTTCTGTCTCCTAGCGGGGGATGACTCCGATGAGGAGGCTGGGCCCTCACCGAAGATTGTAGGTACAAAATCTTTTCATTTAGAGAATTATTTTCTAGATTTTATTGATGCTAAATCTATGCTAAATAAAAGTAGAGAAACTAAAAAAACCACATCGTCGTGCCATCATCCCGATGGGGGGTGTCAAAACGGTATTACATCTCGACTCTATTAGAAAGCCAATATCATTGGATATCAAAACAATTGTGAAGGAACTGATAGCAGTATTAGTAATGGAAAATATATATTTTATAAAATTATGGAAATTCAATATTCATGAATGACAAATTTTTGGTCTGGTGATTTTGTGTATTTAGATGAGATGATCTCTAGCAGTTGCTATGTCAGTCAATGTGCTAGCAATCAAAATGTAACTGAAAAGAAATTGATCTCTGAGTATCATGAAAATGGGGGAAAAGTTGTCCAATGTGGTACCCTCGAACAAATGGTATTTTTGGGCTTTATTGGAGATGCATTATACAAATGCGCCTTCCATAGCCTTTGAGGCTATAAATTCATTCCTCTACTTCCTTCTGGTCTTGAATGCGGCCCCCTTGAGGACCTAAGAGTTCCCTGTCCGCTGCCACCCACCGCGTACTCGAGCAAGATGAATAGGGGGTGTTGGGGGAGATGGACTGGGAGATTCAACAAGGGAGGGAGAGGTGGTTTCCAATATCGCAAGAAAGAGGGAGATGGGGAGAGATTTAACAATGTTTAGAGATTTGATGGCAAAAAGAGGGTGGTTATAGGTTCAGGGACGGAAGATGGAGTACGGTGAGGCCAGTGAAGGCAAATCGATTGAGGGGGAGAAACTAAAAGTCCCTCCATTCTAGTGCGAGAACTGGTGCTGACATGACGGTTGGCAATCTAACTGGATCTATGACTTCCCAAGGATAACAACAACTTGATATTCTCCAGAAGCAACAATAGATTGAGGCTCTCTTAGCCCACATTTCATTGCAAAGTTAGGGGCCCCATGTGGGAGGAGACAGGAAGAAAATTTAGGAGTTTCAAGTGGAGAGATCTGGTAAAGTTGACATGAATATACTGATGGCACAAGGAGCTGTAGGACACAATCGGAAAGATAGCTTTGGCATGTGTGAGGTGGTTGCTACAATTGGACCTGTGTTGGAGATTGTTATGGCAACCATCTTTTAGAAGAAAAATAGAGCTAAGATTGGAGTAAGGGACTTTGAGAAAATTCCAGCTCATACAGAGATCACTAACAAGGATTTGATGATATATGGAGTCATTGCTGAACTAGAAGAGGTGGTTGAGCATGGATGGTATGATGAGGGCAGGAAACATGATTTACTTAGTGATGAAATAAAGGAGATCGAGGGGGGTTTGAGGAAGAAGCTAAGATCTAAAGAGGCTGATGATATTGGTCACAAAGAAAAAAACACTTTAGGGAGCTTAAGCCTCAAACAATTTGAATAATTTCAACAAAGAAGTCACGAACTGCTGAAGAACCAACAAGATTAACAGAGAAGGGTTGACAAGAGGAAAAAAGTGGAAGAGGATTCGAAGATAGTATTGTTGCAAATCAGGGGATTGGAGGAAGGAAGAAAAAGATAAGAGGCTCTCAAAGCCGTGGAAGAGAAAAAGGTTTATTGCTTGGGACAAAGAGAGACATGAGTTGTCAGATGTGATTGTTAAACAGAGATAACTGATCGATAGGTGCATGAAAAAAATTGATCTGTTGGAAACCAAGGATCTAGATATGGAGGGTTACAGTGAAGGTGACTTACATCAGGGGTCTCACGAAAATAATGCTAAAGGGGTGGATGCTTATGCTAAAAATGTTGATTACACCGTAAGTCAAGATTCTATGGAGTCCTTAGGCCCAAACTTGGAATTTCAAGTAAAGAATATGTTGAAAAAGACAAAGAAAAGGATGGGACTACAAGGAGGAGTGACAGAAACTTGGACAAAGAGGACACCAAGATTGAGGATCTGGCTAATGAGAGAGCTGCTCAGAAGGACAACTATGCTAATGATACTTCTCCCAACTCAGAACAAGCTTCTTTGTTTAATTTGGCTAGTAAAATAGGTGTTGACTTGGGATGCTCCGTTGAAATGGTTAATCTAAACTTGGACCTAATTTCCAATACGGAGAAGGCCATAAAAGACTTATATTTTCAAGACCTTGAAAATCTCAAAGAAGAAAAAAAATACTAAACTCTCCACATCCTATTGATACTGGAGATGTTATGTTGGAAGAACTATGCTCTGATCAGGATCACTCTGATGCAGAGACAAAAATGGACCACTATGACAAATTTTTTATTTGTAATCATAAAATGAGAGGTGGGTCACCCATTCTTAGTGGGGGAAACACACCATCTCCATTGGCGCATTGAAAAAGAAGAAGAAATAATAGGAATGTTTTGGAATGTTAGAGGGATTGGGCAAGACATAAAAAAAGTTTGTTAGAGAAATTATTGTGGAAAAGAAACTTGATTTTGTAGGTTTACAAGAAACTGTCAAAAATGATTTGTTCCATAGTGAGGTGCATAACCTCTCTGCGGGCAAAAACTTCCTGTGGGAATAGATTGCACCGAGAGGCAAAGCTGAGGGGATTTTGGTGGGGCTTAATAATGATGTTTTTAATTTATTACAGGTGAAAAAGGTGAATATTTTGTTAGAATGTTACTATTTGATAAGGCTACTAAATTCAAATGGAATTTAGTGACTGTTTATGGGGATGCACGAAATGATGGTAAAATCTCATTCTTTGCGGAGCTATCTAGATTGTATCAGGATACCCCCTGCCGTGTGTGATTGGGGGAGACTTTAATATTATTAGAAATAGTGTATAAAAAACTAGTTGATGTTAATCACTTAAGTTTTGTTTTCAATGCCATTATTGAACATGCTGGCCTCAAGGAACCGCCATTGAATGGTAGAAATTACACCTATGCTAACAATTTAGATAACCCTACCTTTGAGAAGCTAGATAGGATCTTGATTTGTCCTAACTAGGAAGAGAAATACTTGTTGACTTTTGTCCATGCTCTAGAGAGGGAGATTTCGGATCACACTCCACTCATCTTGGATATTGGGGCACGTAAATCTAATCCTCCCATCTTCAGGTTTGAAAACTATTGGATGATGATGGATGGATTTAAAGAATTTATTATCAAAATCGGAGAAAAACCACTAGTGGATGGAGTATAGACAATTGACAAAAAATATGAGAAATGTGAAGCAGAAAATTAGAGGTTGGGTTCTTAATGTCAATGCTACTTATAGAAAAAGAAAGTGGGAATTATTAGATAAGTTAGACTTCATTGATAAAATTGCTGAAAATGTGGGATTATGTGTTGATGACAAAACTTTACAACAATACCTTATAAATCAACTTAATGAACTACTCAAATAGGAGGAGGTTAAGTGGCTGTAGAGATACAAGGACAAGAGATTAAGGAAGGTGACTCCAACACCAGATATTGCCTTGCTAAATTAAATGGGAGGGAAAGAAAAAATAGAATATTATCTCTAGAACACGAAGAGGGTGTGACTGGGTTAGGGTTTAGGGTTTAGGGTGATGTATCTCATAAGGTTCAGATTTTGGTACCAAAGTAATGATCTCATAATTAAACCTAGACGAACCCTAAACCATAATAAAAAAAGAATATTATCTCTAGAACCTTATGAGATACATCACTGATTTTTTATAATAAAAATATTTGGACAAGCTAATACATCTTTTGTCACTCTTAACATACAAAATTCTGAATCCATTTCTGCTCAAAATATTATTTACCTGGGAAAGCCTTTTTCCATGGAAGAATTACATTCTGTGGTTTTTCTATGGAGATAAACAAAAGCCCTGTGCCTGATGGGTTCCCTGTTGATTTCTATCAAAAATTTCGGGACGTGATAAAATGGGATTTCAAGGCATTACTTGATGATTTCCATGGTAACAAAATTGACATATCTAGGTTTAATTATGGGATCATTACTTTGGTACCAAAAACTAGGCCAATTTGTCTGCTAAATGTGAGTTCAAAATTATCACTAAAGTTCTGATGAACAGACTGAGTGTAGTGGTGAATCCCATTATTTCTCCCATCCAGACTGCCTTCATTAAGGGAAGATATATTATGGAGGGGGATGTGATTCTCCATGAATCTCTAAACACCATTCACACAAAGAAACAAAGTGATATGCTATTCAAAGTGGATTTTGAAAAATCATGTGATAAAATTAAATGACCATTTGTATATAAAATGCTTAAACTGAAAACTTCCCTCACACGTGGTGTGACTGGATAATGCATACCATGATAGGAGGGCTGGTTGGGATTAAAGTCAATGATGAAATAGGTCCTTTCTTTAAAACTTACAAAGGGCTTAGACGAGGGGATTCCCTCTCCCCTCTTCTATTTGACCTGGCAATTGATGCCTTCGCAATTATTTTAGACAACGCCAGAAGGGAGGGATGTGTTAAAGGGGTTCTTACTGAATACCATTCTTAGGGGTGAATATGCTACAATATGGAGATGATACCATTTTTATCCTAAAAGATGATGAAGAAAGTGCAACAAAATTGAAATTTATGTTGACTGCTTTTGAACAAATGTCTGGCCTAAAGATTACCTTTCATAAGAGTGAACTTTTCCTTTTGGGGGAGGCCATTAATAAAACTGCTACATAGCAAGAAATTTTTACTTGTACTTTGGGCTCTCTCCACCTAAAGTATCTAGGACTCCCAATCTCTAACACCAGAATCGGAAACAAACTTTGGAAACATGATCAAGAAGATTGAAAAAAAGATGTGCATGTTGTCAAGGGAGGCTGTTGAATATTGCTGGGAGATAGTTCAATCATGTCTGACTAATATTCCTATATATATGATGTCCTTCTATCCTCTTCCACCTGGAGTTAGGAAGAAGGCAAATTTTCTTAGAGCTAGATTGGTGTGGCAGGCTGATATTGAGAAAAATAATATCATTTAGTAAACTGGAAAAATTGTTGCATGCCAAAACAACAAGGAGGTCTTGGGATTATTGCCCTTGATGAATTCAACAAAGCCCTCCTTACTAAATGGCTGTGGAAATTAGAAAATTAAGAGGGACCCTCGCAAGACATTATCAAAAGAAAATATGTTAGAGATAAATGCGCATCGGTTATTATCATAAGAATGGGGATTCTCAATTCTGGTCTAGTCCGTTGAAAGTTAGAGATATTTTTACCAACATGATAAAAAGAAGCTTGGGGATGGATGTAACATGAGATTTTGGGAAGACTAGTGGGTGGGAGATAAACCCCTAAAAGATGCTTACCCAAACTTATATTTCATTAGTAATGATCATAGCATTTCGATTAAAAATGCTATTAACAAAGGATGGCATAACTTCTCTTTCAGAAGAAGCTTATATGGGGAATCTATTGCTTCATGGGAAAGCCTCGAAGCTAGATGTGAAAAGGTTCTTATGCATGTTGACTACAAGAAATATGCTAACTTGCGACCATCAATATTGGTCACCGAATGGTCATTGTTTTTCATTTACGACCAAAAACAGTTGGTCAAAAGCTGAGGGTCAAGAATGGAAATTAAGGACCTTTCTTCTGGATTGGTCGTAGACGTTTATGACCAAAAAAAAGGTTGTAGGTTCTACGACCAATTGTTTTGGTCACTCGCAGTCTGCCCAGGCCACGTCCGATCCGACGTGGCAAGCTGACGTGGCAAAATTGCGACCAATTGTATTGGTCGTTGGTAAGATTCAGCACGGTCCAATTCGGTGTCTATATGGGCCGAGCCCAACAAATTCAGCCTTTTTATATATTTTTTCCTATTAATTTTGGTCAGCTACATGGGCCAGGCCCAACATTTAAGCCTTTTTATTTTTGGGCCTTGGCCTTTTTAATCCATTGATTTTCTAGTTTCAGCTATTATATATTGGAGCTGGTACCACTAGTCAGTTGGGCCCCACATGTCATAATCTCATACATTGGTCCCACACGTCAGATATTTCAACATTGCTCAGATTATTTTGATAAGTGGATACCACTAGTTAGGTTTCCATTTTTCACACTTTTTAAATCACTATTCAAACAAAACAAAACAACTGTAATTTATCAAATAACAATAAATCTGTTCCAATGTCACAATCTCTACAGTCTATTACAGTTAAACAGAATAGTCAAACAGAATAAACAAATCTCTAGCAAGCAAGGCATCACGACTTTGCACTTGGCTTCATGGATTTGGACTTCAAATTTGTCCTCGCGCCCCTGTAAAAGAGTGAACACAAATTCTACCACCATTAGTGTATTGCTGATGAGGCCAGAACCAAACAAAGCAATGGCAACACTAATGTAAGCAGCATAGCAAATCCACCCAATAATCCTGAATTTGGACACTATCATACAATACTAGAAAGGGCAAATAAAACAATAGACTTGCATAGTGAAATGTTTGCTTTTACAGATCTTATACAATAATTTGTTTATGCCAGGAATGCATCAGTTTGTACAATACTAGAAAGGGCAAATAAAACAACAGACTTGCATAGGGAAAATTAAACATGTAACCCGCTGTTGTTCTACACTTCCACTACAACATTCAAGCTCATGTTAGGCACTAACAATACTAACCTACAGGTACCAGCAAGGTATATTGGTACAATTGCAGGTCATGCAATGAACATCACTACAACACATTCACCTGAAGAAAAGTACAGTACTATTCTACTACCACGACCATCCATTCAAGATAGCATCTACAATACTAGTAAACCCACACAGACTAACATCACAAGATAGGAGAGAATAAAGGGAACAAAGACCTGATGATGATAGTGTCAATGATGATCTGATTGGGATAGCGTTGCTGAGGTGGATAATCTATATACATTTTTCATCAAAAGTAATAGTTGCATGATTAAAAAAAAACTAAGTATTGTTCTTAAGAAACCCCGAACAAAACACTAAGCTATTAACACTAGAGGAGCAAGCACACTATGAAACTAAGGTGTCTCAATCTCAAGGCAATATTGAATTGCAAATTACGTCCTAGATTATCCATTTTTTATCATCCCTAACATGTTGTTTTTCATACATCTAGCTGCGTCGCGCTTGATTAAAGGGCAGGTGAGTCCAGGATAAGTAGCAGCAGGACAATAATGGTACATTCACAACTTCAACTCAGTTAAATATCCACATGTATTAGTATACAGGCAACAATAGTATCCTCGAGCACAACAAAACAACAGCTTGACCCATATAAGTCATAGCTCTGAAGAAAGAAAGAAAGAACATGTTCAGCTAGCTAAGTATTCAGAGTTGAGAGCTAAGTAATTTGTTTGTTTATGTTGTAACTGACAGACCTAGTACGAGAAACAAGAAAAGTGAAACAGTATTGATTCGATGGCAAAACAAGCTAAGCTACTTAGCTAGTAGGTGACCATCCAATCCATGATGCAGCAGCAGGTGCAAATATAATATGATGTGAAGAAGAAGCAAGCTAGAGTGGTGGGGGATGAAACAAAAATTACAAAGCATAGTTGGATCTCACATCACCATTGTTTTATGGTTTTATAACCAACTCGAAACTATGCAGAGCAAAGCAGGTTAGACGATAAAAGAATTATCAAGCAGAGCAAAACAACAGCGTGACCATAAAGTCGTAGCCCTGAAGAAAGAAAGAAAGAACCAATAGGGTCAGCTACTTATTTATTGAGAGTTGAGAGTTGAACAATCATCAGAAAACTAAAGATACTGCTTAGCCAACTAAATAACACATGATTCAGTCACACGGTATAATTCTGACTATAATACAACAAGAGAACTAAAGATACTACATACTTAGAACTCAATTAACAAGTGAGAATAATCCAATACAATGCAGACAACTGATTTTATTTGTTGATATTACTAAAGGAAGTGAATAAAACAATCTGCAGCAAACAAGCTTTGATTTGCTGCTCCAAATAGAGGACCCCGGGAGTGGGGTGCTGATCACATAAGTAAATAACAGTGAATGCCAAACGATCTGCCAATAGCAATCTCACACTATTATCACTAGTGCGCAGTTCTTCATAGAAGAAACACATCATAATACACACCTACCTAGGAGATCAAAACATTGTAGGAATAGGTATATCCATATATTTTGAAGATGAATAGCAAAAAATTAATATGTTGCTATAGACAATAACAAATCCATATTTATGTCAAAAAATTGGTATATTTTAAATTTAATACTCATATAGGGGTGTGGAGCACCCAGGAGCTCCTGAGTATTTCCCATTAACACACATAATATAGCTTGAAGTCAAGAAAGCAGTAGCGATAAGCCAGACTAACTCCTGTCTAAGTTATTGAGGTCAAGAAAGCAGTATTTCTCGATCCGGTTCAAGTGGTAAATCAGTAGGGCACACACAAACTAGAAACTACAGGTGGATGAGGTCAGCTCTGGCACACACAAACACACTTGAACCATGACATGATCACTCAACCCAGCTCTCATAGACCCAAAATCCCCTTCCTAATTTTAAGCATGGTGGACCAATAGCAGAGAGACGGTCAGTAGTCCTCAAGAAGATGAAATCAAAGTGAGCTTGGAGCAAGCAGGGGAGAGGGGAGGATGCTTATCATACGTAGGTGTTGCTGCCTGACGGGGCGCCCGTCCCTTGCCCCCACGCCCGGAGGCGCCACCGCCGCCGCCAGAGCAACCCCTCCCTCCATCGCTGCCCCTCGATCCGTACGGAGCCGGATCCCGTATGGCCCCGCCCTTCCTCCTAATTAGCGTCCGGTCCCCTATGGAGCTCGATGGCGTCCTGGGTGGACGGCGGCGGGTCCTGGCTCTTCTTGGCACCGAAGATCCCCTTCGCGTCCTCTCTCCGCTGACGATAGGGGGACGAGGGAGGAGGGGGAGCGCTTGTTAGCGAGGGTGCATACCCCCGTCGCCGTGGAGGAGGGCCTAGAGGGACCGGTGGTAGGTGGCAGCCGAAACCCTAGCACCGGAGATAGTCACGGGTGGCGCTAGAGGACGTGCATGCCAGATTTCTCTGGATAGGACGGAGGAGAGGAGCAAGGGAATCCATGTCGTGTGCTTGGCACCGTCGATTTCCACCGGAGGTCGCCTGGATCGAGGCGCTTGGTGACGGCGGCGAGAGAAGGGTCGTGCGGGAAAGAGATGCGGACGAATGAGGAGTGCGTGGCTATGTGTAGGCCTACGCAGGGTGAGAGGGTGAGGAGGTGAGGGCTGCCGTCGGATCCAGAAGCATCTGACGACGCTTGATGCATGATCTGCGTGAGTTTGCCACGGACCAATCAGAATGCACTATACGTGTATGACGTCATTTTTCATTTTTCGAGTGAGCAAAATGAGTTTTGCGTAAAGAACCTACCAAATATATGTTGCAAAATTGGACCAAATCATTTTTATAAAGTATTAGGTCATATTTAATGTAATATTGACAAAATGTTGGGTTTAAAAAGTTTTTGATCCACCTTTCTTGAAAAAGACAAATATCTGCCGATTCAGCACGAAACATGTCAAATTTGAACTACAGTTGCCTCATAGTTTGTTAATTTTTTTGAAAAATATTTCTAGGTACATAAGTAATTATTTAATCACAAATACTCTAGAAGTTTTGCAAGACTCAACCCCGAGCTATGAACGGTCATGCTCGTCGTTTTGACCTTATTTTGAAACGGGCATAAATAATAATAAAAAATCAAAAAATGCAAAACCTTCACGTTTTTTCATCATATGTGACCAAATTACCATGAAAAATAATAAACTTGTAGTACGTAATTATTTTAAAGAAGTGTTCTCAGAAATGAGCTATCATGTGTGAAGATTCATGGCTTTCAAGGCAAATGATCAATCTTATGGTCACATTCATGGCATAGTTTGTTCAAATGATCTCATATTGTGCACAAGGGTGCATGTTGAAATGACAAACAATGTTGCCGAAGGGAGTTTTCATTTTCTTTGCACAAAAAATTCATTTTCCTTTTTTCGACTGCCCAAAATGAGTTTATTTGTGAAGGACCTACCAAATATTATTTGAAAAATTGGACAAAATCATTTTTATAAAATATTAGGCCATATTTAATGTGCAATTGGCAAATGTTTTGGTGTCAAAAGCTTTTGATCCACCTCTCGTGAAAAAGACAAAACTCTACCGATTCAGTTGGAAGCCGATCAAATCTAAACTAGAGGTGCCTCATACTTTGCTCTTTATTTTTTACAAAAATCATTTATATTTAAATAAGTATCTATTTAATCAGAGATCGAACAAAATTATAGCAAGATTCAACCCCTAGTTATGAACGGTCATGCCCGCCGTTTTGATCACATTGTGAAATGGGCATAACTAATTCAAAAAAATCAAAAAAATGCAAAACCTTCATGTTGTGTCATCATATGTGACCAAGTTACCAGGAAAAATAACAAACTTGTAATACGGTAATTATTTTAAAAAAGTGTTCTCAGAAATGACCTATCATGTGTGAAGATTCATGGCTTTCAAGCCAAATGATCAATCTTATGGCCACATTCATGGAATAGTTTGTTCAAATGATCTCATATTGTGCACAAGGGTGCATGTTGAAATGGCAAACAATGTTGCCGAAGGGAGTTTTCATTTTCTTTGCACAAAAAAATCATTTTCCTTTTTTCGAGTGCCCAAAATGAGTTTTTTTGTGAAGGACCTGCCAAATAGTTGTTACAAAATTGGACAAAATCATTTTTATAAAATATTAGGCCATATTTAATTCCCAATTGACAAAATATTTCTGTGCCAAAAGTTTTTGATCCACCTCTAGTGAAAAACACAAAACTCTGCCGATTTAGTTGGAAGCGGCTCAAATCTGAACTAGAGGTGCCTCATAGTTTGCTAAAAAAAATTCAAAAATCATTTCTAGGTAAATAAGTATCTATTTAATCATAGATACTACAAAATTATGGCAAGATTCAACCCCTAGCTATGAACGGTCATGCCCGCCATTTCGACCGCATTTTGAAACGGGCATAAGTAATTCAAAAAAAATCATAAAAATGCAAAACATTCGCGTTGTGTCATCATATGTGACCAGGTTACCAGGAAAAATAACAAACTTGTAATACGGTAATTTTTTTAAAAAGGTGTTATGAGAAATGAGCTATCATGTGTGAAGATTCATGGCTTTCAAGTCAAATGATCAATCTTATGGCCACATTCGTTGAATAGTTTGTTCAAATGATCTCATATTGTGCACAAGGATGCATGTTGAAATGGAAAAAAATGTTTCCAAAGGGAGTTTTCATTTTCTTTACGCAAAAAAGTCATTTTCCTTTTTTCGAGTGCCCAAAATGAGTTTTTTTGTGAAGGACCTACCAAATATTTGTTACAAAATTGGACAAAATCATTTTTATAAAATATTAGGCCATATTTAATGCACAATTGACAAAAAATTTGGGTGCCAAAAGCTTTCTATCCACCTCTAGTGAAAAAGACAAAACTCTGCCAATTCAAGAGGAACCGAGACAAATTTGAACTGCATCTGCCATATAGTTTGCTCTTTATTTTTTCAAAAAATCATTTCTAGTTACGTAAGTATCTATTTAATCAGAAATACATGGTTTTGTGGCGATACGTCAAGGTTTGGACGGTGGCCGATGGCCCCAACTCCAGAGCGCGTAAACTCGCCTGCCCGCCGCGTGGTCACCGCATGACCGTGGCATTCCCGTGCATTCTAGATGGCATAGGCATGTCTAGTGGGCTGGAAACTCCCCAGGTAGGTGCTAGGAAGAAAATTACAGTAGAAGAATCTCACGAGGAGACCTAACTATGCTCAAACATGAATTAGTAGCCAAGTGTTTGATTAGCGGTACGGGAAATGCACATGGCCAATGGGCGTGAGTTTTGGCTGAGGATGATCATCTACAAGGAAGACTGTCTTCACAAATTTTCAGCTCAAATGGATGAGCTTAGGTGGTACTTCCTTTGCAAAGTACCACACTGGACAGAAATATGAATGTTGAAGCTGGGCTCAAAATAATGAATGGATTGAGATGAATATTGGCATGTGGCAATTATTTGGATATGGAAGATTGCCCAAGAAGTTTGAGGGCAATACGAGGGGTCTATATAGCACTTGCTTTGCAATGTGCCAATCTGGATAGAAAGTAAAAATTGAAGCTAGGCTCACTTAGATGATTGTATTAAGCTGCAATTTGTAGGAGGATGATAATTTGGGCATATGAAAGCACTGTAAAAATTTCATACTATTTGGGTAAATAAAAATGGTACTTGCTTCACAATGCTCTCCACTGAAGAGAATATTAGGAAAAATGTTGAGGTAAATTGTCTAAATTAAATGAGCTAAAATTTGATGGAGGGAGGTTCTGTGATCATGGTCATGTACTGGTAAATTTTGAGCAATTATAAAGAAATATAAAATGTAGTTCCTTCACAAACTGAAAATTTTACTAGAAACAAAGATTGGATGGTGAGCTCACATGGATTGTTAGACGGGGCTAAAATTTTGTGGATAGCTATTATTTGGGCATATAGAAGATCTGGGAACAATTCAACTCGTTATGATATGCATAGCCAGTACTTCCTTCACAAAGCTTCTAGGTGAACGAATATTTGGAAATTTACCGAGGACGATTTACTGGGCAAATGGAGCTGAATTTTGCCATGAGGCAATGATTGGGATAGGAAAGAGTTCCCAAAATTTGTGAGGGCAATCAAGAATATATAAGTAGCACTTCCTTCACAAAGTGTTGTTCTGAACAGAATAGGAAAATGAATATATTTGAATTATTTTTGAACTAGGCAAGGAAGGTTTTTGACCTAATTGATGAATATATCATACAAAGAATTTATGAGAATTGTTTGGGGATTTGGGGAATAACAGCTATATAGGTTGCTTCACAACCTAGGGCAAAAATTGACAGATCGACATGACACGCAGGTAAAAATTAACACATGGACATGACACATAGGCAAAACTGATGAGGTGGTGCCAAGTCATAGCTTACGACCATTTATATTGGTCATTATCAGCTAGAAATAAGGCAGCGGACTGGTGTTGTTCGCTTTATGACCATTTCAATTAAGGAAATTACGACCTTTCTGACCAAAATGGTCGTTGGTGTTTTGGGTTAGGACCCCTCCGGATAGCTTACGACCAATTTGCCTCAAAACGTCATAGATTTACGACCATTTTTTCCAAGGTCACTGACAAAAGGTCACAAGATAGCATATTTCTTGTAGTGGTTGGTAGGAACAGAGCAATGTGGATGCTAACGCGAGACAGAAAGTTCACTATTAAATCCTTATACCTCCATTTGATTAGAAGTGATTGTGGTTTTCCACAGCATTTCCTGTGAAAAGTCAAAGTGCCAGCGAAAATCAAGATTTTCTTATGGTTGGTTAACAGGAAATGCATTCTGCATAGAGACAATTTGCTTAAGAGGGGTTGGAAAGGGGATAAAAACTGTATGTTTTGTGGCAAAGATGAAAGCATAGACCATTTGTTTTTCTCCTATTCAGTTTTTAGATTGATTTGGAATTTGATAAAATGTGCTTTGACCTACATACAATACCAATTGATACGGGGGACTATTTTGGTAGATGGGTAAAAAGCTTTCCAATGAATGAGAAGAAATTAATACTTGTTGGTACCTCTGCCTTACTCTGGGCAATATGAAATTGTAGAAATGATATTATTTTCAATAGAAAAAGGATCAATGATCCTATGCGCATAATAAAAATAATTTGCTGCTGGATCGCTGATTGGTTTATCTTGCAGACAAAGGACCGAGAAGCAAAGCTCCTGACGCTGAGAGCAAATTTAATTGAGCAGGTAGCAAGTGAGATTTACAGAGCTACTCAAGGCTAGCGTTTTGAAGTATCCACAGACTTAAAGAGTTCAGGCGATGGCTTTTGCTGGTGCTCTGCTTTTGCGTAGATGGCTAGTGATGCAATAGATGTTTTAGATTTGGGACCATGTTATCGCCTCCAGCTATTCGAGGAGAAATATGTTCCTAGTGGTTGTACCTAGTTGGATTTTACTTTTCAGTTACCTTGGCTGTTCTTTAGTCCAGTAATAGCTGAACTTTTTTACCTTTCTGCTATAGTTGGTAGTTTGGATAACGTTCGAACACGGTTGATTCTCTATAAATGAAAGGTAAATGTTTTACGCTGACAGTCCGGCCGAGCGTTCGGCCGATCACTCTCGCATCGTTAGATTAGAAAGATCGTACGTCTTCCACGCAACTCTAAAAGCCTGGCTATGCTTTATCTCTTCACGTGATGTCTTTTTTATTTGTCTCCCTCGTCACACGAACATAGGACCCCACATCGCCACCATGAGGAACTCACTTTCTCTGTCCTTTTTTTGCCTCAACACCGGCGAGCTGGCAGCACACCCCGGCAACACCGTTGTGGACTCCCCTCCGTCAATCCCGTCGTGTTCCACTCCAACGAGCCGGCCTCCATTGCTGCTGCAAGCCGTCAGGGAGCTCGTCTACCTTCATCGACCACAAATTTCACCGGCGCCCATTGTAGCAAAAATGTTCGTCGGTCGTAGCTTTTTTCATTGCCGGTAGTAGCTTTTTTGTAGGCGGGTTGCAGCTTCATGTTCGTCGGTTGTAACAAATCACCATTCGCCCATTGTAGCAAAAATGTCCGTCAGTCGTAGCTTTTTTCATTGCGTAGTAGCTTTTTTGCAGGTGGATTGCAGCTTCATGTTCGTCGGCCGTAGCAAATCACCCGTCGCCCATTGTAGCAAAAATGTCCGCCGGTTGTAGCTTTGTTCATTGTTGGTAGTAGCTTTTTTGCATGCGGGTTGCAGCTTCATGTTTGACGTCTGCAGCCGTCTAGCATCATCGGTTGTAGCAACTCAATCCGTCGATAGTAGCTTTTTTTGTTACGGGCAGTAGCTTTTCTGCGAGCGGTTGCAACTCCGGACGCATGCGGTTTTAGCTCCACGCCCCACTCCGTGTGTTCAGGTGCTTGAGACAGTTCCAGCAATTGGTGCCGTTGGTTCAAGCAAAATGCCATGCTGGTCCCAACAAAACAATGCTGCTGGGTTGGGTCGCTTGCAGTAGTCAGCGTTGGAGCATTGCAGCATTGGGCGGCTGCGGGCACGTCGATTTTTTGCCCTGTTTTTTTGTTGGATCCAGCAACGCGATTTGCTGCATGGGGACATGCCAGCGGTCGCCGGGGCTGCAGCCGGCGAGCGGCAACGGTGACGGCGAGCAGCTAGCGACGACAATGGGGGGCAGGCGGTGCTCGATAGGGATCGATGGCGTCCCTATCTTTTTTTGTTTTCTCCATGCGTGCGGGACAAAGAAGAAAGATAGGAAAAGGAAGGAAGACGACGCTAAGATCTATTCGCGTTATCTAAATCGGGTGGCTAGCAGCGGGCCGGCCAAAATTTTTGGGCCGGTCCGCCGGCGCCTAGCACTGCCCTAAATGAAATCGGAGGGGGAGCCCCTCCCCTCACTTTCTCAAAAAATAACTAATCTATTAATTTTGTTACCAGTATGAGTTGCTATTTTCTAGCAATCCAAAACTCCACGTGTGGCTTGCCCAGCATGCAGCTATTTTTTTTCTTTGAGGAGTTTTTGTTTTTCGAGAGTCAAGAGTTTGAGCAGTAGAAGGCCCTTTTCCGTGCGCACGATTCCCACAAACTGGGCTGGTGCAGCTGAAAAGTTTGGGCCTTGCCGGGCCGAACAAACTTTGCTCAGTTACTGGCAGCTCTTACTCATTGCTTCGTGCTTCGCCAAGAAAAACAACAAACAACAGTTGCTTCGTGCGACCTATCTGCAGATCTGCTGATACACTCCAATCAAACGTGTTGATATACTCGCATGCTCATGTGCTTCAGATGGCCGAGACCCGAATCGTGTGCGCAAATTTGAGGTTCGCCGCTCTTCACGTGTAACCTAAAAAACAACCATGAAATTGCAGAGCAGCAGCACTGCCGTTAGTTGAAGAGCACTGAAATCCAGACCATGCAACTACGGCGACCATTGTCCCTGCCAGTATCGTGCTAGCTATCTCGAAGACTCGAACCCGCCGAGCGAATAGACAGAGCCAAACCACCACACGGTTATTGTTAGATGGCGCCCGGTGTGAACTACCACTCACGTTACACAGGAAGGAGAGCTGAATTTGCTTGCAGAATCTTCCATCCGCAGTCCCCTTTTCTATTGCAACACCAGCTGTTTCCGCGTGCATCATAACCTAACCAAGCATCCAAGTTGTTAAGCTCTTGTCAAACCTTGTGGTATTGGTTTTATATTGCATGCGCCTCATAATTGAGACCGGAGTGGGAGCGAGTCGAGGTCGACGAGAAGTTGAGGACATGCATGCATCCGATCGATCGAGGGTTAAAGAAAGCAGCAGAGAACTGGGATGGTGATGCGATGGCTGAACGGGTTTAATTATATGAGTGACAACCCGCTAAGATTTGCGTCGATCGTGGCATGCACGGTTGATCGATCGATCGAGCGCACAATCTGGGCTCCAAACGTCGCATGATTGGTCGTACTACGCGGTTTACAACTGCCAGGCATGACATTACAAACTACTAGTCTGATAGGATTATTGTTATCTGAAAATCACAGACGTCACACTGCTTCTCCTCCAAGCAAGAAGAGAACACCAGGTCTTCACCAGAACTACCATGCCCCTTACTGGTCATGTATGCAGCTGAAAATTCTGCCGTAGACATCGTCCAGAAAGCTCTTCAAATCTAAAAAACTCCCGCGATTATCCACCCAACAACTCCTGCGCCTACACTGATACACATATGCTAAAAAACTGCGACTCCTCGTCTACTCGCCGGCCGACGGGTGCGAGCGAAAGTGAGATCGATCGAAGGGACAGCTGACTGATACTAGATGAGATGACGATGACACCGATCGACGCAGAGGTTAGTGCATGAGACGAGATAGTTGGGGAGGCGTCGCCGTCGCACGCTGGATCGTGTTCTCAAGCCAAGCCTGTCTCTTTTCGTTTGATTTAATCTCCGGTCCGTCGCGGCGTGCGCGCCCACAACCTCACGTCCCCGGCCACGCCCACGCCCACGGCCAGCGCTCCCCCCCCCCCCCCCTATCGCGCGCACCCCCAACGAACTCGAACAGCGCCGCAGCGTCACGCAGCCTCGTGTTTGTTTAGTTCAGTCGCAGAGACAACCCACCTCCCTGTTTCTTTATATCCGGCGGATCGCCGGCTTGTCTCTCTCTTGTAGCCAGCCGGTGGCATCGAACCGAGGACTGCCCGCTCGCTGCTTCGTCCTCCATTTCCGACCGATTGCGGTTGACACCCTCCACTATCTGCTTCTCCGATCTTGCTGCATGGACGGCGAGTGGAGCGACGGGGCGGCGTCCGGCGGCGAGCAGAAGGCCAGCGGGGACGGCGTTTCGGCGGAGTGCAACAGCCCGGGGTCGCCTTCGCCACCGGCGGTGCCGTCGACGACGACGTCTACCAGCGGGAGGAGGCGGTCGTTGCAGAAGCGGGTGGTGACCGTGCCCCTCGCCGACTTGAACGTCCCGCGGCCCAAGGGCGTCGGCGAGGGCAACACGCCGACGGACTCGTGGGCGTGGCGGAAGTACGGCCAGAAGCCCATCAAGGGCTCACCCTTCCCAAGGTACGTGTACGAACTGATTAATCAAGCCACCATAACTCCGCAATTAATTGCAAGTTGCGATGGGATTGGGACGGCATGCAGCTGATGAATTTTCTTCCGACGACATGGTGGTCTCGTGTTCTTCGATCGAGTTCTTGTCATGCTAAATTGCTCATACAGCGACGGAGAGGTTTGCTGATCTGGGTTTGGTGTTCAATGACTAGCAGGGCTTACTACAGATGCAGTAGCTCCAAGGGGTGCCCGGCGAGGAAGCAGGTGGAGAGGAGCCAGGCCGACCCGGACACGGTGCTCATCACCTACTCCTACGAGCACAACCACTCCAGCACGGCGGCGAGGGCGCAGAGCCGCCCGACCCCGAAACACAGCAAGGAGCGGCCGCTCCCGTCACCCGAGACAGCTAAATCCGACGACACGCACCATGGCACCGCCAACGTTGCCGGCGGCCTAGCTACCGAGCGCCCGGCGGCGCCGGCCATCGAGGTGCACGACGATTTCCGGTGGCTCTACGACGTCGTGTCGGTCACCTCATCTACGTCGCCCTCCGAAGTCGAGGCGGCCGACGACATGCTGCTGTACGGGCCCATGTTCTTCGGCAAGGCGGCCGTCGACACGGCCGCGCTCCTTCCCGACGAGTTCGGCGGCGAGGCCGCCGGCAGGGAAGGAAGCGAGGAAGACGACGCGATGTTCGCGGGGCTAGGCGAGCTGCCGGAGTGCGCCATAGTGTTCCGGCGGCACGCCGGCGACGGCCTGTCGGCAATGGCGGGAGGGGTGAAGGTCGAGCAGACGGCGGAGGGCACTGCCATGACGTGAGCATGTGATCTCACATGTGGGACAGGTCTCCAATAAGATCGAGCAGACAAAATTAGAGTTTCAGTTTCATGTTCTCTTGCGCTTTTGTTGGTTAGTTCTCTGCCACTTGTTTTGGTATTACCTTCTTTCACTCATACATTAGCACACACAAGAATCTGAGACATTACCATTGCACATATTGATTGGACGAGGGATTGAGATGGACAAGCCCCTTTTGTCAATGGTTTGGTTGAATCATTTGTCTTGTACTAGCAGTGTAGTTATTCAATACTCCGGTCGCCGGTAGATACATACACCAAATAAAAAAGTGATGGGCAATTAGAAGTTCTTCAACTTTTGCACTGCTACATTGTACATCGCCTAGGTCAAGGTCATTGTCATGACGCATGAAGAGGATAAGCTTGAATTCTTCATGGCGGTGGAGATCTTTCAGTCTCAGCAGTTACTTCTAGTTCTCATGCATTCTGAATCCTACTTCATCCGTCTCACAATATTCAAAGTTTCAGGTTTGTCCCAGCTCAAACTTCCTTAAGTTGGATCAAGTTTATAGAAAACCTTAATCCACAACATCAAATGTATAGAGCATGAAAATGTCCACAACTGTGCACCCGCATGGCGTGGTTGAGGTATGAACCGACGCCTCAACTTTTCTCTGCGGTTTGGCATCGCGAACGAACATTTGGCACCAACTTGCACGGCTATATACATACATATTGGTTGACCCCCGGCCTCTCCCGATGCGCGATGCACACACGTCGGCGACTCGTGCGACCATAGCGTGCCCAGCTAGCTAGCTAGCTATTCTATTAGATGGTTTTTGACCAAGTGGTAATAGGTAGCTGTTGGGTCTCCCCCCGGTGAAGTGCTACTATAGATATTTGCTTCACGTGAAAGAAACGTCGGGCGAGAGAGTGGCATGGCAGCACGCAACGCCGGCGCGCACGAGGGGTTTAGAAAACGCGGCACAGCCAAGCGGCTGTTTTTAAAAGGCCGGATCTGATCTGGACGTACGTCTACCTCGACCTCGACTAGGCTGCTAACGACACGTAGAAGGTTGACGACGGACCAGCATCGCCGTCCACACGCTTGGAATGAAGGCCGCCCTCGATCTGCTGGATGCATGCGCGCGGCTGCGACTAGAACTGCAAGCATGCATAGCACAAACAAATCAGAACTGCTCGGAATAGTGAAACCCTACGAGCGAGCAAAGTAGCAAAGGAAGCAAGCGAAGAACTGGCACATGCAGAGCTAGCAGGTCTCTCTCTGAGGAAAGCAGAAGCACAAGGAATTTCAAACTCTGCGCACGCAGAATCGCAGGGCAATTCTCCTTTGGCACTAGCTAGGGCCTAGCCGCCTAGGTGCATGGGGCATGGCTAATCAGCATGGTCACCATATCTGCTGCTACTAGAAAGAGCATGCATGCACTACCGGTGCCAAAGGAGAATTGCCCTGTAATTCACGGTCCGCCACATTGCTGCTGCCTGCTGCTCCTCCTTGTGCTGATCGGAGGCGAGTGCATATATACTAGCGCCGTAGCGCGTAGCCGGCCTCGAGGAATGGATCATGCGCGGCATATTCTCGTAGCGGAGGGGACTATTCGGAAGGAGCTTCCTTCTTGATTGATGGCGATCGATTGGGACATCTATTATCTGGTGGGATTTGTATCCGGAATGCATGGTCCCTCTGGCATCTATTCCCTCCAGAACCAAGCGAGCTTTCGTTTCTCCTCGGCGCACGCACGCGACTTTCTCTGCTGCCCCGCTCTGCTTCCTCCAGATACGCTCCGTCAGTTCGCTCACTGCTCGACTCTCAACCTGACAGGCAGCTTAAGCTCAGGGCACATTCCGCAGGATCTTCCGCGCTTGCTACTGAGGATAGTTCGCCTTTCGGCCCGACTGCAACAGAGCACGTGCACGCCTGCATATGCGAGTAGCCAAGAAGTGGATATGCGTCCACTTTTTGAGACGAAAGAGCGAGGACTTGTTGCGAACAAAATCGCAAGTTATTTGGATCGACATGTTCAGGTTTCATGCATGCTTCTGAAGCTCTTTTCAGAGTATTATTAGCATATTTCGGCGGCATATGCCGCAGGTCGCATGTGTCAGGAACATTCAGAAAGATCGCAGGAACGAATGGTCAGTTGCGGCCGGCTTAACCGCAGCACACACGTCAACTCGATCATGTAGAAAGATTGATCGGCCAAGGTCAAGTGCGGGAGGGAAACGGAGCTACCGGATATTACGGTCGGATCGAAGAAATGCCGATTCCAGATGTCGTCGTCCTAGAAAGGGGGCTTCCGATCCCCTATTTTGCTACGGAAAATATTCATCCTACGAAATTGAACCTGCAGCGAGCCAGTGTCCAGGACCGTGTGTGCATCTATAAGTACAGAAGGCGAAAACCTGAACCTGCAGTGAGCCAGTGACCAATTCACCGAGAAACAAACGCAGAACACGCAACCAAACAAGGCAGACCAGTAGTCTGGAGTGCGGGCCCATGATGATGACGGAGATTAGGGTTCTTGCATTACCGGGTTAGTCTTCCTTGGCAGTGTTCGCACCCGTGCGCGCGAGGTGGCGATCCACCGGACACTGCCAAAGGAGACTTGCCCAGCAATGCACCACTGCGCCCTCACGGTAACGGACTTACCGTCGACCCTCTCTCGTGGTCGATAGCCTGTGCATTGCCAGCTGACCAGTGCGTTTGCATCAATCATCATTTGGACGTCTTCTGCTATTGTGAGTCCAAAGCTGGCATATCTCGGTATTACAAGTCCATGTACGCATGTCCTCTTCACACACGAACTACTTTATTTTTAATAGAAATGGGGAACATGTGCTTGACAACGTACCATGCTCCTCTCCTTCGTCTCTTCCTTCTTTCCCCCCCTCTTGAGCTCCTCCACCGGGCAGGTAAATTATACTCCCTTGTGGTGGAGCTTTACTCCGTCCCCACCGAACTCTAGTAGTCGCGATACAGCGGGGAATGCTCGGCGAGCCTGGTCGGCAAAGGCCGGTATCACCATTGTTGGTGGTGAGTGGTGGTGGAATCGAGAACTTTGTATGTCGCTTATGGTGTTTTGACGAGCTGTAGCCGTGTCGAGTGTTTGTTGTGTACATACAAGCGACGTATTGCAGTAATCCAGTCTCCCGCGAATGATTGAATTTAAGTAACAAATGCGTATCTTTGTTGTTGGCTGCTTTATTCATGTGTTGCATGTATTTGTCTCGCATGTTACGACCCATTGCAACCAATGGTCCTTTGTTGCATGCCCATGTTTTCTTTACTACATGGACATTTTTGAATGTTATAGCAACTTTGAATGTCTTTTGGACGGTTAATGAGATTTTTTCGCAACAATATTGCATACATATGTCAAAAAATTGTATGCATCACACACCTTAGAGCCCTGACTTAAAATGTCCAGTAGTGGTTACACAAACAACACTTCCTCAGGGTCAGTGTTTCTCCATTCCTCTCGCACTGCAGTGGCTAGGGCACTCATCCCCTCCAAGCTTCACCGTCGATCTCGTGGATCCACCTCCCCGCGGAGGGCTGGTGGTGGGGAGGAAGATCGTGGTGCCTCGCTTCGGCTAGTAGTGTATGTTAGTTCTTTTAATCACAAGGGCTTCGTCAGGTGGATGACAATCCTTATTCTTTGAGTTCGTCCTACATGCTCCAATCCTCCTTGAGTTCGTCCAACGGGACGGAGTCGATGGAGCTCCAACGTAGATTCTTGCCATCTCTTGGGCAGAGAGGTTAGGGATTCTCATCATGTGCGACGACGAGATTTGGTTTCAACACTTCAAATTTTAATTCAAGAGTTAATGATGACACCTATCACTACATGAATCGGGTAATTTGCCTTTTGTGGGGATATTTGTCAGCAGCTTTTCGTCGGGGCTAACGGCATAGACCACTTTTGCTGTCAGCAACTGACGGCAAAGACATGTTTTGTTGTTTGTTACTTTATTGCAGACAACAAAATATGTCTTTATCGTCTATTTTTTGTACATACAACAAAGAGCTTAATTTGTTGTCTGTAAAAAAAACGCAAACGACAAAGGCAATCTTTGCCATCTGTGGATAAACACAGATGACAAAGTATGTCTTTGCTGTCTGCGCGTTTTTATAGACGACAAAGGAAAAAACACGACGGGGATCAAAACCATGGATCGATGACATGCCATGATCTGATCCACACACACCCCCCAGCCACAAACAAATGCGCCTCGATGATCCCCCACGCCTACCGGATGACCCCTCATGCGCCCTACCTCGCGCTGCCCGCTTCCTCCTCATTTCTCTTTCTCTCTCCCCGCGTCGTGCCTCTGCCTGCTCCCTACCTCGCGCGCCGCCCGCTCCCTGCCAAAGAAGCCGCTGTAGGCTCCCTGCCTCGCACTGCCACCGCCCTCCTGCCTTGTGTCATCGACCGTCTGCTTCGCCCCCTGCGTCACGCCGCCACCCGTTCCCTGCCTCGCCCCCTGCATCGCACCGCCGCCTGTTCCCTGTCTCGCCCCCTGCATCGCACCACCGCCTGCCCCTGCCTCGCACTACCCCCACCACCCCGCTCACGTCATCTCTCTCTCTCTCCACCTCGCCCTGCCTTGATACACTGGCCGACGCCACCATCCGGGGAACCCTCCGCCAACGCCGGCAGGCCTTCGACCTCCCTTAACTCTGCTTCACCTCCTCTTTGAATCATGTCTCTCTCTCTCTTCAGGAACCAGTGAGTCACATGCAGGCAATGCGAGCGGGGAAGGCCATTGCGGGCCGGCACGGCAAGCCACTTCAATGCACCACCAGGGACGAGCCGCTCGCCTCCGGCCATGGCAGTCGTCGCCTAGTGATACTTGTGATCTGCGTCGGGTTTCCGTGAAGATGAACGTGTTATCACAGCACAATGTGGGCAAGTATTTCCCGCAGTTATGAAACCAAGGTTTATTGAACCAATAGGAATATCAATCCTCAATCGTCTTCAGCGGCTGCAGACAAAAGAGCAAACAACTTGCACCCAACGTTGGTAACAGGGTTGGCAATCCCCTTGGTCTCGTTTTTTGCAAGCAAGTGACTTGTGTAGATAATTGTAGATAATTGCAAATTGCAAAATAAAATAAAAGCAAATAAATGGCAGCAAGGTAATAGTAGCGTTTGTAAATATATAAGTGAATAGACTCGGGGCCGTAGTGTTCTCTAGTGACATCTCTCATAGAAATATCATATGGTGGGTAAACAAATTACTGTTGGGCAATTCATAAAAAGCAGATAGTTATGCGATTTTCACGGCAATGATCATGTATATATAGGCATCACGTCCATAAGCAAATAGGCCGACTCCTGCCTGCACCTACTACTATTACTCCACTCATCGACCGCTATCCAGCATGCATCTAGAGTATTAAGTAAAACAGAGTAATGCTTGGAGAACGATGACATTATGTAGACAAAGTAAACTCAAACAATATGAATTAACCCCATCGTGTCATCCTTAGTAGCAACAACACAAAGACGCATCTTGTCCCTTTTTGTCACTGTGATATAGAAACTCGCCAGGTTGAACCTACTACAATGCACCACTCCTAGTGAAGAAATATCAATCTAGTTGGCCAAACTATCTCCATAGATCGGAGAGCATTACGAAGCTATAATGATCATGCAAATAAGAATCATAATAATTTTAGAGAAGACTCAAATACTTTTCATGAATAATCTTAACATAAACCCACAATTCATTGGATCTCCATATTCGCATCATAGAAAGGGATTACATCGGATTGATCAAGGCAAAGATGCGACGAACATTATATTGAAGATCAAGAGAGAGAGATTGCCATCTAGGTACTAGCTACGGATACGTAGGCCTGTGGTGAACTACTCACACATCATCATGAGGGCAACAAGGTTGATGAAGAGGCCCTCCATGATCGATCTCCCCTCCGGTAGGGTGCCAGAATAGAGCTCTAGATGGGCTCCCATCGGGACAGAGACTTGCGGCGGCCTAAAAAGTGTTTCGGGACCTCCTCTGTTTTTTTTGCGATATTAGAGAAATTATAGACCAGAGAGGGGCGTCGGGACAACCACGAGGGGGCTAGCACACATCAGGTGTGCTGGTACCCTCGTGCGGCTCCCGGCATCCTTCCGAAGCTACAGGTCTTCTTTTGGTCTGGAAAAAATCAAAAAAAAGTTTCGTGGCAATTGGACTTCATTTAGTACGGTAAACCTGAAAAGCTAAAAACATGCAGAAAACAACAACTGGTACGGCGCACTTGGTCAATAGGTTAGTGCTCAAAAATATTTTAAATAGGTAGATAAATGACCAAAAAGTATCCTATAATGATAATATATCATCATGGAATAATAAAAATTATAGATATGTTCGAGACGTATCAGGTAGAATGACTTATTCAAAAAATTGTTTTTATCATTTACCTACTCGAGGACGAGCATTAATTAAGCTTGGGGATGTTGATACATCTCCAATTTATCTATATATTTTTATAGTTCCATGCTACTATATTATCATTTTTGGATACTTTATATGCATTTATATTCTATTTTATATAATTTCTATGCACTAACCTATTAACCTAGTGCCCAGTGTGAGTTGCTCTTTTCTGCTTATTTTTGGCCTTTCAGAAATACTATACCAAACGAAGTCCAAATGCCCCGAAACTTTTTGATGATTGTTTCTAGACAAAAATAAGACCTGAAAACTTTGGAGAGAAGAAGGACGCCACACGGGGTGACGCCAAGCCAACAGGGCGCGCCTAGGGCGGTGACCACACCCTGATGGCTTGGGCCCACCTCCCGTAGCCTCCTGACCTAATTTTCTCCCTATATATTCTCTAAAATGGGGAAAATACCCGAGAGCCAGCCAAAATATGTTTTTCGCCGCTGAAAGTCTTTGTTCCGACGGGAGGCCATCTAGAGCCTTGTATCGGTGACCTGTCAGAGGGGGATTGATCATGGAGGGCCTCTACATCAACCATGTTGGTTCCATGATGATGTCTCGGTAGTTTACGACAAACCTACGAGTCCAGAGATAGTACTTAGATGGCTCTCTCTCTCTATGATCTTCGATACAAAGCTCACCGCAATTCCCACAATGATCTATCCGATGCAATCCTTCTCTGCGATGTGTTTGTTGGGATAGCAGTCGATGGGTGGAGTAATAGTAGTAGATGCATGCAGGAGTTTGTCTACTTTCTTACAGACATTATGCCTATATGTAATTATTAATGCCATGAATAAATATTGCATAACTATGCACTTTTTAAATAAATTTCCCAACAATAATTTGTTTACCCACTGTATGCCTTCTACATAAGAGATGCCTCTAGGGAAAACTATGCCCCCGTGTCTATTCACAAATATATTTACAAACGCTCTTATTTCCTTGCTGCCATTTATTTTTTCCCTTTTGTTTTGAAATTTACAGTTATCAACTATCATCTATACTATTCAGTGCTTGCAAGTAACGAGTTCAAGGGGATTGACAGTCCTCTTGCCCGTATTGGGTGCAAGTATGTGCTCTTTTGTTTAGGCGCTGAAGACGGCAAATTGCATGGTTCTCCTATTTGTTCGATAACCTTGATTCTCACCGAGGGAAATAATTATCTATACTGTGCTGCATCATCCCCTCCTCTTCGGGAAAAAAACCCAACGCATGTCACAAGTATCAGTGATGAGGATATGTACCTAGGGTAAGGTCTTAGGCCTGACCTACATACCCTACCTAAGGGCACTATATTGGAGGACCTAAAGATTATAAGAGAGATTCGGACTGAACACTCCATGGTGCGTAAGTCACTCAACATTTAATCCACTCGGTATCTTCTTCCTCCACTCTACAGTCACCTGTCACTCGAAAGACCTCACTTCCAGTCGACGCCAGAAGACCAGAAGCCACTCATGGGAGGCCAACGGGCATGCGTTAGGCCTGTCGTCATTAGTAGCAATTATGATGTACGTTACCAGTAACGCTCGTATTTATATGACGATCGAACCCTTGGATGCCTCACACTTATGAGGGGTAGCGTACTCTATATAAGCCGCCCCTCCCCTCTGGCACAAGGGTTCGCAACCTCTGAAACTCATACTCTCCATGTGACAAAAGCTCCCGAGCACTGAGACGTAGGGTTGTTACCTCCACGAGAGGGGCCTAAACTCATACATCCGTGGGTATATCCTCGCCGTAGCTAGGACTCTGCCCTCTCCTTACGTACCCCTACCATTTACTGTCAGGCTCATTCCCATGACAGTTGGCGCCCATCGTGGGGCAGGCGTCTAAGCGACTTCTGACGATGTTGCATCTTCCCCCTTCGACATGTCTTCTGGCAGTGTTTTCTCCCTAGGCCACGAGATCCGTTTCGGAGTGCTCACCTTCATCGCCGATGATTTGGCATGGCTCCAGGAAGCGGCTCTCGACGTTGAGGCACTCCCAGTCCACGGGGCCACGCACTTCCGCGCGAGCTCCTATGGTGTACTTCTGTGGCAGCCCTCGACCCCGTACTCTTTGGCTGTCCCCGCCGTTCGTCGTCGCAAGCGATCCGGTCGCTCACGGCTCCAACGCTGGGTGAGACACGCGGCGGACCGCCAAGTTTCGTCTCCACAGATTGCGGCGATCGAAACCGCCGAGTCACTTCACAGTGTGTTCGAGTCGGACTCCGATCAGTCTAACGTTCCCTCCGAGTGCAAGAGCTACGAGCCTGCAGCGGAGGTTCTTATGGCTGGTTCTCACTAGAGCTCACCGCCAGGTTTCGGCCACGGTAGGCGTGAGGCTGGTGGACCGTCGAATGAGAAGTCGCGTCGAGATGAGGAGGTCCTCCATACTCCCATTGTCGGAGCGACGGCTGAGGCTCAGGCCTTGGAGGCCGCGTGCATTCGGCTCGAAGAGCTCCAGAGGGAGCTCGACGAGCGCACTCACCAACGTCCACCAGATCCTAGTCGACAGAAACAACAACTGTTTCCGAGTGGTTCACAGAACAATGTTGAGGTATACCGTACTCCAGTCTTAAATGTTGCAGCAGCGGCTAGAATAGCAGATTCCATTCAGCCATTGCGATCAGAGGCTGGCAGAGGTTTGTTGCAGATTAGAGCATTGCTTGATGCAGCACAACGTCAAAATTTAGTTGTTTCGCAGTCACGCAATAGGACTCACAATAATTCACCAAGAGCAGAGATTGTTCAGTCAGCACACAAAACCGGTTCGCCTTTGCATTGCAGGGGCGGAGGTTTCCGTGAGGATCAGTACAGAGATTAGTTTCACCGTGATGACCATCGTCGAGTGCCCACTCCTCCACGGGGTGGTCCACACGTGCCCTGGCACCAAGACGAAAGGCGCTCGTTTGGTGATGAGCGGAACGCCGGGTTTCATGCTCGATACCTCCTCACTCAGAGACGAATCGACAGAGGCAGAGCCCATAGAGATGGGTATGACAGAGATTTCCTAAGTGGCAACACTACTGTTATTTCTGGTCCTGAGTGCTTTAGCAGGGCTATTCGTTCTGCAGAGATTCCCCCCAACTTCAGGTTGGCGGCCGGGATCGGCAAGTTTTCTGGCGAGTCAAAGCCAGAAACATGGTTGGATGATTACCGAGTGGCTGTTCAGATTGGTGGTGGCAACAATAACATTGCAATGAAACATTTGTCCTTGATGTTAGATGGTTCAGCTCATGCATGGATGAATCGCTTGGCTCCTTCTAGCATCCACTGCTGGGAAGATCTTGCCCGAGTGTTCATCAGAACGTTCGAGGGCACTTGCAAGCGTCCTGTCGGTCTGATTGATTTGCATCATTGTGTTCAAAATCCCAACGAGACTTTGAGAGATTACATCCAGCGCTGGTCCACTTTGCATCATACAGTGGAGAACATTTCCGAGCATGAGGCTGTTTGTGCTTTCAAGGTGGGAGTAAAGTACAGAGAGCTCTATCTGAAGTTTGGGCGAACAGGTGATATTTCCCTGAGTAAGATGATGGAAATCGCCACTTGGTACGCCAATGGCGAAGAACAAGACCGCCTACGCAGCGGCAAAGGCAAAGCAATTGACAATGATGCCGGCGGTAATTCCAGTCAGAAGCAGAAGCGGAAGACTGATGGCCCTGTTTATGCAGAGGCGGACGCTCTGGTGGCCCAAGGAAAAAACAAGGGGAAGTCCAAGGGACAGTTCAACCCCAAGAAAGGGGAAAACAGCCAGGAACCAATGTTATGGATTTACCGTGTGCGATTCCCACGAGGAAAGATGAAGACAACAATTTGATATTGCCCAAGCATACCACTTGACAGTGTCGTCTGTTGATTCAGTAGTTCAAGGAGGCCCCGTCGAGTGAGAAAAACCCCAAAAAATATGATGATGAAGACAAATAAACTTTTCCCGATGTCAATGCTACGCTGATGATTTTTGCTGATGTTGAAAGCAAGAGTCGACTGAAGGTCGTAAACAGAGAAGTCAACATGGTTGTGCCTACAACTCCCACCTACCTCAAGTGGTCTCAGACTGCATGTTGGGGAACGTTGCATGGGAAACAAAAAATTCCTACACACATGCAAGATCTATCCATGGTGATGAGCATCTATGAGGGGGAGAGTGGACCTACATACCCTTGTAGATCGCTAAGCGGGAAGCGTTAAGAAACGCGGTTGATGTAGTCAAACGTCTTCGCGATCCAAATCGCCGAGCGTCCCGCGATCCCCTCACGATCCGTCCCGCAATCCAATCACGATCCCTCCCGCGATCCCATCATGGTCCGTCCCGCAATCCCATCATGAATTGTCTCGCGATCTTGATGACGGTCCTTCCGATCTAGTGCCACAACGGACGTCACCTCCGCATTCAGCACACGTACAGTTCGATGATGATCTCCGCCTTCTTGATCCAGAAAGAGGGAGCGGAGAGGTAGATGATTTCTCTAGCAGCGCGACGACGTTGCGGCGATGGTAGTGGAGCTATTCCAGCAGGGCTTCGCCTAAGCACCGCTGAAATGATCTAGAGGAGAAACTACGATCTAGAGAAGAGGGCATCACGTGGTTGCTTTTCTGTGTCTCAAAACCCTCAAAACCCTCTAGTATATATAGGAGGGAGGGAGGAGGCTTGGCACACAAGGGTCCAGACCTTGGCCTTGCGCAAGGAGGAGAGGAGGAGTCCTCCTCCAAACCTAGTAGGACTAGGACTCCTCCTTCCCACTTGGAAACTCTTTCCACCATGCCTTTTTTCCTTCTCCTTCCACTCCGATCGCATGGGCCTCTTGTGGGACTTAGAAAAGCCCACTAAGGGCTGGTACACCTCTTCCCATAGCCCATGTAGCCTCTTGGGTCGAAATACCCCTCCCGATGCCCCCCGACCCCCTCCCGGCACTCCCGGTATACTACCGATGAGCCCGAAACTTTTCCGGTCACCAAAACAGGACTTCCTATATATCAATCTTTACCTCCGGACCATTCAGGAGCTCCTAGTGATGTCAAGGATCTCATCCGGGACTCCTAAGAATCTTCGGTCACCACCATACATAAATCTATACTACTGAAACATCACCGAACCTTAAGTGTGCAGACCCTGCGGGTTCGAGAACTATGCAGACATGACTGAGACACATCTACGGTCAATAACCAATAGCAGGACATGGATGCCCATATTGGTTCCTACATATTCTACGAAGATCTTTATCGGTCGAACCTCTATGTCAAGGATTCAGTTAATCCCGTATGTTGTTCCCTTTGTTCTTTGGTATGTTACTTGCCCGGGATTCGATCGTCGACATCTCCATACCTAGTTCAACCTCGTTACCGGCAAGTCTCTTTAATCATTCCGTAATACAAGATCCCATGGCTAACACTTAGTCACATTGCTTGCAAGGCTTATTGTGATGTTGTAACCGAGTGTGCCCTGAGATACCTCTCCGTCACACGGAGTAACAAATCCCAGTGTTGTTCCATGTCAACCCAATAGACACCCTCAGAGATACCTGTAGAGCACCTTTATAGTCACCCAGTTACGTTGCGACGTTTGATACACACAAGGTACTCCTCCGGTGTCAGTGAGTTGCATGATCTCACGGTCATAGAACAAATACTTGACATGCAGAAAACATTAGCAATAAACTGACACGATCATATGCTTCGTTTGTAGTTTGGGTCTTATCCATCACATCATTCTCCTAATGATGTGATCCCATTATCAAACGACATCTCATGTCCATGACTAGGAAACCATATCCATCTTTGATCAACGAGCTAGTCTATTGGAGGCATACTAGGGACATGGTGTTGTCTATGTATCCACACATGTATCTGAGTTTCCGATCAATACAATTATAGCATGGATAATAAAGGATTATCATTCACGAGGAAATATGATAATAACCAATTTATTATTGCCTCTAGGGCATATTTCCAACAGTCTCCCACTTGCACTAGAGTCAATAATCTAGTTCACATCACCATGTGATTCGCATTGTTATGAATCTAACACCCAATGAGTTCTGGGGCTCGATCATGCTTTGCATGTGAGAGAGGTCTTTTAGTCAACGGGTCTGCGACATTCAGATCCGTGTGTAGTTTGCAAATATCTATGTCATACTATAGACACTGCTACCACACTCAACTTGGAGCTATTCCAAATGGCTTCTCCACTATACGTATCCGTATTGCTACTAAGCGTCGTCCGGATTGGTGTTAAAGCTTGCATCGATGTAACTCTTTACGACGAACTCTTTATCACCTCCATAATAGAGAAACATTTCCTTAGTATTTTAGTTACTAAGGATAGTCTTGACCGCTGTCCAGTGATCCACTCCTGGATCACTCTTGTACCCCTTGACGGACTCTTGGCAAGGCACACATAGGTGCGGTACACAGCATGGCATACTATATAGATCCTATGGCTAAAGCATAGGGGACGAGCTTCGTCCTTTCTCTTTCTTCTGCCGTGGTCGAGCTTTGAGTCTTACTCAACTTCACACCTTACAAATCAGGCAAAAACTCTTTCTCTGGCTGATCCATTTTGAACTCTTTCAAAATCTTGTCAAGGTATGTACTCATTGAAAGTCCCATCAAGCATCTTGATCTATCTCTATAGATCTTGATGCTCAACAATTAGGTAGCTTTATCCAGGTCTTCCTTTGAAGAACACTTTTCAAACAATCGTTTATGCTTTCCAGAAATTCTACAACAATTTCAATCAATAATATGTCAACCACATATGCTTATCAAAAATTCTATAGTGCTCCCACTCACTTTCTTGTAAATACAAGTTTCTCATAAACTTTGTATAGACTCAAAAACTTTGATCACCTCATCAAAGCGTATATTCCAACTCCAAGATGCTTGATCCAGTCCATAGAAGGATCACTGGAGCTTGCACACCTTTTAGCATCCTTAGGACTAACAAAACCTTCTAGTGTATCCGATACAACCTTTCCTCAAGGAAGGAAACGATGTTTTGACATCCATCTGCTAGATTTCATAATTGAAAAACGCAGTAACTACTAACATAATTCCAACAGACTTTTCGCATCGCTATGGGTGAGAAGGTCTCATCGTAGTCAACTCCTTGAACTTGGCGGAAACTTCGTTGCGACAAGTCGAGCTTTACAAATAGTGACATTCACCATCAGCGTCTGTCTTCATCTTAAAGGTCCATTTGTACTCAACGACCTACTGTTCAACGGACAAGTCTACCAAAGTCCATACTTGGTTTTCATACATGCATCCTTTCGTGGATTTCATGGCTCCTAGCCATTTGTCGGAATCCGGGCCCATCATCGCTTCTCCATAGCTCGTAGGCTCATCATTGTCCAACAACATGACCTCTAAGGTAGGGCTGCCATACCACTCAGGAGCAGTATGCGTCCTTGTCGACCTACGAGGTTTGATAGTAACTTGATTAGAAGCTTCATGATCATCATCATTAATTTCCTCTTCAACTAATGTAGGCTCCACAGAAACAACTTTCTGCGTTGCGCTACTCTCTGGTTGAAACAAAGGTTCAACAACCTCATCAAGTTCTATCTTCCTCCCACTCAATTCTTTCGAGAGAAATTCTTTCTCGAGAAAGGACCCATTTATAGCAACAAACACTTTTCACTCGGATCTGAGATAGAAGGTATACCCAACTGTTCTTAGGGTATTCCATGAAGATGCATTTGTCTGCTTTGGTTCGAGCTCATTAGGTGAAAACCTTTTTCACATAAGCGTCGTAGCCCCAAATATTAAGAAATGACAGCTTACGTTTCTATCAAACCATAATTCATATGGTGTCATCTCAACGGATTTAGATGGTGCCATATTTAAAGTGAATGTAGTTGTCTCTAATGCATAACCCGAAAACGATAGTGGCAAAACGATAAGAGACATCATAGTAGCACCATATCCAATATAGCACGACTATGATGTTCGGACACACCATCACACTATGGTGTTCCAGGTGGCGTGAGTTGTGAAACAACTTTCACATTGTCTAAAGTTGTATGCCAAACTCGTAACTCATATATTCACCTCCACTATCATATCGTAGATATTTTTATATTCTTGTCACGATGATCTTAAACTTCACTCTGAATTTGTTTGAACTTTTCAAACATTTCAGACTTGTGTTTCATTAAGAAAATATACTCATATATACTCAAATCATCAGTGAAGGTAAGAAAAATAATGATATCCACTGCACGCTACAACACTCATTGGATCGCATACATCAACATGTATTATTTCCAATAAGTTACTAGCCCGCTTCATCATACTGAAAACGGGGTCTGTAGCCATCTTGCCCAAGAGGCATGGTCCCCATGTCTCAACCGATTTGATACCAAATGAGTCCAAAGATCCATTAACATGGAGTTTCTTCATGCGATTTATACCAATATGACATTTAGTTGCAGTGCCACAGGTATGTGGTACTATCATTTGCATCTTTTGGCATCAATGTTATGAACATGTGTATTACTACGAACAAGATTCAACAAACCGTTCTCATTGGGTGCATGACCATTAAAGGTATTATTCATGTAAACAGAATAACCATTATTCTTTCACTTAAATTAATAACCGCATTGCAATAAACACGATCTAATCCTGTTCATGCTTAACACAAACACCAAATAACATTTATTTAGGTTTGTCACTAATCCCGAAGGTAGAGAGAGCGTGCGACGTTGATCACATCAACCTTGGAAACATTTCCAACACACATCGTTACCTCACACTTAGCTAGTCTCCATTTATTCCATAGCTTTTATTTCGACTGACTAACATTTAGCAACCGAACCGGTATCCAATACCCAAGTGCTACTAGGAGTACTAGCAACGTACACATCAATAACACATATATCAAATATACTTCTATCGACGTTGCCAGACTTCTTATCTACCAAGTATCTAGGATTGTTCCACTTCAGTGAGCGCTCTCCTCATAATAGAAGCACTTAGTCTCGGGTTTGGGTTCAACTTTGGGTTGCTTCATTGGAGCATCAACTGACTTGCCATCCATGAAGTTTCCCTCCTTGTCCTTGCCCTTCTCGAAACTAGTGGTTTTACTAACCATCAACACTTGATTCTCCTTCTTGATTTCTACCTTTGCGGTGTCAAACATCACGAACAGCTCAGGGATCATCATTTCCATCCCTGGCATTTTATAGTTCATCACCAAGCTCTAGTAGCTTAGTGAAAGTGACTGGGAAAACTATGTCAATCACTTTCTTATCTGGAAGATCAACTCCCACTCGATTCAAGCGATTGTAGCACCCAGACAATCTGAGAACATGCTCAATGATTGAGCTATTCTCCTTCATCTTGCAGGAAAAGAATCTTGTTGGAGATCTCATAACTCACAACACGGGCACGAGCCTGAGATCCCAATTTCAGCTCTTAGAACATCTCATATGTTCCGTGACGTTCAAAACGTTTTGGAGCCTCAATTCTAAGTCGTAATGCATGACGCACTAAACTATCAAGTAGTCATCAGAATGTGCCTATCAGATGTTCACAACATCCACAGACGACGCTAGAGGGGGTGGCGCATCGAGCGGTGCATTAAGGACATAAGCCTTCTATGCAGCAATGAGGACAATCCTCAGATCACGGACCCAGTCCACAATATTGCTACCATCATCTTTCAACTCAATTTATCTAGGAACGTATAAAAATTCAAGGGATCTACAGCATGAGCTAGTAATCTACAACATAATTTACAAAGACACTACTGACTATGTTCATGATAATGAGTTCAATTAATCATATTACTTAAGAACTCCCACTCAAATTGGCATCCCTCTGGTCATTCAAGTGATACATGATCCTGTTGGAAATATGCCCTAGAGGCAATAATAAATTAGTTATTATCATATTTCCTTGTTCATGATAATCGTTTATTATCCATGCTATAATTGTATTGATCGGAGACTTAAATGCATGTGTGGATACATAGACAAAACCATGTCCCTAGTATGCCTCTAATGGACTAGCTCGTTGATCAAAGGATGGTTAAGGTTTCCTAGCCATGGACATGAGATGTCATTTGATAACGGGATCACATCATTAGGAGAATGATGTGATGGATAAGACCCAAACTACAAACATAGCATATGATCGTGTCAGTTTATTGCTACTGTTTTCTGCATGTCAAGTATATGTTCCTATGACCATGAGATCATGCAACTCACGGATATCGGAGGAGTGCCTTGTGTGTATCAAACGTCGCAACGTAACTGGGTGACTATAAAGGTGCTCTACAGGTATCTCCAATGGTGTCTGTTGAGTTGGCATGGATCGAGACTGGAAGTTGTTACTCCGTGTGACAGAGAGGTATCTCAGGGCCCACTCGGTAATACAACATCACAACAAGCCTTGCAAGCAATGTGGCTAAGTGTTAGTCACGGGATCTTGTATTATGGACCGAGTAAAGAGACTTGCCAGTAACGAGGTTGAACTAGGTATGGAGATACCGACGATCGAATCTCGGGCAAGTAACATACCGAAGAACAAAGGGAACGTTATACGGGATTAACTGAATCCTTGACATAGAGGTTCGACCGATAAAGATCTTCGTAGAATATGTAGGAACCAATGTGGACGTCCAGGTCCTGCCATTGGTTATTTACCATAGAGGTGTCTCGATCATGTCTACATAGTTCTCGAACCGGTAGGGTCTGCACACTTAAGGTTCGGTGACGTTTCGGTAGTATAGAGTTATGTATGGTGGTGAACGAAGTTTGTTCATAGTCCCGGATGAGATCCCGGACGTTACGAGGATCTCCGGAATGGTCCGGAGGTAAAGATTCATATATAGGAAGTCCCAGTTTGGTTTCTGGAAAAGTTTCGGGCTCATCGGTAGTGTACCGGGAGTGCCGGTAGTGTACCGGGAGGCCTCCGGGAGGGGTATTTCGACCCCAAGAGGTCCATGGGCTGTGGGATAATAATAACCAGCCCTTAGTGGGCTGGGAAAACAGCCACAAAGGCCCATGGCACAGGAGAGAAAGTCCTAAAGCAAAAAGTGGAAAATCATCCAATAGGAGGCAATCCTACTCCAACTAGGATTGGAGGTGAAGTAGGATTGCTTCCCACCTCCTATTTCGGCCGACCCAAAGGCCTTGGCTGCCTCTCCTCTCCTCTCCTCCTATATATACTAGTGGATTGGGTGGTTTTTGGACAGAATTTCCGGCCACGTGCTACCCGTTCCACCGGTGCATAGTTTCTCCGCTAGATCAGTTTTCTGCAGCGCTTAGGCGAAGCCCTGCTGGAATTGCTCCACCACCATCACCGGAGCGCCGTCATGCTGCCGGTGAACTCTCTCTCCTCTCCATCTCCTCTTGCTAGATCGAGATGGTGGAGATCGTCATCAAGCTGCACGTGTGCTGAACGCGGAGGTGCCGTCCGTTCGGCGCTAGATCGGAAGGACCGTGATCGAGATCGCGAGACGGTTCATGATGTGATCACGGAACGGATCGTGATGAGTTCGCGGGACAGATCATGATCAAGATCATGATACGGATCATGATGAGTTCGCAGGATGGATCATGATGTGTTCGCGGGACGGTTCGTGATTGGATCGCGGGACGCTCGGCGATTTGGATCGCGAAGATGTTCGACTACACCAACCGCGTTTCTTAACGCTTTCCGTTTAGCGATCTACAAGGGTACGTAGATCCACTCTCCCTCTCGTAGATGCTCATCAGCATGGATAGGTTTGCGTGTGCGTAGGAAAATTTTTGTTTCCCATGCGACGTTCCCCAACAGATCCAAATTCACCAACTCAAGTCCGATCATCATGTGAGTTGAGGTGGTTTGAATGGTGAACATCATGATGTTGATCATATCTACTATATGACTCATGTTCGGCCTTTCGGTCTCTTGTGTTCCGAGGCCATGTTTGTACATGCTAGGCTTGTCAAGTTTAACCCGAGTGTTCTGCACGTGCAACACCGGCTTGCACCCGTTGTATGTGAACGTAGAGTCTATCACACCCGATCATCATGTGGTGTCTCGACATGATGAACTTTCGCAATGGTGCACACTCGGGGAGAACACAATTTTACCTTGAATTTTATGTGAGGGATCACCTTATAATGCTACCGCCGTCCTAAGCAAAACAAGGTGCATAAAAGGATTAACATCACATGCAAATCATATGTGACATGATATGGCCATGAACTTGTGCTTTTGATGTCCACCTTGAAAGCACCGGTATGATCTCCATCGTCACCGGCATAACACCATGATCTCCACCATCATGATCTCCATCACTGTGTAGCCATCGGGGTTGTCACTATAGCTATCGTTTGGCGATAAAGTAAAGCATTACATAGCGCTTAATAATTGACACGCAGGTCATACAATAATTAAAGACAACCCGATGGCTCCTGCCGGTTGCCGTACTCATCGACATGCAAGTCATGATATTCTATACAAACATGATCATCTCATACATCACATATATCACATCATGTAATTGGCCATATCACATCAGAACATACCCTGCAAAAACAAGTTAGATGTCCTCTAATTATTGTTGCATGTTTTATGTGGCTGCTACGGGTATCTAGCAAGAACAATTCTCACCTACGCAAAAACCACAACGATGATACAAAAATTGCTATTCAACCTTCTCAAGGACCGCCTTTGTCGAATCTGATCCAACTAGAGTAGGTGAGGGAGACACCCGCCAGCCATCTTTGTGCAACAAAGTTACACATCAGTCAATGGAACCGATCTCTCATATGCGTACGAGTAAGGTTGATCTAGGCTGCTTCATCCCACAATACCGCTGAACCAAAACACGACCAAGTGAGGAAGCAATCTAAGCATCAACGCCCACAAACTTTGTGTTCTACTCGAGATCTCATCTACACATAGACCTAGCTCATGATGCCACTGTTGGGGAACGTTGCATGGGAAACAAAAAAATTCTTACACACACGCAAGATCTATCCATGGTGATGAGCATCTACAAGGGGGAGAGTGGATCTACATACCCTTGTAGATCGCTAAGCGGGAAGCGTTAAGAAACGCAGTTGATGTAGTCGAACGTCTTCAAGATCCAAATCGTCGAGCGTCCCATGATCCCATCACGATCCGTACCACGATCCAATCACGATCCTTCCCATGATCCCATCACGATCCGTCCCGCAATCCCATCATGAATCGTCTCGCGATCTTGATCATGATCCTTCCGATCTAGTGTCGAACGGACGGCAGCTCCGCGTTCAGCACACGTACAGCTCGATGACGATCTCCGCCTTGTTGATCCAGCAAGAGGGAGCAGAGAGGTAGATGAGTTCTCTGGCAGCGCGACGGCGTTGCGGCGATGGTAGTGGAGCTATTCCAGCAGGGCTTCACCTAAGCACCGTTGAAATGATCTAGAGGAGAAACTATGGTCTAGAGAAGAGGGCAGCACGTGGCTGTTGTTCTGTGTATCAAAACCCTCAAAACCTCTAGTATATATAGGAGGAGGGAGGGAGGAGGCTTGGTGCACAAGGGGCCAGCCCTTGGCCCTGTGCGAGGAGGAGAGGAGGAGTCCTGCTCCAATCCTAGTAGGAGCAGGACTCCTCCTTCCCACTTGGAAACTCTTTCCACCATGCCTTTTTTCCTTCTCCTTCCACTCCAGCTGCATGGGACTCTTTTGGGACTTAGGACAGCCAACTAAGGGCTGGTATACCTCTTCCCACAGTCCATGTTGCCTCTTGGGTCGAAATACCCCTCTTGATGGCCCCCCGACACCCTCCCGACACTCCCAATACACTACCAATGAGCCCGAAACTTTTCCGATGACCAAAATAGGACTTCCTATATATCAATCTTGACCTTCGGACCATTACGGAGCTCCTCGTGATGTCTGGGATCTCATCCGGGACACCGAACAACCTTCGGTCACTACCATACATAACTCTATACTACCGAAACGTCACCGAACCTTAAGTGTGCAGACCCTGCGGGTTCGAGAACTATGTAGACATGACCAAGACACCTCTACAGTCAATAACCAATAACGGGACATGGATGCCCATATTGGTTCCTACATATTCTACAAAGATCTTTATCGGTCGAACCTCTATGTCCAGGATTCAGTTAATCCCGTATGTTGTTCTCTTTGTTCTTCGGTATGTTACTTGCCCAAGATTCGATCGTCGACATCTCCATACCTAGTTCAACCTCGTTACCGGCAAGTCTCTTTACTCGTACTGTAATACAAGATCCTATGGCTAACACTTAGTCACATTGCTTGCAAGGATTATTGTGATGTTGTATTACCGAGTGGGCCCTGAGATACCTCTCTGTCACATGGAGTAACAAATCCCAGTGTTGATCCATGCCAACCCAACAGACACCCTCGGAGATACCTCTAGAGCACCTTTATAGTCACCCAGTTCTGTTGCAACATTTGATACGCACAAGGTACTCCTCCGGTGTCAGTGAGTTGCATGATCTCATGGTCATAGGAACAAATACTTGACATGGAGAAAACATTAGCAATAAACTGACACAATCATATTCTACATTTATAGTTTGGGTCTTGTCCATTACATCATTCTCCTAATGATGTGATCCCGTTATCAAATGACATCTCATGTCCATGACTAGGAAACCATAGCCATCTTTGATCAACGAGCTAGTCTATTAGAGGCATACTAGGGACATGGTGTTGTCTATGTATCCACACATGTATCCGAGTTTCCGATCAATACAATTATAGGATGGATAATAAACGATTATTATGAACAAGGAAATATGATAATAACCAATTTATTATTGCCTTTAGGGCATATTTCCAACACTGCCATCACATTTGATCAGTCGGATCATCCTACTCATGTGGCCACTCCTGGTCGGCAGGCTTTGTTGGTTGATCTCATTGTGGGAGGCACTGGACTCCGCAAGGTCCTCATGGATGGTGGAAGCGGTTTGAAAATTATATATGCGGATACCCTCAAAGGGATGGACATTCCGATGTCCCGACTCAGTGAGAGCAACATGCAGTTCCACAGAGTCATCCTAGGGAAGAAGGCCAAGTCACTCGGCTAAATCGCATTGGATTTGACATTCGAGATGGATAAAACTTTTCGCAAGGAAAAATTGACGTTTGAAGTCGTGGACTTACAAAGCGCGTACCATGCCATTCTTGGTCGGCCAGCTTATGCTCGTTTCATGGCTCATCCATGTTACGTGTATCTCAAACTGGAGATGCCTAGGCCCAAGGGTGTGATCACAGTCACTGGCAATCGACAGAGGGTTGAGGAGTGCCTCCAGTAGGGCTCCAAAATTGCCGATCATCAGGTGGATATGGTCAAGATAGAAGAGTACAAGAAGACCGCTGACCCTGCTGATTTGCTGCATGCTAAGAAGCCTGCTTCTGAGTCAGCTTTTCAGTCGACAGGGGAAGTGAAAAAGGTGCACATCCACCCGACAGATTCAACTGTTACCCCGACCAACATATCGTCAACATTCGACAACAAATAGGAAGTCGAGCTCATCCAGTTCCTCCATGAGAACTGGGACATCTTCGCATGGAAGCCTACTGACATGTCGGGGGTTCCCAGGGAGCTGGCTGAGCATCGAATGAGATTTGATCCAAAGGCCAAGCCGGTTAAAGAACATTTGCATCGGTCTGCGACAGAGAAGCGTAAAGCAATGGGCGAAGAGGTGGCTCGTCTCTTACAGGCCAAGTTCATTCGAGAGATTTACCACTCCGAGTGGCTCTCGAATGTTGTCATGGTTCCCAAGAAGGAAAAGTCACTCTGCATGTGTATTGGCTTCAAGCATACCAATCGGGTCTGCCCGAAAGATCATTTCCCGCTCCTTCACATCGATCAGATTGTTGTCTCGATTGCGGGGTGCGAGCGTTGATCGTTTCTAGATGCATACTCCGGTTACCATCAGATCCGTTTGTTTGGTCCGGATGAAATAAAAACAGCCTTCATCACCCCATTTGGTTTTTTTGCTATATCACCATGCCATTTGGTTTGGAGAATGTCGGTGCTACTTTCATGTGCATGATTCAGAAGTGTTTACTAGACCAGATTCCTCGGAATGTTGAAGCGTACATGGACGATGTTGTTGTCAAGTCCCGCAAAGGTTCTAACTTGCTGGCTGACTTGGCCGAGACTTTCACCAATCCGAGGAGGTATGATATAAAGCTGAATCCGGCTAAGTGTACTTTCGGCGTCCCTGGTGGCAAGTTACTCGGTTTTCTCGTTTCTTAATGAGGGATCGACGTCAACCCTGAGAAAATCAGCGCCATTACCCGAATGAAGAGTATCGTATGAGTGCACGATGTTCAGAAGATCACACGTTGCTTGGCAGCATTGAGTCGATTCATTTCTCTTCTAGGTGAGAAGGCGTTGCGTTTGTACCGACTGATGAAGAAGTCTGACATGTTCGAGTGGACTCTAGAAGCTAAAGCAGCGTTTGTTGAGCTCAAAACCCTGCTTTCCACCCAGCCAGTGCTTGCTGCTCCACGCAACAAAGAGCCTTTGCTCCTGTACATCGCGGCCACTAATCAGGTTGTTAGTACAGTTTTGACTGTCGAGCGGGAAGAGGAAGGCAAGGCCTACAAAGTCCAACGCCCAGTCTACTACATTTCTGAAGTGTTAACTCCTTCGAAGCAAAGGTACCCGCATTACCAGAAGCTTGTCTATGGCATCTATCTGTCAGCGAAGAAGGTAGCACATTATTTTCAAGACCACTCGATTTCAGTCGTCAGTGGCTCCGTTATCTGAAATCCTCAACAATTGAGACGCGACTGGTCGAGTGGCTAAATGGGCTATTGAGCTCTTATATTTTGACATCAAGTTCGAAGCCAAGAAAGCGATCAAGTGTCAGGCACTTGCCGATTTTATGGCCGAGTGGATTGAACAGCAGCAGCCAATCCAGATCCACTCAGCACACTGGACCATGTTCTTTGATGGCTCTAAAATGTTGAATGGGTTCAATGTTGGTGTTGTTTTAGTGTCTCCAAAAGGCGACAAACTCAGTTATGTCCTGTAGATTCACTTTGATTCCTCCAACAATGAAGCAGAATATGAAGCACTCTTGTACGGGTTGTGCATGGCTATCACACTCAGCGTCAAGCGCTTGATGGTCTATGGCGACTCAGATTTGGTGGTCAATCAAGTGATATAAGAGTGGGATGTTTGGAACCCTGCTATGGCTGGATACTGCAATGCTATCAAAAAGCTCGAGAAGAAGTTTGAAGGTCTGGAACTCCATCATGTTCCCCAAGTGAAGAATCAAGCGGCCGATGAGCTGGCAAAGATTGGATCCACTCTACGACCTGTCCCCAGCAATGTATTCTTGGAGCATCTTCGCACTCCTTCGATGCAGGAGGATCCCTTCACCGAAGAGCCCTCGCAAGCTATGAGCCCCTCTGATCCGACTGAAGTTGATGTCCCTGCAGTTATTGATTTGGTCATGGAGGTTTTGGTCATCATTCCCGACTGGACAGTGCCTTATATTGCATATATTTTGAGGCAGGAACTTCCTGAAGATGATACTGAAGTCAGGAAGATCGTGCGCAGATCAAAAGCTTTTACTGTGGTGGATGATCAGTTGTACAGAGAAAGTGTGGCTGGTGTGATGCAACGATGCATTTCCCCTGAAGAAGGTCGAATGATCCTGGATGAAATCCACTTGGGAACTTGCGGCCATCATGCATCCTCTCGGACAATCGTCGCTAAAGCGTATCGAGCGGGTTTCTTCTGGCCGCGTGCCAATGAGATGGCCAAGGACATTGTCGATCACTATGAAGGGTGCCAGTTTTACGCAAACTTGTCTCACAAACCTGCCTCTGCCCTGAAGACTATTCCCCTTGCTTGGTCGTTCGCTGTCTGTGGTCTTGATATGGTTGGTCCCTTTCGGACTGGACAAAGTGGATTTACTCATTTGCTTGTTGTAGTCGACAAGTTTACAAAGTGGATTGAGGCCAAGCCAATAAAGAAATTGAACTCTCATACCACAGTCAAATTCGTGAGAGAAATAATCTACCGGTATGGAGTTCCCCACAACATCATCACTGATAATGGCACAAACTTTGACTCGGAAGAATTCAGACACTTCTGCTTCTCCCAAGGCACTCGGGTGGATTATGCCTCCGTTGCACATCGTCAAACCAATGGTCAAGTTGAGCGAGCCAATGGCCTCATCCTACAAGGTCTGAAGCCTTGTCTCATGCGGGACCTAGAACATGCAACCAAAGCCTGGGTGTCTGAGTTGCCATCTATTTTATGGGGCTTGATAACAACACCTAATCGGTCGACTGGACAAACTCATTTTTTCTTGGTCTATATATCTGAAGCTGTCCCGCTGAGTGATTTGTTTCATAATTCTCCTCGAGTGGATCTTTACTCTGAAGCTGAAGCTGAACAAGCAAGACAGGATGGTGTAGACCTCCTAGAGGAGGAGCGAGAGATGGCTTTGATTCGGACGACAACATATCAGCAAGATCTGCGACACTTCCATGCAAAGCACGTCAAGAGTCGGTCATTTCGTGAGGGTGACTTGGTGCTCCGAGAGGATCAACAGTGACCCCACAAGCTCGCTCCGGCATGGGAAGGTCCTTTTGTCGTAACCAAGGTGTTGAAAAACGGAGCCTATCACCTGTACAACCTCAAGAAGCAGATTGACGAGCCGCGAGCCTGGAATGTGGATCTACTCTGGCGTTTCTATACCTAAAAAAAGTGTGGTATTGATGTAATAAAAAGTATTCCAGACAATGTCATTTATGCAAGTATGACTTCCATAGCCTTTCGTCGATTCCGATCGTGCGATTTCACGCTTGGGAACACTCTAAGTGTCGAGCAATCCTCGCACTCGGGGGCTTAGCTGCGAACATGCTTTCGCCTAAGTTAAAAACCCTGCCGAGTTGATAGCAGTCCATTCACTTGGTGACTTAGCTACAAACCAGTTTTCGCCTAAGTTCAAAACTTCTCTCAGTATCGAGCAATCCTCACACTCGAGGGCTTAGCTGCGAACATGCTTTCGCCTAAGTTAGAAACCCTACCGAGTGGATAGCAGTCCATTCACTCGGTGAATTATCTGCGAACCTAACTTCGCCTAAAGTTCAAAACTTTTCCGGGTGTTGAGAAATCCTCACACTCGGGGGCTTAGCTGCGAACATGCTTTCGCCTAAGTTAAAAACCCTTCTGAGTGGATAGCAGCCCATTCACTCGGTGACTTAGCTGTGAACCAGTCTTCGCCTAAGTTCAGAACTTCTCTGAGTGTTGAGCAATCCTCACACTCGGGGGCTTAGCTGTGAACTACCTTTCGCATAAGTTCAAAATAAATTCTGAGTGGATTACTAACTATTCACTCGGAAATGTAGCCACGAACCAGTCTTCGCTTAAGTTCAAAACTTCTCCGAGTGTTGAGCAATCCTCACACTTGGGGGCTTAGCTACGAACCCGTTTTCTCCTGAGCTAAAAACGAACTCTGAGTGGATTACTATCTATTCACTCGGAAACTTAGCTGCGAACCAGTATTCGTTTAAGTTCGAAAGTTCTCTGAGTATCGAGCAATTTTCACACTCGGGGGCTTAGCTGCGAACCAGCTTTCGCCTAAGTTAAAAACAAATTTAGTCGAGCAAATGATTGAAAACCAAATATGGATAAATTCAAATGTTTCAGCGCGGATAAAGGCTTCGCACGCAAGCAAAGGTGCTCAGGCTTAAGGCCTGAATGAAGTTTTACAACCAATACATTTTCACTCGGCATTCCAAGGCAAATAAAGTTTTCTCCACGAATCAAGTTTTTTCAAGCGCCAGACGGACTTGCTGGCTCGACGAAGGTGTCCAAGTCGATCCCATCTGCGATCCTAGTGGTTGCGTCAATGAAGGTCTCCATGAAATCTTCAAACTGAAGCTTCTTCGTGTTCATCACTCGGAGGTCCTTCAACTTGTCCTCCCTTGCCTCCTTGCAATGGACTCTGACAAGGCAGAGTGCCACATCGGCTCCGCAGCGGGCTGATGACTTCTTCCAAGCTTGCACTCGATTGGGGATATCATTGAGACGAGCCATCATGGATGCAAGGTAAGTATGAAGAGTGTATTTAGGCCATAGTTCTTTGTCAATCTTCTCCAGCACAGCCTTCAGTCGGATGATGTATTCTTGAACACCTTGGAGTCAAACATTGAGTCGGAACATGTTCATGGCCACGACATCTCCAACAGGCGACTTAGTGGGATCCATATTGGTCTCGATTTCTTTGGTCTCTTTTTTAAAGTCTTGGCAGAATTCTATATGGAAGAAGGAATGGGAAGATGATTACATTTCAAATCTGTGGAAATTGAGGAAATTCACTCGACAAGGATAATTATCTTCGAGCATGATGAACATATTCCTCGCTAATTCGCCCAAGTGCTTCTCTAGGCCATTGCTCCTCTTAGCCAGCTGCTCAAACTTCTTGATGAGTTCGCACGTTCCAATTTCAGCTTGGAGTTTTCCTCCTTTATCTTCTTGACGGTAGTCAGTTTCTTCTCAGCGGCATCAGTTTTCTCCCTCGCCACCTTTTGGGCGTCAGCAAGCGCCTTGTCCTTGTCCTCTAGTGCCTTCTTCATGGTATCTAAAGAAATAGCATTGTTTTGTCGTGCTTGGAGACGATGATTTTCATCACGTATGTCTGTTCGAGTGAGAGCACTTGGTTCAAAGGATGGAAAGTGGGAATAAGAATGCATGGGGTTGACAAAGATTACCTCCCACGGTCGTCATCTCAGTCCGCGGACGTTCGAGGCTGTTCTTGGAGACCTCCAGATCCAATCGTAGTTGGTTCCTTTCCTTCTCCAGGTCCTTGTACTGGGTGCCAAGTTCACAAGCTCTCTGAAATCAACAAAAATATACAATTCAGTCGACAGAAAAGTTCCTTCACTCCCGAGTGGAAAGGGTCGACTAAAGGCCGGCCCACCGCCCCACCCCACACTCCTGAAATAGCGTCATATCATGGTTGATGAAATTATGTCCCTGAAACCTGCGTCATACCATGTTTGATGGCAATGATATCCATGAAACCTACAAGGTAGCTTAGGAGTGATGCGGTTAAAGCGAAAAGTTCACTCGACATGTCGAGTGGCAAGCGTACTCCGTGTATGACAAAGAACCCTGAGTTCAAATTCTTAAGACTTCTGCTCATCGTCAACGACCAACAGTAGTCTCGGGGACTACACCCAGTGGGTGCACTCAGCATGCCCCCACCGGTTCCTAAATCATTCGACAAGGTCTACCCTGTCTGAGCATAAGATGGCCTCTTTCAGACCCCCGCCAGTGGCACTCGACGGAGGTGTCGGGGACTACACCTAGTGGGTGCACTCAGCATGCCCCCATTGGACCTGCTAACACTCGATCTGTCGAGTGGCCCCCAAAGGGCCCACCACCCCATCCCACACCTCTGAAATAGTGTCATATCATGGTTGATGAAATGATATCCATGAAACCTACAAGGTAGCTTTGGAGTGGCACATCTAAAATCACTCAACAAGGCCTGCCATGTCCGAGTACAAGATGGTCTCTATCAGACCTACGCCAGTGCAAGCACTCGTCGGAGGTTTGGAATTCAATTGGAAATACACTTACAATCGCACTTACTCGGACGTTGGTACGAAGCGCTGCACTGGCATCATAAGCCAGCTTGCTGGCCTCGTACGCCTCCTTGGTGCGCATCATTATTTGCTCTGCTTGGATCGTGGCTTCCTTCACAGCTCTGGTCTGATCTTCCGGGACATGGTGTAGAGAAAAGGCAGTCATTGGCTGAGTGTATGCTACGGCTGGAGTAGTTGAGGTAGTCTGGAGTGGTCCGATTGGAGTCGACGCCATGATGGTTGAAACAGCTGGTGGGGCACTCGACAACGGAACCGCGGGCTCGGTTCTGGCTCGAGACGAGTCGCCTATCCCTTGGGATGATGCAGCAGTTGACCGTCGAGGTGTGTGTGCCGATGGAGTTCTTCGGGCGCGTAGGCGCGAGGTGCCTAAGGTCACACCTTCACCCCCCATACCCCGAGGAAGTTCTCCATCGTCCTCCAGTTGAATGATCTTTGCAACCATCAATCGACAACATTAGCTTATACAATCGGTGAATCATTTTCAAGAAACAAAGCTGACTAAAGATTTGTTTACCTCTTTGGGAAGTGGCCGCATCAGCAGTATCCACATCCATTTGCTCCTCTCCGGCCCGTGGAGGTGCCGTCACCGAGGTAGCGGCACTGGTAGACCAAATTCCACTTGGTTAGCAAGAATTTGAAGTCACAGTCAACAGCGAAAGACGAAAGCAAACACTTATGTTGAGACGACACGCACAACCATCTTCATGCGTGTTAGAGCTTTGCGAGGTTTCGGCGCATTGGGCTTGGGCTGCTTCGCAACCCGTTCACTCGACTCAACAGTCGGGGTTCGGTCCCGTTTGGGGTTCTTCTCACTCGGTGCCAGGGCCTTGCCCGCGACAGCACAGGGTCCTGACGCAGCTTGGAGCGATGTTACGTGCATGGAGGAGACTCAACTTCTTCCTCGTCCTCGTTAGAGGCTTCATACTCATCCTCGTTGTCGTCGGCGTAGTCCATGTCCACGCTGCCGCCCTCACTCTCCCTGCCATCTTCAGGCTGGTTCCCGTTGGGCACGGGCGAGTGCATGTGCATCCACTCCTGCAAGATTCAAACAATGAAGACAATCGACGTATGAACAAATCACTAGACAAAACAATATGATAGTCAACAAGATAAAGTTTACCAGATTCTTCGGCGGATTCTCAGCAAAGTAAGGTTGGATCCTCTTGGCTCCCCGGGGGTTGTCGCAAGCTTCGGTAATGCTTCGAAGCCATTGCTCGACAGTTTTCTGTGAAACCTCTTCCAAGTGCGTCCGGGTCGAATCCTCAGGGCCGGCGTAATGCCACATAGTGTGGTCCCTTGCTTGGAGCGGCTGGATCCGTCGACTGAGGAATGTCTCCAGGAGATCCATACCAGTCACTTCGCCACGGACAAGGTTCACTACGACGTCCACCAGGATCCCCACTTGGACTTTCTCCGCCTCCGACACTTTCAGTGATTTCGGAACAGTAGGACGATCTAACGTGAAAGGGAAGACCAGCCGACATATTGGAAGAAGCTATATCCTTGTAGTAAAACCATGTCGATTGCCAACCCCTAACTGATTCTGGGAAGGTCATAGAAGGAAAGGAACTCCTAGCTCTCTTCTCGATTCCCAAGCCGCCAAACAGTTGGACCACATGGGTTCTACCATCCTCAGGGTTTGCCTTTTTGATCGACTGAGATTTCACGGTGGAAATATGTTTGAACAGAACCCAGTGGGGGGAAGAACCCAGAAAGCACTTGCATAGAGTGATGAAAACAGAAAGATAGGAAATGGTGCTCAGAGGAAAATGGTGGAGCTAGGCTCCGAAGAAGTTCAAAAACCCTTGGAAGAATAGATGAGGGGGCATGGATGTGAGGAGGAGGACCCACTCCCTGTAACATCCCAAATTTTGGAATGTTATAATAAATACTAGAATGATTGTTTGTTTGCTTGAGTGATTGAAATTGAGTGAAAATTTGAAACTTTTGAAAACTTTTGAATGAGAGGGAATAAAATGACTACCCAAAACTTTCACTCTGCAGGAATTCAAATTCATTTCATCACAAAATCCTAGAGTGAAGATGATATGACTTCTTCCATTTAAAGGAATGAAAAGGGATTCGAAAATGGTTTGAATTTCATTTGAAAATAGTTCAAATTCAGAAACTTTATGCAACTTAATGATTTTCATGAGAGAGGATAATAGGACTTCTTCAAATGATATGAAATATGAGTTGGAAGTTTAAAAGAAGGATATGAAAACTATTTGAGAAATTCTCATATGGAGTTTCCCTTCCATATTTGAATTCCCTATTTGAATTTGTAAGCATTCAAACCCCTTGACAAAGTTTTTGAGAGGAGTAATATGACACTCCAAACCAGGGTTATTTTTTTGAAGTTTTTGAATCATAAAACCCAAGTGGTTCTTTGAAAGATATTTGCAAAAATAAATAAAGCCATTTAGGCATATTCTGAAGAAAAAAAATTAAGTATTCAATTTGGCCATGGAAAAATGTTCATTAAATGGCATTTATTTCCCTGATCATTTTGGTATATAAAACTTTATTTTTTGGACAGGTTTTGAATGCCTTAATGTTATTTTAATGCTCTGTAAATTAATAATAGGAAAATAGTTAACGCGTAATTAAAGCCCCGGCCCACCTGCCCCTGATTCCTCCCCGAAACCTCTCCGCATCGGCCACCACTGAGCGCACCCTCTCCCTCTATCTCTCTCTGACACCCTGGCCCCACCGCCCGACCCCGCTAACCCCTCAGTCAACCCCCTCCTCTCGCCTCGAACCACGCCGGCGAGATCACCGCGCCGGAGATCCCTCTCCTTTTCCTTCCCCGAAGCCCCGAGGCCACCTATAAGAACCTTTATAAAAGCTTTTCGATTAGTTCTTTTGCAAAATAAAGATTTATGAGAAAATACTTTCTGTTAATTAATTGCGTTAAGATTTGTTTTTCTTTTATTAACTTAATGTTTTTTTCTTGATGTTATGTTATAGTAGTTAAAAACTTTAGTTGCTAGAGTATTGTTTTCTTAGTTCCTAGTTGTTCTCCAAAAGTAATTCTTTTTGCTAAGTAAAATATTTACTAAACTACTTTTGATTATATTTTACTTTGTTTTTGTTTGCTACTTTTGAAAATTAGGATGTACTTGTAGAGAAGACCAACCCTTAGTTGTGTTGATGTAGTTTTGTTATTTTGAGTTTTGTCTTAATTATTTCCTTCATCACCACCTTAGTTGTGTTGATGTAGTTTTGTTATTTTGAGTTTTGTCTTAAGTATTTCCTTCATCACAACCATGTTGATTTTGGTTTTGTGTTGCCTTTTTGATTGTTAGTATTTGACTGCTAGTATGGTTGCTTATATGAATGCAATGTTTGATTATATAGATTTTCATTGGAGAGTGACGAATAGTCTATCAGTTATCTCTGAGAGCGATATTATTCTTCATCAACAGTATAGGCAAGTCACTTTTACCATGTATACCTATGTTTTTATTGCATTAGTTCTACCATCTCCCCAATTGCATGCAAAGTAGGTAATTTGGAAACTTGGTTACTTGATGTAGTATCATGTGGTAGGCACCCCTCAACCCTTTGACACATTGGCCCTGGGAGACGTTGAATTAAATCTTGCTATGCTATTAGTAGACGGGGTTGGTTGTGTGATTCATGAGAGTTGTGAGTTAATAATTTTCGAGACCTGCATTATGATCAAGACTTCAAGACTCCGAGTTTTTCAACATACCTCTGGGTGGATGATGGTTGAACGGCGCCCTAGAGAAACCTGTGGTTAGCCTAGGTGTTGCTGGGGAAGTGCCAGTATTCACGCGGAAAGGTCCACCCAGGCACAAAGAGATGGATGGATGCTTCAAGACCCAAGGCTTACCTGCACAGCCACAAGTCATTATGGGCTCTGGCTTGGTTGGATATCGTGGTGACCCTGGACAGGCGGTGCTACGAGATATAGGAGAATGGTAGGAAAGGATGGGCACCGATAGAGTCTCAGGGAAACCCTTTAGAAGACCATGTTTTGGTCATCCGTTTCTCAAACACCCTGAAGTGCGAGAAATCAAACAGAGGTGATCAAATCTTGTGGGGAACGTGTGCAAAACTCTGCAGAGTACTAAAACCTAATCGATTAGCCGTGTCCACGGTCATGGACAACTTGAGCCAAAGGAACTGAAACTATCCGGAACACTCAACACAATTAATTGTATTGATGTGGGTTTATTAATGACAACTTGGGTATGAGAATTGGTTGGTGGAACCATCTCATTAATCAACCAACATTGTAGTAATTATGCCTTTTGCCCTCTCTTGTTGTAGGAAAAATTTGGCTTTATGCAAAACCCACTACCCCACTTGCCATATATGCATGTAGAATAGATGATTACTTTACACCCCCTCTTTTGTGACTTGCAGGCATATTCAAAATGCTGACCTACATGGCTGCAACGTCTTATGCTGCAGATAAGATCTACGACGGGTAAGAGTACGATTCAGGGTTACGGTCTACACTCAACCTGCCGTTGGTGTTATTGGGACTCCACTCCCGTTGACTGTTTCCGCTGAGATTTTAAGGTATATATCAGTTTTACGTTAATTACATGTGGTTGCACATTGATATATACATTGATGTATTGTGTGTGCCAGCATACTGATCCAGGGATGGCACAGAACACACAGAGGCTTGACTCGTTTTGAGTCAGGTCGCTACACTCTCCCTCGCGTGACTCCGGCTCGAGCTCCCCCTCTGACAGCCTCCATGGACCTGCCGCCACGAGTCCATCGATGACGAGATTCTCACGTCCGCGATGGTGACCGTTGGCAGGATAAAATCCGCCGTGATCCACTCTGGCGGCACGGTGAACCGCGCAGTCGATGGCTTCTTGGCCTTGCCCTTCGCAGCACCCTTCTTTGTGCGCTCCAACTTCTCCGTCTTCCCCTTCGTCATCATCGCGGCGGTGCTCGTTGGGGCGAGGCAGAGCGGTGCGCTGGAAGCAGGGGAGGCAGAGGAAGAGAGAAGTTTTGGGAGAAAATTACTATTCAGACCGCGGCGCAACGGGATTTATACCCCGTCGAGTGTCTCTCTGACTCGTGGGCCCACGGGATCCCCGCATATCTCGACTGCAGACACCGCCGAGTACGTCGCAAAATGAGCGGCGCGTGAATTGATACATCCATTTTGCATCATGATTTTATATTGATATTTATTGCATTACGGGCTGTTATTACACATTTTGGTACAACACTTATGCCTTTTCTCTCTTATTTTACAAGGTTTACATGAAGAGGGAGAATGCTGGCAGCTAGAGTTCTGGACTGGAAAAGGAGCAAATCTGAGATACCTATTCTGCGCAACTCCAAAAGTCCTGAAAATCTACGGAGAATTATTTTGGAATATATAAAAAATACTGGGCAAAAGAAATACATCAGGGGGCCCACCAGGCAGCCACAAGCCTACAGGGCGTGCCCTAGCCCCCTAGGCATGCCCCTGGGGCTTGTGGCCCACTTGGCAGCCCTCTGATGCCCATATTCTGCTATATTAAGGGTTTGGTCCTCGAAAAAATCATAACAGAGCTTTCGGGATGAAGCACCGCCGTCTCAAGGCGGAACTTGGGCAGAACCAATCTAGAGCTCCGACAGGGCGATCCTGCCAGGGAAACTTCCCTCCCAGAGGGGGAAATCAAAGCCATCGTCGTCACCAATGATCCTCTCATCGAGAGGGGGTCAATCTCCATCAACATCTTCATTAGCACCATCTCCTCTCCAAACCCTAGTTCATCTCTTGTATCCGATCTTTGTCTCAAAACCTTAGATTGGTACCTATGGGTTGCTAGTAGTGTTGATTACTCCTTGTAGTTGATGCTAGTTGGTTTACTTGGTGGACGATCATATGTTCAGATCCTTGATCATCATTAATACTCCTATGATTATGAACATGAATATGCTTTGTGAGTAGTTACATTTGTTCCCGAGGACATGGGATAAGTCTTGTTATACGTAATCATGTGAATTTGGTACTCGTTCGATATTTTGATGAGATGTATGTTGTCTCTCCTCTAGTGGTGTTATGTGAACGTCAACTACATAACACTTCACCATTGTTTGGGACTAGAGGAAGGCATTGGGAAGTAATAAGTAGATGATGGGTTGCTAGAGTGACAGAAGCTTAAGCCCTAGTTTATGCGTTGCTTCGTAAGGGGCTGATTTGGATCCACATGTTTCATGCTATGGTTAGATTTATCTTAATTCTTCTTTCGTGGTTGCGGATGCTTGCGGGAGGGGTTAATCATAAGTGGGATGCTTGTCCAAGTAAGGGCAGAACCCAAGCACCGATCCACCCACATATCAAATTATCAAAGTAGCGAACGCAAATCATATGAGCATGATGAAACTAGCTTGACATAAATTCTCATGTGTCCTCGGGAGTGCTTTGATTTATATACGAGTTTGTCCAGGCTTGTCCTTTGATATAAAAAGGATTGGGCCACCTTACTGCACCTTCGTTACAATTGTTACTTGCTACCCGTTACGAATTATCTTATCACAAAACTATTTGTTACCGATAATTTTAGTGCTTGCAGAGAATACCTTACTCAAAATCGTTTGTCATTTCCTTCTGCTCCTTGTTGGGTTCGACACTCTTACTTATCGAAAGGAATACAATAGATCCCCTATACTTGTGGGGTCATTAATACTCTTTTATGGCTCCATTGTCGGGGAGTGAAGCGCCTTTGGTGAGTGGAACTTGGTAAGGAAAAATTTATATAGCATGCTGAAATTTACTGTCACTTGTTACTATGGAAATTAATCCTTTGAGGGGTTTGTTCGGGGTATCTTCACCTCGAACGGAAACACAAAGATTTTTCCCTCAACCTAGTGAGCCTACTGAAAATATTTATTATGAAATTCCTTCGGGTATGATAGAGAAACTGCTAGCTAATCCTTATGCAGGAGATGGAACACTACATCCGGATTTGCATGTAATCTATGTGGATGAAGTTTGTGGATTATTTAAGCTTGCAGGTTTTCCCGAGTTTGTTGTCAAGAAGAAGGTCTTTCCTTTATCTTTGAAGGAAAAGGCATTGGCATGGTACAGGCTATATGATGATATTGGATCATGGAACTACAACCGACTGAAAATGGAATTTCATCAGAAGTTCTATTCTATGCATCTGGTTCATCGTGATCGGAATTATATTTACGATTTTTGGCCTCGTGAAGGAGAAAGAATAGCTCAAGCTTGGGGGAGGCTTAATTCAATGTTATATTCATGCCCCAATCATGAGCTCTCGAGAGAAATTATTATGCAGAATTTTTATGCTCGGCTTTCTCGTAATGATCAATCCATGCTTGATACTTCTTGTGCTGGGTTTTTTATGAAGAAAGATATCGAATTCAATGGAATTTATTGGAAATAATTAAATGCAACTCTGAAGATTGGGGACTCGATGAAGGTAAGGAGTCAAGTATGAACCTGAAGTTTGATTGTGTTAAATCCTTCGTAGACACCGATGCTTTTCGTGAATTTAGCACTAAATATGGACTTGACTCTGAGATAGTAGATTCTTTCTGTGAATATTTTGCTACTCATGTTGATCTCCCTAAGGAGAAGTGGTTTCAATATCATCCTCCCATTAAAGTGAAAGTATTTGATCCTATTAAAGTTGAAGAGGAGATTATTACTTATAATGTTGGTCCTGTTATCCCTACTGCTTACATTGAGAAACTACCCTTCCGTATTATGATAAAGGAACATGCTAAAGCTTCAACTGTGGTTCGTATGAGTTGTATTAGAACACCTACACCCCTTGATCAAATTAAAGTTGAACCTAGTATTGCTATAGTTAACAATCTCTTGGTTGATAATATTGATGGGCATGTTATTCATTTCTGCAATGAATCGGCTAGAATTGCTAGACCTGATACTAAGCATAAACATAGACCAGTTGTTGGCATGCCTGTTGTTTCTGTTAAAATAGGAGATCATTGTTATCATGGCTTGTGTGATATGGGTGTCAGTGTAAGTGCAATCCCCTATTCCTTATACAAAGAAATCATGCATGATATTGCACCAATTGAACTAGAGGAAATTGATCTTACTATTAAGCTTGCTAATAGAGACATTATTGCACCGATGGGGATTGTTAGAGATGTTGAAGTCTTGTGTGGGAAAACAAAATATCCTACTGATTTTCTTGTTCTTGGTTCCCCACAAGATAATTTTTGTCCCATTATATTTGGCAGACCCTTCTTAAATACTGTTAATGCTATGATTGATTGTGAGAAAGAAATAGTTACTATGAGTTTTGGGGATGTGTCTCATGAGTTTAATGTCTCTAAATTTCATAGACAACCCCATGACAAAGAATTGCCTAGTAAAGATGAAATTATTGGTCTCGCTTCTATTGTTGTGCCTCCTACTGATCCTTTAGAACAATATTTGCTAGACCATGAAAATGATATGCATATGAATGAGGGGAATGAAATAGATGAAGTTGTCTTTGATCAACAGCCTATTTTGAAACACAACTTACCTGTTGAAATACTTGGGGATACTCCTCCACCCAAGGGTGATCCCGTGTTTGAGCTCAAGCAGTTACCTGATACGTTGAAATATGCTTATCTTGATGAAAAGGAGATATATCCTGTTATTATTAGTGCTAACCTTTCAGAGCATGAAGAAAAGAGATTATTGAAAACTCTAAGGAAGCACCATGCTGCTATTGGTTATACTCTTGATGATCTTAAGGGCATTAGTCCATCTCTATGTCAGCATAAAATTAATATGGAGCCTGATGCCAAACCAGTTATTGATCATCAACGACGATTGAACCCTAAGATGAAAGAAGTGGTAAGAAAAGAAATACTAAAGCTTCTGGAGGCACATATAATTTATCCTGTTGCTGATAGTAGATGGGTTAGTCCCGTCCATTGTGTCCCTATGAAGGGAGGTATTACCATTGTTCCTAATGATAAAAATGAATTGATCCTGCAAATAATTGTTACAAGTTATAGAATGGTAATTGCTTTTACGAAATTAATTAAAGCTACTAAGAAAGATCATTACCCTTTACATTTTATTGGTCAAATGCTAGAAAGATTATCCAAACATACTCATTTTTGCTTTCTAGATGGTTACTCTGGTTTCTCTCAAATACCTGTATCAAACCAGGATCAAGAAAAAACCACTTTTACTTGCCCTTTTGAGACCTTTTCTTATAGACGTATGACTTTTCGTACATGCAATCCACCTCCTACCTTTCAAAGATATATGATGGCTATATTCTCTGACTTTTCTGAAAATATTCTTGAGGTTTTCATGGATGGTTTTTCCATTTACGGAACTTCATTTGATGATTGTTTGAGCAACCTTGATCATGTTTTGCATATATGTGAAGAAACTAATCTTGTCTTGAACTCAGAAAAGTGCCACTTTATGGTTAATGAAGGTATTGTCTTGGGGCACAAGGTCTCTGAAAGAGGTATTGAAGTTGATAAGGCTAAAGTTGATGCTATTGAAAAAATGTCGTGCCCTACAGATATCAAAGGTATAAGAAGTTTCCTTGGTCATGCTGGTATCTATAGGAGGTTTATCAAGGATTTCTCTAAGATTTCTAGGCCTCTCACAAATCTTTTCCAAAAAGATGTCCCATTTGTTTTTGATGATGATTGTGTAGAAGCATTTGAAATTCTTAAGAATGCCCTGATTACCGCACACGTTGTTCAAACACCTGACTGGAACCTACCCTTTGAAATTATGTGCGATGCTAGTAACTATGCTGTTGGTGCTGTTCTAGGACAAAGAGTCGATAAGAAATTAAATGTTATCCATTATGCTAGTAAAACTCTAGACAGTGCTCAAAGAAACTATGATACTACTGAAAAAGAATTCTTAGGAGTCGTGTTTGCTTGTGATAAGTTTAGACCTTATATTGTTGATTCCAAAGTAACTGTTCACACCGATCATGCTACTATTAAGTACCTTATGGAAAAGAAAGATGCTAAACCTAGACTTATTAGGTGGGTCCTTCTGCTACAAGAATTTGATTTGCATATCATTGATAGAAAGGGTGTTGATAACCCTGTGGTAGATAACTTGTCTAGGTTAGAAAATGTTCTTGATGACCCACTACCTATTGACGATAGCTTTCCTGATGAACAATTAGCTGTCGTGAATGCTTCACATAATGCTCCTTGGTATGCTGATTATGCCAATTACATTGTTGCTAAGTTTATACCTCCTAGTTTCACATACCAACAAAAGAAAAAGTTCTTCTATGATTTGAGGCATTACTTTTGGGATGATCCACACCTTTATAAAGAAGGAGTAGATGGTATTATTAGACATTGTGTACCTAAGCATGAACATGAACAAATCTTACACAAGTGCCACTCCGAAGCCTACAAAGGACACCACGCTGGAGATCAAACTACACATAAGGTACTACAATTTATTGGCCTACTCTGTTCAAGGATGCTTGTAAGTTTGTCTTGTCTTGTGATGAATGTCAAAGAATTGGTAATATTAGTAGACGTTAGGAAATGCCTATGAATTACTCTCTTGTTATCGAACCATTTAATGTTTGGGGTTTTGATTATATGGGGCCTTTTCCACAATCTAACGGGTATACTCATATTTTAGTTGCGGTTGATTATGTTACTAAGTGGGTAGAATCTATTCCAACTTGTAGCGCTGATCATAACACCTCTATTAAAATGCATAAAGAAGTTATATTCCCTAGATTTGGAGTCCCTAGATATTTGATGACTGATGGTGGTTCACACTTTATTCATGGTGCTTTCCGTAAATTGGTTGATAAATACGATGTTAATTATAGAATTGCATCTCCTTATCATCCTTAGTCTAGTGGTCAAGTAGAATTGAGTAATAGAGAAATCAAATTGATTTTGCAGAAGACTGTTAATAGATCTAGGAAGAATTGGTCTAAGAAACTTGAAGATGCATTGTGGGCTTATAGAACTGCTTACAAAAATCCTATGGGTATGTCTCCGTATAAGATGGTTTATGGTAAAGCATGTCACTGACCTCTAGAACTAGAACATAAAGCTTATTGGGCAATCAAATAGCTCAATTATGATTTCAAACTTGCTGGTGAGAAGAGGTTATATGACATAGCTCACTTGACGAATGGACAACCCAAGCCTATGAGAATGCCAAGTTGTTTAAGGAAAAGGTTAAGAGATGGCATGATAGAAGGATACAAAAGTGTGAATTTAATGTAGGAGATCATGTCTTGCTATACAATTCCCGTTTAAGATTATTTGCAGGAAAACTTCTCTCTAAATGGGAAGGTCCTTACGTTATCGAGGAGGTATACCGTTCTGGTGCCATCAAGATTAACAACACCGAAGGCACAAACCCGAAGGTGGTGAATTGTCAAAGAATCAAACATTATATCTCAGGTACTCCCATAAATGTTGAAACCAATGTCATCAACACCATAACTCCGGAGGAGTACATTAGGGAGACTTACCAGAACGTTTCAGACTCCAAAAAGGAATAGGTATGTGGTATGGTAAGTAAAAAGACTCAAAAACTTTTTCAATGGAAATTTTATCTGTTTTGGAATATTTAAAAATTAGGAAAATTTAAAGTAGTTTGAATAGTGCGCGAGGAGATAGCAAGCCTGTAGGGCACGCCCTACCCCCTTGGGCGCGCCCCTGGGGTTTGTGGCCACCTCGTGCACCTTCCGGACTCCGTTTTCTTGTGGCATACTCCTTTGGGACGGTAAAAATTCATTATATAATATCCCAAAGGTATTGACTCTCGTATCACGACAATACCTCCTGTTTTCTCTTTAGGCTCTTTGCAGCAGATTTAGAGCAAGATGCTTTCGCAAGAGTCGGTCGGGGAGAACTGCTTCGAGCAATCTACGGAAGAAGAGATGGAGGCCGACTTGAAAAGGATAGATGCCATGGAGGAAGACCAAGAAGTTACCTCTCATCAATAACCTGGAGCCATGCTGGAGGAACTTCAGAGCTTAGCAATTCCGAATTCGGTTATTCCCTCCAATGCTAAATTTCTTACTTTTGAAAATATGAAAAGGAGTGTTGCTTCTTCTCCCGTAGCAATGAAATATCCATGGGATAAAGGCGCTCTAGCCATCACTGAAAAACTTTACAAGGAAATGATGGATCTCAGAAAGCAAAATAACAAGCTTGAGGAGGAGAATCGTATTTTGAAGGGCCTCATCGCCAAGTATATAGCATCGCCACCTCCGAAGCAAGACAACTAAAGACATGGGTATGGGCACTCCCCTTGGCTTGTGCCAAGCTTGGGGGAGGTGCCCCGATATCGTATCATCATCACATCTTTTATTTTTACTTTTATTTTTATTTTATTTTTATTTTTTATAGTCTTTCCTTAATTTTATCCTTTTGGTTATATCTTAATCTAGTAGAATAAAGTTCTCATGTGATCTAGTTTCGAGTCTTTGCTTTATGATTTCCCCTGTGTAAGCAAGTCCGTGAGTTATATAATAAAAATTGCTTTTGAGTTGAGGGCTTTTGCTTCTTTTGCATGATATTGATCTTGAGAAAGATGAAGTAGAAAGAAGTATAGAATAAAAGCAAAGAGTACATATGACAATCTTATGGGGAGTTATGACTTCACATATAAGAAGTATGTCGATTGAAACCTGACGTGGGTTGACAAACATAGTTGTTGGTCATTGGGGAAATTAAAAGGAAGTAATAAAGAAAGAGAGGTTCACATATAAATATATTATCTTGGTCATCTTCTATGATTGTGAGCACTCATTAAAATATTATATGTTAAGAAGTTGATGTCGGACAAGGAAGACAACATAATGGTTTATGTTTGCTTATTTCCGAATAGAAGTTATATTGATATGGATCCCTCAACATGCGTCGCTTGCTTCCACCTAATATCAGCCAAAACCTTCGCACCAAGTATATATGGACAAGCGACTGACTGCATAATAAAGTTCTCTATCACAAGGGGTAATATAAAGTGACGTTCTTTTGCATTAAGAGATTGTGCATCCAACTATAAAAGAGCATGACAACCTCTGCTTCCCTCTATGAAGGGCCTATCTGTTACTTTTACTTTCTAGTTCTTACCTTTATGCAGAGTTGTGGTGAGTTCCATCACCTTCTCTATTTCCGCCTTAATTTCTGGCAAGTGTCATGTGTTGGGGAACGATCTAGGCACATATATCCACTTGGAAGTGGACGAGCATGATTCATTACTATTGGCATTACCCTTGAGGTAAATAGTTGGGAGGCAACACTATAAGCCCCTATCTTTCTCTGTGTCCGATTGAAACTTTGAACTCATAGGTACCTCATGAGTGTTAGCAATTGTGAAAGAATAAAAGATGATTGAGTATGTGGGTTTGCTTTACAAGCTCTTATATTGACTCTTTCCTACGTTATGATAAATTGGAATTGCTTCAATGACTAAGATCATAGTTTGTCTGTTCTCAATAGAGTTCTTGATTCATACTTTGCCATTGTGAATGAATTATTACTTTAGCATAAGAAATTATATGTCATTATATGTTGTTGTTCTAAAGATGATCATGATGTCTTCATGTCCGTATTTTATTTTATCAACACCTCTATCTCTAAACATGTGGGCATATTTATCGATTTCGGCTCTCGCTTGAGGACAAGCGAGGTCTAAGCTTGGGGAGTTGATACGTCCATTTTGCATAATGATTTTATATTGATATTTATTGCATTAGGGCTGTTATTACACATTTTGGTATAACACTTATGCCTTTTCTCTCTTATATTACAAGGTTTACATGAAGAGGGAGAATGCCGACAGCTGGAGTTTTGGACTGGGAAAGGAGCAAATCTGAGAAACCTATTCCGCGCAACTCCAAAAGTCCTAAAAATCTACGGAGAATTATTTTGGAATATATAAAAAATACTGGGCAAAAGAAATATATCAGGGGGGCCACCAGGCAGCCACAAGCCTGCAGGGCGTGCCCTACCCCCTAGGCGTGCCCCTGGGCTTGTGGCCCACCTGGCAGCCCTCCGATGCCCATATTCTGCTATATTGAGGGTTTCGTCCTGGAAAAAATCATAACAGATCTTTCGGGACGAAGCGCTGCCGTCTCAAGGTGGAACTTGGGCAGAACCAATCTAGAGCTCTGGCAGGGCGATCCTACCGGGGAAACTTCCCTCTTGGAGGGGGAAATTGAAGCCATCATCGTCACCAACGATCCTCTCATCGAGAGAGAGTCAATCTCCACCAACCTATTCATCAGCACCATCTCCTCTCCAAACCCTAGTTCATCTCTTGTATCCGATCTTTGTCTCAAAACCTCATATTGGTACCTGTGGTAGTGTTGATTACTCCTTGTAGTTGATGCTAGTTGGTTTACTTGGTGGAAGATCATATGTTAAGATCCTTGATCATCATTAATACTCCTATGATTATGAACATGAATGGGTTGCTAGAGTGACAGAAGCTTAAGCCCTAGTTTATGTGTTGCTTCGTAAGGGGCTGATTTGGATCCACATGTTTCATGCTATGGTTAGATTTATCTTAATTCTTCTTTCGTAGTTGCAGATGCTTGTAGGAGGGGTTAATCATAAGTGGGAGGCTTGTCCAAGTAAGGGCAGCACCCAAGCACCGGTCCACCCACATATCAAATTATCAAAGTAGCGAACGCGAATCATATGAGCATGATGAAACTAGCATGACATAAATTCTCATGTGTCCTCGGGAGAGCTTTGCTTTATATGAGAGTTTGTCCAGGCTTGTCCTTTTCTATAAAAAGGATTGGGCCACCTTGCTTCACCTTTGTTAGAATTGTTACTTGCTACCCGTTACGAATTATCTTATCACAAAACTATCTATTATCGATAATTTCAGTGCTTGCAGAGAATACCTTACTCAGAACCGCTTATCATTTCTATCTGCTCCTTGTTGGGTTCGACACTCTTACTTATCGAAAGGACTACGATAGATACCCTATACTTGTGGGTCATCATGAATCGAAGCGTCGTGCCCCCACTTGCCCTAGTCATGGCATCATCATCACAAACGCGCGCCCTTCCCAAATTGTCGAATCCTACAAAATCCGGGCCTGGCAGAGCGACCCGTCACATCTAAAGATCCCTTAGGGTCACTCGAAACAGAATTGACATTGAGAATTCACTCTGACACTTTCAAGACGAATAGATCTGGGCGAATGACAAAGATTTCAATCGACACAAATTTCGTTGAAGCCCCGAAATTCATTTGGAAATTCGGTGCCTTTTTCAGAACTGGCATCGATACCCCCCTTTACCACTCGAACCCTGATCCATTCGGGGGCTAATGACGAGGATATGTACCTAGGGTAGGTCCTTAGGCCTAACCTACATACCCTACCTAAGGGCACTATATTGGATGACCTAAAGCTTATAAGAGACATTCTAACTGGACACTCCATTGTGCTCAAGTCACTCGACATTTAATCCACTCGGTATCTTCTTCCTCCACTCGACAGTCACCTGTCACTCGGAAGACCTCACTACCAGTCGACGCCAGAAGACCAGAAGCCAGTCCTCTGAGGCCAATGGGCAGGCGTTAGGCCAGTCGTCATTAGTAGCAATTATGATGTACGTTACCAGTAACGCTCGTCTTTATACCCACGATCGAACCCTTGGATGCCTCACACTTATGAGGGGCAGTGTAATCTATATAAGCCGCCCCTCCCCTCTGGCACAAGGGTTCGCAACCTCTATAACTCATACTCTCCACACGACAAAAGCTCCCGAGCACTAAGACGTAGGGCTGTTACCTCCATGAGAGGGGCCTGAACTCATACATCCATGTGTACATCCCCACCATAGCTAGGACTCTGCCCTCTCCTTACATACCCCTACCTTCTATTGTCAGGCTCGTTCCCACGAAAATCAGGAAGGACTTCTGGCGCCGTTGCCAAGGAGTATCCAATTTCCTATCAAGTACCTGCTCACACATTATCTTTCACTTGTTCTAGTTTTTATTTGCTGTTATATTTGTCTTGCTATAAAAAACAAAAATAAAAATATATTTACCTTTGTTAGTTTACTTGTTTCACTTGTCTGAGTTTGAAACTGGTGATACTTCCACCTCTAGTGTGGAAGCTTTAGATCATTCAACTTCACCTCTCAATGATAATGCTAAAAGAAATATTGATGAACTTGCTAATGAAAAACTTGATAATCTTGCGGATGATGATCCTTATAAAGGAGATCCTATTATGCAAATAAATAAATTTCGCATTGGTAGTGGTAATATTATTGGGAAAACTATGATTCAAGACTTTTTCACTTGTGTTGGCTCATTACCCCTGATAGGAGGATCTATTCTTGCTAGAACTGCTAGCTATGCGGATGGATATCTTTGCTTATAGTTGAATTGGAAAGACAATTCTTTCATTTCAGGGTTCTGAAAAATGTTTTAGTTTCTTCGGTATTGTATCGGGAAGCTTCTAGAAGCTTCCGGAAACTTCCGAAGGATTCCGGAAGTCCACCAAGGGTTCCACACATCCCAAGGGCTAGCATGGTTTGTGAGGAGGCTACCAAGCCTTATTGGGCCTGATGCACAAGTCCCGCAAGGCCCATGTGGCTTGAGAGAGGTGGAAAGTCCACCTATGTATGGAAAAGGAGGGAATTGGACTAGGAGTCCAACTCCTCCCCCTTGGCTATGCCCCTAGGGCTTGGAGGTCTAGCCACCATGGCCCCACCTATTTATAGAGAGGAGGTGTTGCCCCCAAGAGGACACAACAATCCCCACGCCCTTCGGCCTCCCCTCTCTCCCGTTCTTCCTCGTTCATAGTTTCGGAGGCGCTTGGCGAAGCCCTGCTGGCACTGCTCCACCACCATTTCCACCATGCCGGCGTGTTGGTCAAGATCACATCTACTAATACATCCTCACTCACTGGATCAAGGAGGTGGAGACTTCACTGAGCCATGATACGTATCCAACGTATCTATAATTTTTTATGATGGCATGCTATTATATTATCTGTTTTGGATGTTTTATATGCATTAATATGCTTGAAAGGACGTGTATGTCGCCTAGAGAGGGGGAGAATAGGTGCTTTAAAATAATTACGGTTTAGGCTTGAACAAATGCAGAATAAAACTATTGTTTAATTAGCCAAGCAAAAAAACTAAAACAACTAGGCTCACCTATGTGCACCAACAACTTATGCTAAGCAAGCTAGACAACTAAGTGATAGCAAGATATATAACAAGAAACAATATGTCTATCACAAAGTAAAGTGCATATAAGTAAAGGGGCTCGGGTAAGAGATAACCGAGACACACGGAGACGATGATGTATCCCGAAGTTCACACCCTTGCGGATGCTAATCTTCGTTCGGAGCGGTGTGTAGGCACTATGCTCCCTAAGAAGCCACTAGGGCCACCGTAATCTCCTCACGCCCTCGCACAATGCAAGATGACGTGATTCCACTAAGGGACCCTTGAGGGTGGTCACCGAACCCATACAAACAAGGTTGGGGCAATCTCCACACCTGAATTGGATGCTCCCAATGACACCAAGAAGCTTCACCACAATGGATTGTGGCTCCGAGGTGACCTCAAATTCTCGGGGCAATCTCCACAACCTAATTGGAGACCCCGAAGCTTGCCCGGAGCTTTGCACCACAATGATTGAGCTCCGAGGCACCACCAACCGTCTAGGGCACCAAAGCACCCAAGAGGAACAAGCTCTATGGTGCTCAAACACCCAAGAGTAATAAGCTTCTCAACTTCTCACTTCCACATATCACTGTGGAGAACTCAAACCTATGCACCAAATGCAATGGCAAGGGCACACAGAGTGCCCAAGTCCTTCTCCCCCAAATAACACCAAAGCAACTAATGCTAGGGAGTAAAATGAGAGGAAGAACGAAGAAGAACACAGAGAACTCCAAGATCTAGATCCAAAGGGTTCCGCTCACTTAGAGGAGTAAGTGATTTGTGGAAATGTGGATCTAGATATTCTCTCTCTTTTCCATCAAGAACTAGGAAGAATCATTGGAGGGATTGAGAGTTAGCAAGCTCGAAGAAGGTCAACAATGGGGGGAAAACTCGAGATCAAAGGATAAGGTTCAATGGGGAAGAAGACCCACTTTTATAGGTGGGAAAATCCAACCGTTATGCTCACAGCCCGCACAGAGCGGTACTACCGCTCCAAGGAGCGGTACTACCGCAAAGGGTAGCGGTACTACTGCTTGCGAGCGGTACTAAAAAAATACATCCGTGCCTACCATCGGTGGACAAAACATGAGATTTTGATCCGGAGCGGTAGTACCTCTCTTGGAGCCACGGTAGTACCGCTCCGGAGCGGTAGTAAAAAACTACATCCGCTCTAGCCGTCGTAGTACTGCTGCAACCTTTTAAGAACACGAAAACTGCCACAACTTTTGCAAACGGACTCTGAATTCAACGAAACAAAGTTTGTTGGAAAGATAATGACATGGGCTAAAAAATCTTCATTGAAATATCAATAAGAAGCAAATGAGAAAAGGACCATAAGAAAATGGTGAGAACCCTTCCTCGAATAAGACCGGTAAAACCTCCAACACCGAAAACGCAACAGACGAAGCATATGAAATCCATTTTCGATGTACTAGATCTTGTCACGAAGATAACCACAAGCTCTAATACCTCAAAAGGAGAGAATACAAATAAGAATCAATAAAGATGAAGCAAGGATGCAATGGTTTGAGCTCTCAATGAGCGATACGATCAAGCTACTCACTTGAGAGCCCCCCTTGATAGTACGGCTATCGATCCTATAACCATGTCTCCAAACTATCACCATGAGACCGGTAAAATAGTAAACCTATCAAGGGCAAACCTTTGCCTTGCATGACGTCCACTTGAGCTAGATGATGACGATCTTTAATCCCTCAAGTTGGACCACCTTTCGTGATTGCGTTGGCTCGATGAAGGCTAGTTGATTGTTCCCCCATACTCCACTATGGGTGAGTCACTCTTCGGTACACCTTTACGAGTCCATTGTAACCAAAATGGACGACAAGCTTCAAGCACAATTTCTTCGTGATGCTTCACTTGAACTTGCACACCGCAACCTTGATGACGATCACCACTTGATGTCATCTTTCATGGGTTGTATGGGATCTTCCTCTTGATGCAATCCCATGGAAATATACCTAAACCTACAAAGAACACTCATGTAGACCATGGGTTAGTACACAAAGTGTATGGACAATGCTTACCATACCATGGGATCACTTGATCCTTCTCGGTACATCTTGTACGCTTTGTGTGTTGATCAACTTTGTTCAATCTTTGACTTAGTCTTGATCAACCTTGTATCGTATCTTCTCTCTTCATAAAGATGATGTATTGAAGGTAAACATGAATGCTCACACAGTCTTCTTCTTCAAGACATGCTTGCAGTAAGCTCAACTCTCACATGACCAATCTTTGGATAAAACCTTGAATACCACCTTGGTTACCATATACACTCCTTGAAACCAACAGATGGAGTTCAAGAAGTACCTATGGACAAATCCTTTGAATATAACTCAAGGAAACCATTAGTCCATAGGGGTGTCATCAATTACCAAAACCACACATGGAGAAATGTGCTCTTACAATCTCTCCCATTTTGGTAATTGATGATAACACTTTCAACAGAGTTTATATAAGGAAATAAGCACAACCAAGCACACACACATGCAGAGCAAAGCATATCTATTTTTGAGATGCAAATGCTTATGCAATAAAAGCAAAACTCTCTAAGGTTCCCAAACTAAATTCTCTAAACTTATCCCCCATTGGCATCGATTTCGGGCGAAAAGCATAGAAAGCCAATATAATAGGTGTTCCTCCAAAAGGTGTGTATTTCTCAAAATATGAGTGCAATGAAATACACATATCCAATGATAAGTAGTTGGAGGGAAACAAACTATATTGAGGATCTAAAGATTGCAAAATGAATCGTATGGCACAAAGACATACACCAGAGTGAAGCAAGCAATCGAAAGATACCAATTGAAACAACCAATCACATGGTCCTACAAGCCACATGAAAAAAGGATATTATGATATGGGCAAAAGAGTGTTTATGAAGAAACTAGAGGAGCTCCCCATGATTTGTGCACAAATAAGAATTTTTGTATTTGAATACAAGTGCACAAAATAGGATCATGACTCCCCTAAAATCAATATAAACACACAACAAGTGCAAGCAAGTAGACAAGACAATGAGCATAGTAGTTGCACTAAACATATGGTTGAGAAACATGTAAAAGAGGCAATCTTAAGAATAGGCTCAACCAAAGTGATGTGTGTGAGTCATGGCAAAGCACTTGAGAAGACTAATATAAGGATGAGCATTAAGCATCAACATAGTGTTGATGAAATGAGATACAAAGTGCAAGACATATTCTTCCCACACATAAACCACTAGAAAATGGGTTCACAAAGCTTACTAAGAATAAAATTAAAAACCAAAGCTTGTGAAAACCCCTAGTGAAGATAGTAAATAATAGCATTGTCAGGAGGAGGGATACCAATCAAAATGGCAAAACCCTCGTGAAGACAAGCACGAGGAAAATAATCTTCACCACCAAAGAGTGCATCAAGATGCAAGGATATAAGATCCACACTCAACACAGATTCTTTCATGAAACCACCAAGGAAGTAGAAAGGGAATGCAATGGTGGACGTGAAAAAAAGAGGATATCAACTAGAGATGTAACTTCTCTCATGTGTATAAGATTCTAGGTAGAGGACAATCATGATGATATATCCACAAAGAATGATGTACACACAAAATAGTTACAAGAAGGAACGAACAAGATATCCAAAAGGAAGTCATAAATATAACAATAAGATCTTTGCTTGAAAGCATAGCACATAGCCTAATATTTCTTATTGTACATAAATGAACTCCCAATACACGAACATCAAAGACATCACAACTAGCAATATGACATCATCGTTGAGACGCTTTGATAAAGGAAACAAGTACCACAAGAATGACTCAAGAAATTCATGCCATGATGCAACCTATAAACGGTTGAATGAGAGAAATGTATGCATGAAGTAGATACTTGTTACTGAGATAGCATTGGATTGATGTAGTAGACCATGGTTCTTCAATCATCCTAGAAAGGCTCCAATAAGCACATGGTGTCAACACCTTCCTTGTAAGTGAGCCGAGTGTCCAACTTATGTCCAATTGTTCCTACAACAACACAACAAACAAGATGGTACCCAAACTCATTGGGACTAAAAATTTAGTGGACCAACAATACATAGGACAAAACTCCACATAAATATGTGCATATAGATATGAAATTGAATTTCATGCACACTTTAGCCAATTTATGTCATAGTGGAGTATCCCATATATATTGGGTCAAGGAAAGAGAACATGCCAACGAAAGTACATGTAGAAAATATGCATGCTCAAGTATTTCAAGAATCAAATCAACACACAGTTGATAAGATACCGAAAGATAGGGTATCAAGTGAAACTAAGATACCAAACGAAAAATTATCACTTGAGGGATACCAACTAAAAGATACATCAAGGAATGAGATATCCATCAACACATGCCAAATAGAAGGAAACAAGATAACAATTGAAGGAAAACAAGAGGCATCAAGTTGCCAAAAGAGAGATAGGTTCCAACAAAACAAACCCTCCGCAAATTTTCATGATGGCACAAAGCACCATAGAGAAAAGGATTGCCTCCCACCAACACACACTTGATGAAGATCAAAAGATTTTATGATAAACACATAAAGAGAGTGTTCGAAAGAAAATATGATAGCTCCCCCAAGATATGTGCAATATATATACTTGCATTTTAATACAAAATGCACACGATGGGATCATTTTCCCTATATCTATAGAAACACTAGACATGCTCAAAACGATACACAAGAGGCAAGGAAGACAAACAATAAACAAAAACCTATGTAAAGGTGATTAGCAAATTCTACCACTTAAAAGGAATACCAATTGTCAAAGGACAAGAAGTATTTGGAAATAGTTCCCATTGGTAGATTGCAAATAGATCCAACATCATCTTTACTCCTAAATCACAAGGAAATGACACTTGTAGAGCTAACATGCCACTTAGGAACAAGATAAATTATAATATCAACTCTAAGTAACAATATCTCAAATGTACACATTCTCTAGGCTTGTAATATGCACATAGTATATTACTCCCCCATAATGTGTTAACCCAACAATATTAACAAGTGGTACATGAAATCCAACAAGAGATGATTAATGGACCATTTAGAATTTGAATTTCTCATGAGAAGACATACCACACAGAACCTAGATAATCTTGTAATATCAATACCAAGTGGTATTCCTCATGAACACACATTTTTAGGGTCGTGAAGTGCATAAAGCACATCACTCCCCCAAAATGGGATAATCCATTAATCTCTCACAAAGAGCCAACTAAGATACAAACATAATGCAAAAAGGCTCTACACAAGACTCACACATACATGATGTGCAACCCATCATACATACTTGATTTCTCAAGATAAACAAATAGGAAGCATAACATATACAAACACATGCAAGGTACAAAACCAAAACATGAAAAGGGGCAAGTAACTAACAATGTATTCAATTTAGGTACAAGTTACTACAAGGAGGAACATTGGTATATGATAGACACTTGATGATCCACATGACTTGGCTTGAGACAATATGAATGATGAAAAACCCTCAATTCTTCATAATGTAGCCACGTCACCAATGCCCTCCAACAATACCTATTTATCAAGTTTGAGTTTGCTGGTCCCCAACCAAGTTGGGTCTTAAGAGGTTAGTCACAATAGGCTTGGCTACCCAAATGGTTCTTTTCTTGACACCACTTTGAGTACCAAAAAACTTGGCAAACACATTACCAACCTTATCCTTCCCAAGATAATAGATATTATCAATAAAAATTGGGTTGGATAAGTTACCATTCGTGCATGAAGAAGCAAAGTGACCAAGGTTATCAGAATCGCGATTCTGAATCGGATTGGAACTCTGATGGTAGAATCGCAAATCGTAGAATCTTCACTATCAGGATCGTAGAAACGTAGATTCTATGAAGTAAAATCGTAGAATCAGAGGGATTAATTTGGATCATAAAGTCGTAGAATCACATAACAGAACCGTGATTCTGACAACCTTGAAAGTGACCCTTCTCACGACATAAGTGGCTACTTTTACCCTTTACTTTCTTCTCAATTGATTCCTCAACTTGAGGAGCGTTGACTTGGGTCTTCTTGGGAAGAGGTCTTTCTTCAACTTGTGGTTGAGCATGCGATTGAACTTGTGACTGCTTCCCTTGTTGCTTGTTACTTTGAGGCTTCTTTTTCAATGGGCAAGATCTTACATGGTGCCTTTCTATTTTGCACTTGAAGCAAATAATCTTGGCCGAATTCTTGACTTATTCTTGGCCCTTCTTATTGTACTTCATGGACATCTTCTTCTTCTTGGAGTTGAATCCAAGTCCAGCTTTGTCATTTGGGAATTTTTGCACACTCAAGATACTATTGAGTGTGGACTTCCCTTCATGAATCTTTTCCAAGTCTTTCTTCAAAGAAGTGCCTTGGGCCTTGAGCTCATTGATTTCCTTTACATGGTTAGAATCAACACAAGTGCTAGAGGAAGTATAAGCTTCATCGTTAGAGCAACAAGGCAAGGAAAGTAATTCATCACAAGATGTACCAACATTATGAGTAGATGAACTACGAGGACTAACACATGGCAATAAAGAATTTCTACTAGATGTAGTGATAATGTCCGCATGAGGCTCACTGGATGTTACCTTAGTGGTAATAGCCTCATGAGTTATATTTAGCACACTATGCGATACTAGAAGATCGCCATGAGAGCTAGAAAGCTTTTCATGACTTTCTTCGAATTTCCCATAATTGCTAGATAACAACTCAAGTTGAGCCCTTAGCTCAGCATTCTCCTTTAATATGGATGCTTCACAAGAAATAGAGTTAGTAGCACAAGCATCATCATTAACAAAAAGAGAAGAAAGCAACTTGGCAAGGTCTTTAGCATATGAAACTTTAATTTGAGCATGAGACTCGGTGAGTTCAATGAGCGAACTCTTAACAACCCTTGAGCCATTTTCGAGGTGCTCAAATTCCTCAAGGAGTTTAGCATGTACAACTTCAAGCTTATCATTTTAGTTCTAAAATCATTAGCCACCTTGAGAGATCTTTCATGGGATTCCTTTAATCTAGATAATTCTAGAGCAAAGGTCTCCTCAAGAGATTCCTTGGTGGTTTTTTCATTTTCAAGAGCTTGAGATAGCTCCGCAATCTCATTAGCGTAATCACGTTCATGACCTTCCATTTTCTCAATGGTCGCCTCATGTTCCTCGAGATGAGCTTCCAACTCATCAATATATTTCTTGCCCTCAATGGCAATATACATGATTTCCATGAAGTTGGAATGAGCAATATTATTATTATGAAGATCTTTAAAATCATTTCTCCCTTAATTTTTAAGGAAGCAACATTATCACACTCTTCATGATTATCCTCATTATCATCAAGATCATCATCATGAGATATATTGGGATTCAAAGTAAGAGATACCTTTGAAGCCTTAGCCATAAGGCAAAAGTGAGAAACAATAGATGATGATGTAGGATCCCTTGAAGCACCATGCAAGACCACATCTTGTTCCATGGAGTGTTGGGTTTCCTCTACATTGTTAGCACAACAAATCGAGGAAATAGAAACATTTTTATCATGGTAACAAGATATAGCAAGCATATCATCATGACATTTAGTCAAGAAATTTGTACATGATATGCAAGGACTATCAACACAAGCATGTGAAACCTTTTAAGTGCTCGAGGTGTTAAAGTCCAAAGATGAAGCATTGCAATAAAATAGTGAATAAGAATTATCAACACCAAGCCCACTATCATCATTACAATGATCATCACTACTCACCATATAATTACCTTGTGGCAATCCACATGTAGGTGAAGTAGATGAAGTTGAGAAGAAAACTCAACCGGAGGTGGAGGGAGAACAATCATCCCTACAAATCTTTGACACACCATATTTATCTTGAAGCTTTTTCCACAACTCATGAGCATCCCGAAATGGCATGAGTTGAAATATAACAACATTCTTCAAAGCATCAAAAAGCACATTAGAAGCTTGAGCATTGAGATAATAGTTTTTCTCATCCTCTAAAGATATGTGTTGAGAATCCTTTGGAGGAGAAAAACCCATATCTACAATTCGCTCTAAATTTGGGTCCATGACCCTAAAGAGATTAAGCATGCGAATTACCCAAACATCAAAATTTGTGCCATTGAAACTAAGAGTGTCAGAGAATCCTAATCCCCTAGTTGACATCCTTACTTGCTAGGTTGTTAAACCTACTAATGAGAGACCTAGCTCTGATACCAATTGAAAGGACGTGGATGTCCCCTAGAGGGGGTGAATATGCGCTTTAAAATAATTACGGTTTAGGCTTGAACAAATGCGGAATAAAACTATCGTTTAATTAGTCAAGTACAAAACCTAAAAGAACTAGGCTCACCTATGTGCACCAACAACTTATTCTAATCAAGCTACACAACTAAGTGATAGCAAGATATATAACAAGAAACAATATGGATATCACAAAGTAAAGTGCATAAGTAAAGGGGCTGGGGTAAGAGATAACCGAGGCATGCAAAGACGACGATGTATCCCGAAGTTCACACCCTTGCAGATGCTAATCTCCGTTCGGAGCGGTGGGGGGCACTATGCTCCCCAATAAGCCACTAGGGCCACCGTAATCTCCTCACGTCCTCGCACAATGCAAGATGTCGTGATTCCACAAAAGGGACCCTTGAGGGTGGTCACTGAACCTGTATAAACAAGGTTGGGGAAATCTCCAAAACTGAATTGGAGGCTCCCAACGACACCAAGAAGCTTCACCACAATGGATTGTGGCTCCGAGGTGACCTCAAATGCTCGGGGCAATCTCCACAACCTAATTGGAGACCCCGAAGCTTACCCGGAGCTTTGCACCACAACGATTGAGCTCCGAAGCACCACCAACCATCTAGGGCGCCAAAGCACCCAAGAGGAACAAGCTCTAGGGTGCTCAAACACCCAAGAGTAATAAGCTTCTCAACTTCTCACTTCCACGTATCATCGTGGAGAACTGAAACCTATGCACCAAATGCAATGGCAAGGGCACACGGAGTGCCCAAGTCCTTCTCTCCCAAATACCACCAAAGCAACTAATGCTAGGGAGGAAAATGAGAGGAAGAACGAGGAAGAACACGAAGAAATCCAAGATCTAGATCCAAGGGTTCCCCTCACTTAGAGGAGAAAGTGATTGGTGGAAATGTGGATCTAGATCTCCTCTCTTTTCCTTCAAGAACTAGGAAGAATCATTGGAGGGATTGAGAGTTAGCAAGCTCGAAGAAGGTTAACAATGGAGGGAAAACTCGAGCTCAAAGGATAAGGTTCAATGGCGAAGAAGACCCCCTTTTATAGGTGGGAAAAAACCCAACCGTTATGCTCACAGCCTCCACAGAGCGGGACTACCGCTCCAAGGAGCGGTACTACCACAAAGGGTAGCGGTACTACTGCTTGCGGGCGGTACTAAAAAAACACATCTGTGCGTACCACCGGTGGACAAAACATGAGATTTTGGTCCGGAGTGGTAGTACTGCTCTTGGAGCCATGGTAGTACCGCTCCGCAGCAGTAGTAAAAAATTACATCCGCTCTAGCCGCGGTAGTACCGCTGCAGCCTTTTAAGAACACCAAAACTGTCACAACTTTTGCAAACGGACTCCGAATTCAACGAAACAAATTTTGTTGGAAAGCTAACGACATGGGATAACACAATATTGATTGAAATATAAATATAAATAAAATTATAAAAGTCCCATAATAAAATGGTGAGAACCCTTCCTCCAATAAGACCGATAAAACCTCCAACACCGAAAATGCAACAGACGAAGCATATGAAATCCATTTTCGATGTACTAGATCTTGTCACGAAGATAACCACAAGCTATATTACCTCAAAAGGAGAGAATACAAATAAGAATCAATAAATATGAAGCAAGGATGCAATGGTTTGAGCTCTCAACAAGCAATACGATCAGGCTACTCACTTGAGATCCCCCCTTGATAGTACGGCTATCGATCCTATAACCCGGTCTCCAAACTATCACCATGAGACCGATAAAACATAAAACCTATCAAGGGCAAACCTTTGCATTGCATGAAGTCCACTTGAGCTAGATGATGACGATCTTTAATCCCTCAAGTTGGACCACCTTTCGTGATTGCATTGGCTTGATGAAGGCTAGTTGATTGCTACCCCATACTCCACTATGGGTGAGTCACTCTTCGACACACCTTCACAAGTCCATTGTCACCACAATGGATGGCAAGCTACAAGCACGATTTCTTCATGATGCTTCACTTGAACTTTCACACAGCAACCTTGATTACGATCACCACTTGATGTCATCTTCCATGGGTTGTATGGGATCTTCCTCTTGATACAATCCCATGGAAATATACCTAAACCTACAAAGAACACTCACGTAGACCATGGGTTAGTACACAAATCGTAATGGACAATACTTACCATACCATGGGATCACTTGATCCTTCTCGATACATCTTGTATGCTTTGTGTGTTGATCAACTTGGTTCACTCTTTGACATAGTCTTGATCAACCTTGTATCGTATCTTCTCTCTTCATAAATATGATGTCTTGAAGGTAAACATGAATTCTCACACAGTCTTCTTCTTCAAGACATGCTTGAAGTAAGCTCAACTCTCACATGACCAATCTTTGGATAAAACCTTGAATACCACCTTGGTCACCATATACACTCCTTGAAACCAACAGATGGACTTCAAGAAGTACCTATGGACAAATCCTTCGAATATAACTCAAGGAAACCATTAGTCCATAGGGGTGTCATCAATTACCAAAACAACACATGGAGAAATGTGCTCTTACAATGCTATTTTATATTATTTTTGGGACTAACCTATTAATTTAGAGCCAAGTGTCAGTTTCTTTTTTTTCTTTTTTTTGAGTTTTGCAGATATGGAATATTAAATGGAGTCCAAACGGAATAAAAGCTTCGTAAGGAATTTTTCTGGAAGGAAACAAGTCATCCAAGCTTGGAGTGCACGGTAGGGAAGGTGCCAGGGCGCCACAAGCCTGCTAGGCGCGACCCCCCCTAGCCGCGCCTAGTAGGCTTGTCGCCTCCTGGCAGGGCCCCTAACCCTAATTCTTGGCCTATAAATACCCAAATATTTCCCCAACATCAAAACAAGCCACGAAATACTTTTCTGCCGCCGGAAGCCTCCGTTCCGAGGAGATCCAATCTTGGAGCCTTCTCCGGTAATCTGACGGAGGGGGAATCGATCACGGAGGGCATCTACATCAACTCCATTGCCCCTCCGATGATGTGTGAGTAGTCCACCACAGACCTACGGGTCCATAGTTAGTAGCTATATGGCTTCTTCTCTCTCTTTAATCTTCAATACCATGTTCTTCATGATCTTCATGGAGATCTATCCAATGTAATCTTCTTTTGTGGTGTGTTTGTCAAGATCCGATGAATTGTGAGTTTATGTTCAGATTATCCATGAATCTTATTTGAATATCCTGTGATTTCTTATATGCATGATTTCATATCCTTGCAAGTCTCTTCGACTTATTGGTTTGGTTTGGCCAATTAGATTGGTAATTCTTGCAATGGGAGAAGTGCTTGGTTTTGGGTTCAATCTTGCGGTGTCCTCACCGAGTGACAAAGTAGGGGTAGAGAGGCACGTATTGTATTGTTGCCATCAAGGGTAACAAGATGGGTTTTTCATCATATTGCTTGAGTTTATCCCTCTACATTGTGTCATCTTTCTTAATGTGTTATTCTATTCTTCATGAACTTAGTACTCTAGATGTAGGCAGGAGTCGGTCAATGTGTGGAGTAATAGTAGTAGATGCAGAATCGTTTCGGCCTACTTGTTATGGATGTGATGCCTATGCATAATCATTGCCTTGGATAACTACATGATTATTTGCTTTTCTATCAATTGCTTGATAGTAATTTCTTTACCCACCATGATATTTGCCTTCAAGAGAGAAGCCTCTAGTCAAACCTATGCCCCCCGGGTCTATTTTCCATCATATATTTTCAGTTCTATACTTGCTGCAATTTATTTACCTTCTACTTTCCGCACTCGTTACATCTATCTCTATCGGATCTAATCCTTGCAAATAACCGTGAAGGGATTGACAACCCCTTTATAGCATTGGGTGCAAGAGTTTGATTATTTTTGTAGGTGCATCCATTGGTGACTTGCTTGTTCCTCCTACTAGATTGATACATTGGTTCTCAAAAACTAAGGGAAATACTTATCTACTTCACATCATCACCCTTTCCTCTTCAAGGTAAAACCAACGCATGCTCAAGAGGTAGCAAGCCGCACATGTGTTGAACGCGGAGGTGTCATCCATTCGATGTTGGATCAGATTGGATCACGATTGGATCGTGAAGAGTATGACTACAAGAACTGCATTATATACACTTCCGCTTAACGGTCTACAAGGGTATATAGACACACTCTCCCTCTCCTAGTTATGTATCTTCACGGATAGATCTTGCGTGTGCGTAGGAATTTTTTGTTTCCCATGCAACGTTCCCCAACACCAATATACTTTTGGGGTCACGCAGTAGAAACTTCTACTTACACATTAAACAGAGAACCATCTAAGTCTGTTGAGACGACAACACATGAAATGTGGCATGGGAAAAACCTAATGTACCGCATCTCAAAATTTTGGGTTGTGAGGCATACATAAAGCGTTTACAACCAAGCAAACTTGATCCCAGATGAGACAAATGTTACTTTGTTGGTTACCCCAAGGAAACTGTTGGGTATTGTTTCTACCACCAATCCGAGAACAAAGGGTTTCTTGCAAAGGTCGGACACTTTCTTCAAAAAGAGTTTCTAGCCAAAGTAGTGAGTGGGAGGACAGTACAACTTGATGAGATTAGTGAATCTTCACCAACCATTGATATGGATAAGAAACTGGAAGAAATACCTCAAATTATCCCTACAATAGAGTCGGAAGTTGTCACATGTGGTGCGGAAACTTCTGACAAGTTTTTAATTGAACCGCACAGATCAGGTAGGGATGTCCAGCCACTTGAGTGATTTCATAACAGAATCTTCATCCTTGAAGATGATGAACGTGCACACTACAATGGAGCGATGGCGAGACCTAGCACAAAGCCATGAAAACTGAAATGGAATCCATGTACGAAAACCAAGTTTGGAACTTGGTAGAACTTCGAGAAGGTGTACATCCCATTGGTTGTAAATTAAATTCAAAATAAAGACATACACAGATGGTAACAATACTATCCATAAATCTAAACTTGCCGTGAAAGGGTTCATGCAAGATCTAGGAGTTGACTACGACGAGACTTTCTCGCTTGCGGCCATGCTCAAGTCAGTATGGATACTACTAGCAATTGATGCTTATATTGATTACGAAATATGGCAGATGGATGTCAAAACGGCTTTCCTAAATGGAAACCTCAAAGAGGATGTATACATGATACATCCCAAGGGTTTTGTCGATCCTAAGGATGCTAAAAAGGTATGCAAGCTTTAGAAGGTCATTTATGGTCAGAAGCAAGCATCAAGGAGCTGGAATATTCGTTTTGATGAAGTAGTCAAAGAGTTTGGCTTCATGAGAACTGATGAAGAATCTTATGTTTACAAGAAGTTTATTGGGAGCGCAAAAGAATTTCTAATCTTATATGTGGATGACATATTGTTGATTGGAAATGACATAAATTTTCTTAGTGAAATAAAAGACTCATTGAAGAAGAGTTTTTCAATGAAGGACTTAGGCGAAGCGGCATACATATTGGGCATCAGAATCTATAGAGATAGATCAAAATGCCTAATAGCGCTTGGTCAAAGTGCATACATTGACAAGGTATTAAAAATGTTTAATATGGAGAACACCAAGAAGGACCTACTCCCAATGTCACCTGGCATAGTAATGAGCAAGAATCGTTCTCCTCGAACTCTCGATGAGAGAGTACAAATGAATGATGTTCCACATGCTTCGATAGTTGGTTCAATTATGTATGCCATGATCTGTACACGACCAAATGTTTCCTATGCTCTAAGTGTTAGCAGCAAGTAACAAAGTGATCCATGAATGGAACACTGGGTCACAGTAAAATATATTCTTAAGTACCTCAGAAGGACCAAGCATTTTCTCCTTGTGTACAGAGGTGATGAGGAGCTCATTGTAAGTGGTTACACTGATGTAGGCTTCATGACTGACCGACATGACTCCAAATCTCAATCAGGCTACATTTTCATTTTGAACGGTGCCACAATTGACTAGAAAAGTTCCAAAAAAGAAATTGTAGTGGATTCTACGACAGAGGTGGAAAATATTGCGGCTTTAGACGCCTCCAAGGAGGCAATCTGGCTCAAGCAGTTTCTTCAAGACCTTGGTGTGGTTCCAAGTGCACTTGACCCGATGGAGATCTATTGTGATAATAGTGGCGATGTGGATCCGGCAAGGGAACCGTGTTCTCACCATAAGACAATACATATTGAATGCAAATATAAACTCAATCGACGCCACGTTAAAGCGGGTTTAGTGAAAGTACGCAAAATTCACACGGATATGAACGTGTCTGACCCGATGACAAAGCCTCTACCATGAACAAAGCATGAGCAACACCAGATAGTCATTGGTGTCAGGGAAGCCATGTAACTAAATTATTGACTCTAGTGCAAGTGTGAGTTTGTAGGAGATATGTCGGCGGCATACATAATACTCACCTTACCGTATCACGCCGGCAACAGAGCCAGCGCCCGGCACAGGAGACAGCCTTCAAAAAGGACATGTTTGACGCTGGCAACAAAGCCAGTGGCCGACACAGGAGCCAGCCTCCAAAATGAACAAGTTTTTGACACCGGCAAGAAAGCCAGCAGCCAGCACACCATCCAGCCTTCAAAATGAACGAACATTGGTCACGGCCCGAGGTCTCACCTAGTCTAGTCCATCACGGGCAAATATCTCCTTCGGCCGATTCGCAAACCAACCCTTCCTCTCCGGCGACATGTTGTTCTTGTCCATGCTCATGAACGTGAGTGCCACCTCTTTAGCTTTGGTGTATGCCATGGTGGCCTCGATCTCGAGCTTCTTGAGTTGAGCGGCCACCTTGATGTCAAGATTTCTCCTCTTCGTTGCCTCCTCCATGTCAAGCTTCCTCCTCTCACGGCCTGCTCCATGACAAACTTCTTCATTTGCAGCTCTAGATATATTTTTATTTGCTCCTCCTTCCCTTTTCTCCCCCTCTCGCCCCTCACTTACTTTTGGCTCATTATGTTCTCCAATATCCCTTGCAAGGCCATGGAAGACGCATCACGCCTCTCCTCAGCCTTCGAGCTTGTCTTGCCCCTCGACCTCTTGAGAAAGTCTCCCTCATCATCCATGACTGCCTTCCCTCCTTTCTTATTACAAGTGGCATACATAGATGTGACGCTAATGTAATAACGAAGGACACAACATGTATGAAAATAAAAGGCATGCCAACATGAATGGACACAAAATGAAAAAGTGAGAGGTTCATACCAAGTCACCAACACATATGCTACTCGCGGGATGGGATTCGATGCTCTCAAGCGCGGTGCAATACTTGTTGCACTCTTGTTGAATGAACCCCCATCTCTTTTGGATTGAGTTCATGTTGCGACTACTCGCAAATTGGTAGTGGGCAAACTTCCTTCGCTCATGGAAGGTTTTGTGAACCCTTGACCAAAAGATGGATCCTTTTTGCTCGGCACCTCGTATCGGATCTTCCCCTATCTCAATCTACTCTCACAAATCAATTTGTCCTCCAATTGAGTGTATGATCCGGTGTGAATGCTTTGCCTCCTCTTTTGTGCCTCGGCCCTTAGGTTGAGCTCATCGATAAACACCAATGGATCATGCAGAATGTTGAGATCATCCTCCTCATCTTCACAATACAAGTCATCATCCTCATGCCATGAGTTGCCATGGCCGTCCTCCTCTTCATCATGGCCGGCGAATTCAGTGTCGCCATAGTGTTCGCGGTCGTCCTGGCTCTAGGTTTCATTGGGATTGAAAGCCTGGCCTTAGCCTTCGACTTGGAAGGACTCGCCACGGCCGTCCTGGCCTTGTCCCTTGACTTGGAAGGCCTCACCACGCCTCTCGATGATGACACTCTCCATGAACGCTAAGCAATCAGGGGTGTCAGTTGTGGTATTGCGTCGAACAGCTTGCGGGCACCGGCCTTGCTTGCCATCGGAAATGACTAGTGCCGCTTCCTTTGCGTCCCATCGGACATGTGGCTAGCGCCACTATACCACGGCGTGACATTGAGGTCGATGACACCCGCGGGCATGGCTAGAGGGACAACACTGTATGCTGGTGACATGGAGAACTGTGTCTGCCCATGGTTGTGCGGCAGCGAACCGCGGTACCCTGGCATCTCGAGTGTGGTGGATGAGCTCGGGGACCTTTACTGAGGAGGACGAGTGACTGACGATCCCGTGCTCTTCGCGGCCATGGTAGTGACCAAGATGATGGCCAATGGTGGTTGTGCCAACCTAGAATGAGGAGGGCGTGTGCCTTGGAGATGATGGATTCCTTGTCATCGATGTCGGCAAGATGTTGCGCTTGACGCTGCACGACGACCTCGACGGCGTAAGTCATAGACGCCCTCATCTCCATCGCCTTTGTCCGTCGGCCCCTCCTCTTTGTCGATTGGATGTCGAGTATGGCGATCTTCGACGGCATGAGCTCGGACCGAGGCTTCCTGGGACCCTTAAGACCCTTCTTCTTTGCCCCGGGGTGCGCAGCCGCGCCCGCATCGCAGGTCGCCATCCATGGATGAGGGAGGGCAGGCAGCGCGCGAGAGGTTTTGGGCGTAATGGTGGCAAAGGGGGAGGGGGTGTCCCCCACGGGCGTACCAAGGGAGATCAAGGGCGCGCGCTGTCCATTTGGCCGCAAACGCGGCCCAAACTTGGGTCGGGAATGGGTCGAAAGTGGACATTCGCCCATTTGCTGCCACGCGTTGGGCCGTGGTTTGTGTCCGTTTACCCCCAAACGGACACGGGTAGACAATTTGGGGTCATGCGTTGGAGTTGACCTAAAGTTGGACATAGACGTCCGTTTTGTCATCCAATCTAACAAAATCTAGAAAAAAAGGACGTTCGTTTGTGATCCACTCCCTCCGTCCTTTAAAGAGTGTACTTTTCACTTTGTTGGAGGTCAAACTATCTTAAAGGTTGACCAAGTTTCTACAAAATATATCATTGTTTGTGAAACCAAATAGGTATATGATGAAAATATATTTTATCATGAATCTAATGCTATTAATTTGATGACATAAATGTTGATATAATTAAGGGAGTCCCTTATTAGGGGGTCCTCGGACGGTCGACCTGTTGCTCATGGGCAGAACTGTATGGGCCGCAAGGTGAACATTGGATGATGAAGGTCACCGACGCCAGGATGGAGACCTCAAGGAGCCATGACGTATCCTCCAAGTCGTCGACCGTAGATAGGCATGTTGATCTCTTTGGCATGAAACCGACCATGTGTAAACTCTAGGTAACCTCGACGTCTATATAAGCTGGAGGGTTTTAGGTTGTAGATACAGAACAACGCATATAGGGTTAGCTATTCGATCTCGAGGTAGATCAACTCTATAACCCCTCATATTATCAATACGTCCAAGCAGGACGTAGGGTATTACCTCCATAGGAGGGCCTGAACCTGGGTAAATCTGTGTCCCCTTCGTCTCCTATTACCATCGATCCAAGTCTCATAGTTCGGGACCCCCTACCCGAGATCCGCCGGTTTTGACACCGACATTGGTTCTTTCATTAAGGGTTTCCTCTGTGAGCACCTAAGGAATTGATGGCTCACCTCATTGCAAGCAACGAGATCTGCATCCAGGGGACTCTCTCCCCCGATCAGAATCTCGCGGGTGGTGACACCTTGTCGCACGCCAACCCGATCAGTCACCCTAGTCAGATCTGGATCCTTTCCCCCGATCATAGGATCAGGTTCGGAACCTTAGAGTTCATCGCTGATTCACGAGGAATACTTGTTCTAATGGAACCCTCAACCCTTCAAGAAAATACTACAAGTCCGGACGCCTTGACGCCGAAGACATCAGGCCCCACGGCTAAACAGAACATGAGTTCACTTTGGTGCGGTTTCGGGTCCGTAACGCCGATCATTGAATCCACTCGCCTCAGCAACACGCATCCCACCATCGCCTCGTTCTTAAATGAGTTGTTTGATCGGATCGAGGCCATGCAAGTATCGGATGACCAGATTCCGGTCTATGACCGCCTCGGGATCAGGCCCGATGACAGGGCGATTCATTTCCCTCTAGTCACCCACCTTGTCGCTACCATCAAGTGCCCGGCCGAGGATTTGTCTCGGCTGCCGGAACTGAAAATAGTCTGCACCCAAGTCTCTGACTACCAAGACTTCATTACCAAGTCAAAGGCCGGAAACCACCCAAGAGCCAGATCGTTATCGGTCCAGGATCTACCGCACGATTCAGAATCTGTAATTTCGAACACGCAATGTGACGTGGGATCAAATTTTTCCCCACCCACCACCCAAGATGATCATCCCAGTATCGCATCAAAACTCGCATCCTTGGACTTTTGGGATACTAAGCACCTACAGGGGAATCAGTCCATCACTTTTGGGCAAGACTCCTACTTGCTAGGAGTAGAGAAAAAGGTCTTAGTGACCAAGAGATAATGGCAATTTTCATTCGCAAATGCCATGATGAAGGGATTCTTAATGCCCTGGCCCGCAGACACATTTGTGACTTCTCGGAGTTGTCTAATTTGGTAAAAAAATATTGTGCCATGGAAAGTGCTTGGCAATCCGAACGGTTGTTTTCGGAACCAACTTTCCCCAAGCACCCTAGTGGAGATCAGAAAAAGAGGGTACCCTCAAAGCGGCCACCTAGATACGAACCCTTCGAAAAAAATAAATAGGCCTCCTTCAGGGGTCAGAATTGTCCTTGACGGACTACTGGATAAACCTTGCCCTATACATTCCGTGTTTTTAAACACAAGCCTGACTCATAGCCTTAGAGCTTGCTGGGTCGTCAGGCAAGTGGCAACAAGTGGCAAGGCCATCCTCGAAACACCTTAGATGAATGGGCACTCCTCATCGTCGTCCGAATACAATGTCAAAGTCCTGACGGTCTATGAAACGTTCCCCTCAAGGAACAGGAGAAAAAGGGCCCTTAGAGAGGTCGAACCAGTCTACCATGTGGCAGTAACTAGCGCATGGGCAGACATACCGATTACCTTCAAAGATACTGACCAGCCGGCCATTCTTTCCAGTCACTCACCGGTCGTACTAGTCTTGAACCCCATTATCGATGGGTACAGGCTACACAAGGTGTTAATGGACGGCGGCAGTGGTTTAAACCTAATTTATGAAGGCACCTTGGAAAAAAAGAAGTTCGACCGATCTCGCATCGAACATAGCAATACAACTTTCCGAGGAATCATTCTAGGGAAAGAGGCGTGCTATTCCGGACGTATCGTCCTGGACGTAGTGTGTGGCATGCCCAAAAACTACCGATCTGAAGAACTTATCTTCCACATCATACCCTTCCTGAGCGGCTATTGCGCCCTATTGGGACATGATGCCTTCGCAAAGTTCCAGGCCATACCCCATTATGGGTACATGAAACTTAAAATGCCAGGACCAAATGGAGTGATCACAATCTCGAGTGATCCGAACATAGCCCTTTGGGCCGAAAACAAAACGGCAGCACTCGCCCTCGAGGCATTAGCCAAGGCTTTCGCTACCGAAGAACTGACCGTGTTACGGTCAACATTTAACAAGGATGACGTGATTCTTAGCAAAAGACCCAAGTCTACTTCCTTCAAGCCCGCAGAGGAAATCGTTAAGTTTCAAGTACGACCCCAATAAGACAGTGTCCATCTGAGCCCAGCTCGACCCCGTTGTAGATGAAGCACTTCGGAATTTTCTTCGAGAAAATTGGGACATTTTTGCGTGGCATCCTTCCGACATGCCCGGAATCCCATGACAGCTTGCCGAACATAGTATGAACATTATCGCGGGCTTTAAGCCAGTTAAGTAGATTGTGCGTCGCTTCTTCGAACCCAAACGGCAAGCCATGGGTGAACAATTGGCTAAACTGCTAGAGACTGGTTTCATTCGGGAAATCAAGCACCCCGAATGGTTGGCAAACCTGGTGATGGTACTAAAGAAAGACAAGTCCTGGCGGCTCTGTGTTGACTTTAAGGACCTCAACAAAGCCTGCCCTAAGGACCCTTTACCCTTACCACACATAGACTAGATTATCGACGCCACAGTCATACATGATTGGTTGTGTTTCCTCGATGCTTACTCCAGATACCATCAGACTAAAATGAAGGAAGTCGATCAAGTGGCAACCGCATTCATCACCGCATACGGGCCATTCTACTTCAACACGATGCCTTTCGTGCTAAAAAACACTAGGGCCACATACCAGCGCATTATCCAGATGTGTCTCCTGACACGGGTCAATAAGATAGTCGAGGCGTACGTGGACGATGTGGTAATCAAAACCAATCAAAACCAAACATGTCAGCCAGTTGATCGACGACTTACGGCAAACCTTTGACAGTTTGCATGAGTATGACATACGACTCAATCATGAAAAATGTGTATTCAGAGTTCTTTCTAGTAAGTTGCTTGGATTCATCGTCTCCCACACAGGAATATAGGCGAATCCAGCTAAGATCCGCGCCTTATCGGAACTTGCAATTCCTACAGAGCTAAAGTATGTCCAGAGATTAGCTGGGTGTGTGGCGGTGTTAAGATGTTTCATCTCCCGCCTCAGAGAGAAAGCTTTGTCGCTCTATAAACTGCTGAAATGGACCAACAAATTCGAGTGGACCGATGAAGCAGCGACTGCGCTAGAAGAAATCAAAACACTACTAGCAACCAATCCTATACTCATAGCACTAGGCGCTGGTGAGCCCATGTTGTTATACATATCGTCCACCAATCAAGTTGTTAGCGCGGTGCTCGTTATTGAATGATATGAGGAGGGACACAAATTCCGGACTCAGAAACCGGTCTATTATGTGTTAGAAGTGCTAACGCGGTGCAAGTCAAGAAATCCGCACTACCAAAATATAGCCTACATAGTGTTTATGGCATCAAGGAAACTCCGACATTACTTCCAAGAGTGTGCATTAACAGTGGCATCCGAAGTCCCCTGAATGATATAATCAACAATAGGGATGCCACCGACCGCATAGCCAAGTGGGCCATTGAGCTCCTTCCCTTTGAAATAACCTATAAGCCATGTCGTGCCATAAAATCTCAGGTATTGGCAGACTTCCTGGCTGAATGGACAGAGGCCGAGCTCCCCAAGGAATGCAGTGCATACTCCCAATGGACAATGTACTTTGATGGGTCCAAAACTTTGGCCGGACTGGGGGCTGGAGTCATCCTCACATCCCTCATAGGCGACAACGTGTGATACGTGTTGCAAATCATGTACGCCGACACCAACAATGCAGCCGAATACGAAGCACTCCTTCATGGTCTTCGGATGGCAGTATGAATGGGCATACGACGGCTAGAGGTATGGGGAGACTCCAACTTGGCCATCTCCCAAATTAATGGAGAATTCGATGCCAAAAATCTGAAGATGGCGGCATACAGAATTGTGTCCTAAAGATATCTGCTCGGTTCGAGGGGTTGGAATTTCACCACGTCGCTCGCGACAACAACCAAGCCGCCGACATACTGGCCCATATGGGAGCCAAGCATGACCATCTCCCGAGAAACACCTTTCTAGAATGGCTCTTTAAGCCATCTATAGTGTGGCGGGACGAGGACAAGGGCGTTGGTCCGGATACGGTGGACAAGGTTGCTCTCCCTGAAAATGAACCAAACGATAACATCATCAACGACTCCTTATTGATTGAAACGCCTTTGGCTCACAAGGTAATGGCAGTAATCGCGCCATGTACAGAGCCCTTCCTCGCCTACCTTCTTCGCAAGGAACTCCCCGACGATCAGATAGAGGCACGATGCATAGTTTGGCGATCCCAGGACTACAAAGTACAAGAGGGCGAATTATACAAGAAAAGCACAACAATAATATTACACCGGTGTATATCCAAGGAAGAAGGTCGGGAGCTCCTCGCCGAAGTTCACGCAGGAATGGGCGGCCATCAGGCTGCGGCAAGAGCCTTGGTTAGCAAGGCCTTCTGATCTTGTTTCTTCTAGCCCACAGCTTGGACGAACGCCCAGTCGCTTGTCATACATTGCGTAGGGTGTCAACTCTTCGCAAACCAAAGTCACATGCCCCCAACAGCTCTTTGGACTATTCCGATCACTTGGCCTTTCGTTATCTGGGGATGGAAATGGTTGGACCCCTTAAAGGGGGGACCAAGAAAAATAAATACCTACTGGTTATGGTTGACAAATTCACTAAGTGGATAGAGGCAAAGCCCGTCAAATTAGCCAAGTCCGGACCAATTATCGACTTCATATCTGGCGTGGTACACCGTTATGGTGTTCCACATAGCATAATAACGGATAATGGATCCAACTTCACGTCCCAAGAGGTCAAGGAGGTGCGGAAAAATGGGCATAAAGCTTGATTATGCGTCAGTCTATCATCCACAGACCAATGGACAAGTCGAACGAGCAAACAGCCTCATTATGAGCGGCATTAAGCCATGTTTAGTCCGATCTCTTCATGAGTCTGACTGTCATTGGGTGGAGGAAGCCAACTCCGTTTTATGGGGCCTGCGCACTACCCTGAACATATCAACGGGTTATACACCGTTCTTCATGGTCTATGGGGCAGAAGCAGTCCTCCCCTGCGACATTATTCACGACGCACCAAGAGTGCACATGTATGAGGAAAAGGAGGCTGAGTCGGATCAACAAGATGACCTAGACGCCCTAGAGGGAGAGCACGACATAGCTCGGACTCACTCTATGTTTTACCAGCAGCAAGCACGACGCTACCAGAGCAGGAAGGTCAGGGCAAAAGCATATAACATAGGCGAACTCATCCTACGGCTCTCAGATAAGCAGAAGCATAAACTCGACCCCAAATGGGAAGGGCCCTTCATCATCGACGAAGTACTCATGGGAGGAGCCTATCGTCTTCGGAGCCCATCGAACAATCGCCTTGAACCAAACCCATGGAACGCAACTCGTCTTCGGCGCTTCTACGGATATACCGGTGTCGTCCAATTCTCTAATATTTTTCTTTTTTCTCTCGTATTTCCTTATTTCCTTTTTCTTCCCCTCCCACTTTGTTGTTTGATAGGATTGATTTTCTTTTTTTTCCTATGGTCAGTTAAACCGATCTTGTACCAAGGTTATCGGCATACACCATAAAGTGTAAAATCCGAACACAGCACCTGGGGGCTTCCTCTCGAAGCCAACTTTTTATATTATAAGTATTTACTCACACTTATCGTGTACACACGTTTTCTTTATCACGCTCAAGCCATCATATGCATCAATTTGAACTAAGACTTTGCCAAGCTGGGTTGCCTTGCTCCTGTGGTTACCCTCTACATTCCCGATTGTTCAGCTAGAGGGTAAATGGAGCACCTCTACGATTGTTACGACCGGGTCCTCTGGATACGTACCTCGGACGGGTGAAGCCAAAATCTAGCTATCTTACATAGACAATTTGTCGGCTGTGACGGAAACACCTAATACGGCTATGGTCGTCATTACTATTGTCTGGGACATTTTTTTCCTTCTATCTACAATTTTCGTAGAGTCCCGATGAAAGGCATCGATAGAGGTGCTATTTTCCCTGGAAGACGTTTCTTACGCTACGCGGTAATATAACATACCTCTCTGTGTGCTTTCTGTCTGTTCACACCATATGGCCGGATTGCCTGGTTCCCCGAACACAAGTCGCTCTTTTTGAGTGATGAATCATGAGGAAGACTCCCAAGCTCTTCGCACGGGAGGTAGAAGCCGATGGCCGGTTAAGACAAAGTTTACAACACATATTATTCATAGAATAATATATATCATTACACATTTGGCTGTTGATCAAGATCATCGATTATAGTATCCAGGGAGCAGTCCTCTTGTGAAAGACGGGTGACATGCATCACCTGATCATGCACCAGGTGTAGTGGCACTTCTTGTCCATCCAATCCCACGGGACCAACCCGTGCCATACGCTCGGGATTCAATCCGGCGAACGGGTCTTGATCATCGCCCACACCTCCCGTGCTCCCTCCCGGCAAGCCAAAGTCTTCCACAGCTCGAACCTCCTCCGAGCTCCCTTGAATCGATCGACGAGTTCGGATAGCCCTTCGAGAGGCTGTTCGGCCGGCCATAGCGCCTGCACCATGTTCTTCATTGCTTTCCGCGCACGTCCATGGAGGGCGGTCAGCTCTTTCAGCAGGTTTCCCTGGTATGATCCGATCTCCTCTTCAGGATGCCCGGACAAGAGGCATCTACATGAGGCGAATGCTTACTTTTACTTCCTTCGTAAGAAAACCTTATTGATGATAAAATCACACTTACCTAACATGCCCTTCTGAAGTTTGTGGTTTTCTTATTGGGCTTGGGCCAATTGAATTTTCAAATTCTTAATTTCTTCAGCCTGCTTTTTTACAACAAGACAACCATCCTGATGCTGGGACTCGGCGTACCGCTGAGAGTCTCGGGCTTCCTCCAGGTGCCTTTGCATATGCCTTATTGATTCAGCTGCTACACGACATCCTTGCGTCAAACATGGTGGTATATTAAGATTAAAAGTAAAGGTATACTCACCATGGGCCTCCCGGGTGAAGCTCTTCACTTGTTCCACTTCGGCCTTCATAGACTTCACTTCTGCGCGGCTATCTTCCAGCTCCTTGGCTAGTTGCTTGGTCTGCTGCTTTGAAGCCTGCGTTAGCAGTAAAACAACATGGAGATCCTTAATTCGGTTGTTTCAAACCAATTTAAGTCTCGAGGGCTACTGGGTTTACATGAGTGTTCGGACTCTACAAAGTCCGATCACTTACCTGCATGCTGGCCGATATCAACTTCATAGCTTCGCCAAACCTGGCTCGGGCAGCACTAATCTGTGCATCCGCCGATTGAAGGGCACTAAACTCTTGTTCGGAAAATATCGGGTGCCGCATAGCCTCCCATCGTCGCCAGTGATTCGTGTCACTTCCCATTTCCGATTTGGTAATGGATACACCGTCACCAGAATCCGCGGGTACTGGATTGGCCATGAGGGCTTTGGTAGCAGGATCGGCGTGAGCTGCGGCTCTGGCATTTTGGGGCTCACCGAACACCGCGATGACCTCTTCGACGGGAGAAGACTGGGAATTTCTCCTAAGTATTTCAATGAAATAAATTGTCGTAAGGCTCTATTGATTATGATGATCAGCGGATGACCAAACAATGTACCTTTGGGTTAAGCGGGCAGGCTGATTTGTCCTCATGGCCGGCTCTTTGATAGAATCCCTGTGGACTTCCGATTCGGCCATGGTCTCGGTTGCCGGCGCATGGCGCGCAGACCGACGGCACTTGGGAGTCGGAGTCGGCGCTTTTAGGGCGCTGTTGGTAGTTTGCCTCTTACGGGACGAGCTCTTCTTCTTCTTGTCCATGGCAGGGATGGAGAATGACCCGGGCTAATCGACTATGATATCCACTAGGGATTGGTCAAGGCTGACCTGATAAAAGGCTCAGTCTTCAAAATTAATTAGAAGATTTGGGTCCCCATGGAAACCCAGATCATCATCATGTGCGTAGCTTTCGGGCTGAGGAGCTGGACAATTGACTGTCTCGATGAAGCTCCTCCATTCCTATTCGCGCAAGACTCCGGTCAAACGAAGTACGGAATGAAAATTCAGAACTATGTTCGTAGAGGGAAAAGGGCTTACCCATTCAATAAGATTGTGGGCTGAGTATCCTTCTTTGGCTGCCACCGAATAAAGTCCTCTTGCTCCCCTTTATACAGGTCAGCAAGGGTGGTGGCCAGCGCCGCCAGGTTGGCAGGCCCTAGTCTTCGGGAACGTGTGGTGTCGCTTGTCCCATTGTAGCGCCACAAGGGGTGCACCCTCTGTTGGAGGGGTTGTACACACAGGGAGATGGCAGCGGCCATGACATTGATCAAGGTTAGTTGATGGTGGACAAGCATCCGCACCTGAGCCGCCAGTTGTACCTTTTCTTCAAAGGGCGTCGGAGTATTTGGGTAGACCTGTCCGAGCTGGCTCGAACTGGGAGACGTCTTCAATATAAAACCATTCCGAAGTCCACTCTTCGGATTCCTCCGGGGTGCCCACCGGATACCCCGTCCCCGCTATGCAGCACACTTCGGCTCCGCCGACCTCCAAAATTGTCTTGTCCCGAGTTTGGGGGACGAGACAAAAATATTTTCTCACAATACGAAATGCGCTTCGCAGCCTAAGAACATCTCGCAGAGGGTCACGAAGCCTGAGATGTGCAAGATGGACCCCGAGGTAAGGTGGTGGAGCTGAATACCATAGAATTTCAGCAGTCCCCTTAGAAACGGGTGGATGGGAAACCCGAGGCCCCGCAGGAGAAAAGGGATGAAGCGTGCATGTTCCCCCTTGTGAGGATTGGGGAAACGCTCAGCGAAGACCTCGTCGTTGTAAGAAATTAAGCCTGTGTGGGTCACCGCCAGATTTGAAGGAGGGAGATACCCCTGGGTCTCCAGATTACTGAGTCGCAGGGTTGGTACGGAGCAGCTGGTCCAGTCCCCTGGACGTGAGCCATAGGGGCACGCGGAGGAGCTAGGGATGTTGGCCATGGTTTTCGAGGATCTTCCGCTGGGAGTTTTTTTCCGATGGGGCAGAAGAGGATGTGGTCTCAACCACAATTTTGTTTGATTAAATGGGTGGTCCCTCCGTTGCGGAGGGGTAAGATTGTAAAAATCACTGACCACTCGCCCCCGTGCGATGCGCGAAAATCAAGGGACATGGATGGTTATTGTAATGAACCTACACTCACGACGCTTGGGATCTTACCGAAGATTGGTTGGTTGTCGAACAAGGAGAAGTGAGGGACTCGCCTTGCAAGCCAAAGATGACGACACGAGGAGATTGACCAGATATATATCGGCGTTGAAGGATAGTCCGGGGGCTACTGAGGGAGTCCCGGATTAGGGGGTCCTTGGACGGTCGACCTATTGCTTATGGGCCGAACTATATGGGCCGCAAGGTGAACATTGGATGATGAAGGTCATCGACGCTAGGATGGAGACCTCAAGGAGCCATGCCGTATCCTCCAAGTCATCGACTGTAGATAGGCATGTTTATCTCTTCGGCATGTAACCGACCATGTGTAAACCCTAGGTACCCTCAACGTCTATATAAGCCGGAGGGTTTTAGGTTGTAGATACAGAATAACTCATCTAGGGTTAGCTATTCGATCTCAAGGTAGATCAACTCTATAACCCCCCATATTATTAATACATCCAAGCAGGACGTAGGGTATTACCTCCATAGAAGGGCCTGCACCTGGGTAAATCTGTGTCCCCTTCGTCTGCTGTTACCATCGATCCAAGTCAAACAGTTCGGGACCCCTTACCCGAGAGCCACCGTTTTTGACACCGACAATAAGAGCATCTATAGCCAAACTTGGCAAATCCGGCCTCTCAAACGCCCGTAGACGCGCCCCGGACACGCCCGCAGGCGCATCCGGACGGGCCCTCATTTTCGTTCCGTGCATCCACATATATCAAATCCAGACTCTCAAATCCATGCAAATACATGCACGTCGATCATGTCGCACGTAAAATAAGTAGCGTTGGTATCAAGCGTACATAGCGTTTACATAAAATTTATTTGAAGTGCTAAACTCAAGCATTGCCTCCTTGGTTGCCATTGTGGATCCACATGTGATCCACAAGATCATTGAATAGCTTCGTGTGCACCTGGTGATTTCGAAGATTTTGATGCATCTGCAGAAAATTCTAAAGCTAGGCCGCATCTTGATCCTCGAGGATTTCAACTTGTTCTCCGGGAGCTTCAAAATTATGGGTTTGAGATACACCTTCACCCTCATCCTCAACAATCATATTGTGTAGAATAACACAATATGTCATCAGCTGCCACAAAGTTTCTGATTCCCACATCATTGCAGCACTCCGCACAATTCCACAATGAGCCCGAAGCACACCAAATGCCCTCTCCACATCCTTCCTAGCCACTTCCTGCATTTTTGCAAAGTGGATATGTTTGTTGCCACGCGGCTCGGATATGGTCTTCACAAATGCTGCCCACTGAGGATAGATACCGTCGGCAAGATAGTATCCCATGTTGTAGTCTCAGTCGTTGACGGTGTAGTTGCATGGCGGTGATTCCCCATTGCAAAGCCGGCTGAACACCAGAGATCTTTGGAGCACGTTGATGTCGTTGTGAGAACCGGGCATTCCAAAGAAAGCATGCCAAATCCATAAGTCATGTGATGCCACTACTTCTAGTATAATGGTGGCCTCTTTGGTGTGACCTTGATACATCCCCGCAGACCTTTGGGGTAGTTTTTCCATTGCCAATGCATGCAATCAATTGATCCGAGCATTCCTGGAAACCCCCTTGACTCTCCAATAGCCAACAACTTCTCTGTGTCCTGCGCATTTGGTTCTCTGAGATATTCCGGTCCAAACACCTCAACCATGGCGCGAGCCAACTTGACAGTAGTCTTCAGGCACGTGCTCTTCCCCATCCTGACCATCTCACCAATGGCGTCTGCAACAGTACCAAGTGCAAGCATCCTCATAGCAGCCGTGCACTTCTGCTTGGCCGAGAAAGAGAGTTGCCCGCAGCAATCCCTCTTCAGCTTGAAGTAGTCGTTGCGTGACTCCATCCATCAACAATGCACAAAAACAATGGTTTCCTCATGCGAAAACGGCGACGAAACCATGTATCATCCAGGAAAGTAGGTGTGGGAGCAAAGTAGTCCTTGTGCAGTAGCTTTGCTCCGGACACCCTATCCCGGTTGATCACTTGCCGGTCCATTTCCTCTTGCATGCTCATGAGCATGAGCATGTCCACTTCTTCTTCTGAATCCGAGGAATGGAAGAACTCATCTTCAATCGTTTGGTCAAGCTCAGTCGGTCCATACTCCTCGTCCGATGAAGCATCTGAATCCATCGTTTATCTAACAAAATCACAATAATTCCGGTCGGTCAATGTGTCGAACACATCAAGTGCAAGGCGGAGGCTGAGTTCTGACGGATGTACGACAGTGGCGTTTGGGCCGGCGACGACGTCCCCCGTGGTAAGGATGGGCTCGCTCCTCCGGAGCTGGCGTCGGAGAGGCTGAGCTCGAGACGGACGGCGTGGGGGCGGAGTGCCAGACGGACGACGAGGAGGAGGAAGAAGAAAGGAGATAGCAAATGGATCCGGTTGCTCTTCGGGGGGGAGGGGATTTGGTGCAATTTGGGATGGGGACGGGTTGTCGGGTCCGACGTGGCGGGCGTGCCCGGACGCCACATACCCGCCTCATATTTGGGTTGGATATGAGGGTGCCGCTCAACCCGGGCGTTTGAGGGTCGTTTGAAGGGTCCGTCTGGGTCAAAAAAAAAGGTGACCGGGCAAGCGTTTGAGACGGGTTTGGGAGGTCCGGTTGTAGATGCTCTAATATTATATAAATACGGTCAAACATAAAAAATTTGGCTTTTCAATAATGTGAAATACATTCTTTAAAGGACAGAGGGAGTAGTGTTGGAGTTGTCCTAAAATAACAGGTGTAGTCACTCGCCAAAAAGACAAAAAGCAGGTGTGGTCGGCAGCTGGGAAGGGGGTCCAGTTGCTCGTCCGAGCCCATCATTCCCAGCGGAAAGCAAGCTGACCTGTGCAAAAGGTAGACTTTTCGGTCATTCAGTGACCAGAAGCACTGAGCCGTTGCTACACCCGGCCGGACGAAGTAAAAGCTCTCCCCCACCCCACCCCAACCCAAGTCCAAACTTCAGACATGGCCGAACACCAAGCCCCAAAATCCCGTCGCCTCCAAATTCCACTCCGCCCCGGCCGCCTGTAGCAATAGCAAGAAGCTACTCTGTAGAAGACATGGAGGGCGACGAGATCTTTGCAAGCCTAGACTCGCTCTGGTTCCACTCCAGCGTCCTTCACCGGCGGCCGCGCTTCAAGCAGCACTCGGAGGAGTTGAAGCCGCCCGGGAAGCAAGACCAACACCCCAAATGCGTCGACGGCGAGGTGACGCTGGGAGCGAGAAGAGCAGATCCGAGAAGCAGGGCGCTCGACGAGCGCATCGAGACATGGCGGGAGGAGCAGTGGCGGCAGACGCTCGTCGTCGCGGCGCCGCCGTCCCGGTGCTCGCCGGAACTCCCTCCCGCCCCCGGCGATGGCGTCGCCATGAAGGCGCATCTCAGGTCGTGGGCCCATGCCGTTGCTTGCTCCGTCAGATAGAAGGCGCTCGATCAGTTCAAAATCTTGCAACTTGGTACGATGTTCACATATATCTGAATAAAGACACATCGCCCAGCTTCTAAGTTTCACATGATATCTAATCTCCTGCACGTTTCGATCTGCCAACTGTGAATCTGTGCAGAAAACTGTGAATCTGTGCAGAAAACGGAAAATGCACAATTCCGCTTCGAAATTTGAAGAAATTTCTTTACTTTTACACGTTGTGGGAGTAGCCAGGGGCTACTGTCTATTGTACACTTGTTTTACATCTGGGATCTGCATCCTATGGGTGATTTACAGATCGGCATCAACCAACTCTAGAACATGATTTACAGATACTGCTAACACGTCGAATCGAGGGCGAGAGAGCAAATGCTATGCAGCTCTCCTCAAATAATTAGACTATACATTGAGGGTTAACTAACGCTTCATAGAACCACTCATCTGATGTGGAACGATCGTGTTCTCACTCCTGGTTGGACGCTGCCTCTGGAAGTTTGAATGTCGGAGGCCTGTCTGCGCCTTTCCTCGAGTATTCTCGCCACCTCCTTGCCGCCGCCGCCGCTCGCTTCACTCTTTCCTTTGTGTCCTCGTCTGTTTAATATGTAACCAGGAGTATTAGAACACAGAAAGGCAAAGGATGGGAGCCCAAATGAGCTGAGCAACTGGCGTATGGCAAAATATGCTACTTTTACCGTTCTTTTGGTATCTTGTTGGTGATCCCCATATATCACTCCATGAACTGCCCTTGTTAGAATCGTCTTGGCTCATCCGCATTCTGACCTTATTCTGCAAGACATTACAGGAGGTTCATGAAAGAGTGAAAGACACATGCAGTTCATATGTGAAAAATAAGAAGTTTATGATCCTAACATTCCTAAATTGGATCTCCGTTGTACATATAAAGAAGTAATGTATAGAATAGAGAATTATACCATGACTTTTGCTTGTCTTTTCTCCCAGCGCGTACTTGCCTGACAGCAGGAAAGATAACAGAACATGTTAAGACCTACATAAACCTCACCGCTAAAAAAAGACCTACATAAACTGTGGTTTAAACTGCATAGAGTTTTTTCTTTCAAAAAGGAGGTTATCCCCCGGCCACTGCATCAGAACGATGCATGCGGCCATCAATAAAACTGCATACAGTACGGTAATAACAACTTCAGAAGGTGGACGTATTTAGAAATATGTACATTAATTTTTATGATGAGTTGCATAGAGCCCATCCATCACCACACGAGAAAGTTAGCAGAGATGAATGTAATTTACACGAGCAAAGATATTACCATCCGGAACACATCAAATGAACTCCCCATCCCAGAAAGCATCAATGCAACCTGCTCAAATGAGAAACAAATCATATGATATTTACAAGTTAGGTTAATCTAGTATGATAGAAAACAGCAGAGTGATTGCATATTAACTAACTGAAGAAATTCCTCACATTCACTCTCTCGACTCTGCGCATTTCATCCTCAAGGAGTGAAACTTGTGCTGCTGAAGTCCAGTGGATGCAGTCAACCGGACTGGATACACAAAGTTTAGAGGTTTATGAGCATTACTATTAGCAGTTACAAACTCCCTAATAGAAAAAAACATTCATACTGTTTGGCACAAATGAGAGCATACACATTCAGTGATACAAATCAAATGATGCAGACATGGGGCTCACCAACTGTCAATGGCTTCTTGAATTAGCTCTTCATTGCCTGATTGATTGTAAACTCTTGCACGCCCATAATCCTCCTCAATTTCGAAAACCTTGGAACACACATTAGCACAGTTTTTACATCCTGCACAGATGTGAGCAGACAGCAAAACTTAAATAAGAACCCAGTTTAGATAATCTGGCAGTAGCTCCTGATCAGGTTATAGCCATCAGTAGTAGAATTACCTATGCAGCTAAACTCATCGACAAACACATGATCCCTGGGTGCATCATCCAAGAAGGGGTTGGTTGCTGTTGCAGTATAGCCATTGATCTCATCATACACCGCTCGCTGGATGGGGTCGGTAAGTACCTGTTCATCCCTTGCTCATGTTAACTTCGTAGATTAGATTGCAACGCATATTTCCCTGAAAAAGGATCATCCGGTTTTCATTTCTCGGGATTTTACCGTGTAAACCTCGTTGATGAACATGCAGAAGTTGGTCACATCGGGGTCGTTCCCGCTGAGATCTGGATGGCACGCCTTCATGCAATTGTAGTACGCTTTCTTGATCTGCTGAGGCGTTGCATCCGGCATCTGAAAACAGGAGGAACCATTTTCAGCTCGCTAGAAGGGGAAAGAAAGAGTATTGTTTTTCCACAAGAGCGCGAACGAGTGCTCAGAAGAAGCTGAAGCACTTACGACGCCAAGAACGGCGTAGTAATCTTCGGCGGCGCCCCCCTCCGGGCTGCGGGGTTCCGTCGCCACCGCGGACACCCTGAAGCCCCTCCTCCCCCACGTCCTCCGCCTCCGGTGGCGGTCTCTCCTCCCGGCGCCGGCCAGCCCCGCGACAGCCCATCGACGGACACTGCCGGAGCAGAGGACGGCCGTGGAGGAGGAATGGGACTTGGCCACCAAGTCGGCCAGCAGCGGCGGCGACAGTAGAGGAGCCATCCGGTAGAGGATGCTCGATCGCGCGCGAGGGAGGGAGGGAGGGAGGGAGGAGGCCGGCCGGATGGATCCGGTGGCGGTGGGGCTTTGCTTGCTCTGTTTTGCTGCGTTTTCCTGGCGGCCTGCGTTATTATGGTTTTTCTCCGCCACACTTCTCCCGCGATTTTTCTCCATCATTCTTCTTCGCAACCGTGACCTTGCTGACACCTGTATTTGCCAGGATACCCTCGACTTCTTATTATTTCTCAATGGCAGATGTGACAGTGACGCCTACCGTGGCTTGCTGCTGGACTTCCCGATGCTCCAAGCCACGGAGACCGGGGGAGTCCGTACAACTGGTGTTCCTGGAGTTCGAGAGTCGTCTGGCATATCAAATTGTGGAAGCATACAAGCTTCTTGAGTGAACAACGAGATCTTGTACAATTCACACCACAAGAGGACACGTAAAGAACGATTCATGTACGCCTCGTGATCTTAATAGACTTATTCCGATGGGCAAGACGTGATGATCTTGTGTAATTGTGTCCTCTAATTATGTACTTTCACTGTCTGGAATTAGTTGACGAATGTATTTATCTATGGAGTGTAACTCTGTAAAAACATCTACAGTCGGATTTAGGGATTGTTTGGCTCCCAACCACACCATGCCATAACTTACCTTAAGCAAGTTTGATCAAGTTAGATGGATGTCTGTTTAGTTCTATCCACACCTAAGGCAAACTTTTTTAATGAGTAGTAAACCCCACATGTCATAGACACAAAAAGTGTGGCAAGATTTTCTTAGATAAGTCAAAGTGTGGCTAACAATTTGAGCAATTCAAGTAAGGCAAGTGTGGCAAGTGTGACAAAAATAATGTGGCAAGATATGACAAAGATAGTCACAATCCAAACAATCCCTTAGTAAATCTGCCCCCTATAAGTCCGAAACAGTGACCGGCCACGTCTTAAATTTGTCATTCTGCATCCGAGCCTCTCATATTTCAACCCCTAATTTCATACAAAGCATGCAAAAAAATCCTACGTACAATGTACTATCCTAGGTAACATCGTCGAAGATGTCCACGATGTCGGTGCCGGATGTCGGGTAGACGACCACGTAGGCTTTGGCTCCTCCTCCTGCCTCATCCATGTAGGAAAGCATCTTCGCCTCCTCCGCGGCCTGCCCCGCCTCCATCTCCTACCGATGACGGCGCCTGATCTCTGCATCCGACTCCGAGCGGACGGAATCAGGGATGACCCGCTGCTCCGCATGTAGATCCGCGTCCCCGACATCCTCCTCCTCCTCCTCCTCCTCCTCCTGCTCCTCCTCCTCCTTCTCTAGATCCACTGCATCCGGAGGTAGCCTCGCGTCGATCCGGGTTTTGCGACTTGCTCGAATTTTCTCAAGGAGCTGCAGTTGGTGCTCCGACGTTAGAAGGTGGCGGCGGCATGGGGGCATGTGTTAAATAGCTGGGCTAGGAACGACGGCGGTCGACGGGGAGTGGATAGTGGCGACGGACGGGAGGAGGAAAATGTGAAGGGGTAGGGTTTCGGTGCTGGCGATCGGCTTAAATAGCCGGGCTAGGGACTACGGGGCCCGCCGGAGCGGTGCCACACGACGACATCAATACAGCGGAGGGGACGAGTTTTGGACCGCCGGGTTCGGGGCTGTTTTCGTATGGAACCCCAACGTCAATCCTACGTGACGGACGTGCCCGGACACCCCTATATCCATCCTATATTTGGGCTGAATATAAGGGGTGTCAGTCAGCTCGGACGTTTGAGACACCCTTCTGGGTCGAATTTTCATGCCCGGACAGTGACCGGAGTATACGTCCGGACGTTTGAGACAGGTTTGAGACGTCCGGCTGCGGATGCTCTAGTAGAGTGATACATTCGTGTTGTCTTCCCTAGTACAAGATGTTAAGTGCGAGTTACAAAATATCTCATTTAAGAGTAGTGAGTTTCCATCTCATTGCTAAATTTGAGAAGGTTGGATAATGTAGGGGCTATATATTCATGCTTCAGATTTCAACAGAAAAGGTGTGGGTCCTAGGCTCCTGGTTGAGAATCTATAACGGACTGGTGGTGGTGGTAGTCGTGATAGAGATGTGATTTGTCAAAATTAAAAAATTGATGTGGAGATTGAGAATAATGATTATGTCTGGCTAGGCTGACTTGGCAGCTTCACTGCCTCCACTTTTGAGAGCAGTGTAAGGGATGGGATCCGTCACCCGTAGCCGCATCGTGAGGAATCGTCCAAAAAATATATTCGAAAATAGCAGACATCTTCTCAAGAAGAAAAAAATCCCCAATCTCTGAGCGATGCAAGCAACCAGAAAAAATGAAATCAAACTAAACAGAAGTGTTGGAATCACCCATTTCATTTGTCAAACCACAAAACACATCATCAAATTGTTTAACTAATGTAGGGACGAGCCTCGTTAACAAACAATAAATCTTCTTTCTTGGTCAATATTTCCTTCCGGGAGGCACCGATAGATCTGGTTATTAGGTATTTTAGCTTTTACCATTTGAATAAACAAATTAGTATAATAAGATAATACCCTATGGAATATAATTGCATATCCATGGTTTGAGATTGCTAGCCAGGCCTGAGGCCTGGTATAATAAGATAATACCCTAACTACCACGCAATAGCAAGCACCAACATATGACACGCACTCAATGTATTTTATTTCTTTCACCAAGGTCATTGGATCGACCCTCTTTCTGGTAGTATAACTTAGGTTTGTTTTTAACAACGAAGACATGCTAGCTGAGACACTAGGCCACAAAATAATAATATCGGCAGAGCGAATGCCCCTTCCTTTCGGAACTGGATCCTCTAACATTAAGAAGGGATGTTAGAGAAGCTACAGTACCCTAACATCCCTTCTTTCAATTCATACGATTAAGGCTAAAATGGTTTACATTAGTTTGCAAATTACAGATCTACTATGTACATTCATAGTAATTATACAAACAAATTGATGGTGAAATAAAATTAATTTTGAATTATTTATATCTACAGTAAATAACAACAGTAAATAATCTGCTAATATTTTCTAACTTTTCTTCTAAACTTTACACTAGGCAAGCACTGTAGCAGCGTGACATTCCTTCTCTATGTCACAGGATCCGTCCCCCCCCCCCCCCAACCGGAACCAAATCCTCTAGCATTGAGAAGGAAAGTTATAGAAGCTAGAGTGCCCTAGCTTGCCTTCTTACGTATATTTATAGTAATTACATACAGACAAATTGATGGTGAAATCAAATTAATTTTAGATTATTTATATTTACAGTAAATACCTACACCAAATAATTTGTTAACACTCCCTAACCTCCTTTCTTCATTTTACATTAGGCTAACATTGTAACACCGTGACTTTCCTTCTCAATGTTAGAGGATCAGGTTCCCCTTCCCACCCACCTCACACTTCTTGAAGACCCCCCCCCCTCCGCCGCCGCCAAGGGCTAGAATGGTACTACATGCATTTGCACCTTGTTTGTTCATTTATTCCCCGAAAAACTATCTGAGTGCTTGTGAGTTGCAATGGATCCAAAATAGACAAATACATGCATATTCACAGAATGAAAGAAGATCATCTCGTTTTTGGTGCATATATCACTAAAAGTATGGTAGCTTTTGCCCAAAATTTTATTCTATTTCTTTGTTTGGATGAGGCACGGGAGGATGGATCTTGTCTCAAGGACTGCTGGGTTTTCTTCAAATGTGGATCATAGTGCTCATATCCTATGTAAACATATCATAGCCTCCCTCACATGTGTTAGATGCTGATCATATGGTTAGAAATGTCAAATGATACACACATTATAATCACTAACTGGATCTTTCTTAGGAGTAGATATATAAATTCAGATACAAAAGTAAATAGGATGGCTGTGAGGGTCTCAGTAGCACAATTATTGATTAAAAAATAGATCGTATCTTCATTCTTAGCCAATCATATATTTTTTGAAATCAATTTTTTTATGATAGCTTAGATAATCACTCTTTTTATACTCTGTTCATTTCAAAAATAGAAGACACATTTGGCTTTTACACCCTTCGGTAGAAATTTTTGACTAAGTTTTGCACTTACACTTACTAGCTAATTGGAAGTAAGAAGTGTAGTTTTTGTATTCATGACGAGACAATCAAACACCTCTTTTTTTAATGTAAAATTTTCTCATTCTATCTGGTCAATCATCCAAATAGCGTCCAATTTGTATCCGCCCGTAGGTGTTGCCAATATTTTTGGTCATTGGCTGCACGAAATTTCAAATAGGTTCAAAATGCTAATTTGGGTGGGAGCATATGCCATATTATGGGCACTCAGACTATGTAAAAAATGATTTGATTTTTGAGTGGAAAACACCTCTCCTTTGCAGATTATTTTTCGCTATACACACTTGCTTTGTACGTGGTCTACGTTACACCAAACGGAGTATCAACCGTTGTTCAAGACGGTATGTATTGGGTTGGAGCGGGTGGCTAGATAGGTCTTTATCCAACATGTGTGGCAGCATAATCTCCGGAGTGGTGCACCATGACATAGGAATAGTGTCGGTCCTATATGATCATCTTGTTGTTGATACGTCAGTTTTTTTATCTTCTTTTGGTTTGCCTTTGATTTGTTGTGTGCATCTTAATTATGCAGAGGTCGATTTTTTCTCATCATGCTTTGTATACGTTTGATGCTAAATTATGGGTCAACAAAATTACCTTTTATCTGAAAAAACTAGCTAATTGTTTGCATTACAATGGGAGCATATATATTCTAATGGTTTAACACCAATCATGTCTAACATATATATACCTTACACCCACCATATTCTAGACTGAGATAAAATGCATCGTTAGTCACACAACTCTTACTAGAGGGACACTTTTTTCAATATCTTCTAAAATGTCGTAAAGTGGTCACAGGACTTTGTTTTATGGGAAAATTGGCCACATACTGATATCGGTATGGGTGCTAAGATGGCATGCAGACTAGTCTAGATTTTTGCAAACAGTTCCCTGGCTATATTTTTTGGGGTGTTGTCCATAAGAACTTTAGTGCGAATTTTCTCAAACACCTTATGATCAGTATCCCCATGCCCACACCATTAGATTGCAACCGACGTTCGCCTTGACCTCCATCGGACACCCTCTCTAGCATGCCTAGCAACTTGACCTGACATGCCTCATGAAATTTAATGCGTTCAGTGGACACAGGTGAAAGTGTAATGATGCCCTTAATGATATTTTGATATTGATGACAATATACATATAAGGGAGTAATCATGTTTGTCAAGCATATCTCAGATTTTAGTCCCCGAGGAATGATGTGTGGATCATGACTACTTAAGTGTATAATGCTCAAGAATGGAGAGACAAGACAAACCGCTTATGTTTTTTTGGTTTGTTCTTGAGTATAGCGATCCCGCACTATTAAGAGGGGATCATTGATACGCGTGAAAGACTTGCTCAAACCATAGATACTTCCTTCATTTCATTCTTACACCCACAATACAGCCCTAGGCACTCGACCATATTGTTCATTTTTTCCCTAGGTTGTGCCCTCTTTGGTCTCTGTCTCACCAGACGATCGCTATTCACCGGACGTCTGGTCACTCACTGCTCATTGGACGTCTTTTCCTTATCGGAAATCCAGTGTTTCTGAAAAGCTCCACCACTGTTCAAGATATGCCCCGATATGTTGATAAATTGGCTGATTTATCGCTTACCGTTGTCTGACCGATAAGATAAATATGTCGATAAATTGGCCGGTATGCTGATAAATCGGACGATATGTCGATAAATCGGGCGATTTACCCCTTATCCCGGGTCGACTGATAAGTTCCCCATAAGCATATTCCCCAACATGGAGCTCAACGGAACATAATTGATGGATTTCTGGTCTTCACCGGAAATATGATCTATCTTAGGTAAAGCCAAGTTGTCGGAAGGCCGGTCCTCCTCGGACGTATCGTCCTTTCGGACGACCGACTATCTCCGGAAATCATGTGTGATCTCACGATAGCCAAATTGTTATATTTTCAGTACTCACTGCATGTTCGGTACCTTGCACCAGATTTATCAGATGTGCGACAAAAATATCATCCGAGCTAGTTTTTCACTTCACTTATCCTCCCACGTGTACTAGTTGTCAGATGACCGGTAATCGTGTCGAAAGTCCGGTCCTTGCTTAGCCATCGGCCGTCCGGTAAGTTCTCAACTTAAGTAACTCCAATATCCATTTTAGTGCTTCTACTATACATCCACTCTATCAATCCTAGAGGGTTGACCACTCCATTCAAAAGATCATAAGAACCCTAGAAGTGCTCTATCTCCCACCCACACACAAAATCTTAGATCTCGAAAGCATTTGTGTGAGTTCTTGAGAGTTGTTTGATGAGTCATATTTTTACACTCATTCGAACCATGTTTAAACCGAGATATTTTGTTAAAATAGAGATATTCGCTCCTATATTGCCACTAATGATTGATGAATGCAAAGGATTTCACAAATCCTCTCTTTGATATTTTTCCACAGTAAATGGGCTAAAAGGGAAGAATCACATGGGAGAAAGGAAAGGAAAGAAAATGGAGAAGAAACAAGTTACTAGGATGCACCAGAAGGCCACTAGGGTCAAACATGACGTTCCACGCGACTGCACGTGCTTGCATGAGCGGTCATTTGGCATGGAAACCATGGCAGGTCGTCCACCTGAAAAACTTTTATAAAGGGGACCCCGTTGAAATGTCAACAGAACATCGTCAAGCATAGCCAGATCCTCTTCATCCACAAACTCTAGACGCCACCATTTTCATCTCCATAGCCATCTCCAACACCATAGTGCTCTCTCTTGTAGTTTATACGTGTAATCGTGCATCGCACAAGGCATCCATTGTAAGACATATTGCAATCAATCAATCCCAAGATGTGTTAAGGTATTTGGTGAAGGAATCAATGGAAGTATTTGACACAACGTCTCGTATGTGTGAAATAAAATTGTTTCGTGAAGTGTCTCTTGTCTTGTCCGCAGTTTTCATCCATGCAGGTACCCAAGATCATGGAGATCGAGCACTGGTGAGGCTAGGAGCAAGGGTACATGAAGTGTTAGACCAAACACCGGTGACGGTAAGGTTTAGTAGGGTAACATGGATCATATCCTTGGGGATTCATGAGGTGTAGTCATTAAACACCCAATGCTTTTGTCTAATATTATTATCTTAATTATCATGGCAACCCCTCGAGGCAGATAGGGCCTTCAATAGAACAACCGATTCTTGATGGAGGACTCGTGCCGGTCAAGATGTTATTTGTCACATCCCCCACACCGATACAAAGCAAGCACCTCTTGGTGGTGAATTCCCATGCACAGACTAATATCATTTTTTATCCCAACACCAATACATGGTTGTAAGCATTAAGACCTCATTCCCGTACCTTCTTTTTATTATAAGTGTTGAATCACAATTTGCTTGGTGATCCGATCAAAAGCTGGATTGAGACTTTAGCAAAAGCTTGCTAGAGACCATTGCTAAAAGGGAATCTTCCTCTCATGGTTTTGATACCCATGGTCATCTCTAGGGAAATGGGTGTGGGATACCCTTTCTTGTTCCAATACTAGATTATAAAAAGGAGATATCAAGCCCTTTTTCTAGCTCCGTTGCCGGGGAGGAGTTTAGTATTTCTAATCTTTGTGTTTAGAGTTTGTTGTTAAAGTTAATTTTGAGCTTTTTTTACATTTTACTTTTTAGTTTAACTCTTATTTTGTTGCAATTCTTGTAGTTGAAAATACTAAAAATTACTATGGCTCACAATCTTGGGAGTTTTGTTACTCCTAGCAACAATTTCATGCGTGAACCAATAGCACAACCCGATATTTCAACTGCAGAATATGAGATCAAACCAAACCTAGTTTCCATGGTTCAACATGACCAATTTGGAGGCTCTACTTCTAAAGATGCAGGTATGCATTTACAAAATTTTACTGAATTGTGCAACATAACACGCATAAAGGATTATAACCCAGATGTTGTGAAACTTCGCTTTTTTCCTTTCTCTTTGAGAGAAAAAACTAAGGAATGGCCTTTAGCTTTGCCTAAAGTCAATATTACTTCTTAGGGTGCTTGTTGTAGTAAATTTTTATCTATGTTTTGTTCACCTACAAAAATTATATGATTACGTCCTCAGATGACAGGTTTAAAGCAGGAGGAGCGTGAGCCACTAGCGTTTGCGTGGGATAGAATGAAATAAGCTATAAGAAACTACCGCAACCATGGAATGGAGGAGTGGTTAATCCTTCATATGTTTTATAATGTCTTGAATCACATGTCAAGAACTATGCTTGATACAGTTGCAGGAGGAACAATCATGGGAAAGCCCATAGAAGATGTCAAGAAGATACTAGATGGTATGCTAGAGAACCATGCCCAATGGCATGTTGAGAGAACCACCCCCAAGAAGGTGAATGTCATAGAAAAATAGCTCAGAGTTGATAACCAAGCTATAAGAACCTATCTCTTTGATGAAAGGTAAATGAGAGGTAAATGTCAACTCCATCACTAATGAAGATACAAGTGATGTGAATTTTATTGCTCCTAATAGCTATAATCTCAATTGGAAAATAATGGGTATGCTCCTAAACTTCCTTATCCTAATAATGCAGGAGCATCCAATAATTTTAATGGTGATAATGGTAGCAATATAAACACTCTTGAAGAAACTCTTAAAAGTATTATTGCTAGCCATACTGACAAAAATGAAAACTTCAAGAATATCTTGAAGAATCATGATACCTTACTTGGTCAGTTGACGAGTAATGTTGTTGGACTAACAAATGATTTGCAGATATTTGAAGCCAGATCCAAGAAGATGGAGGCACAAGTGGCAAAGATAAGAGAGAGCCAAACCTTGATTTTAGTCGATTTTGTAGGTAAACGAGAACCTAACCCAGTTGAAGAAGTTAAAATGGGAAGTAAACGAATAGAAAGGTGAGGTAATTGACAAAATCCATGTACCAGAGTACAATTCTACTGTTACCAAAAAAATTTCAAGATGATATCCATGATGTATCCTCCACCTAAGGTATCTAATGCCGAGGCATATAATGTCTTTGTTGAACAAGTTCCAGCCAAGGTACATGAACTTGATGATGAAAGAAAGAAGCTATTCATTAAGTTACCAGCTAAGCAAGAAGATGCTTTTGAACCTACTATAGAGATTGAGCTAGGATTTAATAAGTTTAGTGCTTTATGTGGTCTAGGGGCAAGTATTTACACTATCCCCAAATATGTTTATGATAGTCTCAATCTTGTTCCTTACGCTAATACTGAGATTATATTGAATAAGGCCAACTCTAATTTTACTCAGGCAGTAGGCATTAAGCCTGGAGTTATAGTTCAAATTAATGATTGCCCTATCATGATTGATCTTGTCATAGTAGATATGCGTGAAGATCCAATTGCTCTTATAATTATCGATAGACCTTTTCTAAGGACTATCAAAGCTCCAAGCAAAACACCTATCATGTGATGAATAAAAATATAGCTCCAAGTGACATACCAATAGATTGGAGATGAAAGAGGGGATGCCTTCCGAGCACCCCAAGATTAGACGCTTGGGTCTTCCCCAAGCATAGGGTCTTGCGGCTTCTTATTCCTTCATCCATAGTTCTCTCACCCAAAACTTGAAAACTTCACCATACAAAACTCAACAAAATCTCGTGAGATCCGTTAGTATAATAAATATATAAAATACTTTAGGTACTACTATAACTGATTCATATCATTATTGCATATTTGGTACTATATTCCAACTTCTCCATGGACCATACCCCCTATACAATCCATAGCATCAGCAAACACAAGCAAACCTTGCAAGCAAAAAACAGAATTTGTCTAAAATAGAACAATCTGTAAAGATTTGTAGAAAAACTATACTTTTATAACTCCGAATATTCTGAAAAAATTAGTATAACCTGGGAAATTTGTATACCAATACTTTGTTAAACACTCAGATTAAAAAGTTGTTCCAGTAAAATCATAGAAATTCTGCACTAGACGCAAAAGTTTCTGTTTTTTGCACCGCATCAGTTCTACTATCTTCCAAATCATCCCAAAGGCTTTACTTGGCACAAACACTAATTTAAACATGAAAACACAATCATTACAGTAGAAATATCATGTAAATACACCAAAATAGAAAGGTTTGGGTTGTCTCCCAACAAGCTCTTTCTTTATAGCCATTAAGATATGCTTGGGATAATAATTATGCTCACATAAAAGACAAGAATTGAAGCACAAAGAGAGCACCATATAGCATCCAATTAACACACTTAAGTCTAACATACTTCCTATGCATAGGAAGTTTATAAGAAAACAAATTATCAAGACAAAAAGTATCTATCATATGCAAATAGGAAGAATAAAGCATTAATAATTTGAACATAAAGAGAGGTAAGTGAGTAGTGATGACCCACAAGTATACGGGATCAATCGTAGCCATTTCGATAAGTAAGAGTTTCAAACTCAACAAGGAGCACAAGGAAATGATAAGAAGTTTTCAGCAAGGTATTATCTGCAAGTGCTGTGAGTAACAATGATAAATAGTTTTGTAGCAAGATAATTCGTAACAAGTGACAAGTAACAATAGTAGCAAGTGTTCGTAACAAGTGACAAGAAACAATAGTAGCAAGTGTTCAGCAAGGAACAAAAGCAACTACTCACACATCATCAACATGTTCAAGATCAGAGGTATAATAATGGTGATCAAGGATCTAAACATAATATCTTCCACCAAGTAAACCAACAAGCATCAACTATGAGATGTAATTAACACTACTAGTAACCTACAGGTACCAATCTGAGGTTCTGAGACAAAGATTGAACACAAGAGATGAACTAGGATTTGAGATGATATGGTGTCGGTGAAGATGTTTGTGAAGAACGGTCCTCCCACGAAGGAGGAAGCATTGGTCATGATGATGGCTTCGATCCCCCCTTGGAGGGAAGTTTCCCCGGCAAAATATCTCTATCGGAGATAAAAGGGCCTCTGCCCAGGTTTCCGCCTCGAAGCAGTGATGCTTCATCCCTGAAGTATCTTATTAATTTTTTTCTTGGTCAAAACACACCTTATAGGAGAAAGGGGGGTCAGGAGACCTATTATGGCCCCACAAGGCAACATGACCTGAAAACCAAGAAAAAGGGTGAAAAATCACTAGACCCTAATGGGAGTGCCCTGTTGGCTTTTGGCCAGTAGGTGGCCCCCCTCTGGTATATTTTTGGCCCAATAATTCAAAAGTTCTCCATGAAATTTCAGGTCATTTGGGGTCCAGTGATTTTTCACCCTTTTTCTTGGGTTTCAGGCTAGAATTCCAGTTTCCAGCAGTTTCCCTCTTTGTGGTGTACCTCGCGAATTCAGAGAGAAAAGGCATAAGAATTGTATCATAATGAGGAATAATGGACAAGAATATAATAAATATCAATAGGAAATCATGATGCGAAAATGGACATATCATGTAGCATGGAAAATTCTATAACCATATTGACCTCTCTCATAATAATTACATGTAGGTTCATCTAGCAAATAAAATATGATGTACATTATCCACATGCACCAAAGTTTTACAATCTTCCAAGACAGTGGGATTAATATTAGCTAAAGTCATGACCTCTTCCAAACCTACTTTTAGTATCATTGCAAACATAAATATCAATAATAGATTCATCATAAATCTCAAAATCCTCAAGATCACAAGAAACATCATCATTATCACCCCAACCATGATCATTAGCACAATTGATATTCATAGAATTTATACTAACATAATTTCAATCATGATTTTACTTCAATAAATGTATCCCAATAGCATATTAATTCATCACTTCATTATTAACTATTGGTTTACAATAAGAAGCAAGTTTGAAAAGATTAGCAAGTGGATGAGGATACACTTATCTTTAAATTTTTCTTTTACTTTCTGTAATTATGTGACAAAGATAAAGATAACATAACCTGGAAAGTAAGAAGTAGAACAAGTGAAAGATAATTTATGTGTAGGGACCTGACAAGAATTTTATGATGCTCCGCGACAACGGCACTAGAAATTCTTCCTGCTGCCTATCAGCCGCGTTGGGATTTTATCGGAAGAGGATAGGAGATGCACTACAGTAGAGATAAGTATTTTTCTCAGTGAGAACCAAGGTTCTTGAACCAATAGGACAACCATTTCAATTTCCCTTAAACAACATCTACACACACAAAACCAGGCACTTGCACCCAATGTAGGCAAGAGAGTTGTCAAGCCCCTTGAACTCGTTACTTGCAAGGATTAAATATTGATAGAATAGATATTATAAATGAAAAATAAAAATAAAAGTAAATAAAGTGCATCAAGGTAATTAAGATTTTTTTTGTTTTTATGTTTAAGTAGACCCGAGGGCATAGTGTTCGTTAGAGGCTTCTCTCTCGAAAGTGGCATACGGTGGGTAGACAAATTACTGTTTGGCAATTGATAGAATTGCGCATAGTTATGACATGTTATTCATGACAATGATCATGTATATATGCATTACGTCTATAAACAACTAGACCGAAACGATTATGCATCTACTACTATTACTTCACCAATCGACCGCTATCCAGCATGCATCTATGGTATTAAGTTCATGACAAACGTTGTAAGGCTTGGATCAAGATGACATGATGTAGACAAAGTAAGACAAGAAATAGGTTCATACTCCATCATTTTATCCTTAATGGAAACAATAAAAATATGTGTCTTGACCCCTTCTGTAATGAGGATAGAGCACCGTAAGATTGAACCCATTACAATGCACCACTCCAACTGAAGATAAACTAATCTATTCGTCCAAACTAAACCGATAGATCAGGGAGAAATACGAAGCTATAAGATCATGCATATTGAAATTCAAAGGAGACTCAATAAATTTTCATGAACAATCTGACCATTAACTCACAATTCATTGGATCCCAACAAACACACCACAAAAGAGGATTACATTGAATAGATCACCGCGAAGATCGCGATGAACTTTGTATTGAAGATCAAAGAGAGAGAAGAAGCCATCTAGGTACTAGCTATGGACCAATAGGTTTGTGGTGGACTACTCACGCATCATCATGAAGGCAGCATGGTTGACGTAGATGGCCTCCGTGATCGATTCCCCCTAGGAGATCATTGAAAATGGTCTTCATATGGCCTCCCGTCAGAATAGATGCTTGCGGCAGCGAAAAAAGTGTTTTGGGTGGCTCTCTGTTGGTTTCCCGATATTTGGGAATTTATAGAAGTGGAATTAGGTTAATCAGAGCCATAGGGGCCCACAAGGCAGGTTGGTGTGCCTACCCCCCTGGGTGACCCCAGGTGCCTTGTGGCCTCCTTGTGCAGCTTCTTGGATCCACCAGAAGCTTCCTAGGTCTCTTTTGTCCAGAATAAATTGTCAAAAAGATTCATAGCATTTGGACTTCGTTTGGTACAGATTTCCTTGAAAAACAAAAGCAAGCAGAAAACAACAACTGGCACTTGGCACTGGATTAATAGGTTAGTAGCCAAAAAGGATATAAAATAGAATATAATTGCATATAAAGTATACTCGATTTATAATAAAATAGCATGAAACAATCAAAAATTATAGATACGTTGGAGACGTATCGGAGGTTATCACCACTTCTACATCAAGATATGGTGCTATTTGAATAAATTGTAATGAGATGTACTTAAGCTCGAGGAGTTTCAAAACACTCGTGTTGGCGTTTTCCAACATGTTTATTTTTATTTGCATGTGCTTTTCTTTTTCTTTTTTTACTTTTGCCTTTGTGATTTTTTGAATCGCAAGTTTTTTTTCAAACCCCCCAAAAAACATAATAATCTTCCCTTTGCTCTTGTTCTTCGTTTTAACCCCTTGGAGCTTGTTTGCATTTTGTTATCACACGAGTTGATCTTTGACATGACAACAAGGAATGCAAGAGTAAGGAAGAGAACTGTGTAAATTTGCGACCGCGAAGGTATGTTCTATAGCAAGTTGAAACACGGAGTTTAGGGTTTTGCGTGGGTTGGTAGACATCCAGCCTCACTTCTCAATATATAGATGATCACAATACAATTTCATACGTATACAAATACATGTACAAGGAAAATATACTAGACCCTACTTTACATGCCCCATCAATCTGAACTACATACAAGATTCGGATTGGTTCTAAAGCGGTCTAGCATCTGTCTAGTAGCGGATTTAGTAAAAACATCCGCTAACCGATCATCTGTAGAAATAAACCTGACTTCCAGTTCACAAGCAGCTACTCGTTCTCTCACAAAATGGAAATCAATCTCAATGTATTTAGTCCGAGCATGAAACACTGGATTCGCCATCAGGTAAGTTGCCTCAAAGTTATCACACCACAATATAGGAGTGCGCTGACATGGGACTCCAAGCTCTGTGAGAACTGAGTCTATCCAAATGGCTTCAGCCGTGCCATTGGCCAATGCCTTATATTCTGCCTCGGTGCTTGGTCTCGAGACTGTGGGTTGCTTCTTCGAGCTCCAAGATACAAGATTGGGTCCAACAAAAATAGCAAACCCACCAGTAGAGCGCCTATCATCAACACAGCCTGCCCAGTCTGCATTGGTGAATATACTCACTCCAGTAAACCTAGACTTACGAATCCGTAGTCCCATGTCTAGCATACCCTTGACATTTCTCAGAATACGCTTGACTGCTTCCCAATGATACTCTTTGTTCACTCAAAGGAGATATCAGGACGAGTGAGGGTCAAATACTGAAGTGCTCCAACCCCACTGCGATACCGAAAGGAGTCATCTCTACCCAGTAGTGCACCACTATGACGTGAGAGACTCTCGGATGTAGCAAGCGGAGTGGAAGTGGCCTTGCAGTTCTCCATGTTGACGCGATGAAGAAGGTCCAAAGCATACTTTTTCTGCATCAAGGACATGCCCCCTAAATGAAAGGATGCTTCCAAACCAAGAAAGTACTCGAGGCGACCCAAATCTTTGATGGGAAAGCTAGCAGACAATGACTGCACAAGACGATCCACCACGGTGGGGGTAGAGCCAGCAATCACAATATCATCAACGTACACCAGCGTGTATATCTGTATAGCACCCTGAGAGAAGATGAACAGAGATGCATCTGATCTGGAGGCAACAAAACCAAGCTGCAAAAGGCACTGACTCAAACGAGCATACCAGGCACGGGGCGACTACTTGAGACCATAAATAGACCACTGAAGTTTGCAAACATGAGAGGGATATGTGGCATCCTCGAACCCAGGTGGCTGCTGCATATACACATCTTCGGCCAAGAACCCATGTAAAAAGGCATTGCTCACATCAATTTGTCGGAGGCTCCAACCACGAGGCACAGCAAGAGACGGAACCAAGTGAAGTGTGGCAGGCTTCACCATCGGGCTAAATGTATCTCCATAGTCAATCCCATGCTATTGAGTGAAACCCCGAGCAACAAGATGAGCTTTGTGCTTATCAACAGACCCATCTGGACGATGCTTGGTTTTGAAAATCCACTTGCAGCTGGCAATATTAACACCAGGTGGCCGAGGCACCAACACCCAGGTGTTAGTGTGACGAAGAGCAGCAAACTCCTCGGACATGGCCGCACGCCAGGAAGGTTCCCCCAGAGCATCACAATGGGAAACTGGCGCGACGAAGAAGGCACGGTGGCGAGAGTCATACCAAACCGTGACATCAGTGTAAGACTTCTCCTTGCGCGTATGATCACGATGGCATGTAACCATAGCATGCACCGGAGCTGCATCGCCGGTAGGAGAAGACGGTGGCAACGAGGGCTCGTCCAAGGGTGTTGTGGCTGAGGGGACCTTAGCAAGAGGCGACACGGGCCGAGAGACGACGGTGGCTGGACCGGCGTAGGCAAAGGTGGTGGCCCGAGCGACGCATCGGGCGAGGGTGGCGACCCAACCACACCGGGCTAGGGTGGCGACCCAGCCACATCCACGGCCGCACCATCTGGCGAGGCAGCCGCGCCTCCCTCGGGCGGTGGGACATGCACGTCGGGCTCATCAGAAGGCGGCGGAGCAGGAACATGTACCTGAGGGGAACTCAAAGCAATAGCACCTGTAGAGGACAAGTTAGGTGACAAATAGGACAAGTCATATTTACACACATGGACATCCAGAACCGGTTCATCAGAGGGAAAAGTGAGGGCATGTTCAAGAGAAGCAGGATCAACCGAGACGCCGGGTTGGGAGTAAGGAAACATAGTCTCGTCAAAAACAACATCACGAGAGATGTATATCCGACCGGAGGTACGGTCAAGACCCTTATAGCCCTTATGAAAAGGACTATAGCCAAGGAAGACACACATCTTGGAACGGAACTCAAGCTTGTGAGCATTGTACTTGCGGAGACTAGACCAGCAAGCACACCCAAAAATCCGAAGGGAGGAGTAGTTGGGCTGAACATGAAACAGACGGAACAGAGGTGTGTCCTTAATGAGAACCAGAGTGGGGATACGGTTGATGAGGTAACATGCCGTAAGAAAAGCCTCATCCCAAAACCGAAGTGGAAGAGAGGAGTGCACAAGCAAGGCAAGACCGGTCTTGACCAAATGTCGGTGTTTGTGCTCGGCAACACCGTTCTGCTGAGAGGTATGTGGACACGACACTCGGAGAGAGATTCCCATGCGTTGAAAGTAGAGATGGAGTCTGTGGTATTCACCACCCAAGACGGACTGAATGGCCTTGATTTTATAATCCAGAAGGCGTTCGACATGAGCCTGAAAGTTGTAGAAAACTTGCTCAACATCAGACTTGTGTTTAAGCAAATAAATCCAGGTGAAGCACATGTAGTCATCAATACAACTAACATAATACTTGTACCTCCCCACGAAGCAAGAGCGGGACCCAAAACATCTGAATGTATTAATTCAAGAGGTACAATAGTGATATGAAACGAAGTAGAATAAGGTAGTTGATGACTCTTAGCACGCTTACAGACATCGCAAACTAATGATGAATTATTTGAACTAGAACACGGAAGTTCATGACTCCGGACAATGGAAGTGACCACATTATTTGTAGGATGACCAAGACGTTGATGCCATTGCGACGACAAAACTCGAACAACGAAGGAGGCACAGTGAGACGATGAAGATGACGCATGAGCGAAGGGGACCGGATAGGCCCCCCCAGTAACTTCTACCGTGAAGGATGGCGCACCTGGTTGCTTTGTCCTTAATAAGGAAAAACGATGATGAAATTCAACAAACATGTCATTATCACAAAAGAAGACGATAAACAGAGAGAAGATGTTGGCTGATGTGTGGAACATGGAGGATGTTATGCAGTCTAAGAGATGAACCGGGTAAACACGAATGACCAATGTGTGAAATAGACAAACCTGCGCCATTGGCCACCTGAACCTGATCCTTGCCGTCATAGCGCTCGTGAACCTGGAGGCGCTCAAGATCATTAGTCAAGTGATCTGTAGCCCCGGTATCCAGCACCCAAGGAAAGTCGACGGTGTTGGTGGAGGCCAAGTTGACGGAGCGGGAGTTGTGATCCTGATCATAGCGCTTGCGGCAGTCGTCGGCTTCATGGCCCCAGTTCTTGCAAATTTGGCACCGGGGATGCCAGCGGTTGCGACGCCCACCTCCTCCTCCATTGTTGCCCCCTCCACCTTGCCGTCCATTGCCTGCATAACCAGCGTTGCGGTTACGGCCGCCGGTGTTGCCGCCATTACCACCCTGGCGGCTCTGCCCTGGCTGGCCATGTCCACCAGTCGGCCACCCCCTCCTTGGGAGGGATAGGGATTGGAGTAGGGCGTGCATCCGCCCGCGCTATACGAATCCGAACAGGTCAAGACCTTCGCGGAGGGAGACCACCCCTCCACCGCACTCTGTTGTGCCCGCAACGCCTCGAAAGACAGAAAAATGAGTAAAAACTAGAGTAGGGCATGGGTGCGTTACTCATGCCCAAGGAGGCGATGATGGAGTTGTAGGCGGAGCCGAGGCCGGCGAGGATGTGATTCATAAGCTCATCATCACGGATCGGAGAGCCGGCGGCGGCCATAGTGTCGGCCAGGGCCTTCATCTTGTGCATGTATTCCGTGGCAGATAGATCGTCCTTCCTCAGCAACTGAAGTTACCGCCGGATGTGACAGACATTGGCACGGCTCTGGGCGCCAAACATGGCGGTGACGGATGTCCATACCGCATGCACCGACTCACAGCCAATGAGGTGAGAAGAAGCCCCTTGACGCGCTGATCTTGAACCCACCATTGGTGGTACTCCAGATTGGCGACGGTAGTGGCAGCATCGCCGGTGCGAATAACAAGTGTTTTGGCCGGTGCCACCGTGGTGCCATCGAGGTGTCTATGGAGGTTGGCATTGGCAAGAACGGTGCTGGTGATGCCGCCCCAGAGCATGAAGTTGTGGCGACCGGGGCGGACGGAGATCGTCGGGACGGCGAGTGCGGTGGGGATCATGGCGATGGGGGAAGAGACGAGGGTGCCGACAGTTTGGCCGATGGACATAGCAGAGGATGACATCGCAACGGCGGCGCGGATGGAGCAGCACACGGCGCCAGCAGAGAAAGACGCGGCGGCGGCGTGGAAGATAGCACGCGCAACAGCAGCGATCGAAAGCGGCAGCACGGATGGATGGCACGCGCGGCAGCAGTAGTTGGAAGTGCGGCGGCTACGCGGAGAGAGGATCGGGCGGCGGCGTGAGGGACCTGCGGTGGCGGCCCGACCTGGCTGATACCAAGTTGAAACACAAAGTTTAGGGTTTTGCGTGGCTTGGTTGACATCCAGCCTCACATCTCAATATATAGATGATCACAATACAATTACATACGTATACAAATACGTGTACAAGGACAATATACTAGACCCTACTTTACATAGCACACGTCTTTTGCACTTGGATACTTAGAGTACATGTAGTAGTTGTATCTATGATATGTGTAGATGGGATTAGGTCTTGAAAGTTGATACCAAGGTTGTTGCTCTAGTGGAAAAAATAATGTTGTAGGCTTTGTTTTCTTTAGTTTAGACAACTAAGACTTGTCGTGGGACAATTTTTGAATGAGATGTTATTGTCGGTGTCAAAACCGGTGGATCTTGGGTAGGGGTCCCGATCTCTGAGTCTAGGATCGATGGTAATAGGAGACGAAGGAGACGATGTTTACCTAGGTTTGGGCCCTCCTATGGAGGTAAAACCCTACGTCCAGCTCGATTATATTGACGTGTATGAAGGTTACATAGTTGATCTACCACGAGATCGAATAGCTAAACCCTAGGTGAGTTTCTATGTCTTACAATCTAAAACCCTCTGGCTTAATAGACGCCAGGGATCCCTAGGGTTACACATAGTCGGTTGCCCACCGAAGGGGCAAAACGTACATATTCTACTATCTTAAACTTGAAAGACACGTCATAGCTCCTGAGGTTTCCTTCCCAGCGACAGGGCCTTTGATGAGTCCAATCCTCAATGAGCGGCCCTTGATTCCGGCCCATAAGAAATAGGCGAGCAGTCCGAAGACCCATGAATCCCGGGCTCCCTCAGTATCCCCGGGACTAGCCTCCAATGCCGAGGTATATTATCCGGACAATCTTGCGCGTCAAAGTCTTTGGCTTGTGAGGCAAGTCCATCTATCCCTTCTTGTTCGGCAACCATACCATCATCGATGAACTCTCAATCATTGAGAACCCGTGGGACCCATTGCAGTAACTTCGACGCCCCTTGATCCTTGTGTGCCGAGTGAAGACTGGTGGCCTAGCAGCTTTTTACAAGACTACCCTTCCCACAAGGGAGGCACCACCCATTTAAACAGGCTGAATCATGGTCTGGGCCACCCCCTCCTCTACTTCCCCATCAGAAAAAGCTTCAAATGAGAGATCACCAAAAAATATGGCAAGCGTCCCTAGCTCTTCCTCGCGTCCTTACGGCACGCTTCCCGATGATTGGGCGAGTTGCTTTGTATCCCTCCTTCGGTTGCGCGACCTCGAGACCCAAGGTTATCTTCCCTCCTCGGATCTGGCAGCTACCCGCGCCGGATTAACTTCTTTTGGCAACGAGGCCTTCGCGGCAAACTTCCCTAATCCTCGCAAGGGAGAGCGGGTATGCTTCGTGCCTTTCCTCTTGCGGGGCCTAGGGTTCCCCATTCATACCTTCCTGAGGGGATTATTGGAATTCTACGGGATCTAGCTCCATCATATTACCCCCAGATCCATTCTACACATCTCGAGCTTTGTTGCTCTTTGCGAGATGTTTATGGGCTGCGAGGCCCACTTTGGATTATGGAGGAAGTACTTCTGTCTCATCCCCCGCATTCGGGGTGAAACAATTCGGGAAGTCGGAGAGCCGAAGTATGTCGTATAGCTGGGACGGGGTATCCAGTGGGGACTCCGAAGAAGAAGTCCAAAGAATGGTCCTCGGAGTGGTTCTATATTGAGGACGTTCCCCTATTCGGTCCATCTCGGAGGGGTTTGCCCGAATACTCTGACGCCCCTTTGAGGAAAAGATATAACTGTCGACCGAAAAGTTCATCCCATGAGGAAGGTGCCGAAGTGCAACGCCTGGCTGCCCACGTAAGGCTGCTAACTCGTGACAAGCTAACCATTATTGATGTGATGGCTGCCGCCATCACTCGATGCGTTCAACCCTTGCAGCAAAGGATACACCCTTTGTGGCATTACAACGGAACAAGTGACACCACTCGTTCCCGAAGGCCGGGCTCTGCCAATCAAGAGGCGATGGCAGTCGTACTTGCTAACCTATTCAAAGGGGAAGAAGAAGACTTTGTTCGGCTACCGGTTAAGGAGGGCTATTCGGGTTATAACCCCATCGAATGGGTAAGCCTTTCGACTTTGCGTCCTGAGTTCGGGTTTTTACTTGCCCCTTCTGACTGAAGCTTTCAATTCATGCGAATAAGACTGGAGGAGCTTTGTCGAGACAGTCAACTATCCGGTCCCTCAACCAGAGAACTCATCTCATGATGACGATCCATGATTCCATGACGATCCGGAGCTATCAATCGAGTATGAAGATGGGGTCTTTTACCAAGAGAGCCTTGATGGTTCCAAGCTAACTATCATGGCCGATCACCCCGGATCACTCCCTTCCCCTACTACAGGCAAGAAGAAAAATTCTTCCCATAAAAGGCGAGCGACCTCTGTCGACCCGAATGTGATGGTTTCTACTCCCAGGCGTCATCGGTCCATGCGATGAATGGCGACTACGGCAACAATGCCCGGACCAAATAGCAACAGGAATCCTTCATCTGAGCCAATCGCAGGGACGACCTCGATCACTCATTCAACCAAAAGGTACTTCGTTCGACCAATTAATCTATTGTTATCATGATCGATAGGATTCACAGAAGATCAAATGCCGAAATACTCTAGAAACGAGTACAACCGTCTTCTGTCGGGAATGTTGTCCGAGTGCCTCACAACATTCATGAATCTAGGTCTTCTGCTCATGCTGAACCTGCTACTGGGGTCCCTATGGCCAATCAGTCCCTTGAAGATTTTGTGGACGCGCTATCACTCACTAAATCCGAGGTAGAGAGTGCGATGAACCACCGACGGCGTCAAGAAGCCTCGTGCCACCATGCGTTGTCCAGACAAGATTTTAATGCTCTATGTTCGGTAGATGCGTACATTGGAGCTTCCCGAGATGGGCTTGGGGAAGCCGTGAAACTGATATCTTCCAGCCTAGAGGTGAGTGGTCGGTTTTAATAATCCGGACACACATATTGACCCAGTAGCCCCCGAGCCTTGAATTGGTCAGGACGTCCGAGTTAAGGATCCGCATATTGTTTTATTTATGATGTAGGCTTCAAAGCAGAAGAATGAGCAATTGGCCAATGACCTGGAGGCGACTCGAGCGTAGGTGCAAGCCGTGAAGGCCGAACTTGAACAAGTGAAGAATTCTACTCGGGCGGCGCATGGTGAGTATGTCCATTTTTCTGATCTTAGTATATAGTCCCGTGCTGACGCGAGGGTACTTTGTAGCAGCTGAGTCTATAAGGCAGTTGCAAAAAGGTTTGGATGCGGCCTGAGAATCCTAGAGGTACGCCGAGTCCCAGTATGAGGCTAGCTGCCTTTTCTCGCAACAAAATCTTGAGGAGAAGAAACATCTCCAAGTGGAAAACCAGCAGTAGGCCGAAGAAATTAAGAGTTTAAAAACTCAATTGGCTCAAATCCAAGAAGATAACTAGAAATTACAGAGGGGCATGTTCGGTAAGTGCGATTATAACGTCGAAGGGTACCTCTAATACATGAAGTGTAATGGTCATGCCTTGTATCATGTATAGGTCTACTGACTGGGCGGCCTGAAGAAGAGATAGTATCCTACCGGGGGAACCTTCTGAAGGAACTGTCCGTCATACATGAGCGGGCTCGGAAGGCCACGAGGAGCATGATGAAAGTGCTATGGCCTGTCAAGAAGCCTCCAAAGGGGATGGCCGAATTGGCTGGTCGATTCAAGGGATCCCAGTGTCTTTTGAGCTATGGAAGACATCAGCCTACCGAGAGGGAGCATGAGAGGTGTGGGTGATGATCAAGACCCATAATACCGGTCTTAACCCCGAGCATATGGCTCGGGTTGGGCCGGCACAGCCAGATGTGCAAGAAGTGCCGCCTCATTTGGTGTACGACCAAGTGATGCCCGCCGCTCGCCTTTCGCAAGAAGATTGCACCCTGGATGCCTTAATAGACAATCTTGACCAGTAGCCAGATGTGTGATTTTATGTAAATATGTACTTTAAATCAAAAATTGCTCCATCTGCGTTGTAAACTTTGTCTTAACCGGCCATCGGCTTCGACCTCCCTTGCTAAGAGCTTGGGAGTGTTGCTTATCAAATATCCTTCGATAAGAGGGAATTCTTTCGTGGAACCAGGCAATCCGACCATCTGGTGCGAACAGACAGAAAATGCACAGAGAGATATGTTATATTATTGCTTAGCATAAGAAACATCTTCCAAAGAAAATAGTACCTCTATCGGTACCTTCGTTCAGGCTGCTACGGAAATCATAGATAGTAAGGCCGTATACTGCTAGTATGTGACTAATGGCTTTTTTGAGAAAAGAAGCCTAAGTAATGGTGATAACGACCATAGTTTATACTCCCTCCGTCCAGCAAAGATTGTCATGGGCGTAGTGTTATGGTGATTTTGCAAAACAAACCTTCCATATTTACATCCGTTATAAATAGGTCCATGTCTCCTTCCTCCTTCCAGTTGCCAGCACCCACGCATCACCGTCAGGTCGGGAACCAGCATCGTCTCCCACCTGTGCATCCGCCGCGCACCTGCACTGCCGCCTCCCACCTTCGCCCCCACCTAGGAAGTGCCCCCCCCGCCCCCATACCCACGCCAACGCCATGGAGGCGGCCTGCTGCTGCTGCACACCGACGCCACCACCACGGCTGCCCACCTGATATGCTCACCGGCGCTGTCGCCACGATCTCCCACCTGCTCCTCCCACATGTTGCTGCTTCCCACCTCCGCCGCTTCGACCGTCCACTTGCTGCACGTAGCCAAAGGTGACCTGGACTTCTTCTGCTTCAGCCGCCGGCTACTGTCGATGGTGGTGGTGAGCGACGCCTCTAATTCTTGTAGTTTGCCGCGCTGGCCTGTACAGGTGCTGATTCCCAATGCCGGCCTCTGTTGTTTCCCCGTCCCACCTCTGCTGCTTCCTGATGACCCCAAAGTATAGGGGATCCATCGTAGTCCTTCCAATAAGTAAGAGTGTCAAAACCAACGAGGAGCAGAAGGAAATGACAAGCGGTTTCCAGCAAGGTATTCTCTGCAAGCACTGAAATTATCGGTAACAGATAGTTTTGTGATAAGATAATTTGTAACGAGTAACAAGTAACAAGTGCAGCAAAGGTGCAGAAAGGTAGCCCAATCCTTTTTGTAGAAAAGGACATGCCTGGACAAACTCTTATATAAAGAAAAGCGCTCCCGAGGACACATGGGAATTTCCGTCAAGCAAGTTTTGATCATGCTCATTGGATTTGCGTTCATTACTTTGATAATTTGATATGTGGGTGGACCGGTGCTTGGGTGTTGTCCTTACTTGGACAAACCTCCCACTTATGATTAACCCCTACCGCAAGCATCCACAACTACGAAATCAGAATTAAGGTAAACCTAACCATAGCATGAAACATACGGATCCAAATCAGCCCCTTACGAAGCAACGCATAAACTAGGGTTTAAGCTTATGTCACTCTAGCAACCCATCATCTACTCATTACTTCCCAATGCCTTCCCCTAGGCCCAAATAATGGTGAAGTGTTATGTAGTCGATGTTCACATAATACCACTAGAGGAGAGACAACATACATCTCATCAAAATATCGAACGAATACCAAATTCACATGATTACTTATAACAAGACTTATCCCATGTCCTCAGGAACAAACGTAACTACTCACGAAACATGGTCATGTTCAAGATCAGAGGAGTATTAATTATCATAAAGGATCTGGACATATGATCTTCCACCAAGTAAACCAACTAGCATCAACTACAAGGAGTAATCAACACTACTAGCAATCCACAGGTACCAATCTGAGGTGTTGAGACAAAGATCGGATACAAGAGATGAACTAGCGTTTGGAGAGGAGATAGTGCTGGTGAAGATGTTGATGGAGATTGACCCCCTCTCTATGAGAGGGTCGTTGGTGATGACGATGGCGTCGATTTCCCCCTCCAAGAGGGAAGTTTCCCCGACAGAACAGCCCTACCGGAGCTCTAGATTGGTTCTCCCCAAGTTCCGCCTCAAGACGGCGACACTTCGTCCCGAAAGCTCTCTTATGATTTTTTTCTCTAGGTTAAAACGCTTCATATAGGAGAAGATGGGCGTCGGAGGAGCCACATGGGCCCCACAAGACTGCAAGGCACGGCCAGGGCGGTGGCCGCGCCTAGCAAGTTTGTGGCCTGCAGGTGCCCTCCTTGGTTGATTCTTGTGCCAGTATTTTTTATTAATTCCAAAAATATTCTCCGTAAATTTTCATGACTTTTGGAGTTGTGTAGAATAGGCCTCTCAGATTTGCTCCTTTTCCAGTCCAGAATTCCAGCTACCGGCATTCTTCCTCTTCATGCAAACCTTGTAAAATAAGAGAGAAAAGGCATAAGTATTGTACCATAACGTGTAATAACAGCCCATAATGCAATAAATATCAATATAAAAGCATGATGCAAAATGGACGTATCAACTCCCCCAATCTTAGACCTCGCTTGCCCTCAAGCGAAAGCTGAGATCGATGAATATGTCCACATGTTTAGATAGAGGTGTCGATAAAATAAAATATGGACATGAAGGCATCATGATCAACCTTAGAACAGCAATACTCATTGTATGAGATTATTTATACTAGAGTACCAATTCATTCACAAGATAAAGTATGAACCAAGAACTCTATTGACTACCAACAAATTATGATCTCAGTCATTGAAGCAATTGACAATTTATCATAACATCAGAAAGAGTCAATATAAGAGCTCGTAAAGCAAATCCACATACTCAATCATCTTTTAGTATTTCACAATTGCTAGCACTCACGCGATACCCGGAGGTCAAAGCTTCAATCGAACACAAAGAAAGATAGGGGCTTATAATTTTGCCTCCCAACTATTCACCCCAAGGGTGATGTCAACAATAATAATTCATGATCACCCACATCCGAGTGGATATATAAGTCTAGATCATTCGTCAACACATAATGCTTGCCAAGAGAGACGGAATATAGGAAGTGGTGAAGACCACCATGACTCTTGCATAAAGGTAACTACTAGAAAGTAAAACTAACAGATAGGCCCTTTACAAAGGGAAGCAGAGGTTTTCATGTGCTTTTTGTTTTTGGATGCACAAACTCTTAATGCAGAGTAACTCCGCATTGTATTGCCCTTTGTGATAGAAACCTTTATTATGCGGTCTGTCGTTTTTATTTCTTCACTATCACAAGTTCGTACAATGCTTATTTCCCTTTACAATAAAAGATCACACATATTTAGGAGCAATTTTATTGCCTTTTTGCAACGATGACAACTTACTTGAAGGATCTTATTCAATCCATAGGTAGGTTTGGTGGACTCTCATGGCAAAACTGGGTTGAGGTGTTTGGATGCACAAGTAGTATCTCTACTTAGTGTGGAAGTTTTGGCTAACATGAGGTGGAAGCAATCACTACATGTTGAAGGATCTAAAATCATATAGCTTCTATTCGGAGGCAAGCAAACATAACCTATTATGCTGTCTTCCTTGTCCAACATCAACTTCTTGGCATGTAATATTTTAATGAGTGGTCACAATCATAAAAGATGTGCAAGATAATATATTTATATGTGAATCTCTCTTTATTTATCACTTCCTTTCAATTGCACCAATGACCAATTACTATGTTTGTTAACTCCCAACAAATTTCAATCACAATACTTTTTATATGTGAAGTCATCACTCCCCATAAGATCATTATATATACTCTTTGCTTTTGTTCTATTATTCTTTATTCACTACTTTCAAGAGCATAGTGATCTAGCAAAGCCCTCTCATCAAAACTACTTATTATATATATATATATATCATACTTGCTTACATAAGGGGAGCAAAAACAAAAACTAGAAGGGGAAATCATACTAAAAACTTTTATTCTACCAGATCAAAACAAAACAAAAAGGATCGAACTAGGAAAGATAAAAACAAAAAGGAAAAAGGAAAAAGGTGTGATGTGATACGATACCGGGGCACCTCCCCCTAGCTTGGCACAAGCCAAGGGGAGTGCCCATACCCATGTGCTCAGGTGTCCTTCTTCGGAGGTGATGGTGGTGGAGTTGTTGATGAGGTTGGAGTCTTGTTCAATTTCCTCTTAAGCATGAAACTTTGTTCCCTCGGATCATCTACTTCCTGCTCGAGCTTCAATATCCTTTGACATAATTCTTCTTTACTCTCCTGCAGAAAACGAGAAGGGATAAATAAAACTTTGGATTTTCTTCTTGCGTTGGGGAGGCTTGATTTCCTAAACTCCACGTGCATGTCTCCCAGTTGAGGCATAGGAGTCTCCTCTTCATCTGAGCTTTCTTATTGGTACTTGTCTTCTTGTTCCTCCTCCGAGAATAATCCATACGGATCTAGGTCCCCATAGAGCTTGGGGTTGGCAAGATAGTGAGATATGTAGAGCTCCCCATCAGACTCTTGGGACGACATCTTGCTCTGAATCTACGGACAAAATAGCTCAAAACGAAAATAGGAGGTATTGTTGTGATACAAAAGTCGAAACTTTTGGGAGATTATATAATAATTTTTTGCCGACCCAAAGGGGTGTTCCAGAAGAAAACGGAGTCCGAGGGGTGCATGGGGTGGTGACAAGCCCCCTAGGCGCGACCAGGGGGTGGCCGCCTAGTAGGCTTGTCGCCTCCCTGTGCGTCCTTCGAACTGCTTTTTTATTTTCCTATTTTTTTAAATATTCCAAAACTGAATAAAATTGCTATTGGAAAACTTTTGGAGTCGGTTTACTTACCGTACCATGTACCTATTTCTTTTTAGAGTCTGAAACGTTCTGGTAAGTCTCCCTAATATGCTCTTTGAGAGTTATGGTATTGATAACATCGGTTTCAACAGTAATGGGAGTACCTGAATATAGTGTTTGATTCTTTGCCCGTTTACCAACTTTGGATTTGTGCCTTCGGCGTTGTTGATCTTAATGGCACCGGAACGATATACCTCCTCGACGATGTATGGTCCTTTCGATTTAGAGAGAAGTTTTCCTGCAAAAAATCTTAACCGAGAATTGTATAGCAAGACATGATCACCTACATTGAATTCACGCTTTTGTATCCTTTTATCATGCCATCTCTTAACTTTTTCTTTAAACAACTTGGCATTCTCATAGGCCCGAGTTCTCCATTCATCAAGGGAGCTAATGTCAAATAACCTCTTCTCGCCAACAAGTTTGAAATCATAGTTGAGCTCTTTGATTGCCCAATAAGCTTTATGCTCTATCTCTAGAGGTAAGTGACATGCTTTACCATAAACCATTTTATAAGGAGACATACCCATAGAATTCTTGTAAGCAGTTCGATAAAAACATAATTCATCGTCAAGCTTCTTAGACCAATTCTTCCAAGATCTATTAACCGTCTTTTGCAAGATCAATTTTGTTTCTCTGTTGCCTAATTCTGCATGACCACTAGACTGAAGATGACAAGGGGATGCAATTCTATGATTAACATCATACTTAGCAAGCAATTTATGGAAAGCGCCATGAATAAAATGTGAACCACCATCAGTCATTAAATATCCAGGACTCCAAATCTTGAGAAAATAACTTCTTTAAGCATCTTAATAGAGGTGTTATGATCAGCACTACTAGTTGGAATAGCTTCTACCCACTTAGTAACATAATCAACAACAACTAATATATGAGTATACCCGTTGGACATTGGAAAATGTCCCATATAATCAAAACCCCAAACATCAAATGGTTTAATAACGAGAGAGTAATTCATAGGCATTTCCTGACGTCTACTAATATTGACAATTTTTTGACATTCATCACATGACAAGATAAACTTACGAGCATCCTTGAAGAGAGTAGTCCAATAAAAACCAGATTGTAATACCTTATGTGCAGTCCTATCTCCAGCATGGTGTCCTCCATAGGCCTCAGAATGACACTTCCATAGGATTTGTTCCTGTTCATGCTCAGGTACACAACGTCTAATAACACCATCTACTCCTTTATAAAGGTGTGGGTCATCCCAGAAGTAATGTCATAAATCATAGAAAAACTTTTTCTTTTGTTGGTAAGTGAAACTAGGCGGTATAAATTTAGTGACAATGCAATTAGCATAATCAGCATACCAAGGAGCATTATGAGAAGCATTTATTGTAGCTAATTGTTCATCAGGAAAGCAATCATCAATAGGTAGTGGGTCATCAAGAACATTCTCTAACCTAGACAAGTTATCTGCTACGGGGTTATCGGCACCCTTTTTATCAACAACTTGCAAGTCAAATTCTTGTAGAAGAACCCACCTGATAAGTCTAGGTTTAGCATTTTTCTTTTCCATGAGATATTTAATAGCAACATGATTAGTTGAACAGTTACTTTAGAATCAACAAAATAGGGTCCAAACTTATCACAAGCGAACACAACTGCTAAAAAGTCCTTTTCAGTGGTAGCACCGTTTCTTTGAGCACTATATAGGGTTTTGCTAGCATAATGAATAACATTTAATTTCTAATCAACTCTTTGTCCTAGAACAGCACCAACGGCATAATCACTAGCATCACACATAATTTCAGAAGGTAGGTTCCAATCAGGTGGTTGAACAACAGGTGCAGAAATCAAGGCATTCTTAAGAATTTCAAAAGCTTCTGCACAATCATCATCAAAAACGAATGGAACATCTTTTTGCAAAAGATTAGTGAGAGGCCTAGAAATCTTAGAGAAATATTTAATAAATCTCCCGTAGAAACCAGCATGACCAAGGAAACTTCTTATACCTCTGATATCCGTAGGACATGGCATCTTTTCAATAGCATCAACTTTAGCTTTATCAACTTCAATACCTCTTTCGGAAATTTCATGTCCCAAGACAATGCCTTCATTAACCATAAAGTGTCACTTCTCCCAATTCAAGACAAGATTAGTTTCTTAACATCTCTGCAAAACTCGATCAAGGTTGCTCAAACAATCATCAAAAGAAGTTCCGTAAACGGAAAAATCATCCATGAAAACCTCAACAATCCTTTCACAAAAATCAGAGAATATAGCATTCATACATCTTTGAAAGGTAGTAGGTGCATTGCATAAACCAAAAGGCATGCATCTATAAGCAAAGGTACCAAAAGGGCAGGTAAAGGTGGTTTTCTCTTGATTCTCTTTTGACACAGGTATTTGAGAGAAACCAAAATAACCATCTAAAAAGCAGAAATGTGTGTGTTTGGATAATCTTTCTAGCATTTGATCAATGAAAGGTAGAGGGTAATGATCTTTTCTAGTAGCTTTATTCAATTTCCTAAAATCAATTACCATTCTATAACCTGTAACAATTCTCTGTGGGATCAATTCATTTTTATCCTTAGGAACTACGGTAATACCTCCTTTCTTAGGGACACAATGAATGGGGCTAACCCATCTACTATCAGCAATAGGGTAAATGATACCTGCCTCCTGCCTCCAGAAGCTTTAATATTTCATTTCTTATCACTACCTTCATTTTGGGATTCAACCGTCATTGGTGATCAACAACTAGTTTAGCATCAGGCTCCATTTTAATTTTGTGCTGACATAGAGTGGGACTAATGCCCTTAAGATCATCAAGAGTATATCCAATAGAAGCACGGTGCTTCCTCATAGTTTTCAATAATCTCTGTTCTTCATGCTCTGAAAGATTAGCACTAATAATAACAGGATATATCTTATTCTCATCAAGATAAACATATTTCAAAGTATTTGGTAATCGTTTTAGCTCGAAAACTAGATCACCCTTGGGTGGAGGGGGATCCCCAAGTATGTCAACACACAAGTTGTGCTTTAGAATAGGATGCTGATAAAAGAAAATCCTATCTACTTCATTCCTTTCATTCATATGCTTATCATTTTCATGGTCCAGCAAATATTGCTCTAAAGGATCAGTAGGAGGCACTGCAATAGAGTCAAGACCAATAATTTCATCCTTACTAGGCAATTCTTTGTCATGGGGATGTCTACGAAATTTAGAGAAAGTAAACTCATGAGACATATGTTGGGGAACGTTGCATGGAAACAAAAAAAATTCCTATGCACACGCAAGATCTATCCATGGTGATGAGCATCTACGAGAGGGAGAGTGGATCTACATACCCTTGTAGATTGCTAAGCGGGAAGCGTTAAGAAACACGGTTGGTGTAGTCGAACGTCTTTGCGATCCAAATCGCCGAGCGTCCCGCGATCTCATCATGATCCGTCCCACGATCCAATCACGATCCGTCCCACGAACTCATCATGATCCGTCCCGCGATCTCATCACGATCCATCCCACGAACTCATCACGATCCGTCCCGTGATCTCATCACGATCCGTCCCACGATCTGTCTCGCAATCTTGATCACGGTCCTTTCGATCTAGCGCCGAACGGACGACACCTCCGCGTTCAGCACACGTATAGCTTGATGACGATCTCCGCCTTCTTGATCCAGGAAGAGGGAGCGGAGAGGTATAAGAGTTCTTCGGCAGCGTGATGGCGCTGCAGCGATGGTGGTGGAGCTATTCAGGCAGGGCTTCGCCTAAGCACTGCAGAAAACCAATCTAGAGGAGAAACTATGCACTAGAGGAACGGGTAGCACATGGCTGAAATTCTGTGTCAAAACCCTAAAATCCTCTAGTATATATAGGAGGAGAGGATGAGGAGGCTTGGCTGCCAAAAATCCAGCCCTTGGGTCGGCCAAAGTGGGGAGGAGAGGAGGACTCCTCCTCCAATCCTAGTAGGACTAGGATTCCTCCTTTTTTGGCCTTTTTCCACCTTTTTCCCTTTGGGCTTTTTCTCCCAGCTGCATGGGCCTTGTGTGGGACTTCCACCAGCCCACAAAAGGCTGGTATTTACTCTCCCACAGCCCATTAAGCCTCTTGGGTCGAAATACCCCTCCCTGTGGTCTCCCGGTACACTACCGGCACTCCCGGTACATTACCAATTAGCCCGAAACTTTTCCGACGACTAAAATGAGACTTCCTATATATCAATCTTTACCTCCAGACCATTCCAGAGCTCCTCGTGACGTCCGAGATCTCATCCGGGACTCCGAACAACCTTCAGTCACCACCATACATAACTCTATACTACCGAAATGTCACCGAACCTTAAGTGTGCAGACCCTGCGGGTTCGAGAACTATGTAGACATGACCGAGACACCTCTACGGTCAATAACCAATAGCGGGACCTGGATGCCCATATTGGTTCCTACATATTCTACGAAAATCTTGATCGGCCGAACCTCTATGTCCAGGATTCAGTTAATCCCGTATGATGTTCCCTTTGTTCTTCGGTATGTTACTTGCCCGAGATTCGATCGTTGGTATCTCCATACCTAGTTCAACCTCATTACCGGCAAGTCTCTTTACTCGTTCGGTAATACAAGATCCCATGACTAACACTTAGTCACATTGCTTGCAAGGCTTGTTGTGATCTTGTATTACCGAGTGGGCCCTGAGATACCTCTCCGTTACACGGAGTAACAAATCCCAGTCTTGATCCATGCCAACCCAACAGACACCCTCGGAGATACCTGTAGAGTACCTTTATAGTCACCCAGTTACGTTGCGACGTTTGATACAAACAAGGCACTCCTCCGGTGTCAGTGAGTTGCATGATCTCATGGTCATAGGAACAGATACTTGACATGCAGAAAACAGTAGCATTAAACTGACACGATCATATGCTACATTTGTAGTTTGGGTCTTGTCCATCCCATCATTATCCTAATGATGTGATCCCGTTATCAAATGACATCTCATGTCAATGGCTAGGAAACCTTAATCATCTTTGATCAACGAGCTAGTCTATTAGAGGCATACTAGGGACATGGTTTTGTCTATGTATCCACACATGCATCTAAGTCTCCGATCAATACAATTATAGCATGGATAATAAACGATTATCATGAACAAGGAAATATGATAATAACTAATTTATTATTGCCTCTAGGGCATATTTCCAACAGTCTCCCACTTGCGCTAGAGTCAATAATCTAGTTCACATCACCATGTGATTTGCATTGTTATGAATCTAACACCCAATGAGTTCTGGGGCTCGATCATGCTTTGCATGTGAGAGAGGTCTTATAGTCAACGGGTCTGCAACATTCAGATCCGTGTGTACTTTGCAAATTTCTATGTCAAATCGTAAACACTGCTACCACACTCCACTTGGTACTATTCCAAATGGCTGCTCCACTATACGTATCCAGATTGCTACTATGAGTCATCCAGATTGGTGTTAAAGCTTGCATGGACGTGACTCTTTACGATGAACTCTTTATCACCTCCATAATCGAGAAACATCTCCTTAGTCTTTTAGTTACTAAGGATAATCTTGACCACTGTCCAATGCTCCATTCCAGGATCACTTTGAAACCTTCCGGCCATACTTATGGCAAGGCTGACATTGGGTCTTGTGCATAGCATTGCATACATGATAGAGGCTATGGCTGAAGCATAGGGGATGACACTCATCTTTTCTCTATCTTCTGCAGTCACTGGGCATTGAGTCTTACTCAACTTTATACCTTACAAATCAGGCGAGAACTCTTTCTCTGACTAATCCATTTTGAACTCTTTCAAAATCTTGTCAAGGTATGTACTCAATGAAAGTCTCATCAAGTATCTTGATCTATCTCTATAGATCTTGATGCTCAACAATTAGGTAGCTTTATCCAGGTCTTCCTTTGAAAAACTCTTTTCAAACAACCCTTTATGCTTTCCAGAAACTCTATATCATTTCCGATCAACAATATGTCAACCACATATGCTTATCAGAAACTCTACAGTGCTCCCACTCACTTTATTGTAAATACAAGTTTCTCGTAAACTTTGTATAGACTCAAAAACTTTAATCACCTCATCAAAGTGTATATTCCAACTCCGAGATGCTTGCTTCAGTTCATAGAAGGATCACTGAAGCTTGCACACCTTTTAGCATCCTTAGGACTAACAAAACCTTCTGGTTGTATCACATACAACCTTTCCTCAAGAAAGGAAACGATGTTTTGGCATCCCTCTGCCAGATTTCATAATTGAAAAATGCAGCAACTGCTAACATAATTCTAACAGACTTTAGCATCTCTACGAGAGAAAGTCTCATCGCAGTCAACTCCTTGAACTTGCTGGAAACTTCTATGTGACAGGTCGAGCTTTATAAATGGTGACATTCACCATCAGCGTCTGCCTTCATTTTCAAGATCCATTTGTACTCAACGACCTGCTGTCCAACGAGCAAGTCTAACAAAGTCTATACTTGGTTTTCATATATGGATCCTTTCTCGAATTTCATGGTCTCTAACCATTTGTCGGAATCCAGGCCTATCATCGCTTCTCCACAGCTCGTAGGTTCATTGTTGTCCAACAACATGACCTCCAAGACAGGGTTGTCGTACCGCTCAGGAGCAGTACACATCCTTTTTGACCTACGAGGTTCGATAGTAACTTGATCTGAAGCTTCATGATCATCATCATTTACTTCCTCTTCAACTGACGTAGGTTCCATAGAAACATCTTTCTGCGCTGCGCTACTCTCCAGTTGAAACAAAGGTTCAACAACCTCATCAAGTTCTATCTTCCTCCCACTCAATTCTTTCGAGAGAAACTTTTTCTCGGGAAAGGACCCGTTTTAGCAACAAACACTTTATGCTTGGATCTGAGATAGAAGGTTCACCCAACTATTCTTAGGGTATTCTACAAAGATGCATTTGTCCGCTTTGGGTTCGAGCTCATTAGGTGAAAACATTTTCCACACAAGCATCGCAGCCCCAAACATCAAGAAATGACAGCTTAGGTTTCTATCAAACCATAATTCACACGGTGTCATCTCAACGGATTTAGATGGTGCCCTCTTTAAAGTGAATGTTGTTGTCTCTAATGCACAACCCCAAAATTATAGTAGCAAAACGATAAGAAACATCATAACATGCACCATATCCAATAGAGCACGACTATGACGTTTAGACATACCATCACACTATGGTGTTCTAGGTGGCGTGAGTTGTGAAACAACTTTCACATTGTCTAAAGTTGTATGCCAAACTCGTAACTCAGATATTCACCTCCACGATCATATCGCAGACATTTTTATCTTCTTGGCACGATGATCTTAACCTTCACTCTGAATTTGCTTGAACTTTTCAAACGATTCGGACTTGTGTTTCATTAAGTAAACATACACTATATCTACCCAAATCATTAGTGAAGGTAAGAAAATAACGATATCCACCGCACGCTACAAGACTCATTGGATTGCATACATCAACATGTATCATTTCCAATAAATCACTTGCCCGCTCCGTCAAACCAGAAAACGGGGTCCTTAGTCATCTTTGACCAAGAGGCATGGTTCGCATGTCTCAACCGATTCAAAATCGAAAGAGTCCAAAGATCCATCGGCATGGAGTTTCTTCATGCGTCTTATACCAATATGACATTTAGCGGCAGTGCCACAAGTATGTGGTACTATCATTATTAACTTTGCATCTTTTGGCATCAATGTTATGAACATGTGTATTACTACGATCAAGATTCAACAAACCATTCTCACTGGGTGCATGACCATTGAAGGTATTATTCATGTAAACAGAATAACCATTATTCTCTAACTTAAATGAATAACCGTGTTGCAATAAACACGATCTAATCGCGTTCATGCTCAATGCAAAACACCAAATAACACTTATTTAGGTTTGTTACTAATACCGAAGGTAGAGAGAGCGTGCGATGTCGATCACATCAACCTTGGAAACACTTCCAACACACATCGTCACCTCACCCTTAGCTAGTTCTCCGTTTATTCCGTAGCTTTTATTTCGAGTTACTAACATTTAGCAACCGAACCGGTATCCAATACCCAGGTGCTACTAGGAGTACTAGCAAGGTACACATCAATAACATGTATATCAATTATACTTCTGTTGACGTTGCCAGCCTTCTTATCTACCAAGTATCTAGGGTTGTTCCGCTTCAGCGACCGCTCTCCTCATAACCGAAGCACTTAGTCTCGGGTTTGAGTTGAACTTTGGGTTGCTTCACTGGAGCAGCAACTGACTTGCCATCCATGAAGTTTCCCTCCTTGCTCTTCTCGAAACTAGTGGTTTTACTAACCATAACCACTTGATGCTCCTTCTTGATTTCTACCTTCGCGGTGTCAAACATCGCGAACAGCTTAGGGATCATTATTTCTATCCCTGGCGTTTTATAGTTCATCACCAAGTTCTAGTAGCTTAGTGACAGTGACTTGGAGAACTATATCAATCACTATCTTATCTAGAATATCAACTCCCACTCGATTGAAGCGATTGTAGCACCCAGACAATGTGAGCACATTCTCAACGATTGAGCTATTCTCCTTCATCTTGCAGGCAAAGAATCTTGTTCGAGATCTCATATCTCGCTACATGGGCACGAGCCTGAGATCCTAATTTCAGCTCTTAGAACATCTCATAGGTTCTGTGACGTTCAAAACGTTTCGAAGCCTCAATTCTAAGCCGTATTGCATGATGCACTAAACTATCAAGTAGTCATCATAACGTGCCTGTCAGATGTTCACAACATCTACAAACGACGCTAGAGGGGTTGGCGCACCGAGCGGTGCATTAAGGACATAAGCATTCTGTGCAGCAATGAGGACAATCCTCAGATCATGGACCCAGTCCGCAATATTGCTACCAACATCTTTCAACTCTATTTCTCTAGGAACATATAAAAATTCAAGGGAGCTACAGCGCGAGCAAGTAATCTATAACATAATTTGCACAGACGCTATTGACTATGTTCATGATAATGAGTTCAATTAATCATATTACTTAAGAACTCCCACTCAAATTGACATCCCTCCAGTCATTCGAGTGATACATGATCCAAATTCATCAACTCAAGTCCGATCATCACGTGAGTTGAGGTGGTTTCAATGGTGAACATCATCATGTTGATCATATCTACTATATGACTCATGTTCGACCTTTCGGTCACTTGTGTTCCGAGGCCATGTCTGTACATGCTAGGCTCGTCAAGTTTAACCCGAGTGTTCTGCATGTGCAACACTGGCTTGCACCCGTTGTATGTGAACGTAGAGTCTATCACACCCGATCATCACGTGGTGTCTCGACACGAAGAACTTTCACAATGGTGCACACTCGGGGAGAACACAATTTATCTTGAAATTAAGTGAGGGATCACCTTATAATGCTACCGTCGTCCTAAGCAAAACAAGGTGCATAAAAGGATTAACATCACATGCAAATCATAAGTGACATGATATGGCCATGAACTTGTGCTTTTGATCTCCATCATGAAAGCACCGACATGATCTCCATCATCACCGGCATGACACCATGATCTCCATCATCTTGATGTCCATCAACGTGTCGCCATCGGGGTTGTCACGCCCAACATGCATCTACTACTATTGCTACCGTTTAGAGATAAAGTAAAGCATTACATAGCGCTTAATGATTGACACGCAGGTCATACAATAATTAAAGACAACCCTATGGCTCCTGCCGGTTGCCGTACTCATCGACATGCAAGTCGTGATAATCTATACATCACATGATCATCTCATACATCACATATATCACATCATGTAATTGGCCATATCATATCACAACATACCCTGCAAAAACAAGTTAGACATCCTCTAATTGTTGTTGCATGTTTTACATGGCTGCTATGGGTATCTAGCAAGAACAATTCTCATCTACGCAAAAACCACAACGGTGATACACTAGTTGCTTTTGAACCTTCTCAAGGACCGCCTTTGTCGAATCCGATCCAACTAAAGTGAGAGAAACTGGCATCCGCAAGCCATCTATGCAACAAGTTGCGGTCGAGAGAACCGGTCTCTCGTAAGCGTACGAGTAATGTTGGTCCGGGCCGCTTCATCTCACAATACCGCTAAACCAAAATCCGACCAAGGGAAGAAGCAATCTAAGCATCAACGCCCACAAACTCTTTGTGTTCTACTCGAGATCTCATCTACACATAGACCTAGCTCATGATGCCACTGTTGAGGAACGTTGCATGGGAAACAAAAAATTTCCTACGCACACACAAGATCTATCCATGGTGATGAGCATCTACGAGAGGGAGAGTGGATCTACATACCCTTGTAGATCGCTAAGCGGGAAGCGTTAAGACACGCGGTTGGTGTAGTCGAACGTCTTCACGATCCAAATCGCCGAGCGTCCCGCGATCTCATCACGATGCGTCCCGCGATCCAATCATGATCCGTCCCACGAACTCATCATGATCGGCCCCGCGATCTCATCACGATCCGTCCCGCAAACTCATCACGATCCATCCCGTGATCTCATCATGATCCATCCCACGATCTCGTCACGATCCGTCTCGCAATCTTGATCACGGTCCTTCCGATCTAGCGCCGAACGGACGGCACCTCCGCGTTCAACACACGTATAGCTTGATGAAAATCTCCTCCTTCTTGATCCAGGAAGAGGGAGCGGAGAGGTAGAAGAGTTCCCCGGCTGCGTGACGGCGCTGCAGCGATGGTGGTGGAGCTATTCCGGCAGGGCTTCGCCTAAGCACTACAGAAAACCGATCTAGAGGAGAAACTATGCACTAGAGGAACGGGTAGCACGTGGCTAAAAATTCTGTGTCAAAACCCTAAAATCCTCTAGTATATATAGGAGGATAGTAGGAGGAGGCTTGGCTGCCAAAAATCCAGCCCTTGGGTCAGCCAAAGTGGGGAGGAGAGGAGGACTCCTCCTCCAATCCTAGTAGGACTAGGATTCCTCGTTTTTTTGGCCTTTTTCCACCTTTTTCCCTTTGGGCTTTTTCTCCCAGCCGCATGGGCCTTGTGTGGGACTTCCACCATCCCACAAAAGGCTGGTATTTACTCTCCCACAGCCCATTAAGCCTCTTGGGTCGAAATACCCCTCCCGTGGTCTCCCGGTACACTACCGGCACTCCCGGTACATTACCAATTAGCCCGAAACTTTTCCGGCGACCAAAATGGGACTTCCTATATATCAATCTTTACCTTCGGACCATTCCGGAGCTCCTCGTGACGTCTGGGATCTCATCCGGGACTCCGAACAATCTTCGGTCACCATCATACATAACTCTATACTACCGAAACGTCATCGAACCTTAAGTGTGCAGACCCTGCGGGTTCGAGAACTATGTAGACATGACCGAGACACCTCTACGGTCAATAACCAATAGCAGGACCTGGATGCCCATATTGGTTCTACATATTCTATGAAGATCTTTATCGGTCGAACCTCTATGTCAAGGATTCAGTTAATCCCGTATGATGTTCCCTTTGTTCTTCGGTATGTTACTTGCCCGAGATTCGATCGTCGGTATCTCCATACCTAGTTCAACCTCGTTACCGGCAGGTCTCTTTACTCGTTCTGTAATACAAGATCCCGTGACTAACACTTAGTCACATTGCTTGCAAGGCTTGTTGTGATCTTGTATTACCGAGTGGGCCCTGAGATACCTCTCCGTCACACGGAGTAACAAATCCCAGTCTTGATCCATGCCAACCCAACAGACACCCTCGGAGATACCTGTAGAGTACCTTTATAGTCACCCAGTTACATTGTGACGTTTGATACAAACAAGGCACTCCTCCGGTGTCAGTGAGTTGCATGATCTCATGGTCATAGGAACAGATACTTGACATGCAGAAAACAGTAGCATTAAACTGACACGATCATATGCTACGTTTGTAGTTTGGGTCTTGTCCATCCCATCATGCTCCTAATGATGTGATCCCGTTATCAAATGACATCTCATGTCAATATCTAGGAAACCTTAATCATCTTTGATCAACGAGCTAGTCTATTAGAGGCATACTAGGGACATGGTTTTGTCTATGTATCCACACATGCATCTAAGTCTCCGATCAATACAATTATAGCATGGATAATAAACGTTTATCATGAACAAGGAAATATGATAATAACTAATTTATTATTGCCTCTAGGGCATATTTCCAACAACGTATCCCCAAAATTTATGGTAACCATTTCCTTCTCACAATCTATTCTAGCATTAACGGTATTCAAGAAGGGTCTACCAAATATATTGGACAAAAATCATCTTGTGGGGAACCAAGAACAATAAAATAAGTAGCATATTTTATTTTCCCACACAAGACTTCAACATCTCGAATAATCCCAACTGGTGATATAGTGTCTCTATTAGCAAGCTTAATTGTGACATCAATTTCCTCTAACTGAGCTGGTGCAATATCATTCATAATCTCTTTATATAAGGAAAAGGAAATTGCACTCACACTAGCACCCATATCACATAAGCCATCATAACAACGATCTCCTATTTTAACAGAAACAACAGGCGTGCCAACAACGGGTCTATGTTTATCTTTAGCATCTAGTTTAGCGATTCTAGTGGCTTCATCACAAAATTGAATAACATGCCCATCAATATTATCAACAAAGAGATCCTTAACCATAGCAATACTAGGCTCAACTTTAATTTGCTTAGGGGGTGTAGATGTTCTAGCACAGCTCTTACGAACCACAGTTGAAGCTTTAGCATGATCCTTTATTCTAACAGGAAAAGGTGGTTTCTCAATATAAGTAGTGGGAATAACAGGATCAACATTATAAGTAATAGTTTTCTCTTCAACTTTAATAGGTTCAACTACTTTCACTTCAATGGGAGGATGATATTTAAACCACTTCTCCTTAAGGAGATCAACCTGAGTAGCAAAAGATTCACAAAAAGAAGCTACTATCTTAGAGTCAAGTCCACATTTAGTGCTAAATTCACGAAAAGTATCGGTGTCTATGAAGGATTTAACACAATCAAACTTAAGGTTCATACCTGACTCCTTACCTTCGTCGAGTTCCCAATCTTCAAAGTTGTGTTTAATTCTTTCCAATAAATCCCATTTGAAGTCAATATCTTTCTTCATATAGGAACCAACACAAGAAGTATCGAGCATGGATTGATCATTAGAGAAAGCCGAGCATAAAAATTCTGAATAATAATTTCCCTCGAGATCTCATGACTAGGGCATGAATATAACATTGACTTAAGCCTCCCCCAAGCTTGAGTGATTCTTTCTCCTTCACGAGGCCAAAAATTATAAATACAATTCCGATCACGATGAACTAGATGCATAGGGTAGAACTTCTGATGAAATTCCATCTTCAATCGGTTGTAGCTCCATGATCCAATATCATCACATAGCCTATACCATGTCATTTCCTTTTCCTTCAAAGATAAAGGAAATACCTTCTTAACGTGATCCTCGGGCAGACATACAAGCTTAAATAATCCACAAACTTCATCCACATAGATTAGATGTAAATCAGGATGTAATATTCCATCTCCAACTTAAGGATTAGCCAACAGTTTCTCTATCATACCCGAAGGAATCTCATAATAAATATTTTCAGTAGGTTCTGTAGGTTGAGGGACAACTCTGTGTTTCTGGTCGAGGTGAAGATATCCCGAACAAGCCCCTGAAAGGATTACTTTCCATAGTAACAAGTGACAGTAAATTTCAGCACACTATATAAATTTTTCCTTATCAAATTCCACTTACCAAAGGCGCTTCACTCCCCAACAACGGCGTCAGAAAAGAGTCTTGATGACCCAAAAGTATAGGGGATCTATCGTAGTCCTTTCGATAAGTAAGAGTGTCGAACCCAATGAGGAGCAAAAGGAAATGACAAGCGGTTTCCAGCAAGGTATTCTCTGCAAGCACTGAAATTATCGATAACAGATAGTTTTGTGATAAGATAATTTGTAACGAGTAACAAGTAACAAGTGTAGCAAAGGTGCAGCAAGGTAGCCCAATCCTTTTTGTAGAAAAGGACATGTCTTGACAAACTCTTATATGAAGCAAAGCGCTCCCGAGGACACATGGGAATTTCTATCAAGCTAGTTTTCATCATGCTCATTTGATTCATGTTCGTTACTTTGATAATTTGATATGTGGCTGTACCGATGCTTGGATGCTGCCCTTGCTTGGACAAACCTCCCACTTATGATTAACCCCTATCGCAAGCATCCACAACTACGAAATCAGAATTAAGGTAAATCTAACCATAACATGAAACATATGGATCCAAATCAGCCCCTTACGAAGCAACGCATAAACTAGGGTTTAAGCTTCTGTCACTCTAGCAACCCATCATCTACTTATTACTTCCCAATGCCTTCCTCTAGGCCCAAATAATGGTGAAATGTTATGTAGTCGACGTTCACATAATACCACTAGAGGAGAGACAACATACATCTCATCAAAATATCGAACGAATACCAAATTCACATGATTACTTATAACAAGACTTATTCCATGTCTTCAGGAACAAACGTAACTACTCACGAAACATGGTCATGTTCAAGATCAAAGGAGTATTAATTATCATAAAGGATGTAAACATATGATCTTCCACCAAGTAAACCAACTAGCATCAACTACAAGGAGTAATCAACACTACTAGCAACCCACAAGTACCAATCTGAGGTGTTGAGACAAAGATCGGATACAAGAGATGAACTAGGATTTGGAGAGGAGATGGTGCTGGTGAAGATGTTGACAGAGATTGACCCCCTCTCGATGAGAGGATCGTTGGTGACGACGATGGCTTCGATTTCCCCTCTAGGAGGGAAGTTTCCTCGGCAGAACAGCCCTGCCGAGCTCTAGATTGGTTCTGTCCAAGTTTCGCCTCGAGATGGTGACGCTTCATCCCGAAAGCTCTCTTCTGTTTTTTCCAGATCAAAATGCTTCATATAGAAGAAGATGGGCATCGAAGGAGCCACAGGGCCCCCACAAGCCTACTAGGTGCGACCAGAGAGGTGGTCGTGCCTAGCAGGCTTGTGGCCTGTAGGCGGCCCCTCTGGTTGATTCTTGCGCCAATATTTTTTATTAATTTCAAAAATATTTTCCATAAATTTTCGGGACTTTTGAAGTTGTGCAGAATAGGTATCTCAGATCTATTCCTTTTCCACTCCAGAATTCCAGCTGCCAATATTCTCCTTCTTCATGTAAACCTTGTAAAATAAGAGAGAAAAGGCATAAGTATTATACCATAACGTGTAATAATAGCCCATAATGCAATAAATATCAATATAAAAGCATGATGCAAAATGGACGTATCACTTCCCAGTCCCCACCTCTGCTGATGCTTCTTGTGGTGAGTCGAACCAAACTGACAATGAGATTGAAAGTGAAGACGGTGGGGATAAATTGAAATGAAACTGAAATTGAAATTTGCTAATCTTCACAATATATCGACATGTTGGAGTACTCTCACTGAGTTCTGACCCCCTTCCTGCTAAAGCCAAAAATACATGAGTAGTGTTTTGAGCTTCTGGAGCTTGGTCTTCTTGTGCCCTAATCACTTGTCCCTGTCAACTCTGTAAACTGCACAAGCTCTGGTGCAGATTGCAACACATCACTTGGACAGTTAGATGCACATAAATTTCTAGAAAAAAGGAAAAAAGAGTTGAATTTACAGTTATTAGCACAGCAACCGAATTCATCATGTGGTTTTCAAAACCCACTGAGCATGTTCTGGCTTTTGATTGCAAAGGTTAGTGTCCAAACAAACGAAACAAAGCATGATAATTACGTGTAGCAAAAAGAGTTGAACTGAACTTCACTTTAGCATTAAATGATTTAGTTAGTTTCAAATCAGTTATAAATTCAGTTTAGGATTTAACAAAAAAGGCAACATCATTCTTTTTCTGAAATCAATAATCAAACTTTTGAAGAACAACCTATATGATTTGTTCAATACACAGATCAATATGCATTGACAATTGAAATGCAGAGACACACAATGACGGATTTTTACTGTACGTAATGTTAACATAATTGCAGAATCTTACTGCACATTATTTTGCAGTATTGAAACAAGATGTACAAGGTCTCTTTAGCTCAAGTGTTAAATCCGCACATTCATATTCATAGTAGATAAAATTCAGAAACAAGCAACTGAATGAGATGAGATGAAATGAAGGAGAGAAAAACTAGAGGCAAAGGACCACATTTCGACAGTCGTAGAGCTATGTAAGCTAGTGTTATAGGGCAGGAAACAAAGCAGCAAAGCAAGAGAACTTTAGTGCTGAAATTAATTGAATTTTCAGTCAACTGAACCTTATTGCTGAATTCAATTAAGTGTCTAAATTCAGTTAATCGACTCTGCTTGCCATATCTTTTTTCACAGATGTATAAATTCAGTTAAGAGTATACTCCTGGGCAAAATTCAGTTAAGAGTATAAATTCAGTTAGGATTGAAAGTAATCTTCAAGAAACATATTCAGACTACATTAACAAGATTGAAAGTAATCTTCAAGAAACATATTCAGACTACATTAACAAGATTGAAAGTAATCTGGACTACATCAACACTATGCTTAGAGAGAAGAACTCCAGAGAACTAGAGGCCATAGTACATCACTGAATCAGCCAATCTGCAAATAAATAAGCATCTCACTAAATCAGTCACATTCCTTCAGCTCACCACCAACTCGAGGCAAACTAGAGGAAGGAGATCAGGGAAGCAGGCGAGGGGGCAGGAGCGTTGGACCTCGAACTTCTGGGCGAGGGAGAGCGGCTCCGACACGGTAGCCTCCAGCAGCGTCGGGTCCTCCTACGTCTCCTAGCTCTACAACGACGCTGGCGTCTTGTTGGCACCTCTCTTGCGCTGCTGCTGCCCCGTCTAAGGAGCACGTCGGAGGCCAGCTACACAGCCGTGTTTCCAGAGGCGCGGAGGGGGCATGGAAGAGGATTCGAGAGGCAACAGCAACCGCTAGCAGCGACGTGCTCAGGTCCGCCAAGCCTCGGCACCATAGCACATCGGAGCCGGCAAATCAAGCACGTTGGAGAGAAGGGGATCCCTTTCCTCTTGAACTCCCCTACGCTCCCCCTTGTTGGGATCAGGCAATAGGGATGAAGAAAGGCGGCGAGATCAGGGGGTAAGGCAGCCGGCGCGCGGCGAGGTGACAGAGCAGGCGGCCGGGGGAGAGTATGTCGCCGCCGCCGTCGCAAAATCGAGGGGGAGAGAACGGGGACGCGGGGCGGGCTGCATCGTTTGTCGGATGAAATCGAAGTTTTTTTTTCGTAAATTGTCATGGAGGAGTATTTGGTGTTTCCGTCATAATCGACCAATTGTCTACTAAAGATAGCTATCTTTTGGCTTTACCCGTCTGAGGTACGTATCCGGATGATCCGGTCGTAACAATCATAGAGGGTAAACACATGAGCGAGACAACCCAGCTTGGCAAAAAATTTAGTTCTAATTGATGCATATAATGGCTTAAAATTCGACAAGGGAAACAGGCATCCACAATAAATGTGAATAGATGCTTAAAAAAATATATAATCATCGGCTTCGAGAAGAAACCCTGAGGTGTTTTGTTCTGGTTTAATATTTGAGGATGTAAGCTGAAAAACTTAACACGAGCTCGGTTTAGCCGAGCATAGACTTGGGAAAAGGAATCCGAACCTGCAAAATCAAGGTGGAAGGGAAAGAAATATGAAAGGAAAGAAAGAAAAAGGAAAAAAGGTAAAGAGTATGACGACACCGGTCTAGCCGTAAAAGTGCCGAAGACGAGTTGCGTTCCATGGGTTTGGTTCGAGGCGGTTATCCGGCGGGTTGCGAAGATGATAAACCCCTCCTGCGAGTACTTCCTCAATTATGAAGGGGCCCTCGCACTTGGGATTGAGTTTATGCTTCTGTTTCTCTGGGAGTCATAAGACGAGTTCGCCCACATTATAGGCCTTTGTTCTGACCTCCCTACTCTAGTAACGCCGGACCAGCTGTTGATAAAAAGTAGAGCGGGCCTGAGCTATGTCGCGCTCTCCTTCTAAGGCGTCCAAGTCATCCTACCGATCTAACTCGTCCTCCTTTTCTTCATACATGCGCACCCTTGGTGCGTCGTGAATAATGTCATAGGGAAGGACTTATTCTGCCCCGTAGACCATAAAGGACGTTGTATATCCCATTGATCGATTTGGAGTGGTACGCAGACCCACAGAACAGAGTCGAGCTCCTCTACCCAATTGCAGTCGGATTCATGAAGAGACCGGATCAGACATGGTTTAATACCACTCATGATGAGGTCGTTGGCTCATTCGATTTGTCCATTGGTCTGCGGGTGATACACCGATGCGTAATCGAGCTTGATGTCCATGTTTGCGCACCAGTACTTTACCTTTTGGGAGGTGAAATTGGATCCATTATCCGTTATTATGCTATGCGGTACACCATAATGGTGTACCACGCCGGATATAAAGTCGACTACTAGTCCGAACTTAGCTGATTTGACTGGTTTTGCTTCGATCCATTTGGTGAACTTGTCAACCATAACTAGTAGATATTTATTTTTCTTGGTCCCCTTTTTAAGTGGTTCGACCATATCTAGCCCCCAGACCGCGAAAGGCCAAGTGACCAGAATAGTTCGAAGAGCTGTTGGGGGCACGTGTCTTTGATTTGCAAATTATTGGAATGCCATGCAATGCTGGACAAGTGTCTGGGCGTCCGCTCGAGCAGTGGGCCAGAAGAAACCAGCTCGGAAGGCTTTGCTTACTAAGGCCCTTGCTGTAGCATGGTGGCTGCCCATACCTGCATGAACTTCGGCCAGGAGCTGCCTTCCTTCTTCCTCAGATATGCACCGTGAAGTATTCCGGTGGTGCGTTTCTTGTACAACTCACCCTCGTGCACTTTATAGGCCTTGGATCGCCAAATTATGCGTCTCGCCTCTGTGTGATCGTCGGGGAGTTCTTGGAGAAGAAGGTAAGCGAGGAAGGGCTCGATCAATGGTGCGATTACTGCCATGACCTCATGAGCCGAAGGAGTTTTGTCCATTACGAAGCCGCCGATGATTTGGCCGTCTGGTTCATTTATAGGGGGGACAACCACTTCCGTACTACCAGATCCGGCACCCTTATTATCGTCCTACCAAACCACCGATGGTTTGAGCCATTCAAGGAAGGTGTTTTTGGGACATGGTCACGCTTGTACCCCATGCGGGTCAGTAAGTCGGCGGCTTGGTTGTTGTCTTTAGCGACATGATGGAATTCCAGCCCCTCGAACCGTGCGGATATTTTAAGGATGGTGTTTCTGTATGTCGCCATCTTTAGGTTTTTGGCATCAAATTCACTGCTAATTTGAGAGATGGAGTCTCCCCATACCTCCAGCCGTTCTATGCCCATTGATGCTGCCATCCAAAGACCGTGCAAAAGTGCTTCGTATTCGGCCACGTTGTTGGAATTGTCGTACATGATCTGCAACATGTATCAGACGTTGTCACCTGTGGGAGATGTGAGAATAACTCCAGCCCTCGGTCCGGCCAAAGTTTTGGATCCGTCGAAGTACATCGTCCAATGGGAGTATATACTATATTCCCTAGGGAGCTCGGCCTCTATCCATTCGGCGAGGAGATCTTCCAACACCTGAGATTTGATAGCTCATCTTGGCTTAAGGAGTTCAATGGCCCATTTGGCTATGCGGCCGGTGGCATCCCTGTTATTGATTATATCGTTCAGGGGTACTTCAGATGCCACCGTGACCGAACACTCTTTTATGTAGTGTCTCGGCTTTCATGATGCCATAAACACTGTGTAGGCTATCTTCTAGTAATGCGAGTTGCTACCTCTTGAGCTTGTGTTGGTTTTTCCTTGAAGAGGAAAGGGTGATACAGCGAAGTAGATAAGTACTTCCCTCAGTTGTGAGAACCAAGGTATCAATCCAGTAGGAGGAACAAGCAAGTCACCAATGGATGCACCTACCGAAATAATCAAACTCTTGCACCCAATGCTATAAAGGGGTTGTCTATCCCTTCACGGTTATTTGCAAGGATTATATCCGATAGAGATAGATGTAAACATGTGCGAAAAGTAAAAGATAAATAAATTGCAGCAAGGTATTTTTGGTATTTTTTGATTTATAGATCTGAAAGTATATGATGGAAAATAGACCCGGGGCCCACAGATTTCACTAGAGGCTTCTCTCTTGAAGGCAAATATCATGGTGGGTAAACAAATTACTGTCAAGGAATTGATAGAAAAGCGAATAATCATGTAGTTATCCAAGGCAATGATCATACATATAGGCATCACGTCCGTGTCAAGTAGACCGAAATGATTCTGCATCTACAACTATTACTCCACACATCGACCGACTCGTGACTGCATCTAGAGTATTAAGTTCATGAAGAACAGAGTGACGCATTAAGAAAGATGACATGATGTAGAGGGATAAACTCAAGCAATATGATGAAAAATAGACCCGGGAGCCATAGGTTTCACTAGAGGCTTCTCTCTTGAAGGCAAATATCATGGTGGGTAAACAAATTACTGTCAAGGAATTGATAGAAAAGCGAATAATCATGTAGTTATCCAAGGAAATGATCATCCATATAGGCATCACGTCTGTGACAAGTAGACCAAAACGATTTTGCATCTACTACTATAACTCCAGATATCGACCGACTCCTTCCTGAAAAATTCTTCCATAAAAATTCCTTCTGCAGGTTTTATTCCGTTTGGACTCCGTTTAATATTCCATGTCTGCAAAACTGGAAAACAAGGAAAAAATAGAAACTGGCACTTGGCTCTAGATTAATAGGTTAGTCCCAAAAATAATATAAAATAGCATATTAATGCATATAAAACATCCAAAACAAATAATATAATAGCATGCCATCATAAAAAATTATAGATACGTTGGAGACGTATCAGCATCCCCAAGCTTAGTTCTTGCTCGTCCTCAAGTAGGTAAATGATAAAAACAGAATTTTTGATGTGGAGTGCTACCTAACATATTTATCCAAGTAATATTGTTTATTGTGGCATGAATATTCAGATCCGTAAGACTCAAAACAAAAGCTTAATATTGATATAGAAACAATAACATTTGAAGCATACTAGCAAAGCAATTGTATATCTTCAAAATATAATGGCAAAAGAAAATTATCCCTACAATATCATATGGTCTGGCTATGCTCCATCTTCTCCACACAAAGTATTTATATCATGCACAATGCCGGTGAAAAGTCAAGCAATTGTTTTGACACCTTTATTTTCTCAAACTTTTTCAACTCTCACGCAATACATGAGCACGAGCCATGGATATATCACTATAGGTGGAATAGAATATCGTGGAGGTTGTCAAGGAAGGGGACAAGATAGTCTCACATCAACTAGGCATATCAACGGGCTATGGAGATGCCCATCAATAGATATCAATGTGAGTGAGTAGGGATTGTGCAACGGTGCACTAGAGCTATAAGTGTATGAAATCTCAAAAAGAAACTAAGTCGACATGCATCACGAAGAAAAATATTTCACTAGCTATATGAAAGTGACAAAATAGGAGACTCTCTATCATGAAGATCATGGTGCTACTTTGAAGCACAAGTGTGGAAAAAGGTAGTAGCAATGTCCCTTCTCTCTTTTCTCTCGTTTTTTTGTTGGGCATCTAAGGCCTCTTTTATTCATTTTTTTATATTCGGCTTCGCTAGCCTCTTTTATTTTTTTCATGAAGTCCGGAATCTCATCCCCACTTGTGAGGGAATCATAGCTTCCATCATCCTTTACTCACATGGGACATGCTCTATAATGAAAATCATCACACTTTTATTTACTTACAACTCAAAAGGAAAACTACAACTCGATACCTATGACAAAATATGACTCTATATGCAATATGGAAGTGATGGTGCATGTCATAAAAGGAAACGGTGGAAGTTGCATGGCAATCTATCTCGGAATGGCTGTGGAAATGCCATAATAGGTAGGTATGGTGGCTGTCTTGAGGAAATATATATGGTGGCTGTTTTGAGGAAGGTATATGATGGCTGTTCTGAGGAAGGTGTATGGTGCACCGATGAAAGTTGCGCGGTACTAGAAAGGCTAGCAAAAGTGGAAGGGTGAGAGTTCGTATAATCCATGGACTCAACATTAGTCATAAAGAAATCACATACTTATTGCAAAAGTTTATTAGTCAATGAAGAAAACCATTAAATGCATGCTCCTATGGGGGAGGTTGGTAGGAGTTAACCATCATGCGCCCCCGACCCTCACACAAAGGTCGACAATCTATAAACAAGTCATGCTCCGACTTCCTTACATAGCGGTTCACCATACGTGCATGCTACGGGAATCACAAACCTTTACACAAGTATTTTTTACTGAATCACACTTTGCTTCCTAACATGTCTCTTAACATTACCATCTTTATGTCTCAAAACTTTATGCAAGGAATCAAACTTCTCATAAATACTCCAAGCACTTAGTATGGAAGTTTTTATTATATCCCTTTTGGGTGCCTATCATATTAGGACTAAATTCATAACCTAGACCAATTACCATGCTGTTTTTATAAACTCTCAAAATAATATAAGTGAGGTATGAGATCTCAAGTATTTCTATAAAACGAAAACACACCATGCTCTAAAAGATATAAGTGAAGCATATAGAGCAAAATTGCCCAACTCAAAAGGTATAAGCGAAGCACATAGAGTATTCTAATAAATTCACAATTCAGTGTGTCTCTCTCAAAATATGTTTGCAGAAAGGATGATTGTGTCAAACTAGTAAGCAAAGACTCATATCATACAAGACGCTCCAAGCAAAACACATATCATCTGGTGAATAAAAATATAGCCTCAAGTAAATTTACCAATGGATTAAAGACGAAAGAGGGGTTTCCTTCCGGGGCATCCCAAAGCTTAGGCTTTTTGGCATCCTTTAATATGACTTGGGGTGCCTTGGGCATCCCTAATATTAGGCTTTTTCCACTCCTTATTCCATAGTCCATCCAATCTTTACCCAAAACATGGAAACTTCACAACACAAATCTTACCAGAAAACTTGTGAGATCCGTTAGTATAAGAAAATAAATCACCACTTTAGGTACTGTTGTGAACTAATTCTTTATTTATATTGGTGTTATACATACTGTAATCTAACTTCCCCATGGCTCGTACTACATGATACAACCCATAGATTCATCAAAATAGGCAAGCAACTCAAAGAAAACAGAATCTGTCAAAAACAGAATAGTCTGTAGCAATCTGGAAACTTTGTATACTTATGTTACTCACAAAGTTCTAAAACATTAGGAAAATCTGGGAAATTTATATATCAATCTTTTGTAAAAATTTCAGATCAATTCTACACTCCTAAAAAAATAGAAAATTCCCGGACTGAGCGCAAAAGTTTCTGTTTTTCAGGAAGATCAAATCAACAACTATCATAGATCACCCCCAAAGGTTTTAGTTGGCTCAAACACTAATTAAAACACCAAAACACAATTACTACAGAAGTAATAATTTTGGAAACACTCAAAAACAGAAGCAAAAAACAGAACACAAAATAAAAATTGGGTTGCCTTCCAACAAGCACTATTGTTTGACGCCCCTAGCTAGGCATAATGATTTCAATGATGCTCACATAAAAAAGTAGTATTTGAAACATGCAAGAGAGCATCATGAATCTCATGACAAACACCTTTAAGTCTAACCCACTTCCTATGCATAGGGATTTTGTGAGCAAACAATTTATGGGAGCAAGAATCAACTAGCATAGGAAGGCAAAACAAGCATAACTTCAAAACCTTGAACACATAGAGAGGACACTTGATACTATTGCAATTCCTACAAGCATATGTTCATCCATCATAATAAATTTCATTAGCATCATGAAGTAATTCAACAATGTAACTATCACATGATTCATTCTTTTCATGATCAATTATAGCATACGTGTCATCACCAAAACTTGGGGGACAAAAAATATCATATTCATCAAGCATAGCATCCCCAAACTTGTGGTTTTGCATATCATTAGCATCATGGATATTCATAGAATTCATAATAACAACATGGCAATCATTATTTTCATTCAAGGAACTATCATGAATCTCCTTATAAATTTCTTCTTCCAATACTTCATCAAAATTTTCAGATTCATGATTTTCAAACAAAACTTCATAGAGAAAATCTAGTGCACTCAACTCACTAGCAATTGGTTCATCATAATTTGGTCTTTTTCAAAGATTAACAAGTGGATGAGGATCCTTATCAATAGATTTTTAGCAAGCGAAGATGCAAGCAAATAGAAGGCACATGGCAACACAAGCAAACATAGCAACGAAAAGGCGAACGGAAAAAGGCGAATAAAAAGGCAAATCTTTTTTGGAAATCGTTTTAGAAGTGGGGGAGAGGAAAATGAGAGGCAAATGTCAAATAAAGTAAATGCAAGAGATAGATTGTGGTGGGTACTTGGTAGGCTTGATGTGTATCCTCCCCGGCAATGGCGCCAGAAATCCTTCTTGCTACCTCTTGAGCATGCGTTGGTTTTTCGTTGAAGAGAAAAGGGTGATGCAGCAAAGTAGGTAAGTATTTCCCTCGGTTTTTGAGAACCAAGGTATCAATCCAGTAGGAGGAACAAGCAAGTCACCAATGGATGCACCTACACAAATGATCAAACTCTTGCACCCAACGCTATAAAGGGGTTGTCAATCCCTTCATGGTTATTTGCAAGGATTAGATCCGATAGAGATAGATGTAGCGAGTGTGGAAAGTAAAAGGTAAATAAATTGCAGCAAGTATAGATCTGAAAATATATGATGGGAAATAGACCGGGGGCCATAGGTTTCACTAGAGGCTTCTCTCTTGAAGGCAAATATCATGGTGGGTAAACAAATTACTGTCAAGCAATTGATAGAAAAGCGAATAATCATGTAATTATCCAAGGCAATGATCATGCATATAGGCATCACATCCGTGTCAAGTAGACCGAAACGATTCTGCATCTACTACTATTACTCCACACATCGACTGACTCCTGCATGCATCTAGAGTATTAAGTTCATGAAGAATAGAGTAACACATTAAGAAAGATGACATGATGTAGAGGGATTAACTCAAGCAATATGATGAAAACCCCATCTTGTTACCCTTGATGGCAACAATACAATACGTACCTCGCTACCCTACTTTGTCACTGGGTGAGGACACCGCAAGACTGAACCCAAAACCAAGCACTTCTCCCATTGCAAGAATTACCAATCTTGTTCGCCAAACCAAACCAATAAATCGAAGATACTTGCAAGGATATGAAATCATGCATATAAGAAATCGCAGGATATTCAAATAAGATTCATGGATAATCTGAACATAAACTCACAATTCATCGGATCTTGACAAACACACCACAAAACAGGATTACATCGGATAGATCTCCATGAAGATCATGAAGAACATGGTATTGAAGATCAAAGAGAGAGAAGAAGCCATCTAGATACTAGCTATGGACCCATAGGTATGTGGTGGAATACTCACACATCATCAAAGGGGAAATGGAGTTGATGTAGATGCCCTCCGTGATTGAAACCCCCTTCGGCAGATTACCGGAAAAGGCTCCAAGATTGGATCTCTCGGGAATGGAGGCTTCCGGCGGGGGAAAAGTATTTACGTGGCTCTTTCTGATGTTGGGGGAATATTTGGGTATTTATAGGCCAAGAATTAGGGTTAGGAGACTTGCCAGGAGGTGACAAGCCTGCTAGGCGTGGCCAAGGGGGTGACCCACGCCTAGACGGCTTGTGGCGCCCTGGCACCTCCCCTGACGTGCACTCCAAGATTGTATGACTTGTTTGCTTCCAGAAAAATTCCTTCATCAGGTTTTATTCCGTTTGGAATCCGTTTAATATTCCATATCCATAAAACTCAAAAACAAGGAAAAAATAGAAACTGACACTTGGCTCTAGATTAATAGGTTAGTCCCAATAAAACTATAAAATAGCATATTAATGCATATAAAATATCGAAAACAGATAATATAATAGCATGCCATAATCAAAAATTATGGATACGTTGGAAACGTATCAAAACCCCATCTTGTTACCCTTGATGGCAACAATACAATACGTGCCTCACTACCCTTACTATGTCACTGGGTGAGGACACCGCAAGATTGAACCCAAAACCAATTACTTCTCCCATTGCAAGTATTACCAATCTAGTTGGCCAAACTAAACCAATAACTCAAAGAGACTTGCAAGGATATGAAATCATGCAAATAAGAATTTAGAGGAGATTCAACTAAGATTCATGGATAATCTGAACATAAACTCACAATTCATTGGATCTTGACAAACACACCAAAAAAGAGGATTACATCGGATAGATCTCCATGAAGATCATGAAGAACATGGTATTGAAGATCAAAGAGCGAGAAGAAGCCATCTAGCTACTAGCTACGGACCCGTAGGTCTGTGGTGGACTACTCACGCATTATCGGAGGGGCAATGGAGTTGATGTAGATGCCCTCCGTGATTGATTCCCCCTCCACTAGATTACCGGAGAAGGCTCGAAGATTGGATCTCTCGGGAACAGAGGCTTCCGATGGCGGAAAAGTATTTTCGTGCCTCCTTTTGATGTTGGGGGAATATTTGGGTATTTATAGGCCGAGAATTAGGGTTAGGAGACCTGCAGGGAGCGACAAGCCTTCTAGCGGCGACCAGGGGGCCCGTGCCTAGCAGGCTTGTGGCGCCCTGGCACCTCCCCTAACGTGCACTCCAAGCTTGATCGACTTGTTTCCTTCCAAAAAATTCCTTCCGAAGGTTTTATTCCATTTGGACTCTCTTTAATATCCCATATCCGCAGAACTCAAAAACAAGGAAAAAATAGAAACTGGCACTTGGCTCTAGATTAATAGGTTAGTCCTAGAAATAATATAAAATAGCATATTAATGCATATAAAACATCCAACACAAATAATATAATAGAATGCCATCATAAAAAATTATAGATACGTTGGAGGCGTATCAGCATCCCCAAGCTTAATTCCTGCTCATCCTCGAGTAGGTAAATGATAAAAACAGAATTTTTGATGTGGAGTGCTACCTAACATATTTATCCATGTAATATTCTTTATTGTGGCATGAATATTCATATTAATAAGACTCAAAACGAAAGCTTAATATTGATACCGAAACAATAACATTGTAAGCATACTAGCAAGGCAATTGTATCTCTTTTCTCTACAAAATATAATGGCAAAAGAACGTCATCCCTACAATTTCATATGGTCTGGCTATGCTCCATATTCCCCACACAAAGTATTTATATCATGCACAACCCTGAGGAAAAGTCAAGTAATTGTTTCCACACCTTTATTTTCTCAAACTTTTTCAACTCTCACGCAAAACATGAGCGCGATCCATGGATATATCACTATAGGTGGAATAGAATATGGCGGAGGTTGTCAAGGAAAGGGAGAAGATAGTCTCACATCAACTAGGCGTATCAACAGGCTATGGAGATGCCCATCAATAGAGATCAGTGTGAGTTAGTAGGGATTGCCATGCAACAGATGCACTAGAGCTATAAGTGTATGAAAGCTCAAAAAGGAACTAAGTGGACATGCATTGTGAAGAAAAATTCCACTAGCTACATGAAAGTGACAAAATAGGAGACTCTCTATCATGAAGATCATGGTGCTACTTTGAAGCACAAGTGTGGAAAAAAGGTAGTAGCAATGTCCCTTCTCTCTTTTCTCTCATTTTTTGTGGGTATCTAAGGCCTCTTTTATTCATTTTTTTCATGCAGTACAGAATCTCATCCCCACTTGTGAGGGAATCATACCTTCCATCATCCATTACTCACACGGGACATGCTCTATTAATGATGATCATCACACTTTTATTTACTTACAACTCAAAAGAAAATTACAACTCGATACCTATGACAAAATATGACTCTATATGCAATATGGAAGTGATGGTTCATGTCATAAAAGGAAACGGTGGAAGTTGCATGGCAATATATCTCGGAATGGCTACGGAAATGCCATAATAGGTAGGTATGGTGGATGTTTTGAGCAAGATATATGGTGGCTGTTTTGAGAAAAGTATATGGTGGCTGTTTTCACGAAGGTATATGATATACAGGCGAAAGTTGCACGGTAATAGAGAGGCTAGCAAAAGTGGACGGGTGGGAGTGCGTATAATCCATGGACTCAACATTAGTCATAAAGAACTCACATACTTATTGCAAAAGTCTATTAGTCATTGAAGCAAACCACTGAACACATGCTCCTAGGGGGAGGTTACTAGGAGTTAACCATCGCACGCCCCCGACCATCACACAAAGGTCGACAATCTATAAACAAGTGATGCTCCGACTTCCTTACATAACGGTTCACCATACGTGCATGATACAGGAGTCAAAAATCTTTACACAAGTCTTTTTACCAAATCACAATTTTCCTCCTAACATGACTCTTAACATTACCATCTTTATATCTCAAAACTTTATGCGAGGAATCAAACTTCTCATAAATACTTAATGCACTTAATGGAAGTTCTTACTATATCCTTTTTGGATGCCTATCGTATTAGGACTAAATTCATAACCTAGACAAATTTCCATGCTGTTTTAGAACTGTCAAAATAATATAAGTGAGGTACGAGAGTTCAAGTATTTCTATAAAATGCAAACACCACCGTGCTCTAAAAGATATAAGTAAAGCACATAGAACAAAATTGACCAACTCAAAAGATATAAGTGAAGCACATAGAGTATTCTAATAAATTCACGATTCAGCGTGTCTCTCTCAAAATATGTGTTCAGCAAGGATGATTGTGGCAAACTAACAAGCAAATACACATATTATACAAGACGCTCCAAGCAAAACACATATCATGTGGTGAATAAAAATATAGCCTCAAGTAAATTTACCGACGGATTAAAGACGAAAGAGGGGATGCCTTCCGAGGCACCCCAAGCTTAGGATCTATGGCATCCTTGAATATGACTTGCGGTGCCTTGGGCATCCCCAATCCCAGGCTCTTGCCACTCCTTATTCCATAGTCCATCAAATCTTACCCAAAACTTGAAAACTTCACAACACAAGACTTAACAGAAAACTCGTGAGATCCGTTAGTATAAGAACGTAAATCACCACTTTAGGTACTGTTGTGAACTCATTATTTATTTATATTGGTGTTATACCTACTGTAATCTAACCTATCCATGGCTCATACCACATGATACAACTCATAGATTCATCAAAATAGGCAAACAACTCAAAGAAGACATAATCTGTCAAAAACAGATCAGTCTGTAGAAAACTAAAAACTTCGTATACTTATGTACCTCAAACTTTTTTGAACAATCAGGAAAACCTGGGAAATTTATATATCAATCTTTTAAAAAAATTCAGATCAATTCAACGCTTTGAAAAAATTAGAAAATTCCTGGACTGAGCTCAAAAGTTTCTATTTTTCAGCAAGATCAAATCAACAACTACCATAGATCACCCCAAAGGTTTTACTTGGCTCAAACACTAATTGAAACACCAAAACACAATTACTACAGAAGTAATTATGTGGGAAAAACTCAAAAACAGAAGCAAAAACAGAACACAAAAATAAAATTGGGTTGCCTCCCGACAAGCGCTATTGTTTAACACCCTTTGCTAGGTAAAACACAATAGGTCTAGGTATGGTCATCTTTGGTATGCAATCAAAAAGTATCCCTCATAATAGATTCATAAGGAAATCTTATTTTTTTATAGTAAAGTGTTCCATGCCTTTCCTTAAGGGAAATTGGAATCTAGTGTTTCCTTCTTTCATGTCAATAATTGCACCAGTCGTTCTAAGGAAAGGTCTACCAAGAATAATAGGACATGTAGGATTGCAATCTATACCAAGAACAATGAAATCTACGGGCACATAATTCCTATTTGCAACAATAAGAACATCATTAATCCTTCCCATAGGTTTCTTAATAGTGGAATCTGCAAGATGCAAATTTAGAGAGCAATCATCAAAATCATGGAAACCTAGCACATCACATAAAGTTTTCGGAATCGTGGAAACACTAGCACCCAAATCACATAAAGCATGGCACTCATAATCTTTGATTTTAATATTAATAGTAGGTTCCCACGCATGATGAAGCTTTCTAGGAATAGAAACTTCTAGCTCAAGTTTTTCTTCAAAACATTTCATCATAGCATCAACTATATGTTTAGTAAAAGCCTTATTTTGACTATAAGCATGAGGAGAATTCATAATGGATTGCAAAAAGGAAATACAATCAATAAAATAACAACTATCATAATTAAATTCCTTGAAATCCAAAAGAGTGGCTTCCTTGCTATTTAAAGTTTTGACCTCTTTAATCCCACTTTTATCAATCTTAGCATTAAGATCTACAGACTCCGAATCATTGGGACGCGTTTTAACTAAAGTTGAATTATCTCGAGTCCCATAATTATCAAGATTTATATTGGAAAACAAATATTCAATAGGATTCACATCAATCACTTTAAGATCTTCATCATTATTATCGTGAGAAAACACTTTTTCAAGCCATTCACGCTTAGCACGAATTCTAGCAGTTCTTTCCTTACTTTCATCAATTGAAATTCTCATAGCTTCTAAAGACTCATTAATATCATGCTTGGGTTGAGTAGATCTAACTTTCAAAGAATCAATCTCAAGATAAATTCTATCAACGTTCCTAACCAAATCGTCAATCTTGAGCACTTTTTCTTCAATAGAAGCATTAAAAACTGTTTGCGAGCTAATAAAATCTTTAACAATATTCTAAATATCAGAGGGCATCTTATTAGAATTTCCATAGGAAGTTTTGTAGGAATTACCATAATTATTAGAGGAATTACTAGGAAAATGAACTAGGGTTGAAATTACCTCTATATGCATTGTTACCAAAATTGTTCCTACCAACAAAATTCACATCCATAGATTAATTATTATTTACCATCAAAGAAGACAAAGGCATATCATTAGGATCAGTAGGATCACTTTTACTAGCAAAAAATTTCATCAATTCATCCATCTTTTTCACTCAAAGTATTTATTTCTCCAATAGCATTCACTTTTGTACTAGTAGGAGATCTTTCGATATGCCATTAAGAGTAGTTTGTCATGATATTATCTAGGAGTTTAGTAGCTTCTCCTAACATGATTTACATAAAAGTACCACCTGCGGCAGAATCTAAAAGATTTCTAGATGACCAACTTGGTGACACCGATGTGTTAATCTCGGTGGTACCGAAGTGATCAAAAGGTGGCAACTTTTGAATCTCAGTGAGACCGATATATGAAAATCAGTTGCACCGATAAGGTGACCAACGGTCAGATTTCCAATCTCGATGACGCCGACCCAACAATCTCGGTGGTACCGAAAGTGTGAATTTTCGTAATAGAAAGTTGGCAACCTAAACTCGGTGGCACCGGTATGGAATCGGTTGCACCGAAGTGGCTAGGGTTTGGCTGAGTCTGTCTAGGTTTTGGAATCGGTGGCACTAGGATAGGAATGTTAGTTGCACCGATTTTGAATGTTTGGCTATAGACAGACTTTGGTGGGAGAGCTTGTGAATGTTTTTGGTGACTATCACTTGTGGACGTATGAGCATTTGGTTCATCAATCAAAACCTTACCCCCTTTTAATAGTATTGGCTTTCCTATGGAATCAAAGTGATTTCTCACAAATGTAAAATGTAGAATCCTCTTGCTTGAAGCTTGGCCAACCTATTTCCTTGCATCTTGGGGGTAATTCCACAATCTCCACAATCCTTTTGCCAACCCAACTCTCCATGGACTATTATCTGAAATACACTAGATAGAGGTGTTAGTCCAAGACACAATGTATGTTGTCATTAATTACCAAAACCGCCAAGGGATCATGTTGTGCTTTCAATCTCCCCCTTTTTGGTAATTGATGACCGCATACAATCAAAGCTTCAAATAAAGATATGCATGGATGTAATGAAGACTTTGAGAAACACATGACTTAGATTTGCTCCCCCTAAATGTGTGCAGTCCTTTAAAGGATAGTTGCTTTGGAATGCATGGACACACAAATAGTAGAAGGGATATGAAAAGTCATGTGTGTCTTGGCTATTTTCATCAAATGTATATGAATGAGGTGTATCCTTGATCAAGACTTCACTCTTGTAAATAATATGTGCAAGAAGTAGGAGATAATCTTGATCGAAGATACGATGCATATACTTACCTTGAGTTCTTGAGCATTCTAGTAGTAGAGACACACTTGAGAAAACAATGTTAGGAAACACAAGAGTATTCTACCAAAATAAGGCAACAGAACTCAAAGGATACCAAGATATGGAGAACATATAAAATATGATCATCCTTAAGATTGATATGTCTCCTCCTTTAGCATTAATCTTTTATATCTTTTCTCCCCTTAGATATGAAAGTGATAGTTCATCCTCTCCGCCTGAATCTCAGCATGCAGATATTGGGATTGGATAGGGTGAGAAAAAGTCTAAAGTGAACAGTCAAATAAGATAAAATAGTCTGCAATTTTTTTTTCCAAAATATATTTTTCTCCCCCTACAATGTTCTCACTTTGTATAAGTATAAACTTTCAATATTTTCCTCTCCCCCTAATCATATCTTCCCCTTTGCATAAGCATGTAATACTCCCTTGAGCATGAAGCTTTGATATTCTCCCCCTTTGGCATAAATTACCAAAAAGGTTAAACTTAGGAGTAGTGACAGGGATCATTGACAAGGGAGGGATCCTTGAGAACAAGGGTCATTAAAGGTAGGGTTCACATAAAAGAACTATGGGAATCATTGAATGTAACTTCTCTCCCTTTTGCAAATTTAAGTCTTCCTCTTCTTGGTGCTAGGGATCCTTGAATAAAGAATTTCTCCCCCTAAGACTAGCTTGTTATTCTCTTTTTTTAATAAAGGGGTCATCGAAGGAACAAGAACATCACAAGAACAGATACCAATAAAAAGAAAATCATTTAGGAAACACAGATTTAGAAAAGAAGGAAAATTGGTGACTCTGGGATAAATAAATTGATGGTACCGAGATTGTGTAGTGCATCTCATCTACAATTTCGGTAGAACCGAGTTATTTATATCGGTGGCTCCGAATGAGAGACCATGTTTGTGTTTTCACAGAGACAAAATAAATAGTTTCAAAAAGGGAATGCAATTTTTTTACAAAGGACATCAATTAAATAAGATTTGAGTGGTTATGAGAGATCATGCAAATAGACAGCAAACCACACAAGATTCTTAACAAGATGATGGCCGGTGACTAGGTCACCTATATTAGAGTATATTGACTTAGGAGCTAAGCAAGAATAATTGATCATAGGTCATACTCTACGTTAAGATCACATGGGGTTACCATTTTTTGATTAAGCATTTTAATGTCTTCATATCACTTGAGTTGCTTTAGCCCGTGACTTGGAGTAAAGCCTTTTCAAGGATATGAGTACATACCTTTGAGTGGTGTTGATGACATTGCTCGTAGGTGAACTTGTTGAGGATGCTTGAGGTTGATGAAAATCATATTGAATTGGGAGCAATCCTTCTTGTTCTAGTACACTAGTCACCTACAAAGGTTAGTCATGCAAGGAAGAACAATGGATATATCCAATTGACATGATACCACTTAAGATTTTGCAACTAAGATCAAGTATATGTTTTTGTTGTCTTCTTCCTTCCATCATCAAGAGGGGTTGTGGATACTTGGTAATGACAAGATTGCTTATGATTGGAGTTGATGGCAATCTTGTGGAATGAAGTTCTTCTAAGTACCTACAAAAGGTTAGATGCAATACAAGGGAGCATAGAATTCCATGGCATATGATAACGAGTTACGGGAACATGGAAATAACAAGAAAGCTCATGCCCTTGCTTGCAACCGAGTGAGTTTAGCTCAAGTTTGAAGCATAAATGATGTTCAACTCACTTCTCAAGTGACAAAATGTTTTCTCATCAAGTGGCTTGGTAAAGATATCGGCTAATTGCTTGTTAGTGCGAACATGCTTAAGTTTAATATCTCCTTTGGTAACATGATCACAAATGAAATGATGTCAAACTTGAATATGCTTAGTTCGATAATGTTGCACAGGATTATGACCAATTTTATTAGCACTTTCATTGTCACAAAGTAGTGGAACATTTTTAACATAAATTCCATAATCCTTAAGCATTTGTGTCATCCATAGTAATTGCGCACAACAAAATGTAGCAGCAATATACTCAGTTTCGGCTGTAGATAGAGATACTGAGTTTTGTTTCTTGGAGGACCAAGACACAAGAGATATAACTAAAAATTTACAAGTACCCAAGGTGGACTTTCTATCAACCTTGTCATCGGCATAGTCTAAGTCGGAATAGACAACAAGATTAAAAGAAGATCCCTTGGCATACCAAATGCCAAAGTTTGGTGTTTGTATGAAATATCTCACAATATGTTTCACAGCCAAAAGATGACACTCTTTAGGTGTAGCTTGATATCTAGCACACATGCAAACACTAAGCATAATATCGAGATGAGATGCACATAGATATAGCAATGAACCAATCATAGATTGATAAACCTTTTGATCAACTGGTTCATCCTCCCTGGTAAGATCAACATGTCCACTAGTGGGCATGGGAGTTTTCATACCTTTGCACTCCTGCATGTTGAACTTTTTGATCAAGTCTTTGGTATACTTAGTTTGAGAGATGAAAGTTCCTTCTCTTGATTGCTTCATTTGCAAACCAAGAAAGAATCTCAGCTCACACATCATAGACATCTCATACTTCTCAGACATCAACCTTCCAAATATTTCACTAAATTGAGGGTTAGTGGAACCAAAGATAATATCATCCACATAGATTTGACACATGAATAATTCACCATTAACTCTCTTAATGAACAAGGTTGCATCAATTTTACCAATTTCAAAACCTTTTTCAATGAAAAACTTTGTTAAACATTTATACCAAGCACGAGGGGCTTGCTTAAGACCATAAAGAGCTTTACGAAGCTTGTAAACATGATTAGGTTTCTTAGGATTCACAAAACCAGGTGGTTGCTTAACATAAAACTCTTCTTCAATTTCACCATTTAAAAATGCACTTTTGATATCCATTTGATAAAGCGTGATATCATGGTGATTAGCGTAAGCAACAAGAATACGAATAGCTTCAAGTCTAGCGACGGGGGAATAAGTCTCATCGTAGTCCCTACCTTCGACTTGCGTATATTCTTGGGCTACGAGACGAGCCTTGTTGCGCACAACTTGACCATCTTCATCTTGTTTGTTCCGAAACACCCATTTGGTTCCGATGATGTTTTGTTCGTCCTCGGGCTTCTCCACAAGTTTCCACACTCTGTTCCTCTAGAAGTTGTGTAGCTCTTCATGCATGGCGTTCACCCAATCCGCGTCCTCAAGAGATTGTTCTACCTTCGATGGCTCAATGCTAGAGATGAAAGAATAATGCTCACAAAAGTTAGCTAGACAGGTTTTAGAGCGAGTGATTCTCCTAGTTTGTATATCACCAAAGATTTGGTTTATGGGATAATTCTTGGTCACTTGAGATCGAACTCGGGTCAGCTTTCGATTGTTGGATGGTGGAGATTTTTCTTATTCTTCATCATCTCCTTAATCTTCATTGTTGTTGAAGGTGTCGTTCCCTTGAGGTGGTGGTGAAGGTGGTTGTGGTGGATCTTCATGATGCACTTCCTCCTCTTCATCATCTTGTCGTGTACCACTTGTGGATGCCTACATGTCGTGTTGAGGTTCACCTTGACGTGAAGTAGGGGCTTCCACTTGAGTTGATGAAGTACTTTCCTTCACCTCCACGGGACGAATCTTGTCGATGGGTAGATCTAGAATAGCTTCCAAAGGGTCCTTATCACCTACATCATTTGGCAATTGTTCGACTTGCAAAGCATTCGATTCATCAAACTTCACATCTATCGTCTCTTCAACTTTTCGAGTGAAGTTGTTGTAGACACGATAAGTGTGAGAGTTCGATCCGTAACCAAGTAGGAATCCTTCATGAGATTTAGGAGCAAATTTAGTACGACGATGCTTATCAAGAATGTAGCACTTTGAGCCAGATACCCGAAAGTATCCGACTTGGGGTTTGTTACCAGTGAGTAGCTCCTACGCCGTTTTACCGAGAAGCTTGTGCAAGTAAAGTCGGTTTGTGGCATGACATGCTGTTTCAACGGCTTCTGCCCAAAAGTGTCTTGGCGTCTTGTATTCGTCAAGCATCATTCTTGCCATCTCAATGAGCGTCCGGTTCTTCGTCTCAACAACTCCATTTTGTTGAGGTGTGTACGTAGCCGAGAACTCATGTGAGACACCTTCTTCGTCAAGAAAGGTATCCACATGGGTGTTCTTGAACTCCGATATGTTATCGCTCCGAACCTTCTTGATCTTCACTTCAAACTGATTTTGCGCTTTGCGAGTGACTTGAGATCTTTTGAACCTGTGACTTATCATCAAGAAAGAATACCCACGTAAATCTGAAAAAATCATCAACTATAACTAGACCATAGGAATTTCCACCGAGACTCTTGTAAGTATTAGGACCAAAAAGATCCATGTGAAGTAACTTGAGTGGTCTCCTAGTAGTCATGATATTCTTAACGGGATGACTTCCACCTACTTGCTTTCTAGCTTGACAAGCACTACAAATTCTATCTTTGTCAAAGATAACATCTTTAACACCAAGTATATGATCACCTTTGATAAGTTTGTCTAAATTACGCATGCCAACATGTCCTAGTCTTCTATGCCAAATCCACCCTTTAGAAAATTTTGCAATAATACAAGTACGAGGTTTGGATCTCTTAGTGAAATCAACAATGTATAGATCACCTCTTCGGAAACTGGTAAATACCAATTTATGATTATCTTGATGAAATACTTGGCAATCTACTTTCGTGAATAACACATTGAAACCGAAGTCGGCAAGTCTAGATACAAAAAGAATATTGTAGCCAAGAGATTCAACAAGCATAACATTTTGAATAGAGCTATCATGGGATATGGCCACCTTACCAAGACCAAGTACCTTACCTTTGGAGTTATCCCCAAACGTTACGTACCTTCACATTCCATGGTTTGGTGTGATCTCTTCGAACATCTCTCTATCTCTGGTCATATGATCGGTACATCCGCTATCGAGAATCCACTCTTTTCCTCCGGACATGTAATCCTTAAAGTTTGCCATAAGACTTAGATTCTTCATGATCTTCTCATACTCGATGTCGAACAGCTCATCTTCATCATAGTAGCCTTGTTCCACATTCTCATCATCAGTTGGGAAATCCTCGTCATAAAGAACAATAGATTCATTAGAATTGTGATCATGACAATGTTCAAGTTTATGAATGCGAATGGCTTCAAAGATAATGTTGTTGATAGTGGTGACATCTCCTTTAGCACGCATAAGATCACGGAGCTCAAATAGGCATTTATCAAAATTTGGATCACTGGGCTTAATTTTGTGAAAAACAATGATTTTATGAAGAATTTCATCAAGATTTCCTAATGAAAGATTCGGATAACATTTCTCCAAATCAGTCCACAAGGTATAAGCACATGCAAAGTTCTTCAATTGAGAAAGCACAAATCTTGGTAAGCCTCTTACAATAAGATTGACAGTCCTAAGGTTACCAAGCATGTTAATTTCCTCTTTGTGTGTGGGATGCAATTCATCAATGGGGAGCACATAAGGATCTTCAATATTTATTTTCAAATGGAATTTATCAAATATATCAATCATGGCATTTTTCCATTGACTATAGTACTCTCCATCAAGAATGGGCACTCTAAAACTCAAACTCTCTATGCTAGACACATCCATCTTCCTCCACGGTGATTAAACCGAAGCAATGAAGACCAATTCCCTGATACCACTGGTAGGATCACTAGAAGAGTGTCTAGAGGGGGGTGAATAGACTACTAGCAGAAATTTAAAACCTAACCTTTTCCCCAGTTAATTGGTTGGCAGATTTTAACAGTTTTAGCAAGTCTAGCAAGTCTAATAGCCCTACACATGCATGTCTACAAATATGGCAGCGAAAAGTAAAGAAATTACACATGAAGTAAAGAGATGAGATAGGAAGATCAAACGCAATAGGAGACGCAAACATTTTTCCCGTGGTTCCGATAGGTGGTGCTATCGTACGTCCATGTTTATGGAGTCTTCAACCCATGGAGGGAAACGGTCGCGAGAGTCCACGGAGGGCTCCACCCATAAGGGTCCATGAAGTAGCAACCTTGACTATTCCATATGGCTTCCGTCCACGAAGGACTAGCCTCAATATGGGTAGATCTTCACGAAGTAGGCGATCTCCTTGCCCTTACAAACTTCTTGGTTCATTCCACAACACGAAGTAGGAGGCTCCCAAGCGACACCTAACCAATCTAGGAGGCACCACCCTCCAAAAGGTAATAGGCTCAGTAATCATGATGAACTCCTTGATCTTGTGCTTCAAGATGATAGACTTCCTCAACACACAATCACTCTCTCACAGGTTTGGCTTGGTGGAAGAGATGGGATTGGTGGAAAGCAACTTGGGGAGGCTATAAATCAAGATCCATATGGTTGGAATGGAAGATCTTGATCTCAACACAAGGGTAGGTGGTTCTCTCTCAGAAAATCTGATAGGATAGGTATGGAATAGTTTTGAGTGCTTCTGTTTCGAGTAGGTGGTGGTGGAGGGGTATATATAGGCATCCCCAAAAATCCAACCGTTACACACAAAATGACCAACTCGCTGACACCGATGTGTTAATCTCGGTGGTACCGAAGTGATCAAAAGGTGGCAACTTTTTAATCTCGATGAGACCGATATATGAAACCTGGTTGCACCGATAAGGTGACCAACGGTCAGATTTCCAACTCGGTGACGCCGACCCAACAATCTCGGTGGTACCGAAAATGTGATTTTGCGTAACAGAAAGTTGGCAACCTAAACTCGGTGGCACCGGTATGGAATCGGTTGCACCAAGTGGCTAGGGTTTGGCTGAGTCTGTCTAGGTTTTGGAATCGGTGGCACCGGGATAGGAATGTTGGTTGCACCGATTTTGAATGTTTGGCTATAGTCAGACTTTGGTGGGAGAGCTTGTGGATGTTTTTGGTGACTATCACTTGTGCACGTATGAGTATTTTGTTCACCAATCAAAACCTTACTCCGTTTTAATAGTATTGTCTTTCCTATGGACTCAAAGTGATTTCTCACAAATGTAAAATGTAGAGCCCTCTTGCTTGAAGCTTGGCCAACGTATTTCCTTGCATCTTGGGGTAATTCCACAATCTCAACAATCCTTTTGCCAACCCAACTCTCCATGGATTATTATCTGAAATACACTAGATATAGGTGTTAGTCCAAGAGACAATGTAGGTTGTCATGAATTATCAAAACCACCAAGGGAGCATGTTGTGCTTTCATCCTTAGGGCAGGCGTTATTATGGTCTTTAAAGTCGACGCACAACCGCCAGGATTTATCTTTCTTTGGTACCAGCACTAGGTTTGCGAGCCATTCGGGGTGCTTGATTTCCCGTATGAATCTGGACTCTAGCAATTTGGCTAGTTCCTTGCCCATAGCTTGACGTTTGGGCTCGGAAAAGCGGCGTAGAGTTTGTTGGACAGGCTTGAAGCCTGCGATTATGTTTAGACTATGTTTTGCTAGCCGCCGTGGGATTCCTGGCATATCAAAAGGATGACAGGCGAAGATGTCCCAGTTTTCTCGTAAGAATGCTCGCAGTGCCTCATCCACCATGGGGTCCAGCTGAGCTCTGATGGACGCTATTTTATTGGGGTACGTTGGGTGTACCTGAAATTTAACAATTTCTTCCGCAGGTTTAAAGGACATGGATTTTGGCTTTTACTAAGGATCACATTGTCCTTGTCACTGTTGACCGGAGTGCGGTCAATTCCTCTGCAGCAAAGGTTTCAGCTATTGCTTCGAGGGCGAGCGTTGCTGTTTTGTTCTCCGCTCGAAGGGCTCTATTCGGGTCACTTGTAACTGTGATCACCCCATTTGGACCTGACATCTTGAGCTTAATATACCCATAGTGTGGTATAGTCTGTAATTTTGTGAAGGCGTCACGCCCCAATAGAGCATGGTAGCCACTGGGGAAGGGCACGATGTGAAACAGAAGTTCTTCAGACCGGTAGTTCTCGAGCGTGCAGAATACCATGTCAAGGGTGATGCGCATGGAACAACATGCCTCTTTCCCAAGGATGATTCCTCGGAAGGTTGTGCTGCTATGTTCGATGCGAGATTGGTCGAACTACATTTTTTCCAAGGTATCCTCATAAATGAGGTTTAAACCACTACCGTCGTCCATTACCACCTTTTGTAACCTGAAAGCGTCGATAATGGGGTTTAGGACCAGTGTTCGGCCGGGGCGGGTGGTTGGTTGGTCAGCTTCTCCGAAGGTGATGGGTATGTCTGCCCAAGAACTTTTTGCCGCCACATGGTAGACCTGCTCGAGTTCTCTAAGAGCTCTTTTCCTCCTGTTCCTAGAGGGAAACATTTCTTAGATCGTCAGGACTTCAGCGTTGTATTGGCATAGTTGAACGCCTGTTCGGAGGTAGAGCTTCGAGGATGGCCTCTCCAATTTTTGCGACCTGCCTGACGACCCAGCAAGCTCTGAGGCTATGAGTCAGGCTTGTGTTCAATAAGACAGAATGTATAGGGCATGGCTTGTCCAATACTTCGTCAAGGACAGTTTTGACTCCTGTAGGGGGCCTATTTATTTTTTCGGCAGGTTCGTGTTCAGCTAGCCACTTTAGAGGTATCCGCTTTTTCCAATCTCCTTGAGGGTATTCAGTAAAGACTGGTTCCAAAAATAGTCGTTTGGCTTGCCAGGTTCTCTCCATGGTACAGTATGTTTGTACCCGGTCCGATAGCTCGGTGAAGTCGTGCGTGTGTCGACTTGCTAGAGCGTTGAGAATCCCTTCATTATCAAAATTGCGACTGAAGGTTGACATTATCTCCTGGTCACTAGAGCGTGATACTCTGTTTCTAATAAGGAGGAGTCTAGCCAAAAAATGATTAACCGACTCCCCTCGCAGTTGTTTAACATCTCGTAAGTCCGAAGACATGGACTCTCCTGCGATGCTTGAATGCTCGGCTTGGGTGGTGGGTCGGAATTTTTTTTGTTCGGCGCCATGATGTGGGTGGGAAAAATTACGAGGTTCGGCGTGGGGGAGTTGGGGTCCGTTTTGACTGTAGGACCCTTTCGCGCGGGGTACGAGTTGCGCGCTAGATTGGGGATCGATCCCGAACCATTTTCGGAGCGAACTTTGGAGTCCAGGTTATAAGAGAGATCTTGATGATCGGAAACTGGGATATAAATCGTCTTTAATTACGGTTGTTGGGAGGGAAAACCTCCAGACGGACACTCGACAGTGGCGACTAAGTGAGTGATCGAGGGGGTGCAAATCTCCCTATCCTCGGGTTTAAGCCCGATCCGGTCATAAATCGGGGTCTTGTCGTCGGACATGCCCATGGTTTGAATCCGATCAAGTAGCCCGTTGAAGGACGAGATGTCAGTGGGACAAGCATCACTGAAGCGCACAGGGTCGACACGCAGCGCCATGGTTCCAGGGTCGCTCGCCGACGAATCTAGGTTACGTTCGGCCGCGGCAGATCTGAGTACATCGGTTGGGTTGGGCGTTCTAGACAGAGTGAGGGTAGAGGCCACCTTAGAGGTGAGGCCTGATGCTCCCGACATCAAGGCATCGGGATTTGCAAGCTCCCCCATGTGAGCTAAAGGTTCCATCAAAACAAGTTCTCCCCATGAATCAACGACGAACTCTAGGGTTCCAAATCTGATTTCTTGATCGGGGAAGAAACTTCCGATCTGGCCAAGATGGTTAGTCGGATTAGCACGTGACATGATGTTGCCGCTTGTGGAGATCTGACCAGGGACGGGGACATCCTTGCTGCAGATTTTGTTGCTTATGATAAGGTGAGCCATCAATTCCTTTGGCGATCATAGCGGAACTCTCAATGAAAGCACCAATGTCGGTGTCAAAACCGGCGGATCCCGGGTAGGGGTCCCGAGCTGTGAGTCTAGGATCGATGGTAATAGGAGACGAAGGAGGCGATGTTTACCTAGGTTTGGGCCCTCCTATGGAGGTAATATCCTACGTCCTACTCGATTATATTGAGGTGTATGAAGGTTAGAGAGTTTATCTACCACAAGATCGAATAGCTAAACCCTAGATGAGTTTCTTTGTCTTACAATCTAAAACCCTCTGGTTTATATAGACACCAGGGGTCCCTAGGGTTACACATAGTCGGTTGCCCATCGAAGGGGGGAAAAGATACCTATTCTACTATCTTAAACCTAAAAGACACGTCACGACTCCTAAGGTTTTGCTTCCCAGCGATGAGGCTTTCGATCAATCCAATCCTCAGCGAGCAGCCCATGAGTCCGGCCCATAAGAAAGGCCGGCAGTCCGAGGACCCCTGAATCCCAGACTCCCTCGGTTATTAACCAAGTATAAGTTTGCACAAGAGAAATTCTTTCAAGACTTGGGAGTTGAGAAATTGTAATGGAAGTGATGTTTAACATGCTCAACCCCATGTTGTTAACTTTGCACAAGAGAAAGTGTTTGAAGGTGGGTGAGATTATGCCAAAAATCTATTTTGTATATCTCAACATGGTGTTACAGCCTCCGGCTAGTGCCCTGGCCTTTGATACTATATATGCATTTACGTTTGTCAATGTCGCTTCATCACTAATACGTCTCCAACGTATCTATACTATTTTATTGTTCCATCCTATTATATTATCATTCTAGGATACTTTTTAAGCATTTACTTGTCGTTTTATATTATTTTTGAGCACTAACCTATTAACCCAGTGCCAAGTGTGAGTTGTTGTTTTTTGCATGTTTTTGGCATTTGAGGAATACTATAACAAACGAAGTCCAAATACCCTATAACTTTTTGATGTTTTTTCAGGACAAAAAAGACTTGTAAGCTTCGTAGGAAGATCGGAAGGCACACGAGGTGCCCCCAAGCCAACAGGGCACGCCCAGGGGTTGGTCGCACCCTGATGGCTTGGGACCACCTCCCAGCTCCTCTGGCCCGGATCTCTTCGCTATAAATTCTCATATAGCCCAAAAACCCTAGAGAGCATCGCCAAAACACTTTTTTCACCGTTGCAAGTCTCTGTTCCGCCATGTGCCCATATGGAGCCCTGTTCTGGTGCCCTGCTAGAGGGGGGTTGATCATGGAGGGCCTCGACATCTAGTTTGCTACTCCCAAGGTGATATGTGAGTAGTTCACCATAGACCTATGGGTTTGTAGTTATTACCTAGATGGCTATCCCTCTCTCTATGCTCTTCATTGCCAAGATCACCGCGATTCCCCCGGTGATCTATCTTATGTAATCCGTCTTCGCGGTGTGTTTCTTGGGATCCAATGAATTGTCGGTTTATGTTCAAACTATTAATGAAAAATATATTGAATCTTGCTGGTTATTTATATGCATTATTGCTACAGCTTCGTAATGCTCTCTGATCTATCGATCTGGTTTGGCCAACTAGATTGATTTATCTTCAAGTGGGAGTTGTGCGTTGTAGTGGGTTCAATCTTGTGGTGATCAATCCCAGTGACAGAAAGGGACATGACATATATTCTATTGCTGCCACTAAGGGTAAATGATGGGGTTCATTCATATTAATTGGATTTACTTCGTCTACATCATGTCATCCTCCTCCAAGCATTACTCTGTTTTACTTAATACTCTAGTTGTATGCTGGATAGTGCTCGATGGGTGGAATAATAGTAGTAGATGCAGGAAGGAGTGGGTATACTTGTTTATGGACGTGATGCCTATATACATGTTCATTGCCGTGAATAAATATTGCATAACTATGTTCTTTTCTATAAGTTGTCCAACAGTAATTTGGCTAGCCATCGTATGCTTTCTTCGAGAGAGAAGCCTCTCCGAAAACTATGTCCCTTGGGTATCCTCACAAATATTTTACAAAAACTCTAAATACCTTGCTTCCATTATTTACTTTCTTTTTTATTTTCAACTTATATTTATCAATTTATCTACATATCAGTAACTATCGCTTGCAAGTAACGGGTTCAAGGGGATTGACAACCCTCTTACCGGCGTTGGGTGCAAGTATGTGCTCTTCTGTGTGTAGGTTCTGAAGATGGAAAATTTCATGGTCCTCCTATTGGTTTGATAACCTTGGTTATCACTGAGGGAAAAACTTACCTCTATTGTGCTGCATCATCCCCTCCTCTTCGGACAAAATCGCAATGCGGTTCACAAGTATCAGGAAGGATTTCAAGCGCTGTTGCCGAGGAGTATCACAAAATTCCTATCGAGTACCTTCTCACAAATTATCATTCACTTATTCTACTTTTTATTTGTTGTTGTATTTTGCTTGCTATAAAAATCAAAAATACAAAAATATTTATCTTTCCTAGTTTATTTGTTTGCTTGTTGTTATGGCTAGTTATTCCTTTGTATCGTGAACTCCCGAGATTGAGGTGCCTAACTTTAAAAAAAGGGGAGGAGATACATCCTCGTAGGAAGATAGGCATACATCCTCGTCTCCCAGGGTTGCGGTTATCCCTAGCTCCAACTCCTTACTTGTGATTATTTGTCTCTTAGTCTTTACTTAACTTACTTTGTGCTTCCTTAGATTATTACTTGTTGTTGTCGCTTAGATTTCCTAGAACTAACATCACCTTTGCAATTGTTAGGCTCACTTTAATATTCCTCATTATTGCCTAAAATTGATAAGTAAGAATTAAAATTTGTAATTGTATTTATTTACCCCCTTGTAGGTTCATCACAATCCTTTCAACAGCATCGTCAACGTCTTCCTCACTGTCACCACATCATGATCTATCCCCTCGTCTGCTTCATCAAAATGTCGCACTTTAGGGCTTCCCTACATCCACGAGCTGGTTAAACACCATGTTATCCTATTGTAGTAGTGTGCCTCCACTATGCCCATTTCAATTGCTCCCTTGACACTGTGCTCTCTTCCAGCAGCACTCGCCTGCGTCGCTGTGAAGCATGAGGCATGCCTCATGACTATGTTACTAACATGCTCCTACATCCACACAACATAGTTCTTGGTCAGCTTGGCTTCAAGCATGTCGGTCACCGCTACTATTTTGATCCATGATGGTGATACGTCTCCAACATATCTATAATTTTTGATCGATCCATGCTATAATATTATCATTCTAGGATGCTTTTGGGGTTATTATATGTCAATTAATATTATTTTTGAGCACTTACCTATTAACCCAGTGCCAAGTGCTAGTTGGTGTTTTCTATTTATTTTTAGCTTTTCAAGTTTACGGTCAAACAAAGTCCAATTGCCATGAAATTTTTTGTTGATATTTTCTGGACCAAAAGAAGATCTGAAAGCTTCGGGAGAAGACCGGAGGCTGCACGAGGGACGCAACACACAATAGGGCATGCCCAGGGGGTGGTCACGCCCTGATGTGTGCTGGCCCCCTCGTGTGCCTCTCGACGGCCCTCTCTGGCCTATAAATTCTAATAAATCCAAAAAAACCTAGAGAGCCTCCCGAAACACTATTTTCCCCGGCGTAAGTCTCTATTCCGTTGTGTGCCCATCTAGAGCCATGTTTCGGTGCCCTGCCAAAGGAGGGATCGATCACGACGAGCCTCTACCACTAGTAGAAAATAGACCTTTCGTCCGTATCATTAGTCCTGCTTCGGTCTTGAACCGACACTAATGTGTTCACTAGTCCCGGTTCGTGACGGGCATCATTAGTGTTGGTTCGTTCTGGACCTTTAGTCCCGGTTCATGCCATGAACCGGCACTAAAGGTGTGGTGGCAGGCTGGCGTCAGCCTGGGGCCCCACGGAAACCTTTAGTCCCGATTGGTGGTTCCAACCGCGACTATAGGCCAACCTTTAGTCACGGTTGGAGCCACCAACCGGGACTAAAGGTCCCCTATATGAAACATTTCGGCCATCCCGAGCTCTGTGTTCTTACCCTTTCCTCTCCTCTCTGTTCTTCCTCTCTTCCCCGAGCTCATCCTCCATTTTTGCCAAAATTTGTCAAGATTTGGAAGCACCCCATCCATCCAAGTGTTCACAAAGGTTAGCAACGTTGTCCTTTCATCTCTCATTGCTAGATTAGCTCTTGCAATGCTCTATAAGTATAGTGATTTGTGGGTTTTAGTTTGTATGTAGTAGTTTATTTGATTTGTGCAATTTGATCTCAAATTAGCTTCTTACTTTGCATTTGTAGGTGTGGTTTACTTAGTGCCTTCCCGTCCCTATCCTAACCACCGCCGATCGCCCGCACCGTCCCGTTGCTGGCACCACCTTGGTGAGCATCTTGTTCTTATCTTTTTTATTAAAAAAATCATGTTTGTAAGATTTAGTTAGCTACTTGTATAGTTTTCTTACCTATATGGTTGTTTGTTATACATAGCGGTATGGTTTTGATTCGGCCCTTGTCCGGTTTATGATTCGGATGTGGTATATACTCTCTTTTATAACTCTTTGTTCCATTTCGTGTTTATGACAATTATGCCCATCAAGTTGACATAGATATTTTTATCTAGGAGGTATGTGAATCGGAAATTCCAACCGACATAGATATTCTTGTCAAGAAGTTAAATTTAGTTGAGAAAGAAAATGAGTATTTGAAAGAAAAATTGAAAAGAGTTGAAGAAGGGAAGATGAAACTAGAGTTGTATGTTGCCGATGTCATCGATGATCACAAGATCAAGATGGATGCAATGCGCTTTAAGATTAGAAAATTTAAAAGATATGCCATTGATAGTGAGGCTTGGTATCACTATGCTGTTGGATCAATTGTTACCTTAGTTGCGATGTTGATCACATTTGTTGTTGCATTTAAATGCTTTAGCTAGAGAGTTTGTATGTTGTTTTATGAGAACAAGTGTGTATGAACTTGTATTAATTTGGTCTTTTCGGTGTTGTGTAATGAAGACGAGCCAGCAATGGATGTATGACGACCGATGCTCTCCCCAATTCATTAATGGCGTGCATACTTTTATGGTTGCGGCTAAGGCAAACAAGCGGCCAGATGGTTTTATGTATTTTCCATGTGCTGACTGTAAGAGTGATCGAAATACTCTAACTCAAGAACCAGTCATGTCCACCTGTTTGAGTCCGGTTTCATGTCTGGCTATAACTGTTGGACCAAGCACGGAGAAAGAGGGGTCCTAATGGAAGAGAATGAAGAAGAAGAGGATCATGGCAGCTATCGTGGCCATGGGTTCCATGAATACGATGGTACAACAATGGGGGAAGAAGCTGAGCTGACAATGCGGGAAGTAGCTGAAGAAGAGGCATCAGATGAGCCCGCTGATGATCTTGGTCAGGCCATTGCTGATGCAAAGAGAAACTGCGCAAGTGAAAAGGAGAAGCTGAAGTTGTAGCGCATGTTAGAGGATCACAAAAAAGGGTTGTACCCAAATTGCAAAGATGACAAGAAAAATTTCGGTACCACAGTGGAATTGTTGCAATGGAAGGCAGAGAATGGTGTATCTGACAAGGCATTTCAAAAGTTGATGATAATGTTAAAGAAGAAGCTACCAAAGGACAACGAATTGCCAGAGAGTACGTACGAAGCAAAGAAGGCTGTCTACCCTCTAGGATTAGAGGTGGAGAAGATACATGCATGCCCTAATGACTGCATCCTCTACCGCGGTGAGTACGAGGATTTGAATGCATGCCCGGTATGCTATGCATTGTGCTATAAGATCGGCCACAATGACCTTGGTGATGTTGAGGGCGAGCGCCCCAGGAAGAAGATTCTTGGCAAGGTGATGTGGTATGCTCCTATAATACCATGGTTGAAACGTTTGTTCCAAAACAAAGAGCATGCCGAGTTGATGCGATGGCACAACGAAGACTGTAAGAAAGACGAGAAGTTGAGAGTGCCCGCTGACGGATCGTAGTGGAGAAAAATCAAGAGAAAGTGGAAGGACTTTGCAAAGGACGCAAGGAATGTATGGTTTGGTTTAAGTGCAGATGGCATTAATCCTTTTGGGGAGCAGAACAACAACCATAACACATGGCATGTGACTCTATGTATTTATAACCTTCCTCCTTGGTTGTGCATGAATCAGAAGTTCATTATAATGCCAGTGATCATCCAAGGCCCCAAGCAACTCGGCAACAACATTGATGTGTACCTAAAGACATTAGTTGAAGAACTATTATATGTGTTGAATGGAAAAGGTGTACATGCGTGGGAAGCGAAAGAACAAGAGGAATTTGACCTACATGTGTTGCTGTTTGTAACCATCAATGACTGGCCTGCTCTCAGTAACCTTTCAGGATAGACAAACAAGGGATACCACACATGCACGCGCTGTTTAGATGATACCGACAGTATATATTTGGATAAATGTAAGAAGAATGCGTATGTGGGGCATCATCGATTTCTTCAGAGCAGGCATCGCATAAGAAAGAAAGGCAAGCATTTCAAAGGTGAGGCAGATCACCGGAAGAAGCCTTGCCACCGTACTGGTGATGATATACTTGATATGGTCAAGGATTTAAAAGTAATCTTTGGCAAGGGTCCTGGCGCACAATCTGTTATGAATGACGCTGACAAACTCGCACCCATGTGGAAGAAGAAGTCTATATTTTGGGACCTACCATATTGGAAAGACCTCGAGGTCCGCTCTGCAAATGATGTGATGCACATGACGAAGAATATTTGCGTGAACCTCCTAGGCTTCTTGGGCGTGTATGGGAAGACAAAAGATACGTCGGAGGCACGGGAGGACTAGCAACGTATGCACAGAGAAAACGACATGGATCCAAAGCAGTTTCAGGGTCATGCCAGCTATGCTCTTACCAAAGAAGAGAAGGAAATCTTCTTTGAATGCCTGCTTAGTATGAAGGTCCCGTCTGGCTTCTCGTCGAATATAAAGGGCATAATAAATATGGAAGATAAAAAGTTCTAGAACCTAAAGTCTCATGACTACCACGTGATTATGACGCAACTGCTTCCGGTTGCATTGAGGGGGCTCCTACCGGAAAACGTTTGATTAGCCATTGTGAAGCTATGTGCATTCCTGAATGCAATCTCTCAGAAGGTAATCAATCCAGAAATCCTACGAAGGTTAGAGAATGATTTGGTGCAATGTCTTGTCAGTTTCGAGTTGGTGTTCCCACCATCCTTCTTCAATATCATGACACACGTCCTAGTTCACCTAGTCAAGGAGATTGCCATTCTGGGTTCTGTATTTCTACAAAATATGTTCCCCTTTGAGAGGTTCATGGGAGTCTTAAAGTAATATATTCATAATCATGCTAGGCCAGAAGGAAGCATCTCCAAGGGCCATGAAACGGAGGAGTTCATTGAGTTTTTTGTTGACTTTATTCCTGACATTAAGCTGGTTGGTGTTCCTGAATCACGACATGAGGGCAGACTGGGTGGAAAAGGCACGCTAGGAAAGAATTCACTAATATGTCGGGACGAGCATTCTTTGGCGCAAGCAAACTACACAATTCTACAATGTTCCTCCTTGGTGGCTCTGTATATCGAGCAACACAAGAATATTCTACGCTCCAAACACCCGGAGATGTCTGACGACTGGATTACACATGAACAAATGGTGACTTTCGCCGGTTGGTTGCAGACACGTCTCATGCATGACGACACTGTTGAAGATGACATGTACTTGTTGTCCAAGTTACCATCTTCAACTATATTGACTTTCAAAGGGTACGAGATAAATGGGAATACATTTTACATGATCGCCCAAGATAAAAAAGAGCGCCAACCAAAACAGTGGTGTCCGCTTTGATGCAGCAAACAACAATGGGCCAAATGACACATATTATGGTTATATAGTGGAGATATGGGAACTTGACTATGGACTTGGTTTGAAGGTCCCTTTGTTTAGGTGCAAATGGGTCAATCTGACATGAGGTGAGGTAAAGGAAGACCCGCAGTACGGAATGATAACAGTGGATCTCAACAATCTTGGGTACACAGACGAACCATTCGTCCTAGCCAATGATGTGGCGCAGATTTTCTATGTGAAGGACATGTCTACCAAGCCGAGAAAAAGAAAAGATAAGGAAGCGAATACATCATATGATGAGACAAAGCGCCACATAGTTCTTTCAAGGAAAAGAAACATCGTGGGAGTGGAGGACAAGACAGACATGTCAGAAGATTATGAAAATTTTCATGAAATTGCTCCTGTCGTCGTTTTCTCATGGGGGGTCTCGTGAGACGGTAGATGCCATAGGTGGGATTATCAAGGTGACGGAAAGTCTGTCTTGGATGATCCGGGACGGGTATGCGAATAGCATGCAGTGGTTTACCCAGGTTCGGGGCACACCGGAGAGATAATACCCCTACTCATGCATATATGTATAACTGTGGTATATCTGGTACAAGGTTGCTCCTTGAGCTGTTTGAGGAGGAGAGCCATGAGGCTTCTTGCCTCATACGTGAGTGTGAGAGTGGGGATGAGAGAATGTGAGGGAAGCTAGCCCCCTCTATGCAGTGGGCATGAGGCCTTTATATAGGCATGAGTGGATAGCTTGGGATGTAAGCTATAGTGGGTAGCTTACATCCCAAGTAGTTTGAGGTGTAAGCTACCATGGGTAGCTTACAAGTCAAGCCACATGTAGCTGGTGGACTAAGCTATGTCTATCCCCTGGTGTACTTTATAAGTCAGTGTCCATGGCACAGGTTACACTGTAGATAGTACTGCATCAGGTGCGTACAATGCGCTACTGCTCGCCAATAGCGCACCGCCACGGGATACAACCGTCTACAACTTGCAAGATAGGATCAAGAACACACATATATTCATGAAAACATAATAGGTTCAGATCTGAAATCATGGCACTCCGGCCATAATGACAAGCATTAAGCATAGCAAAGTCATAGCAACATCAATCTCAGAACATAGTGGATACTAGGGAACAAACCCTAACAAAACTAACTCGGTTACATGATAAATATCGTCCAACCCATCACCGTCCAGCAAGCCTACGATGATATTACTCACGAACGGCAGAGAGCATCATGGAATTGGTGATGAAGGATGGTTGGTGATGATGAAGGGGTCGATTTCCCCTCTCCGGAGCCCAAAACAGACTCCAGATCTGGTCTCCCGAGGAAGAACAGGAGATGGCAGCGGATCCGTATCGTGAAACGTGATGAACTCTTCTCTCTGATTTTTTCTCCCCGAATAGGAATATATATATAAGTGGAAACGATGTCGGAGCAGCAGCAGGGGGCCCACAAGCCTGCCCGACGCACCCTAGGGGGGTGGGCGCGCCCACCAGGCTTGTGGCCAGGTGGTGGCCCCCCTGCAGTTGATTCTGTCGCCAGTATTTTAATTAATTCCAAAAATATTCTCCATAAATTTTCAGATCAATCCGAGAACTTTTATTTTTGCACAAAAATAACACCAAGGCAATTCTGCTGAAAACAGCATCAGTCCGGGTTAGTTCCATTCAAATCATGCAAATTAGAGTCGAAAACAAGGGCAAAAGAGTTTGGAAAAGTAGATACGTTGGAGACGTATCAATTCCCCCAAGCTTAAACCTTTGCTTGTCCTCAAGCAATTCAGTTGATAAACTGAAAGTGATAAACAAAAACTTTTACAAACTTTGTTCGATCTTGCTGTTGTAAATATGTCTAACTTATGTTTAGATTTTCAGCAAGGATTATAGACTAACCACATTCACAATAACATTTAGGTCTCACATTTACTCATATCAATGGCATAATCAACTAGCGAGCAATAATAATAAGTCTTGTATGACAACAATTCTATCAAAACAATCATGATACAGTAAGACATAATGGTATCTCGCTAGCCTTTTCTGAGACCGCAAAACATAAATGCAGAGCACCTCTGGAGAACAAGGACTGACTAAACATTGTAATTCACGGTGAGAGAGATCTAGCCATGCTCATACTCAATAGCAATTAATAGCAAGACATACAAATGACGATGGCACTCTCTAACTTGTGCTTTTTATCAAAGGATGATGCCTCAACAATAAAGTAAATAGATAGGCCCTTCGTAGAGGGAAGCATTGATTTTCAGAGGTGCTAGAGCTCAAGCTTTTAAAACAGAGATAAGTAATGATTTTTGGAGTGGTATGCTTTCATTGCTCACATAATGACCAAGAGGGTTTCAATATCTTCCATGCTAGATACATTATAGGTGGTTCCCAAACAGAATGGTAAAGTTTTTACTCCCCCTCCACCAATCAGTCACACTCCACGACGGGCCGAATCCACGGGTATTGTCCATACAAACATAGTCCTGGTGGAGTTTTGTTTAATTATATTTTGCTTTTTATTTCGAGCATGGGACTAGGCATCCCGATTACCATCCATTTTCTCGTGGATGATAGTGAATCAACACATATCATGAGAATAACCCACCTAGCATGGAAGATATTGACAGCCCCTAGACACCACATGAGCGATTTGGGCATACAAAACAAAATATTTATTTGAAGGTTCAAAGTTTAGCACATGCAAATTTACTTGGAACGATAGGTAAACACCGCATATAGGTAGATATGGTGGACTCATATGGAACAACTTTGGGTTTATTGAGATGGATGCACAAGCAGTATTCCCGCTTAGTACAAGTGAAGGCTAGCGAAAGACTGGGGAGCAACCAACTAGAGAGCGACACAGTCATCAACATGCTTTGAGATTAACCAATATTGAATGCAAGCATGAGTATAATTCACCATGAACATAAATATTGTGGAGGCTATGTTGATTTGTTTCAACTACATGCGTGAACATGTGCCAAGTCAAGCCACTTGAATCATTCATAGGAGGATACCATTCTATCATACTCCATCACAACCATTTTAATACGCGTGTTGGCACTCAAGACGAGCCATTATACACTCTTATATAATTAAGCATGGCATGAATAACTATAATCTCTAATTGTCATTGCAAACACGTTCAACCCATAATGTACTGAATATGGAATGATGAGCTAATCATATTTACAAAAGCAAGATAGGTCGAGTTCATACCAGCTTTTCTCCATCTCAATCCTTTCATCAAATATCGTCATTATTTCCTTTCACTTGCACGACTCAACGATGTGAATAATAATAATAAGAGTGCACATGCATTGGACTAAGCTGGAATCTGCAAACAATAAACCAAAAGAGAAGACCAGGCAATATGGGCTCTTTGTAAGATAAACAATAATGCATATGAGAGCCACTCAACATGCCATCGTGGTCTTCTCCTTACGACCCAAAGAAAAGAAAGGAAAATTATTTACACGGGAAAGCTCCCAACAAGCAAAAAGAAGAACGAGATTTTTTTGGGGGTTTTCTCTTTAATGCTACAACTAAGTAACTAGGAAATAAAGCTAGAACTAATTTTTTTTGTATTTTCCTCAAAGTTAATTAAACACACAAGAAGAAAGCAAAACAAGAAATAAACTACCATGGATAGTACAATGAAAAAGTATGAACAACGACAACTAAAATAAGTGTGTGAACATGAATGTAATGTCGGTGAGAAATACGTACTCCCCCAAGCTTAGCCCTTTCGCCTAAGTTGGTCTAGGGCCACGGCTGGCCCGGATAATATCCGAAGTCAAAGTTGGGGTTGTATTGGGCTGCGGCGACTACCGCCTGAATTACTGCAGCGTGAAGGCGAGTGGTTTCTGCATTTCGCTCGTACTCGTTTGCCTTCTCTCTGGTTATAAAATATCTCAGCTTTTCCTGAAAGTTAAAGAAGGGAGGAGCAGGAAGGCTAACATGGACAACATGTTGCCTGTCAAAAATTAGTCGGTATTGGAGGGATTGTTCGTTTCTTTCAAGAAACTGGTAGCGCACCAAATCCTCATAATCAACAAAAGCAAGGGGTAACTCAATATCATTCCCTCTTATGGGTACCCCAAGATACTTATCTACACGGGTGGCATAGATTCCACCAAAGAAATCTCCATCCTTTCCATTATGATGTAACCTCCTGGCAATAATAGCCCCCAAGTTATATCGTCTATCTACCATTACTCAGATCAGGCACGCAAAGATGACTAAGCTCATGTTTACCGTTAATACATCTACCTATGAAGAGAGAAAAATAATGTATAGCCGGAAAATGAATGCTCCCCAAGGTGGCTTGTGTAATGATTCTAGTTTCTCCCATCGTGATGTTAGCAAGGAAATCATTATATTCATTTTTATGAGGATCTCTATGACTACCCCACTGTGGAATTTTGCATGCATCATTAAAATCTTCTAGGTCCATGGTATAGGTCTTATCATAAAGATCAAATAGAACAGAATGAGAATTACGCCTAGATGAAAATTCAAACTTCCGCACGAAAGAATCAGTGAGTTGATAATATTGCTTGCATTGATCTGAAATGAAATCCTCAAGGCCAACATTCCTTATGTACGCATAAAACTCTTCCTTAAATCCGGCGTTGTCCATGAGTTGATCCGACGGCCATTCACAAGGCAGTACTAGAGCTTCCCTTGGTGGTTCAAAATCAGGCTCATGTAACACGAGTCTCGGGGCTTTCTTGCTCGAGGAACCACCTTGGTACATTCTCCTAAACATCTTTCTTTCTCTAAAAAATTTCTGAAATTTTTAGTGAACAAAAATAAAAGGTGAACAAAACTCATAGCAACTACTCCCTCAAGTGCCTAGAGATTATATCAAGCATCAAAACTACTTGGAACCATACAAATTTGACATGCAAGCTCAAAAACATAGTCACCACCACAACAAAAAATCTGCAATATATAAGGCACTAGAACAAAAACTAATTGGACCATTGGAGGAGTTGATATCGATGAGCAATTCCGTAAAACAGTTTTGTGAATCAAGCTTTGAGCAAGGAGATCGAAAATGGTAGCAAGAGGAGCTGGAACATGGGTTTGAGCAATGGTGGGATTTTTTCTGGAGGAAGATGAAGTGAATGGGTGCTGGAATAAGTGGAGGGGGGCCACATGGGACGCACAAGCCACCAGGGCGTGCCTAGAGGGTGGGCGCGCCCTGCAGGCTTGTGGCCCACTAGTGCAGCCCCCTGATGCATACTCAGTGCCAAAAATTCTTAAATATTCCAGAAAAATCATACTCCATTTTCATGACATTTGAAGGACTTTTATTTTCAGGTCACTTTTTATTGAACGGGAAACTTAGAAAACAGAAAAATAATAGCATTTTACCTTATTTAATCTAGGTAACAGAAAGTAAAAGTTAGGTACAGGAAGTTGTGCTTTCTAAATTCGCCCGTCTCATGCTCATGAAAAGGTATCCATCAATAAGGTTGATCAAGTCTTATTAACAAACTTCTTTCGAATAACATGAAACCGAAGAATTTTCGAATAACACTAAGTTACCTCAATGGGGATATGCATTTCCCCAACAACAAGTATGTCAAATTTCTTCTTGACAGTAGGAAGAGGGAACTCAAAGTCTCCAATAATAATCGTTGGAATATTTTTCAATAGAGTTGATACTATGAACTTGAGGTTGTTTCTTTGGAAAGTGTACCATATGCTCATTATCATTAATATGAAATTTGACATTGCCCTTGTTGCAATCAAAAACAGCCCCTATAGTATTCAAAAAGGGTCTACCAAGGATGATCGACATACTGTCGTCCTCGGGAATATCAAGAATAAAAAAGTCCGTCAACATAGTAGCATTTGCAACTACGACAGGTACATCCTCACAAATACCAATAGGTAGAGCAGTTGATTTATCAGCCATTTGCAAAGAGATCTCAATAGGTGTCAACTTATTCAAATCAAGTCTACGGTATAAAGAGAAAGGCATAACACTAACACCATCTCCAAGATCACATAAAGCAGTTTTAATTTAATTTCCTTTAATAGAGCATGGTATAGTAGGTACTTCGGGATCTCCTAATTTCTTAGGGATTTCACCTTTAAAAGTATAATTAGCAAGCATGGTGGTAATCTCAGCTTACGGTATCTTTCTTTTATTTGTCACAATATCCTTCATATACTTAGCATAAGGAGACATTTTCAAAATATCAGTCAAACGCATATGTAAAAAGACAGGTCTAAGTATTTCAGCAAAGCGCTCAAAATCCTCATTATCCTTTTTCCCTGGATGGTTTGGGAGGAAAGGGCATTGGTTTCTGAACCCATGGTTATCTTTCTCTACCATGTTTCCTAGCAATGAAGTCTCTTTTATCGTATCTTTTATTCCTAGATTGTGGTTATCAAGATCATCAACAGGTTCAATCTCCACATCATTATCATTACTAGGTTGAGCATCAACATGAACATCATTATTAATGTCATCACTAGGCTCATGTTCATCACCAGATTGTGTCTCAGCATCAAAAATAGAAATATCATTTGGATTCTCAGATGTATCTATAACAGGTTCGCCAGCAGTATGCAAAGTACTATCATCATTCTTTTTCCCACTCTTATTGGAACTGGTAGGTGCATCAGTATTAACTCTCTGAGAATCTTGCTCATTTTTCTTAGGATGGCCCTCAGGATACAAAGGTTCCTGAGTCATTCTACCTCCTCTAGTCACAACTTTAACAGAATGATCATCGTCTTTACTATTCATCTCATTAAGCAAATCATTCTAAGCCTTAAGTACTTGTTCTACTTGAGTGGTTACCATGGATGCATTTTTGCTAATAAGCTTAAGATCATTGACAGTTCTACTCAAATAATCACCCAAGCGATCAAGCATATAAGCATTATGTTTCAATTGTCTACTAACATAGGCATTGAAATTTTCTTGCTTCACAATAAAATTATCAAATTCATCCAAGCATTGGCTAGCAAACTTATTATAAGGAATATCTCTTTCATCAAATCTACTGAGAAAATTTACCTCTACTACCTGTGTCGGGTTATCAAGACCATTTATTTCTTCAATAGGTGGTAAATTCTTAACATCATCGGCTTTAATACCCTTTTCTTTCATAGATTTCTTTGCCTCTTGCATATCTTCAGGACTGAGGAATAGAATACCTCTTTTCTTCAGAGTTGGCTTTGAAGGTGGTTCGGGAATGGTCCAATCATTATCATTTATCAATACATTATTCAATAGTAATTCAGCTTGTTCAACAGTTTGTTCCCTCAAAACACAACCAACACGACTATCTAGGTAGTCCCTAGAAGCATTGGTTAGTCCATTATAAAAGATATCAAGTATTTCATTTTCTTGAGGGGATGATCAGGCAAAGCATTAAGTAATTGGGGAAGCCTCCCCCAAGCTTGTGGGAGACTCTCTTCTTCAATTTGCACAAAGTTAAATATTTCCTACAAGGTAGCTTGTTTCTTATGGGCAGGAAAATATTTTTCAGAGAAGAAATAAATCATATCCTGGGGACTACGCACACAACCAGGAGCAAGAGAATTAAACCATATCTTAGCATCACCCTTTAATGAGAAAGGAAATAACTTAAGAATATAGTAATAGCGAATTTTTTCCTCATGAGTAAATAGGGTGGCTATGTCATTCAATTTGGTAAGATGTGACACAACAGTTTCAGATTCATAACCATGGAAATGATCAGATTCAACCAAAGTAATTAACTCAGGATCGACAGAGAATTCATAATCCTTATCAGTAACAAAGATATGTGAAGTAGCAAACTTAGGATCATATTGCATTCTAGCATTCAAAGATTTTTCCTTCCACTTGCGAAGCAATTTCTTAAGATCATCTCTATCCTCACAAGCAAGAAAGTCCCTAGCTACCTCTCCTTCCATAACATATCCCTCAGGTATATCAGGCAATTCATATCTAGGAGAGCTAGGTCTAGCAGATGTATCATAGTGTTCGGTTTCAATAATTTCATCAGATTCAGAAATATTGTCAGTTTCGGTATTAGCTCTAGCAATTTGTTCATTAAGAAACTCACCCAATGGCACAGTATCATCAAGCAAAGTATGACCATAAGCATAATGCATAGCAGAAGTAGCATCATTAGTTAGTTGTGACATATCAGAATTACTAGCAGGTGGTGGTGTCATAAATTTACTCATAACAAAAGGTGAATCAAGTGCAGAGCTAGATGGCAGTTCCTTAACTGTCCTCGTTGTTGAGGGGTAGATCTTTGTTTTTGGATCTTTAAGATTTGTCATAGCGATCAACAGATATATATCCCAAGTGACTCAGAGAATAAAGCTATGCTCCCCAGCAAAGGCGCCAGAAAAAGGTCTTGATAACCCACAAGTATAGGGGATCGCAACAGTTTTTGAGGGTAGAGTATTCAACCAAAATTTATTGATTTGACACAAGGGGAGCCAAAGAATATACTCGAGTATTAGCAGCTGTGTTGTCAATTCAACCACACCTGAAAGACTTAGTTGTAGCAAAGTATTCAGTAGCAAAGTAATATGGTAGTAACGGTAATGGTGGCAAAGTGATAGCAGTAGTTTGTAGTGTTTGTAACAGTAGCAACGGAAAAGTAACTGAGCAAAGATCAATATATGAAAAGCTCATAGGCAATGGATCAGTGATGGATAATTATGTCGGATGGTATTCATCATGCAACAGTTATAACATAGGGTGACACAGAACTAGCTCCAATTCATCAATGTAATGTAGGCATGTATTCCATATATAGTCACACGTGCTTATGGAAAAGAACTTACATGACATCTTTTGTCCTACCCGCCCGTGGCAGCGGGGTCCTATTGGAAACTAAGGGATATTAAGGCCTCCTTTTAATAGAGAACCGGAACAAAGCATTAGCACTTAGTAAATACATGAACTCCTCAAACTACGGTAATCACCGGAAAGAATCCCAGTTACATGGATACATGAACAAGTCATAGCAACATCAATCTCAGAACATAGTGGATACTAGGGATCAAACCCTAACAAAACTAACTCAATTACATGATAAATCTCATCCAACCCATCGCCGTCCAGCAAGCCTACGATGATATTACTCACGAACGGTGGAGATCATCATGGAATTGGTGATGAAGGATGGTTGGTGATGACGAAGGCGTCGATTTCCCCTCTCCAGAGCCGAAAACGGACTCCAAATCTGGTCTCCCGAGGAAGAATGGGAGATGGCGGCGGCTCCGTATCGTGAAACGCAATGAACTCTTCTCTTTGATTTTTTCTCCCCGAATAGGAATATATAGAAGTGGCAATGAAGTCGGAGGAGCAGCAAGGGCCCAGAAGCGTCGCACCCTAGCGGGGGTGGGCGCGCCCACCAGGCACGTGGCTAGGTGGTGGGCCCCCCTGCAGTTGATTCTTTCGACAGTATTTTTTATTAATTCCAAAAATATTCTCCGCAAATTTTTAGGTCAATCCAAGAACTTTTATTTCTGCACAGAAATAACACCAAGGCAATTCTGCTAAAAACAACATCAGTCCGGATTAGTTCCATTCAAATCATGCAAATTAGAGTCCAAAACAAGGGTAAAAGAGTTTGGAAAACATACGTTGGAGACTTATCAATAGCCAATCCATTGGACTTGCTATCTAGCGAGCAAGGCACGAGTGCGTTCACTGGATGGGGAAAATCATGCTCTCCGGGCGCCCGCGCAGGGACGGAAGTGCAGCCAAAGGTGGGGAGTGATGAGAACGACGACAGATCAAGCAGCAGCCACCACGACGCCGCAGGAGCCGACGTGAGTGCGGCGGTCAGGAGCGGCACCGATGCGATAAGGACATAGGAGAGAGCTCGAGCTTGATTTCGTGGGACCGGAGAGCAAGGCACACAATGCCGAGGCCGCTAGTGAGGACGTGCCGTCCCGCGCGGACACCCGGGGGCATGCTGAAGTAGAGCCCCCGAGCATCGCCGGAGAGATAGCTCGACGTCATGATGGTGGTGACGAAGATGGTCCACCCCGGACCACGGTTCCAGCAGCAGCGAGCCCCACGGTTGGCGCCAGCTATCGTCATTTTCTCACGGGGGGTCTCGCGAGACGGCAGATGCCATAGGTGGGCTTATTGAGGTGAGGGCAAGGCTATCGTGGATGATCCGAGATGGGTATACGAATAACATGCAATGGTTTACCCAGGTTCGGGGCTCTCCGGAGAGATATTACCCCTACTCCTGTATATTTGTATAACTGTGGTATATCTGGTACATGGTTCCTCCTGGAGCTGTTTGGGGAGGAGAGCCATGAGGCTTCTGGCCTCGTACGTGAGTGTGAGAGTGGGGATGAGAGAATGTGAGGGAAGCTAGCCCCCTCTATGCGGTGGGCATGAGGCCTTTATATAGGCATGAGTGGGTAGCTTGGGATGTAAGCTACAGTGGGTAGCTTACATCCCAAGCAGCTTGAGGTGTAAGCTACCATGGTAGCCTACAAGTCAAGGCACATGTAGCTGGTCGACTAAGCTATGTATGTCCCCTGGTGTACTTTATAAGTCAGTGTCCAGGGGACATGTTACACTATAGATAATACTGCATGATGTGCATACAGTGCGCTACTGCTCGCCAATAGCGCACCGCCATGGGATACGACCGTCTGGTCCGCGCGTATCCGATGGGACATCGGGAGCTGACTTCATCAGGCTGCAGCCGGCCAGGGGGAGCCAGACAAAGGGAGCCAGCAGGGCAAAGCCGGCTCGGAGGAGCCACCCAGGAGGAGCCGGACAGGGGGAGTCAGCTGGACAGAGCCGGCCAGGAGGATCCGGCTGGGAGGAGCCGACTAGGAGGAGCCGGCCAGGAGGAGCTGGCCGGAAGGAGCCGGCCGAGAGGAGCCGACTAGGAGTAGCCAGCCAGGAGGAGCCAGCCGGGAGGAGCCAGTCGGGAGTAGCAAGCCGGGCGCAGCCAGCCGGGAGTAGCTTTCTCTTCACTTCTTTGATGGTCTTGTTGATTTGTCAGGCCTTGCGTATCGGGGGTGGCCCCCTGGTGTTTTGAAATGTTGAGTCGTCTCCTTGAGCCTACCCGGGGGTAATCCCCCCGACAACTCCCTTCACAGTGAATGTTGACCCGAGCATCAAGTTAAACGATGAAGATTTCCATGGTTACGACGCAAAGGGATACACGACAAGAAAAAGTTTTATACCCAAATATCCCACTTTGGGATGTGAATGGCTTCTCTAGTTAGTTTTCAGACTTATATATGTGGAAAGTCCCACTCCGGACAAACCGAAGGGAATCTTTGTAATAGTAGTGTACTGATGTGTTTTGTGCGTTCAATATGCACCATTCGAAGCCAGGCCATCAATTTTCAACCCTTTCTGACTTCATTTGCTATTTTTTATGCATTTACTAATTTTTTGAGCTAAATGACCCTAAAATTGATAACCACTACAAATGAACTCTGAAAAGGTTGAAAGTTGGCATGGTATCATCATTTCACCCACATAGCATGTGCTCAAAAATTCAGAGGGTTACGACAAAAACTGGATGCACTTCGCGTACAAAATGGGCAATCTCTTTCGAAGTATGAGGGTTTCAGACGAAAACTCGTGTGTTACAAAGGCATTTCATTTTTCTAAACTTATTTCAACTCCAGACTTTTTGTTCGTTCAGTATGCACCATTCGAAGGCACGCCATGAATTTTCAACCCTTTCTAACTTCATTTGCTATTTTTCACGCATTTACTGATTTTTTTAGCTAAACGACCCCAAAATTGATAAGCACTACAAATGAACTCTAAAAAGGTTGAAAGTTGGCATGCTATCATCATTTTACCCACATAGCATGTGCTAAAAAATTGAGAGGGTTACGACAAAAACCAGACGCACTTCGTGTACAAAATGGGCAATTTCTTTCAAAGTATCATGCTTTGAGACGAAAACTCGTGTGTTACAAAGGCATTTCATCTTTTTAACTTATTTCAACTCCAGACTTTTTGTGCATTCAGTATGCACCATTCGAAGCCACGCCATCAATTTTCAACTCTTTCTGACTTCATTTGCTATTTTTCATGCATTTACTATTTTTTTGAGCTAAATGACCCAGAAATTGATAAGCACTACAAATGAACTCTGAAAAGGTTGAAACCTTGCATGGTATAATCATTTCACCCACATAGCATGTGCTAAAAAATTGAGAGGGTTATGGGGCAAAAACTGGACGCACTTCGTGTACAAAATGGGCAATCTCTTTCAAAGTATCAGGGTTTCACATGAAAACTCGTGTGTTACAAAGGCATTTCATTTTTTAAATAACCTAATATTACCAAATTGAATATAATGATAAAATAGAGTAATATTAAATGGAAGAAAAAATAATCACTGAAAAATCTATTTTTAAAGTAAAGTTATTCACAAACTAGTGATTCACACAAATTTCAAATAATTCAAATTTAAACTATTCAAATTTGAAAACTAATGGCATTGACACAAAGTTTATAATATTTTTTACCTAAAGCAAAAAGATTCACAAAGAAACTCTAAATAAAGGAAAAAATAACTGAGAAATAAAAGAAAATAAATAAAGCAGAAAACAAAATAAATGAAAATAAATAAATTAAGAAAACTCGCCTACCAGGCCACAACGGCCTGCATACGACTAGAAACCCAACCTGTAGTTGGGCCAGGATGCAGGCCCGCAAGGCCCAGTAGGCCCACCACGGGATCGCAACAGAGGTAGGCCCAGAAGGCTTGCATTAGAGAGGAGCTCACTGTAGTGCCCGTGTCGTGGCTTATAAACAGGTTGAGGCGCCCCTCCGCTAGCGAGGTGGGACTAAACATCCACCGCAGTGCGCCGTGCCAGGAACAGGTCTTTAATGCCGGTTGGTGGCTCCAACCGCGACTAAAGGCCCCCCCTTTAGTCGCGGTTGGAGCCACCAACCGGCACTAAAGGCTTGGCTTCCCGCCGCTTGGCCTGGCCAAAATTGACCTTTAGTCCCGGTTGGTGGCTCCAACTGCGACTAAAGGGGGTCGTTAGTCGCGGTTGGAGCCACCAACCGGCACTAAAGGGCCCTCCTATATAAACAACACTTGAAATTTTTTCACTTTCCCTCTGCTTCTTCGTCTCTTCGACCACTACGAACAGAGGAGATCGTCGCCGGCCCCACGCACTGCCTGCCCCAACACTGTCGCCACCCATGTCGTCGTCGCCCCCAACGTGTCGCGTCGCCGCCCCCGACACGCCACCCCCTCCTCGAGCTCGCGCTGTCGCGGTCGCAGTCGGTGACGACTCGCCTCGCTTTGCCGGTTGTCGCCCCGTTGTGAGCCCCTGCCGCCATGGCCGCCCTCCCATCGATCGAGCCCGCACATACACACACATGCATGAACACACACACGCGCACACACACATTTTCTTATTTTCTATTTTTATTTTTTTTAGTTTTTTATACTTTTAGTTATACAAATGTTAGATGAATTAAATATATAAATTTTAGATGAATGTTTTTTTAGTTTTTTATACTTTTAGTTATAGAAATGTTAGATGAATTTTAGATATATAAATGTTAATTAAATGAATTTTGATTTTTTATATAATGTTTTTTCTATAATTAGTGTTTAATTAATATATGTGTTTAATTAGTATATATATGCTTAACTAGCTATTTTCCTTAATTAGAAGTATATAATGTCCCTAACCTATTAAAATGTTGCTTAGAGGTATATAATGTTGTATATCATATTACAGAAAAAATTTGCATACTAAAATAATGCATAGGAAATTATAATTATGAAAATTTTTGGATTTTTTTGAGAAAGGAATATTATTAGGGTAGTTATAACCTATGAATTTTTTCCATAAGAAATTCTTCTCGGAGTCAACGATGCCCGGTCCGCATCCTCGTCGTCGACTCGTTCGCAACGATGTCATGCTTCAGAGGGGCAACACTCGGGACTGGGCTCCGCCGAGCTGCTTGGTGAGGAACCCGGCCCCGGGTCCCGTCGTTGACCCGGAGCTTCTTTGGTGGCGTTCGCGTGTGCCACTTTTGGTGCGGAGGCAGCCTGCCCCGTCGGAGGTGGTACGTCGCCGTGTCAGGGAGGAGGACGAGCACGTCCATCACTAAATGGATGCGTTGGATGTCAGGTTCTCTAATACCTGGCAGGTTCTTCAGGATCTCACCCGAGCTATGATCCTGTCATAGTTCCTTCTCTTTGGGTGTCCATCGCCTGCCGCACGAGACGTCAACTGGATCTGTAGTAGTGATATTATATAATTAATAATATTCGATATGTATTAGTGATAATATTCGAGATATATTCAAGATTATATTCGATAATATTCGAGACAATTTATTCGACATTATATTCGATGAATCATATTATGTACTATGATTCAATTTTCCTTATTGATTGCATGCATTCTAATTTGAATACTAAATTGTTTTATCTTTCTTCTTGGTCAGTTAAATAAAAGCTATGGACAATATCGCCAGAGAAGGAGAAGAGGCTCTGTTCGACGTCATACGCTCCACGAGCCCAGAGCATGAACATGAAGATGATGACGACTCGCAATATCTGAACAATTCCGGTGAGGGTTGTATGTTTGATGAAGACGAACGAATAGATGAATTCGACAATGATGTTGATGAAGAATATGTTCTTCAAATAACAAAGATCGGCAAGGTGTATTTATTATATAAGCCATCCGGTGATCATTACATGTCTTAATTGAGTTGTATATGTATTAACGAATTGATCTTTCTTCTTTTAGACTTCTGGATCGAGCAAATCTTCTACAAGCGACAAGGTAGTTCGAGGCCCGGCCAAAAAGTTGGACCCTGGCATAAAGTTCAACATCGATTCCATCAATACATCAACTAGCGAACCGCTTGAACCTAAGAAAAATGCGACCAAGTTCAAGAATCAATGTGGAGTTATTGTCAGGGGCCAAATCCCGATCTCCACACAAGAATGGAAAAGGCCAACAAAGGGAGATCGAGAAGGAGTTACTTTTGTTGACGAAAGAGAAAAAGATGTGCTTTGGACCGAGCTGATGTCACATTTCACACTACCAGATAACTTGACAGATGCAGATCTGAAGAAAGTCGGAAACTATGCTCTTAAATAGATGGTGATCGCATTCAACACCTTCAAGAAAAATGCATGGGAAGCGTACGTCAAAGCAAACAAGAAGACTCCAAAATTAGAGGGAGCACTAGTGAAGGCAAAAGATCATTGGGAAGATTTCGTGAAGTTCAAGGAGTCAGAACTAGCTAAGGAACGGTCGAGAAAGAACAAGATTAATGCTGTGAAAAAGAAGTGGCACCATACTTTGGGGCCAGGTGTCTACTAGACGGCCCTACCTAAGTGGGATCAATCCGGACAAGAGATGATTAGTGCAGGGGTCACTCCAGTTACAGTGACCTGGCCCCTGAGGTGCAGGACATGGTTTTATGCGCATGGGGGGAAGTTGGACCCAAAGACAGGGGATATTATGGTGAAGGCAAGTCTTAAAGGAGTGACAGACAAAATACTAATGAAAATAGAAGAAGCTCAAACGGGGGTGTTCATGCCCAACAGAGAGGACAAAGAGCTTACGCGCGCCCTCAAGAATCATGAACACCCAAGAAGAACACGAGGGAAAGGCGTTGTTCTGTGGTTTGAGGGGTTTGCAGGTTGGAACGACGACTACAGAAGCTGTGCGAGAAAGAAGATGCGGGAGGAGCGAAAGAAGAAGGAGGAAGCACTCCACCTTGAAGGCCTAGAATCAAAGCACGTGGAGTTCGAATCCAGAGTTAGGCGGCAGCAGGAGCAGATCGACTCACTCAGCCAGGAAAGGGCATCTCAGCGGCAGCATGAGTAGATCGATCCAGCATTGGATACCATCGTCCCATCTATGCCGAGAAGCAGCATGGCTTCCGCCCTGGCCAACATCGATGACGATTCACTGCTAGCTAGCTACCTTCTGGATGATATCAAAGACATGACTAACTATGAGCTACACATGAAAGTGAAGAACTTATCCATGAAGGTGGAGGACGGCTATGCTTTAACAAATCCCCCAGAAGCAACCTTCCATTGCAATCCCATTCCAGCTGGATATGCTCGTGTCAGGGTTGATGAAGTGATGTCAGGATATCACGAGCTACAACTTGACATTCTTGGATGTGACGAGGTGAGAACACTGGGAGAGGCCATACATCATATCATTCTATGGAAAAAGGATTGCGTCGTCTTTCCAAGGCCACAGACTCCTCCTCCAAGTCCGCCACCACGTCATTCGACTCCTACTCCTCCTTCAAGTACGACACCGCATCAGTCGACTCCTCCTCCAAGTCCGGCACCGCATCAGCTGACTCCTCCTCCAAGTCCGGCACGACGTCAGCCAACTCCTCCTCCTTCAAGTCCGGCACCGCGTCAACCGACTCCTCCTCCAAGTCCAGCACAGCGTCAGCGTGCTCCGTCGACTAAGCGTTCTCCGTCACCTAAGCAATAGCGGAAGAGAGAGGACGCATCTACGACAACTAGCGGTACAACAGGCAAGAAATTCAAATATGGTCCAAGCCTCAAGCCTCTTTCGAAGTTGCCTTACCACCTGACTGAGGAGGAACTCGAGAGCATAGTGGATGCCAAAGTGAAAGCCCATTTTGGACCAAAACCGCCCCAGGTGCCAAAGGAGAAAGTACCTGAGCATGTCTCACAACACTTTATTGATATGGCTTGATCGGCTGTCAATCAGAAGGACTTCGACTATGTGCGGTCTATCAAGAAGTCATATCTTGTAGGACAAAAGGAGTCGAGCTCGATCTCGAGCTAAGGAGTTTGCAAAAAAAGTGGGAAAATTGTTCCCCAGCTGGGAGAACAGGCAGAGCAATCGACCCCCCCTGCTCATTGTACAAACACCTGTGAGTACTGCCGGTTGGATAGGAGTAACCTACGATCATATAAGGCAGGCTAAAGAGGCCGGTATCACTGTTGAACAACTCCTAGGCCTTGAGGAAATCCTCGGGCTTAAAGAGGATGAAGTAAAATATCAATATGCCCGCGGCTAACCTCTGGTCAAGCCTGAAGATGTCAAGCTTCTACCAACGAGAATGTACAATTTGCATACGTAGTACATGCAAATAACAGTAAATACCAATACAGAGTCCCTCATGGTGAGAGTCAAGAAGAGGCATTACTTCCAAAAAAAGATATGTGGATTCATTATTCAGAGTTGTTTCAGTTATTCAATCAAGACGCACTTGACAAATCTTTAGTCAGTTGCTATTGTCTGTAAGTGATTTCTTTCTATAATTTATGTCTCTAGCTAGTTGTGCGCTCGTTCGTTACCTGTAATTATCCTTACTATATTTTTTTTGGTATTATGCATAATGAAGATGTATGAAATGAAACAAGCTGGACGCTATGGCATTGAGCATTGACCCAAATACGGTTAATCAGTCAATATGGGAAACTCAATATTCGAGAAAAGACATAGAGAAATTACTGCTAGATTTTTTGAAGCATCTAAATACCCAACCAGAAATACTACTTCCTTACAACTTCGGGTGAGTGTTACTATATGTATCTTGTACTACAAATTCTATTTTTTTCTTACTAGATGTTAATAAGTGTACTTGATGAGTTATGCACATGCCCGCTTAATTATACAAAATGTATGCGTGTGCAGTTACCATTGGATCTTGTTAATCATTGAAGTTGACAAGGGAAAAGTTGAAGTACTGGACTCACTATATAAGGATCCATCCGAATACGCAATTGTGAGGGGGATGCTTGACAGGTAATTTCAATCATTATCACACTATGTCGGCCTCTTTAATTACTTTATTTCCTGATATCAACTAGTTCATAACTCCTTTATTCATTTTCTTTGCCGGCGGGCAGGGCTTGGGCCAAGTTCATCAAACAGGTCCCAGGCGAGTGGGCACAACAGCTGAAATGGGTGCAACCCAAGGTAATTAGGTAGTACTAGCTAGCTACGTCCATGCATCTCTTTAATTCTAGTTTCAATACCATTATCATGCTTGATTAATTATTACCTGATTAAATTTTATTCTCGTCAGGAGCAAGGGACTAGTTTATGCGCATACTACGTTTGGGAGAACATTCGCATGATGACGTCTGAAAGGAGCAAAGATGAAATAAATATTTGGGTACGTTTGCCAGAACACTATCCATAATTTTTTTATCATGACCTAGCTAATATATATACACACAACTAATATATTCATCTTGATCTCCATCTTGTAGCTGATGGAGATGCGGGGCCAGCTCCAACAAAGGCTCGGGTACGAGCAATTCAAGAGGAAATAGTTGGATTTCTGGTCGACCAGGTCATAGATCCCAAAGGATAATACCATTAAAAGGTCAAGAACAAGTAATGCCTGCATATATACGTAATGATCCTCAAATTGTAGGATAAATTGTATATATATGTGAATGGTCGTCGTACGAGCAATTCGATGATATATATATATATAGGATAGGGCTATTCTGTTACTAGTAACAAAATATTATTTTGTTACTATGACCCCTATAAGGGAGCGACGCGTCCAACATATACGAGGCTGGACTCTGCTGCGACCCGCCCCACCCGACCTGCCTCCTACCGCTGGAGGCAGTCGTCGCATCACCCCAGCTCACCGGCCCCGCGCGCCGCCCCATTCCGTCGGCCCCGCGTGCCGCCCTTGCTTGATGATCAATTCGACGAGATGGAAAGCATTAGCACGAGGCTGGGCTCTACCGCGACCCGCCCCACCCCGACCCGCCTCCTACCGTCGGAGGCAATCGTCGCGCCGCCCCATCCAGCCGGCCGTGCGTGCCGCCCCAGCTCGACGATCAGTTCGACGACATGGAAAGCGTTAGTACAACTGCTCCAAGTCGTCAGTTCGGGAATACTATTAGAATAATATAATTTTCTGAACTCTGACAAATGGTCGAAAATTTCTAACGAAAACAGTAAAAAAATCAGAGTAAAGTATAGTCAGTGAATAACGCTCAGTAGAAACACACACATTTATCAGTACGAATACTTTGTTTTCGGACGGGAAAATAGCAAGATAGGTCTCACTGTATTCAAAATTACTCTTAAACGGTTGCGAATTTGAGAAAACGTTCAACACGAATAAGTTTTGCATTTTTTGATAGCTTTCTATCCGTATATTATTTGCCTTATTTCGACAAACTTTTCAAAACAATCACGTTCCAAACCAAATTTCACCGAATTCGAATTCGACTTCAAACCGTAAAGAATTAGAGAAAACTTTAAATACGCCAAATTTATGCATTTTCCATAGCTATCCAACGTCATGTCATTTGCGTCAATACGACAAGCCGTTTGTAAAAAATCGCGAAAGTACGTTTCGCCCGGAATTTCACCATTTTCCAAATTACTTTTAAATCATATATAATTTGAAAAATTAATCTGCATATGGAAGATGCGGATTTTTACCAGCTTTCCAACGCCATCTCATTTGCTCAATTCATACAAACCGTTTGAAAATTAACTCCAAAATACGACTCGCGTTTTCGGTTTTCAAAAAAAGGTTTTTTCAAAAATGTTATTAAACCATGATGATTTTACAAAAAAAAATTATATGACTGTAATTTTGATGTCAAGGGCTTTCCAACGGTATATTACATGCCCCTTTCCGACAATTTTTTCTTGCAATGTTTGATTATTATGTTTTTGAACTAAACAAGATGATCAGTTCGCGTAAAGAAAGCATGAGTCCACCCGCTCGAATTCGTCAGTTCGATCTGTAAACTACGTCAGTTCAAGTAGGGTAATAGAATAATCTTCTATTACGCAAAATAGAATAGCCCAGATGTCTATATATATATATATATATATATATATATATATATATATATATATGCACAACGTGTGTACAGTATGTAGTAGCGTAATATATGCTTGAAATGAAAATTAATTAAATGGAAAACACATAATTAAAAGGAAAATGAAACCATAATTAATTCATAAACCCCTAAAGGGTTATGTAGTAGCATGAGCCCACGGCGCCGGAAGATGCCACGTGGTGGGCCTTTGGTGCCGAGCCGTGTTGAATCGGGACTAAAGGGGGGTGGGCTTTAGTCCCCACACTTTAGTGCCGGATCTAGAACACTCGGATCTGAATGTCGCAGACCCGTTGACTATAAGACCTCTCTCACATGCAAAGCATGATCAAACCCCAGAACTCATTAGGTGTTAGATTCATAACAATGCGTGTCACATGGTGATGTGAACTAGATTATTGACTCTAGTGCAAGTGGAAGACTATTGGAAATATGCCCTAGAGGTAATAATAAATTGGTTATTATCATATTTCCTGGTTCATGATAATCGTTTATTACTCATGCTATAATTGTATTAACCGGAGACTTAGATGCATGTGTGGATACATAGACAAAACCATGTCACTGGCATGCCTCTAATAGACTAGCTCGTTGGTCAAAGATGGTTAAGGTTTCCTATCCATGGACATGAGATGTCATTTGATAACGGAATCACATCATTAGGAGAATGGTGTGATGGACAAGACCCAAACTACAAACGTAGCATATGGTCATGTCAGTTTACTGCTACTGTTTTCTGCATGTCAAGTATATGTTCCTATGACCATGAGATCATGCAACTCACTGACACCGGAGGAGTACCTTGTGTGTATCAAACATCACAACGTAACTGGATGACTATAAAGGTGCTCTACAGGTATCTCTGAGGGTGTCTGTTGAGTTGGCATGGATCACTACTGGGATTTGTTACTCCATGTGACGAAGAAGTATCTCAGGGCCCACTCGGTAATACAACATCACAACAAGCCTTACAAGCAATGTGACTAAGTGTTAGTCATGGGATCTTGTATTACGGAACGAGTAAAGAGACTTTTCAGAAACGAGGTTGAACTAGGTATGGAGATACCGACGATCGAATCTCGGGCAAGTAACATACCGAAGAATAAAGGGAGCATCATACGGGATTAACTGAATCCTTGACATAGAGGTTCGACCGATAAAGATCTTCGTAGAATATGTAGGAACCAATATGGGCATCCAGGTCCCGCTATTCTTTATTGACCGTAGAGGTGTCTCGGTCATGTCTACATAGTTCTCGAACCCGTAGGGTCTGCACACTTAAGGTTTGGTGACGTTTCGGTAGTATAGAGTTATGCATGGTGGTGACCGAAGGTTTTTCGGAGTCCCGGATGAGATCCCGGACGTCACGAGAAGCTCCGGAATGGTCCATAGGTAAAGATTGATATATAGGAAGTCCTATTTTGGTCGCTGGAAAAGTTTCGGGCTCATCTGTAGTGTACCGGGAGTGCCGGTAGTGTACCGGGAGACCATCGGGGGGGGGGGTATTTCGACCCAAGAGGCTACATGGGCTGTGGGAGAGTAAATACCAGCCCTTAGTAGGCTGGTGGAAGTCCCACACAAGGCCCATGCGGCTCAGAAGAAAAGCCCAAAGAGAAAAAGGTGGAAAAAGGCAAAAAAGGCAAAAATAAGGAGGAGTCCTAGTCCTACTAGGATTGGAGGAGGAATCCTCCAATCCCACTAGGTTTGGCCGACCCAAGGGCTGCCTTTTTGGCAGCCAAGCTTCCTCCTCCTCTCCTCCTATATATACTAGAGGATTTTAGGGTTTTGACACAGAATTTTTAGCCACGTGCTACCCGTTCCTCTAGTGCATAGTTTCTCCTCTAGATCGAATTTCTGCAGTGCTTAGGCAAAGCCCTGCCGGAATAGCTCCACCACCATCTCCGGAGCGCCATCACGCTGCCGGAGAACTCTTCTAACTCTCTGCTCCCTCTTGCTGGATCAAGAAGGCGGAGATCGTCATCGAGCTGTACGTGTGCTGAACGCGGAGGTGCCGTCCGTTCGGCGCTAGATCGGAAGGACCGTGATCAAGATCGCGAGACGGATCATGATGAGTACACGGGACGAATCATGATGAGTTCGCGGGATGGATCATGACGAGATCGTGGGACGGATCATGATGACTTCGCGGGACGGATCGTGATTGGATCGCGGGACGGATCGTGATGAGATCGCGGGACGCTCGGCGATTTGGATCGCGAAGACGTTCGACTACACCAACCGCGTTTCTTAATGCTTCCCGCTTAGCGATCTACAAGGGTACATAGATCCACTCTCCCTCTCATAGATGCTGATCACCATGGATAGATCTTGCGTGTGCATAGGAATTCTTTGTTTCCCATGCAATGGTCCGCAACACTATTGGTTCGATAAAACTTGATTTTCTACTGAGGAAAATACTTATCTATACTGTGTTGCATCACCCGCTCCTCTTCGCGGAAAACCCATGCAAATCACAAGTATCAGACGGCACCCAAGCAACTCTCGCCATTGTCTCCTATGTGTGAGAGGCGATATGTCAGTGTGCCCCTTGCAAGTGGTCATGGTAGGCTTTCACTAGGTGTGGATAGCATGGCCTGAGGTAGTGAAACAGGCCCCCTGTCCCTCCATGCCGGTGTCCGCATGGGTGCGGCTGTTGAAGACCACCACAAGCCACATGTGATTAAGGCTGGCAATCCCATTAGGATCGTATGCTCCATGGTGCAGCTGAGTGTACTGAGGAATTTGATGTACGTCTGTGTGCCTGAGTCTTACAACTGGCTATCCGCGAGAGGACCCGGCTACGAGTGGCATGCCTCTATGACATCACCAATGATAGTACGTCATGAGATACCAGTAGCTTGCTGGCTTGCCATGGATGTCCCAAGATGACATACATTGCAACTTTCCAAGCACCACCACCTTGTATCAACGAATCTGGTGGCCCTACGTTGCTAGAACAACAATGAATGAGCGCTTGCGACGGCAACGTATTTGGTGGAGGTGACCATGTACACGGTGGAGGGCAAGGATATGAAGGAAGCAACAAGGCGTCGATGGTGCTCTGCTATTCTACTTACACATGAGGGATTTCTTTGTTTGCATCGTGTGTGGTGTGAAATAGTTGGTGGTGATGCGAGCGAATGAAAACAACGATGCAGTTGCTCGTCCAGGTCCACCGCTCCTTGACCACCGATGCGTCCTCGTTCTCTGGAAGGAAATGGATGATGCACACTAGAGCCGATGATGATGTTGTCAAGTTGGTGGCCTACACGTCCCTGAGATGCATGCAAATGGATGGGAACAAAGAAGACACACAGAGCAATAGTATAAGCCACGATATCTCATCGACATGCCAAGTTGCTTTGACATTGTGTCAAGCACGACGCGACGATGTCCCTCCTATAGCGGGGTGCATCCCTTCGGGGAGAGGTGCTCACCTAGGCGGTACACCTCTTGGCACAAGAGAGACCTCATATAGCTGGAATTAGGCCGAAGGGGGCAACACGATGGCATCACTCTTCGACGTGTTGCTTGTCGAGCAGCTGTGTTGGACTTGAGGTAGTGATGTGCGCTAGACTGGTTGTGCGGGTGTGCGCATAGGCTTGCATTGCTGGTGCCTCATGGGGCTCGGTGGTGGCAGGGTGATACTAACGAGGTGGTACGACATCGTGACTGCAGGAGAGTGAATATAAGGTGTTCGAAGGAATTCCTCATGATGGCTCCATATTTTACGCATCTTAGAGCTCATTTGTTGCACATTATCTGCATATATCAAGTCATATCATGTTCCCTTGAGCCAATAACATGTCCATATGCATGATTTCTAGTTTTTGTCGTTTTCACCGTGAGCATTGCATAATATTTATTATTTGTTAGTTTGTATTAGTTTTGTTTGTCTTTGTGTGTCCTGTAGGGCATATGGAATTCCCAAGTAGTTACCACGATGAAAGGAGTTCAAACGGTGGGCACCCGGGATCCCAGACTTAGCCATTTCAAAGGTGGAAAAATCATTTTTCCAAACTGCTCCAAATGAAGATCTAAAACCATAAATGGATCAGCGTCATTCATACGAGTCCAACAAGCCCAAGAGTATCAAATTCGAAGTTCGTATGAAGAAATGGCGACCGTTTTACCGGAAGAAGACACACCAAAAGACAGCCTTTCGAACGACCATGCTCGATCGTTTCACTGGTCGTTTGACATCCAAACAACACCGAAAATTGCCTCTCATGATGGGATTCTTTGTGGATTCATACTTGTTTGTTCCCATGACTTCCTAGGCCTTCAAGTGTTGATTTGGGGGAGGATTGGGATCATCAAGAACCCTTGGGTCAAAGGAGAGATTCCACATCAAGGCAGGAGGCATAGGGAGAGCTCTTATATAAACTTCTCCAACCCTAAACGCCTCCATCATCATTCTTCATTATCATCTTCATCAAGAATCATCTCCATGTCTAGTTGTCATCACATCAAGAACACCAAGGGAACAACCAAGAGGGTAACCAGAATGAATCTACCACCACGCCATCACCACCATCATCCGTCATCGCGCCGCCATCACCACCATCACCACCATCGCCCCTTCTTCCTCCCCGATCGCGGTCTCTATGATGGGTTGTAATAACTCTTGAACCCCTCTTTATGTGATGTTATTTGAGTAGTTGTTGGATATGGGCCGTTCGATTAGTAAGTGGTTGTTTGATATGTTTTCTATTTATGTGTGTTGCTTCACGTTTCTTATTTACCTATGCGGCAATTTAGTAATTGAAGATGTTCAATCCATTGGTGTAGTCGGAGACGTTCAACTCGTAGGCCACACATGATGTATATGCAGGATTGTGCAAACTGATAAACCTGTGACCTGACAAGTGAAGATATCTTGAGGGGAATACAATTACTCTTGGAATCACGACTGTCCATAGAACCTAATGCCTTTGTACGGACCTCAATCCACGAGGACCTTAATATCTTTGTGTTAGCCACCTCGTGTATGTGACAAGAAGTAGGATGAAGGAGTTATCTCAATACAACATGTCTTGAGGGATAACATTATGTGAGGGACCGCCCACCATTGATAGATTATTGTATCCTATGGTGCAGGTACTGACTTAGCCACCACGTGGCATAGTAATAAAGCTTAACTCCATTCCATGCCCATACTAAATCACACTCTACGTAGATGCCAACAATCTCTCATCTAAAACATCACACACCTCTCTTAGTTTATTTTCTTTGTTTAGTTTAGTATTTACTTTTCCATTCTCTATAGTATCTTAGTTTAATTCCCCCTCTTTATTGTTTCCTTTACCAACCTACTTAAGTGAACTATTTATAAACTCTGGTTTGTGTGTGAGCGTGGTTGTGTTAGTTACAACATAGTTTTGGGGATTGTGGTTCCATCCTATTCGCTCTCTATGGTATCGACAAACCTTACTTATCATGAAATTGCTACATAGCCTTGTGCACTTGCATGCCATCAAGCTTTTTCTGGCACTGTTGCCGGGGAGCTGGTACGTCTCTAATGTATCGATAATTTATGAAGTATTCATGCCATATTGACCTATGTTTACAATACTTTTATATGGTTTTGATGCACTTTATATGATTGATTTAGAACTAACATGGACTGACGTTGTTTTCAGCAGAACTACCTTGGTGTTGTTTTTGTGTAGAAAATGAAAGTTCTCAGAATTGTCCGAAACTTTTTGAATTTTTTTGAACAAAAGGGGCACTAGACGCTTCGTGGGAGGGCCAAAAGAGACACGAGGTGGGCACCACCCACCAGGGCACGCCAGGCCCCCCTAGCGCGCCCTGGTGTATGTTTCTCACCTCGTGGCCAACCTTCGCGTGAAACCAACGCCAAAAATTCCTATAAACATAGAAACCATCAGAAATAATCCTAGAATCATCATTCCACCGCTGCAACTCTATGTTGACAAAAAACAATTTGGAGGCCTTTAAGTACCCTGTCGGAGATGGTAGATCATCTCCGGTGGCCATCGTCATCATCCCGGCAGAGGCCATGATGAGCAGGGAGTAGTCCACCCTCAGGGCTAATAGTTTGTACCAGTAGCTATGTGTTCAATCTTTCTCTCTCTATCTCTCTCTCGTGTTCTTGAGATGGCACGATCTTGATGTATCACGGGGTTTGTTAATATAGTTGGATCACATGGTGTTTTCCCCTCTCTATCTTGTTGTGATGAATTGAGTTTTCCCTTTGATATTTTGTTACCGTATTGAATACCTTTATTGATTTGAGAGCACTTTATACATCTTGCATGCGGATACATGTAGTGACATTGGGGTATTCAAGTGATTCACTTGATATATGTTATGGCATCAACTTGCAGATTTCGGTGACCTTGGGAATTTATGCATAGGGGTTGATTGCATGTTTTCATACCATGTTCTCCGATAGAAATCTCGGGGCACTCTTTCAGGTTCTTTGTGTTGGATCGAGTATTATGAATTTGAAATTGTTTGATGCTTATTGTATACTTGACTCATGGATACTTGTGGTCGTTGGAGTATCTAGGTGACATTAGAGTTGGTTGATGCGTATCATATGGTGTTATTCTAGTACAAACTCTTAGATAGATCGATCGGAAAGGATAAATTTGTGTTATTTTAGTACAAACTCTTGGATAGATCGATCGGAAAGGATAACCTTAAGGTGGTTTCATACCCTACAAACAATTTCTTCTTATGTTCTCCACTAGATAACAAATTTGGAGTGATTATTAGTTGCACGTTGAGGTATGGTTATTTGATCCAATTATATTAGCATTGTTGAGAGATTGCACTAGCGAAAGTATGGACCCTAGGCCTTGTTTTCAAGAATTTCAATACCGTTTGTGCTCACTTTTGTTACTTGCTACCTTGCTGTTTTTTATTGTTACCATTACAAAAATCAATATGTACTATCATTACTACACTTGTATCACCATCTCTTCGCCGAACTAGTGCACCTATACAATTTTCCATTGTATTGGGTGTGTTGGGGACACAAGAGATTTCTTGTATTTGATTGCAGGGTTGTTTAAGAGAGACCATCTTCATCCTACACTCCCACGGATTGATAAACCTTAGGTCATCCACTTGAGGGGAAATTGCTACTATCCTACAAAACTCTGCGCTTGGAGGTCCAACACGGGTCTACAAGAATAAAGTTGCGTAGTGGACATTAAGAGCATAATGTTGTTTATTACTTTCCCATTCACATTTAGTTTACTCTTGTTTGTTGCAAAAATCTGCTAATAGTGTCTTCTGAGATGTCTAGTCAGGGAAATTTGAAATCTGTAATGGAGGAGAAGAGAGACTATATTACACCTACGGCTATCAACAATGAGAAGATAAAAGAATGGATAGCACTACTGGACGAATGGGAAGCAATCACATGAAATGAGTACTTTGTAACATGCAAAGATTCTAAAATGAAAGGGCATTATACTTATTAATTTAAGTACAATGTTGATCCTATACTAGCACTTTATAATATAAGTTATAAATGCAATGCTAGTATTGAAGTTCTTCATTTAGTACTTTGCTATGGTGGCGATGTAGTTTTATATTACATGGGAGACACATGGATAAATGATATGGTGCTTGGTAGTGCTTATAGAAAATTGCATCCTATTCTTTGTGCTTGTAGAGATAACTTCCACGATAATGCTTGGGTTATTACTATTCCAGAGAGATTAGCCACCTCAAAAGAAATGATCCTTTTGAAGGATCCATGGAAGTATAAAAATAAGGATGCAAAATAAGAGCCAGAAGCACCCCTAGATACATGGTTCCAAGGAATGGTAAGTGAACACTTATTATATATATATCAAACTAACTTACAACCAACAAAAGGGGATCATGAATACCAAATTATCATAGATGAACAAGTGTGACTGGAAGAAGAAAACGTCATGGAAGAAGAAGTGGATGAAAGCCCACATCTCAGTCCCAGGAGTAAACTTTTGAACATACTCAGTGAGTTCTTAGATGATCCAACTCTCAAGAAGAGCATAAAGTATATGAATACATTAGAACTGCTAGACTTTTTAGATACATGTGCATATATGCTATGTTCTATGTATGAAGTTTCTGGTAGATGTTTCTACTCTTCGAAACATCTTGACTTCCAGTGCACAAAAACCTATGGTGAGATGGTAGCACACTACAATAGTAGTAACAAGGCCACCAAGGAAATCATGCGGTGTGTGTTAACACAAGTGCATGGAAATTAATTACTGAGATCGAAGTTTTTCAAGTTCACGGGAAAGATGAAATTCTTGATTGGATATATTATGTGTTGGATTCCATCAATTATTATTGTCAAGAATATATTTCTGATAAAAAAAGATACTAACGTGGAGGAACAAGAGTAAGATGATGACTCTAGTTTGGAGGAACTTGAAGCTAATGAACTTGACTTATAGGATTGTCACCCTCTGGTCGATACGTCTAGTGTTAGAAATGGCGATGAACTAGAGGAGGAAAATACTTTTGATTTACCTGTGCTAATGTCCAACTATTTTCGTTGGACGATCTTCTTATGAAAGGGAAACCATTAGGGAGTGTTGACCAACCCACTCCAAACAAAGAATTTTATGAAGTATTCACCTACAAAAGTAGTCAAGGTAATCCCTTACAGTTGATGTATAAGTCTCTAACCCTCTCATTGCAGAACAATAAGAATACATGCCTTTATAGACCGGTGCATCAGTTCTCGCTTGAGAGCGAGAACCTCTTTGCCTATATGATGTCGATGCACCATAAGCATGTACGACTCTGACGACACTCTGCTATTAGCTGACCCAAACCCTGGTCAGATTCAGGACTCACACTCGGGGTTGATATCCCTTGGGATCCGAGTGGATGACCGAATGGAGCACAGAAGCTCAGCAACATGGCTATAAAGAAAGCCTACTTGGGAGGCAACCCATAGCTAAGTAGGTGTCTTTCCTAGATTTGTGTCTTTGAGTCTAGTTGCATTCAAATTTTCATTGCACATTTATTTTGTTAGGTTAGTTGCTATTCGAATTGGTCTTGGAATAATCTTTGTGTAAAAATTTAGAGTATCGATAGCTTAATGTTTTGCTGCACACCTCCTCTTATTTTTGATGTAAATATTCTATGTTACTAACATGGGGAGGAGCACACACAAAAACTCGCGAAGTTCTCTAGCTCCAGGGAAAAAGACGATGTACCATATGATCACCTCTTAGCCATGAGCAGAAAAGGACCAGAAAAAAAGACGGCCTACCATACGAGCGGTCGCGCTCGTATGCGCGGTCGTATGAATTGGTGGCCATGAAGAGCAGCCATACGGAGCAAAAGACGGTGATCCGTATGAGCGCTTGAACTCATATGAGCACCCTTATAAGAGGGTGATGTCGGCCATGAGCTTCCAGAGCGAACGACAGTGTATTGTACGACCGTACCCGATCATATGTGCGCTCTTATGAGGGCAAAAATAGCCCCATTTAATTCATTTTCTATGTCTAAGGTCGATGTGTTGGAAATATGCCCTACAGGTAATAATAAAATGGTTATTATTATATTTCCTTGTTCATGATAATTGTTTATTATCCATGCTATAATTGTATCGACAGGAAACACATTGAATGTGTGGATACAGAGACAACATTTTGTCCCTAGTATGCCGCTAGTAGACTAGCTCATTGATCAAAGATGGTCAAGGTTTCCTAGCCATTGGCATGAGATGTCATTCGATAACAGGATCATATGATTGGGAGAATGATGTGATGGACAAGACCCAACTATAAACATAGCATATGATCGTGTCAGTTTATTGCTATAGTTTTTCTGCATGTCAAGTATCTATTCAACCAGAGAGTAGTGCAGCGCAAAAAGATGTTTCTGTGGAGCCTATGGCAGTTGAAGATGAAGTTAATGATGATGATCATGAAGCTTCAGATCAAGTTACTATTGAACCTCGTAGGTTGACAAGGGTGCGTGTTGTTCCTGAGTGGTACGACAACCCTGTCTTAGAGGTCATGTTGTTAGACAACGATGAATCTACGAGCTATGGAGAAGCGATGATGGGCCTGGATTTCAAGAAATGGTTAGAGGCCATGAAATATGAGATGGGATCCATGTATGAAAACAAAGTATAGACTTTGGAAGTATTACCTAAAGGACGAAAGGCCATTCAAAACAAATGGATCTTTAAGAGTAAGACGGACATGGACGGTAATGTCACCGTCTATAAAGCTCGACTTGTGGCAAAGGATTTTTCACAAGTTCAAGGAGTTGACTATGATGAGACCTTCTCACCCATAGAGATGCTTAAGTCTATCGGAATCATGTTAGCAATAGCTGCATATTTCGACTATGAAATTTGGCACATGGATGTCAAAATAGCGTTCCTTAATGATTTCCTTAAGGAAGAGTTGTATATGATACAACCGGAAGGTTTTTTTCGATCCAGAGAATCCTTACAAAGTTTGCAAACTCCAGCGATCCATTTGTGGACTGGTGCAAGCATCTCGGAGTTGGAATCTGCGCTTTGATGAGGTGATCAAAGCGTTCGGGTTTATACAAGTTTATGGAGAAGCTTGTATTTACAAGAAAGTGAGGGGGAGCTGTATAGTGTTTCTAATATTATATGTGGATGACAAATTGCTGATTGGAAACAATATAGAAATGTTGGCAAGCGTGAAGGAATATTTGAACAAGAGCTTTTCAATGAAGGACCTAGTAGAAGTTGCTTTTGTATTAGGCATCAAGATCTATAGAAATAGATCGAGACGTTTAATAGGACTTTCACAGAGCAAATACCTTGATAAAATTTCGAACAAGTTCAGTATGGATCAGTCCAAGAAGGGGTTCTTGCCTGTGTTACAAGGTGCGAAGTTGAGTAAGACTGAATGCCCAGTGACTACAGAAGATAGAGAGAAGATGAGTGTCATCCCCTATGCTTTAGCCATAGGCTCTATCATGTCTGCAGTGCCGTGCACAAGACCCAATGTCAGCCTTGCCATAAGTATGTCCGGAAGGTTTCAAAGTGATCCAGGAATGGAGCACTGGACGGCGGTCAAGAATATCCTTAAGTGCCTAAAAAGGACTAAGGAAATGTTTCTCGTTTATGGAGGTGATCAAGAGCTCATCGTAAAGGGTTACGTCGGTGCAAGCTTTGACACTGATCCGGATGGCTCTAAGTCACAAACCGGATACATATTTATTCTTAATGGGGGAGCGGTAAGCTGGTGCAGTTCCAAGCAGAGCGTGGTAGCCAATTCTACATGCAAAGCGGAGTACATCGCAACCTCGGAGGCAACGAAGGAAGGTGTCTGGATGAAGGAGTTCATAATAGATCTTGGAGTAGTGCCCAGTGCACTGAATCCAGTGGATCTGTTTTGTGATAAAACTGGTGCCATTGCCCTGGCCAAGGAACCAAGGTTTCACAAGAGGACCAGACACATAAAGCGATACTTCAATTACATCCGCGAGTACATCAAGGAGGAGGACATAAATATTTACAAAGTGCACACATATCTGAATGTTGCAGACCCGTTGACTAAACCTCTTCCAAGGGCTAAACATGATCAACACCAAAACTATATGGGTGTTCGATTCATTACAATGTAAATCACATAGTGATGTGAGCTAGATTATTGACTCTAGTGCAAGTGGGAGACTGTTGGAAATATGCTCTAGAGGCAATAATAAAATAGTTATTATTATATTGCCTTGTTCATGATAATTTGTTATTATCCTTGCTTTAATTGTATTGACAGGAAACACATTTCATGTGTGGATACATAGACAACATTTTGTCCCTAGTATGCCTCTAGTAGATTAGGTCGTTGTAACATCCCAAACTTTGGAATGTTATAATAATTATTAGAATGATTGTTTGTTTGCTTGAGTGAGTGAAAGTGAGTGAAATTTGAAACTTTTTGAAACTTTTGAAAGTTTATTGAGAGGGAATGAAATGACTTTCCCAAAACTTTCAATCTGCATTTTGATCACCAGGAATTCAAATTCATTTCATCACAAAACCCTAGAGTGAAGATGACATGACTTCTTCCATTTAAAGAAATGAAAAGGGATTTGAAAATGATTTGAATTTCCATTTTGAAAATATTTCAAATTCAGAAAACTTTATGCAACTCAATGATTTTCATGAGAGAGGATAATATGACTTCCTCAAATTTTAAGAAATATGAGTTGGAAGTTTAAAAGAAGGAATTGAAAGAGCTTTTGAAAACCTCTGGATTATTTTGAAAATCCATTTCATATTGGTCCCTATCCAAAATTTTCAAAGAATTCAAAACCCTGACAAAAATTTGAGAGGAGTAACATGACACTCCAAGACAGGGGGTAATTTTTGAAGTTTTTGAATCATCAAACCCAAAAAATTATTTGAAAAATATTTGCAAAAGTAAATAAAGCCAATTAAGGCATTTTCTGAAAAATGATTTTTTTTAAAAGTATTCAAATGCCAGAATAAAAATGTCCATTAAATGGCATTTATTATTATGTTAATTTTGATATAAAACTTGACTATATTTGGAATTTATTCGAATGCATTGATCAAGTTTTATGGCTCTGGTAAAAACATTAAATAGAAAACGGTAACGGTTTTAGAATTAAAACGGGCCGGCCCACAGGCTTTATTTCGCGAATTCAATACGCGCCGGTCAACCGACGCGTTAACAGCTCGCCCGCTCTCGCTGACGTGTGGGACCCGTTGCCCGATTCCCTCTCCCGCGCGGTCGTCCCCATCCTCGCGAGCGTGCCGCCGACGCCGGAGATTCCTCTCCCGTGATCTCCTCCTCCTGTCGCTCCCCTCGAGTCCCGACCACCCCTATAAGTAGCGGCCACCATCCGCTCCTCATTCCACCCTGAGCCCCCTCTTTCTCCTTGCTAGAACGCTACCCGAGCCCTCGCCGGAGTTCCACCACCCAACCGGATCCCCGAGCTCGAGCCCCTCGCCATACTCCACCCCACACCCCTTCACTACTCTCCAACATCATCGGAGCGTCCCCTCTATCACCTGGTACCCTCAACCTCGCCGGAAACCCATCAGAACGTCGTAACCACCACCCTCGCCGGAATTTCCCTCGGCCACCACCATCCCGAAACAACCTGAGCTCGTGCACGTCGACTCCGTCATCCGCGAGTCCCTCCGACGCCACCTACCTCGACGACGTCCTCGCCCGCGTCGTACGGAGCCATCCCCGACGCCGGAGGACCACCAAAGAGGCCTCCTCGTCGCCCCCACCTCCTCGGCCTCACCGGAAGAACCATCACCGGCGACCATCCCACTGTGAGCACCGCACCCCTCTCCCACTCCGTTCGATCTAAATCCCACGGCCCCGATTAGATCTGTTTATTGCTCGAACCGTTTTTTGTTATGTCTCGGTCGTCCGCCCGAAACTCCCTAGCACACGCACACCTGGACCAACCAGAGAACGCCACGTCACCCCCCTGACTGTTAGTTTAGTTTTTTTTCTGTTTTGTTTTAGAAAACAGAGAAAGTTCTGATTTTATTTTCTTTATATCTTTTAAACTACTTAATGTTTTTAATTGATTTCTTTTGCATTAGATCAAAAATTTCATATAGTTTCTGTAGATATCAAATTTGGCTATGTTTGAACATATAAATTTGAATTTGAACAGATTTGATTTAAATTTTGTTTTCTGAATATCTTGAGTTCTAAAATGAATTTTTGAATGATTCTTTTTCCTACTTGTCACCAGGGACCATAGCTATCATTTGGTAGAGTTTGAGAATTTTTATAATAATTTTAAATAGTGTTTTCAAAACCAAACAGAATCTGTTTAGTTTCATATTAGTTTATTTATATTGATTTACTTTGTTTTTGAAAATCTGAATATGATTTATATTAAGTTTCAGATTTCATTTAGTTTTGTTGTTCCAAACCTTAGTAATTTAATTGCTGTTAACAAAAGTTAATTTGTTTAGTTTATAAATTTTGTTGTAGGGATCTATACCCTCTTTCAAATAGGTATAGTTTATTTAAAACAAATTAGTTAGTACTAGTACTTTTAACTAAAGTTTATATAATTAGATTCTGTTTTCAAATAAAATTTGTAGTAATACCTTTCTGTTAAGTAATGTTTTGTTAATAAAATAATTTAGTTTTGCTCTATTATGATAGGAAAACTATATCCTTAATCATTAGGTAATGTCTTATAAAACAATTTAGTTTTTCATAGAAATTATTTTCACAAAGTTTTACATGACTTAATTCTGTTTTGTAATAAAGATTTTATTTAATTACTTTCTGTTAACTAAGTTGTTTCATAATTTGTTTTCTCTTAGTTTATGGTTGTGCTTGTAGTTAAGTTCATTAGGCAAACACTTATATTGTTTAGAAGGTTGTTTTATTAGTTCTAGTTGTCTTTCAAAAGTGATTCATTTTTTCTAGAAAAATAGTTACAAAAATCTTTTATTATATTTTACTTTGTTTTGGGTTTTGTGTTACTTTTGAATTTGTTGGAGTTTTGTGTTTCAACTTTGTCTTAAGTATTTCTTTCATCAACCTTGTTGATTTTGTTTCTTGTGTTACCTTGTGATTGTTAGAATTGATTGCTAGTATGATTGCTTATATGTATGCAATGTTTGTTATAGATTTCATCGGAGAGTGACGTATAGTCTATCAAGTTATTTCTGAGAGCGATCTTTCTCTGCATCAACAGTACATGCAAGTTCACCTTGACCATCTATTTCATACCTATGTTTTTATTGCATGTAGTGACATCATTCAGCACATCCCTCCCGTAGTGTTATTGAAATTCTTGTAGTTGAGTAGAATGCATGAGGTAGGAACCCACCACTGGTTACTAAAGCCCCGGGAACGTTAGTTACTTTTATGCTATGCTAAAGTAGACGGGGATTGGTATGAGTGTTCGTGAGTGGTGTGAAGGACTCCACGTCAAAACGACGACTTCATGAAGACATCTTCAAGTCCTGCATCTTCAAGACTTCAAGACTTCAAGATTCGATGAGACAAGTTTTCAATACACACTACTGGGTGAAGGATGGTTGATTGGGCATCCCTGGAGAAACCAGTGGATGGCCGGGATTCATGGAGAAGCGCCATGACATCTTGCGGAAAGCTTCACCCAGACTCAAAGAGAAGGATGAATACTTCATGCCCGGAAGCTTACCTGTGTAGCCACAAGTCATTATGGGCTCTGGCTTGGTTGATCTTTGTTGTGACTCTGCTGGGCAGTGCTACGAGATGTAGTCGACGTTAGGATTGGATGGGCACTATCGGACAGTCAGGGAAACACTCTGAAAGACCATGTTTCTTTCATCCTGTTCTCAAACACCAGGTAGTGCGAGGACTTACCAGGAGGGAAAGAATCTTGTGGGTAAAGTACACAACACTCTGCAGAGTTAAACCTAATCGATTAGCCATGTCCCCGGTTACGGACAATTTGAGCTTCTAGACTTGGATCTATCTCTGAACTCTCAACACTGGACTGATAACTAATTGTGGACAACTTAATGATACGTGTGGGCATTTGAGACATTGGTTGGCGGAACCATGTCATGATAGGTAACTCCGTAGTGAAAATTCCTGATATTCCTTTGTTGTTGGGAAAATAAAATCAGCTTTTACGCAAAAACTCAGACACAGAGCCAAAAGCCTTTGCATATAGAATAGTCTTTATTCTTCTGTTCTACTATGGTGATCTTGCCAGTACATTCAATGTACTGACCTACACGGCTGCAACGTCTTATGTTGCAGATACTCTTCTACGACGGGTAAGAGTACGATTCAGGGTTACGGTCCGCACTCAACTTGTCGTTGGTGTTATTGGGACTCCACTCCCGTTGACTGTATCCGCTGCTATTTTAAGGTATATATCAGTTTTACGTTATTTACATGTGATTGCACTTTGATATATACATTGATGTACTGTGTGTGCCAGCATACTGATCCAGGGATGGCACAGAACACACAGAGGCTTGACTCGTTTTGAGTCGGGTCGCTACAGAAATGGTATCAGAGCACATGTTGACTGTAGGACGTGACCCTAGAAACTGGAAAGCCTTAGGAAATGATTTCTCGAAAACTTTGTTTTCAAAAGACCTTCTACTTCTCATCCCTTCTGAGTTTTATCAAGAGTTAGAAAATACCCTTTTCCCCTTGACCACACGAAGGATCAACTGAAGCCCTCTAAGAAGGACAAGATATCAGACAACTGGTGACCAACTCAGACAAAGTTGTATTCCATTATGGAAGAGCTACAAAAGGATTGAAGACTATACAGACCTCAAGAAATTGAAGACCATGAAGAATTTTCCAAGATATTATGCCCCTAGAAGACCAAACCCCTGTTGTATACTTACGTTAGATACGAGGATTTGTGAGCTGTCATTTGAGTGTAAGTTTTATTTTCGACGGCCACAACTAAAATCTATTTTCAAAACCATTGTTTGTATTGTGTGTATCTCCTCCTTCCTCTCTACCATCTCATCCCAAAACCTTGAACTCAATAGATGGCATATGAAGCTGGTCTTGTACTTTCTGGACCAATGACCCAGTTAGAGGCAGAAGTATGGATTCACAATATGGAGAATCACTTCAGGAGCAACTCGATAGCACAGAAGTATAAGGTTCAATATGCTCTCCAGCACTTTACCCAAAGTGCCGCAACTTGGTGGAAAATGCATCATGCCATACAAGGATTTAATGGAGCAAAGAATTGGGAAGAACTCAAGAAGACTCTGTTAAGATCCCGTCTCATTCAGAAGCATTGTGTTGTCCCGATGAAGAAGACCCGAGCATGTAAAATCTGTGGAGAAATAGGACACACCCAAGAAGAACACAAGGAAGGATGTCCTTATTGTGTAGAAAATCACCCTGCTGAGGAATGCCCAACTGGGCAGGTGACATGTTTCTTGTATGAAGGAACCAACCACTACCCGGCTCAATGCCAAATATACCCCAAGGTACAGGAAGTCATCAAGCAACAGAAGGAAGCCATGAAGGAAGCCTTCAAAGGAAATTCATAAGAACTTGTGACGAAGGAAGATATTGAAGACCCTGATGGAGAAGGCCTAACCAGATTTTACTCCAATGCCTGCTATTCTTGTGGAGAAGAAGGACATTTCTCACAGGACTGTATGAAGGAAAGAAAAGAGTATCTGGGAAACTTCCCGATAGAAGAAGTGGAGTTTGATCCACAGGAAATTGAAGCTTTGATCGGAACAAAGAACCTTAGGAAGAGACGAACCCCTGAACAGAAGGACCTGAGTCATATTAGATGTTACAAGTGTAAGGATATGGGCCAATATGCCGATAAGTGCCCAAGAAAGAAATCAAGAACCAAAGGAGCAAGCACCAACATCAAGAAGCCCCGAGATATGTCAGAAATCATTTGTTTTCAGTGCAAGAAGACAGGACACTACTCCTATACCTGCCCAGAGAAGAATGCTAAGCATGAGTAGTTTGAGTTCGGAAGTAATAAATGTAATAGGTAGCACTCTTATACTTTGAGGTTATGTAATGGATAATCCATTTGCTTTAAGGATGACAATACTCTCTAAAGATGTTGGAAAGTGAAACCGAAGTTTGATTTTGAATAACATGGATGTTTACCCAAGTCGAGACATATGACAATTCTGAGTACCTTTTCTGGCACACGCAGATGGCCACCCTTTATGAGTCTTTCCTCAAAGGCCCGAAAACAATCATGACCCTGACCAGTGATCATGACTACCCAAGGATCCTGAAGGATATGATGAAGCACATCCATCTTGAAGGAGATGCAGTCTACAAAGGCTACCCATTCATGGATAATGGAGTGAAACTTTGGTATGTGGAGGTACACCTTCACCGTGCAAAGGGAGTTTGCCCAAAGACTACTGGACGATACTTTTACATATCTCGTGTACCACAAGCTATTTTCTTTGACGCGGTTCATGAAGCTGCCATGGAAGCCATACACCATATTGGAGAAATACTTGAAGCAAGACTCCGTCATACTCAGGAATACCTGCAAGAGGTGCACACGGAGATGATGGAGATGAAGCTCAAGTCCACCCTGATCAAGGAGAAGATGGGTGATTTCAAGGAACACAACGCAAAGTTCCAGTGGTACTAACATATCTCCAAGAGGGGATAAAGGAATAAAGTTGGGAGTGAAGCTGAACCATACCAAACTATGTGGATGGCAGCACTTGTAATAAAGTATTTTGGAATTTTAAGAAGAGATTGAAGTTATGTAACGGAAGTCTTAGTGTTTGTAATAAAAGTCATGAGATCAATGGAATTTATGATGTCATGACTCTCCTGTGTTAAATTATATGAGTTGCCATTCTAAGAGCAATAGTCTCCGACCAATTTTCGAGGATACGAGAGAAAATTTTGGTCAAAACAGACCTGAGTGCATTTCATTTTAAGTGTGGTAGTGACCACAGGTACCTCCCGGTTAAGGAATTTGGATCAGTGAATACGGATGAAGAGAATGTGGAACCATATCCAAACTATCTGGATGATAACCTTTGTGACAAAGTGATTTTGAAGTTTGAATATTGAGAAAAGGAATGATTGTGATGAAATCATACCCAAGGTTAAATAGACCAATGGAAAGGAAAATGAATTCCGCAGAGTGGAATCTAGACAAGAACAGGTCTGTGAATTGTTACCTCAAGGGTATGGTGTAGTGAACTGAAGGTAATGTTGGAATGTGGAACGATAGTAACCCCAAGAGTGAGTTAAAGTTATCCAAGTATTCAAGTGAACCCACAACTCACTGACCTCAGGATTGATAAGGATCAAGCCCCACCTTTGTGAAGGAAGAAATTTGGAAGAAGCTACGACTGATCGGCAAACGTTTTTCTAGGAGTATACGATAACCTGAGAGTTGTGAAGAAACGATAGATGTTTTTGTTCAGCTTGCAGAAACCAAAGGATTTATCCGAACTTCGTTCATTGACAAGAGAAATTTTCTGCAATGCTTGTGAGGGAGCCCAAGTGCTAGAATACGAGATTACTAAACCTTATACAAGGTAATGATTTCAGTGCGACATGGCTTGGCCACCATGACGACTTACTCTTATCATTCTCTTGCTATTCAGAATGGTAAATCTGAGTGACTTACCCATAGTAAAGAGACGACGTTCTTTGAAGCTTTTGCTTAAAGCCTTAGAATGGTATGATGGAAATCCCTTGTACATTGACAGTTGCTATCACACGTAGGAATTTTACGGTGAGGAATAAAGCCAAGACCCATTTCACTGCAGGATAACCACTAATGGTAGACCACCATGAGATCTTCGATAAGTTATTTAGAATGATCGTGAGACCTGTCAGTTAAGAAGACCCAGTTTCGGAGGAAGTACACCTTGTTGTGAGGACACAAGATTTTGATATAACCGAGGAGCATCACCGAAGAAGCTACCGTGAAGAATGTGAACAAACAGATGCACCCAAAGGTGTGTCATGATTTGAGGGACCAGTAACTCTCATTTTAAGTGTGGTAGACCCCACGCTTTCTTGGTCAATTGATTTTCTAAGAACATCCCCAAAACCCTAACCTTTTCTTTCTAGCTCCTCCGAATCTCGAGGACGAGATTCATTTTAAGTGTGGTAGATTTGTAACATCCCAAACTTTGGAATGTTATAATAATTATTAGAATGATTGTTTGTTTGCTTGAGTGAGTGAAAGTGAGTGAAATTTGAAACTTTTTGAAACTTTTGAAAGTTTATTGAGAGGGAATGAAATGACTTTCCCAAAACTTTCAATCTGCATTTTGATCACCAGGAATTCAAATGTATGGAGTTATGTATGGTGGTGACCAAAGGTTGTTTGGAGTTCTGGATGAGATCCTGGATGTCACAAGGAGCTCCGGAATGGTCCAGAGGTAAAGATTGATATATAGGAAGTCTTGTTTTGGTCACCAAAAAAGTTACAGGCTCATCGATAGTGTACCGGGAGTGCCGTGAGGGTACCAGGGGACCATCAGGAGGGGTATTTCGACCCAAGAGGCTACATGGGCTGTGGGACAAGGTATACTATCCCTTAGTGGGCTGGATGAAGCCCCACAAGAGGCCCATGCGTCTAGGAGGAGAAACCCAAGGTGGAAAGGAGGTTTTCAAGTGGGAGAGAAGGAGTCCTAATCCTACTAGGATTGGAGGAGGACTCCTCTCTCCACTTTGGCCGAACCAAGGGTTGGCTCCTTGGGGGCCAAGACTCCTCCCTCCCTCCTCCTATATATACTAGAGGTATTGAGGGGTTTCACAATAGAAATCAGCCACGTGCTACCCTCTCCTCTAGATGTAGCTTCTCCTCTAGATCGTTTTAGCGATGCTTAGGCGAAGCCCTGCTGGAATAGTTCCACCACCATTGCTGCCACACCGTCGCGCTGCCAAAGAACTCATCTACCTCCCCGCTCCCTCTTGCAGAGATCGTCATCAAGCTATACGTGTGCTGAACGTGGAGGTGTCGTCCGTTCGGCGCTAGATCAGGACGTATCATGATTGGATCGCGGGACGCTCGGTGATTTGGATCGCGAAGACGTTTGACTACATCAACCCCGTTTCATAACACCTCCTGCTGAGCGATATACAAGGGTATGTAGATCTACTCTCCCCCTTGTAGATGCTCATCACCAGGGATAGTTCTTCCATGTGCGTAGGAAATTTTTCGTTTCCCATGCAATGCTCCCCAACACGATGGGGTATTTTCTAACCGATTATTTGCTTTGCACTTTCATTTAATTACCTTCTAAACTCCTTTACCATTAAATCTTTAGCAACCTATGCTTTTTTATTTTACTTTCCAGTTGGCAATCCATTCATATACCGAATCAATGATTTTATTTTGCTACTATTCTCACAGGGAATGGAACCTTAGGTGGTGATGTGTACGGTATGGTGCCAAATGTATGAAGACCCTCACAAGCCACTTGGTGCTTTCATTCGATAAATCTCAACTACAAGTGCCCAATAATGTTTTCCAATTTTAACCATGCTCACATAAAAGTTTCTTAGTTGTAAGTTTCTCACCTTAAGTGAGAACCCTCTTTTAAATTAGGCACTTATGTGTGCTACTTGTGAGCTTTGTTGGGATTTTCGCCAAATAGGAGAGGAGATGCAGAATTATAGAGATAAGTATTTCCCTCAGTGAGAACCAAGGTTATCAAACCAATAGGATGACCAAGAAAACTCCCTTCGATGGCATCTACAGACATAGAACCAAACATTGGCACCCACACGGGCAAGAGGGTTTTCAAGCCCCTTGAACTCGTTACTTGTAAGGATTAAATCTTCATAGAAATAGATATTGTAAAGGCAAAACAAAATAAAAATAAATAAAATACAACAATGTATTTTTGGAGTTTTTGTATTTATGTTTAAGTAGATCCGGGGGCCATAGTGTTCGCTAGAGGCTTCTCTCTCGAAAATAGCATACAGTGGGTAGACAAATTACTATTGGGCAATTGAAATAATTGTGCATAGTATGACATGTTATTCATGGGAATGATGATGTATATATGCACCACGTCCATAAACAAGTTGACCGAAACGATTTTGCATCTAATACTATTACTCCACTTCGAGAGTGCTTCTATGCTTGCCTATCTAGGTATTAAGTTCATAACAAACATAGTAATGCTTGGAGCAAGGTGACATGATGTTGACAAAATAAGACAAGCAATATGTTCAAATCCCGTCGTTTTATCCTTAATGGCTACAATACAAATATGTGTCTTGTCCCCTTCTTTCACAAGGATATAGTGTTGGAAATATGCCCTAGAGGCAATAAATAAAGTGTTTATTATTATATTTCTTGTTCATGATAATTTTTTATTATCCATGCTATAATTGTATTGATTGGAAACACATTGCATGTGTGGATATATAGGAAACCCTTTGTCCCTAGTGTGCCTCTAGGAGACTAGCTCGTCGATCAAAGATGGTCAAGGTTTCCTAGCCATTGACATGAGATGTAATTTGATAACGGGATCACGTCATTAGGAGAATGATGGGATGGACAAGACCCAAACTATAAACGTAGCATATGATTGTGTCAGTTTATTGCTACAGTTTTCTGCATGTCAAGTATATGTTCCTATGACCATGAGATCATGAAACTCATGGACACCGGAGGAGTGCCTTGTGTGTATCAAACATCGCAATATAACTGGGTGACTATAAAGGTGCTCTATAGGTATCTCCGAGGGTGTCTATTGGGCGTGGAAATGGTTCCAAGGTTGATGTGATCGCTGTCGGCACGCTCTCTCTACGATTATCATCGGGATTAGTGAGGAACCTGAATAATTGTTATTTAGTGCCTGCGTAAGTAAATCAGAGAATAATGGTTGTTCTATTTATATGAGTAATATCATTTATGGTCATGCACCCAATGTGAGGGGTTTATTCATATTGAATCTTGATAGTGATGATACACATGTTCATAACATTGATGCCAAAATATGTAGAGTTGATAGTGATAGTACCACTTTCTTGTGGCACTGCCATTTATGTCATGTTGGTGTAAAATGCATGAAGAAGCTCCATGTTGATGGAATTTTGGAGTCACTTGATTTTGAATCACCTGACACATGTGAACCATGCCTCATGGGCAAGATGACTAAAACGTCGTTCTCTGGAACAATGGAACGGGCAAGTGACTTGTTGGAAATCATACATACTGATGTGTGGGGTCCAATGAATATTGCGGCGCGTGGTGGATATCGTTATTTTCTCACCTTCACTGATGACTTAAGTAGATATGGGTATATATACTTAATAAAACACAAGTCTGAAACGTTTGAACAGTTCAAGCAATTTCAAAGTGAAGTTGAGAATCATCGTAACAAGAAGATTAAATTCCCAAGATCTGATTGAGGAGGAGAATATCTGAGCTATGAGTTTGGTAGTCACTTAAGACAGTGTGGAATTGCTTCACAATCGACACCACCTGGAACACCACAGTGTAATGGTGTGTACGAACGTTGTAATCAAACCTTATTAGATATGGTGCGTTCTATGATGCCTCTTGCTGATTTGCCACTATCGTTCTGGGGTTATGCATTAGAGACAACTGCATTCACTTTAAATAGGGCACCATCGAAATTCGTTGAGACGATGCCATATGAACTGTGGTTTGGCAAGAAGCCAAAGTTGTCATCTCTTAAAGTTTGGTGATGTGATGCTTATGTCAAAAAGCTTCAGCCTGAAAAGCTGGAACCCAAGGCGGAGAATTGCGTCTTCATAAGATACCCGAAAGAGACAGTTGGGTATACCTTCTATCTCATATCCGAAGGCAAAGTGTTTGTCGCTAAAAACAGAACATTTCTTGAGAAAGTGTTTCTCTTGAAAGAATTGAGTGGGAGGAAAATAGAGCTTGATGAGGTTATTGAACCTTTACTTCAACCAGAGAGTAGCGCAACTCAGAAAGATGTTTCTGTGGAGCCTACGATAGTTGAAGAGGAAGTTAATGATTATGATCATGAAGCTTCGGATCAAGTTACTATTAAACCTCGTAGGTCGACAAGGGCACGTACTGCTCCTGAGTGGTACGACAACCTTGTCTTGGAGGTCATGTTGTTGGACAACAATGAACCTACGAGCCATGAAGGAGCGATGATGGGCCTGGATTCCAAGAAATGGTTAGAGGCCATGAAATCCGAGATGGGATCCATGTATGAAAACAAAATATGGACTTTGGAAGTATTACCTCAAGGGCGAAATTCCATTCAGAACAAATGGATCTTTAAGAAGAAGACGAACGCGGACGGTAATATCATCGTCCATAAAGCTCGACTTGTGGCAAAGGGTTTTTCACAAGTTCAAGGAGTTGACTATGATGAGACCTTCTCACCTGTAGCGATGCTTAAGTCCTCAGAGTCATGTTAGCAATAGCTGCATATTTGGACTATGAAATTTGGCAGATGGATGTCAAAACAGTGTTCCTCAACAGTTTCCTTGAGGAAGAGTTGCATATGATGCAACCAGAAGGTTTTGTCTATCCAGAGAATGCAGACAAAGTTTGCAAACTCCAACGATCTATTTATCGACTGGTGCAAGCATCTCGGAGTTGGAATAAGCGCTTTGATGAGGTGATCAAAGCATTTGGGTTTATACAAGTTTATGGAGAAGCTTGTATTTACAAGAAAGTGAGTGGGAGCTCTATAGCGTTTCTAATATTATATGTGGATGACATATTGCTGATTGGAAACAATATAGAAATGCTGGAAAGCGTGAAGGAATATTTGAACAAGAGTTTTTTAATGAAGGACCTAGGATAAGCTGCTTTCATATTAGGCATTAAGATCTATAGAGATAGATCGAGATGCTTGATAGCACTTTCACAAAGCACATACCTTGATAAAGTTTTGAAGAAGTTCAAAATGGATCAGTCCAAGAAGGGGTTCTTGCCTGTGTTATAAGGTGTGAAGTTGAGTAAGACTCAATGCCTAGTGACTGCAGAAGATAGAGAGAAGATGAGTGTCATCCCCTATGCTTCAGCCATAGGCTCTATCATGTATGCAATGTTGTGCACAAGACCGGATGTCAGCCTTGCCATAAGTATGGCCAAAAGGTTTCAAAGTGATCCTGGAATGGAGCACTGGATGGTGGTCAAGTATATCCTTAAGTACCTGAAAAGGACTAAGGAATGTTTCTCGTTTATGGAGGTGATCAGGAGCTCGTCATAAAGGGTTACGTCGATGCAAGCTTTGACACTGATCCGGATGACTCTAAGTCGCAAACCGGATATGTATTTATTCTCAACGGGGAAGCGGTAAGTTGGTGCAGTTCCAAGCAAAGCGTGGTAGCCGATTCTACATGCGAAGTGGAGTACATCGCAGCCTCAGAGGCAGTGAAGGAAGGTGTCTGGATGAAGCAGTTCATCTTGGAGTAGTGCCCAGTGCATTGAATCCAATCACTGTTGTGTGACAACACTGGTGCCATTGCTCTGGCCAAGGAACCAAGGTTTCACAAGAGGACCAGACACATAAAGCGACACTTCGATTCCATCCGTGATTACATCAAGGAGAAGGACATAAATATTTGCAAAAAGCGCATGGATCTGAATGTTGCAGACCCGTTGACTAAACCTTTTCCAAGGGCTAAACATGATCAACACCAGAACTGCATGGGTATTCGATTCATTACAATGTAAATCACATAGTGATGTGAACTAGATTATTGACTCTAGTGCAAGTGGGAGACTGTTGGAAATATGCCCTAGAGGTAATAAATAAAGTGTTCATTATTATATTTCCTTGTTCATGATAATTGTTTATTATCCATGCTATAATTGTATTGATTGGAAACACATTGCATGTGTGGATATATATACAACACTTTGTCCCTAGTGTGCCTCTAGTAGACTAGCTCGTTGATCAAAGATGGTCAAGGTTTCCTAGCCATTGACATGAAATGCCATTTGACAACGGGATCACATCATTAGGAGAATGATGGGATGGACAAGACCCAAACTATAAACATAGCATATGATTGTGTTAGTTTATTGCTACAGTTTTCTGCATGTCAAGTATATCTTCCTATGACCATGAGATCATGCAACTCACAAACACCGAAGGAGTGCCTTGTGTGTATCAAACTTCGCAACATAATTGGGTGTCTATAAAGGTGCTCTACGGGTATCTTCGAGGGTGTCTGTTGGGTTGGCATGGATTAACACTGGGATTTGTTACTCCGTGTGACGGAGAGGTATCTCAGGCCCACTCGGTAATACAACATCACAAAAAGCCTTGCAAGCAATGTGACTAAGTGTTAGTCATGGGATATTATATTACGGAAACGAGTAAAGAGACTTGCCGGTAACGAGGTTGAACTAGGTATGGAGATATCGACGATCGAATCTCAGGCAAGTAACATACCGAAGAACAAAGGGAACATCATACGGGATTATTTGAATCCTTAACATAGAGGTTCGACCGATAAAGATCTTCGTAGAATATGTAGGAATCAATATGGGTATCCTGGTCCCGCTATTGGTTATTGACCGTAGAGGTGTCTCGGTCATGTCTACATAGTTCTCGAACCCGCAGGGTCAGCACACTTAAGATTTGGTGATGTTTCGGTAGTATAGAGTTATGCATGGTGGTGACCGAAGGTTGTTTGGAGTCCCAGGGGAGATCCTAGACTTCACGAGGAGCTCCGGAATGGTCCGTAGGTAGAGATTGATATATAGGAAGTCCTAGTTTGGTCACCGGAAAAGTTTTGAGCTCATCGGTAGTGTACCGGGAATGCACGGAGGGTACCGGGGGACCATCGGGAGGGGTATTTCGACCCAAGAGGCTACATGGGCTGTGGGAGAAGGAATATCATCCCTTAGTGGGCTGGCCGAAGGACCCATAGGAAGCCCATGCGGCTAGGGAAGAAACCCAAGGTGGAAAAAAGGCAAAAGTGGAAAATAAGGAAGGAGTCCTAATCCTACTAGGAGTGGAGGAGGAGGACTCCTCCCTCCACTTCGGCAAAACCAGATTTGGCTCCTTCGGAGCCAAGTATCGTCCCTCCCCTCCTATATATATTAGAGGTTTTGAGGGTTTTTGACACAGAAAAATAGCCACGTGCTACCTCTCCTCTAGATCGTAGTTTCTCCTCTAGATCGGTTTTCAGCGGTGCTTAGGCGAAGCCCTGCTAGAATTATTCCACCACCATCGCCGCAACACCGTCCCGCTGCCGGAGGACTCGTCTACCTCTCTGCTCCCTCTTGCTGGATCAAGAAGACAGAGATCGTCATCAAGCCGTACGTGTGCTCAACGCGGAGGTGCCATCCGTTCGGCGCTAGATCGGGACGAATTGTGATTGGATCGTGGGACGCTCGGCGATTTGGATCGCGAAGACGTTCGACTACATTAACCACGTTTCTTAACGCTTCCCGCTTAGCGATGTACAAGGGTATGTAGATCCACTCTCCCCTCTCGTAGATGCTCATCTCCTAGATTGATCTTGGTGAAGCGTAGGAAAATTTTTGTTTCCCATATAACGTTCCCCAACATATAGAGCACCACAACGACTGGTCCATCAGGCACATTTGAGATGAGACTAGCGTGTGTGATGTAGGGCATATAGTTGGTGCTTATGAACTATTTGCGATTATACAAGATAACACAAATGCTTGACAAAATACATATGTGTGTAAAGTAGGACATACAGTTCACTCGGACAAACAGTTTGCGTTGATCCAGCTAGAACACAAAGAGTTACCATAACAAGGTGTGTGTGTAATACCCAGCAAACAGTTCATTCATTAGATTTGTGTGTGAAGACCAATATTAACCCAAATGATTCATACTAACAAGTTGTGTGTGTTGTGGGCAGACGGTTACTGCCAAACAATTGTCAGCGATGGATGAAATCATTACTGATGCTATGTTGGGAAGTGATGTTTTCATGTATTAATATTGCAATCGTTTTATTATTATGACCCATATGCCTACACATCATCCCATCATCCTCTCTCATGTCTTTTCACCGCGTTGTCGCCCGAGAATTCTAGTGCACGCTTCGGCATCGCTTTTGGCCATGCATTGGCTCGATGGCCCCATTCCCATGCACAACCATGCCGGTTCCCACGCACAAAACCATGCTACGGCTCTAGCTCCCGTCCAGCTCGGCAAAACCCCAAATCCTCAATGCTTGCTAGCCTGCTAAATAAATCCTCATGGCCATCGACTCCGCATTGCCATCATCCCCTCCCTCCCCTTAGATTATCTAGTTTGCTTCTGCCCCAATCGCCAATGGTACCAACCTTTCATCATCGCTCAGCCACTCTTCTAGAGGACAGCTCCAGCTGGGAGGCTTCATCGTGTCGGCACGACAGTCCTCTAAAGTGTGTAGTGCACATGGCGTTCCTAGTGGTTGTGTGCACGCAACCTACTGCATGCTCCACCACCTCTACCTGAAGGCAGCTGCTGCCAGTGGTCACTGTGGCCACCACCACGCCGACAGCCGTCGAGGCCGCCACCACACAGTCATCCGTCTTGGCCATGACCCTGTTGTCAAGCGACGGGTTCATCACCCGTTCCGCCACTGCATCCTGAATGCATGAGGTGGAGGCCGCCAAAGGCCCACCACTGGGCTTCTGTGTCACAAACTTTGCGCGCTACACCTACTTCCTAGATAAGTAGGTGGAGCGCCAGGTCCTACATGAGAAGATGCTCACTGATGCCGTGGCCGTAGGAGAAGCCACAGTTGTGGCACGGAATGCATAGATCTACGCCGACTACTGCTGCTTCAAGGAGGGGCGTCTTGGGTGCCACAGGGCAGCAATGGCAGGCAACGAACACGACTCCACCAACTCGTCGGTAGGCTCCTCCTTCACTGGCTCTTAACAAGCACACTCGATTTTGCTAGAAGTAGTACAAAGCCCCACCGTAGTATGAGTATTTAGGGGCTATTTTTCAGTTCATCTAACTATAGATATGGTTGAACTGTACCATGTACTTTTAATTAGCTGGTATATATAGTTGAACTAGCTATTTATGTACGTGGTTGGCAACAATTGGGAAAAGTTTGTTCGGTTTCGCTGCCGAGTTGAAATGTTTTGTATGAAGACCAATGCTTAATGTATGAATAAAATCCATGTTTAGTAAATTGCAGTTGCAAAATTGCACTCTAATTGTGATTTCGTTCCTGCAAAATTTCACAAATGCTAGTGCTACAATGTCGACAAATGCCAATGTTACTAGATCGACAAATGCCAATGTTTTTGATTTGACAAATGGCAATTTACCCAATATGATAGATACAAATCTTCTCAGATTGTCTATACTAGGCACACATGTCATATTACAGAAAAGTTTACGATGACGCATTGCACCAATCCTTCGCGCCAATTTTTTCACTTGGCTTATGCGCGAAGGAAAGACAGTTGTCGATCTGCAAATGGGTATTCAACCTGAACCATTTGTGATGAGTGTTTATTCAGAGAAAACAATGATGGTTTTTGTTTACTATGTAAATTCAGAGATAAATACTTAGTTGATCAAACCATAGATTTCACTCAGCCAAGCTTTGACATTACATTCTAACGATCAAGATACAATATAAAGAAAACTAGTTGATGTTGGAAATATGACCTAGAGGCAATAATAAATTAGTTATTATCATATTTCCTTCTTCATGATAATCGTTTATTATCCATGCTATAATTGTATTGATCAGAGACTTAGATGCATGTGTGGATACATAGACAAAACCATGTCCCTAGTATGCCTCTCATGGACTAGCTCATTGATCAAAGATGGTTAAGGTTTCCTTGCCATGGACATGAGATGTTATTTGATAAACGGGATCACATCATTAGGAGAATGGTGTGATGGATAAGACCCAAACTACAAACGTAGCATATGATCGTGTCAGTTTATTGCTACTGTTTTCTGCATGTCAAGTATATGTTCCTATGACCATGAGATCATGTAACTCACTGACACCGGAGGAGTGCCTTGTGTGTATCAAATGTCGCAACGTAACTGGGTGACTATAAAGGTACTCTGCATGTATCTCCGAGGATTTCCATTGAGTTGGCATGGATCAAGACTGGGATTTGTTACTCCGTGTGACGGAGAGGTATCTCAGGGCCCACTCGGTAATACAACATCACAACAAGCCTTGCAAGCAATGTGACTAAGTGTTAGTCATGGGATCTTGAATTACGGAACGAGTAAAGAGACTTGCCGGTAACAAGGTTGAACTAGGTATGGAGATACCGACGATCGAATCTCGGGCAAGTAACATACCGAAGAACAAAGGTAACATCATACGGGATTAACTGAATCCTTGACATAGAGGTTCGACCGATAAAGATTTTCATAGAATATGTAGGAACCAATATGGGCATCCAGGTCCCACTATTGGTTATTGATCGTAGAGGTGTCTCGATCATGTCTACATAGTTCTCGAACCCATAGGGTCTGCACACTTAAGGTTCGGTGACGTTTCGGTAGTATAGAGTTATGCATGGTGGTGACCGAATGTTTTTCGGAGGCCCAGATGAGATCTCGGACGTCACGAGGAGCTCCGGAATGTTCTGGAGGTAAAGATTCATATATAGGAAGTCCTATTTTGGTCGCCGAAAAAGTTTTGGGCTCATCGGTAGTGTACCGGGAGTGCCGGTAGTGTACCGGGGGACCATCGGGAGAGGTGTTTCAACCCAAGAGGCTACATGGGCTGTGGGAGGGTGGAAACCAGCCCTTAGTGGGATGGTGGAAGTCCTCTAAGAGGCCCATGTGGCTGGAGTTGAAAGAGAAAGAAAAAAATGCAAGGTGGAAAGAGATTCCAAGTAGGAAAGGAGGAATCCTAGTCCTACAAGGATTGGAGGAGGATTCCTCCTCTCCTCCTTGCGCAAGGGCAGCCTTGGTGCGCCAGCCCTCCTCCTACCTCCCTCTTATATATACTGGTGGTATTGGGTGTTTTGCACTAGATTTTACGGACACGCGCTACCCGTTCCAGCGGTGCTCCTCTAGATCGGATTTCCGCAGTGCTTAGGCGAAGCCCTGCCGAAATTGCTCCACCACCATCACTGGAGCACCGTCACGCTGCCGGTGAACTCTTCCTCCTCTCCACTTCCTCTTGCTGGATCAAGACGGTGGAGATCGTCATCAAGCTGCACGTTCGCTGAACGCGGAGGTGCCATCCGTTCGGCACTAGATCGGAAGGACTGTGATCAAGATCGCGAGACGGATCGTGATGAGTTCGCGAGACGGATCGTGATGAGTTCGCGAGATAGATCATGATAAGTTCGCGAGAAGGATCGTGATGAGTTCACGGGACGGATCATGGTGAAGATCGCGAGACGGATCGTGATGAGTTCACGGGACGGATCGTGATGAGTTCACGGGACGGATTGTGATTGGATCGCGGGATGGATCGTGATGAGATCGCGGGATGCTCGGTGATTTGGATCGCGAAGACGTTTGACTACACCAACCGCGTTTCTTAACGCTTCCTTCTTAGCGATCTACAAGGGTACGTAGATCCACTCTCCCTCTCGTAGATGCTCATCACCATGGATAGATCTGCGTGTGCGTAGGAAAGTTTTTGCTTCCCATGCAACGTTCCCCAACAGTGGTATCAGAGCTAGGTCTATGTGTAGATGAGATCTTGAGTAGAACACAAAAGGTTTGTGGGCGTTGATGCTTAGATTGCTTCCTCCCTTGGTCGGATTTTGGTTCAGCGGTATTGTGAGATGAAGCGGCCCGGACCAACATTACTCGTACACTTACGAGAGACCGGTTCCGTCGACCGCAACTTGTTGCATAGATGGCTTGCGGGGCCCAGTTTCTCTCACTTTAGTTGGATCAGATTCAACAAAGGCGGTCCTAGAGAAGGTTGAAAAGCAACTAGTGTATCACCATTGTGGTTTTTGCGTAGATGAGAATTGTTCTTGCTAGATACCCGTAGCAGCCACGTAAAACATGCAACAACAATTAGAGGACATCTAACTTGTTTTTGCAGGGTATGTTGTGATGTGATATGGCCAATTACATGATGTGATATATGTGATGTATGAGATGATCATGTGATGTATAGATTATCACGACTTGTATGTCGATGAGTATGGCAACCGACAGGAGCCATAGGGTTGTCTTTAATTATTGTATGACCTGCGTGTCAATCATTAAGCGCTATGTAATGCTTTACTTTATTACTAGACGGTAGCAATAGTAGTAGAAGCATGTTGGGCGCGACAACACCAATGGCGACACGTTGATGGAGATCAAGATGATGAAGATCATGGTGTCATGCCGGTGAAGATTGAGATCATGCCGGTGCTTTCTAGATGGAGATCAAAAGCACAAGTTCATGGCCATATCATGTCACTTATGATTTGCATGTGATGTTAATCCTTTTATCCACCTTGTTTTGCTTAGGACGACGGTAGCATTATAAGGTGATCCCTCACTTAATTTCAAGATAAATTGTGTTCTCCCTGAGTGTGCACCGTTGCGAAAGTTCGTCGTGTTGAGACACCACGTGATGATCGGGTCTGATAGACTCTACGTTCACATACAATGGGTGCAAGCCAGTGTTGCACATGCAGAACACTCGGGTTAAACTTGACAAGCCCAGCGTGTACAGACATGGCCTTGGAACACAAGAGACCTAAAGGTCGAACATGAGTCATATAGTAGATATGATCAACATGATGATGTTCACCATTGAAACCACCTCAACTCACGTGATGATCGGACTTGAGTTGGTGAATTTGGATCATGTTTCACTCGAATGACCGGAGGGATGTCAATTTGAGTGGGAGTTCTTAAGTAATATGATTAATTGAACTCATTATCATGAACATAGTTAGTAGTGACTTTGCAAAATTATGTTGTAGATTACTAGCTCACGCTATAGCTCCCTTGAATTTTTATATGTTCCTAGAGAAATAGAGTTGAAATATGATGGTAGCAATATTGCGGAGTGGGTCCGTGATCTGAGGATTGTCCTCATTGCTGCACAGAAGGCTTATGTCCTTAATGCACCGCTCGGTGCGCCAACCCCTCTAACGTCGTTTGTAGATGTTGTGAACATCTGATAGGCACGTTCTGATGACTACTTGATAGTTTAGTGTGTCATGCATTACGGCTTAGAATTGAGGCTCCGAAACGTTTTGAACGTCACAGAACATATGAGATGTTCTAAGTGCTTAAATTAGGATCTCAGGCCCGTGCCCGTGTTGTGAGATATGAGATCTCCAACAAGATTCTTTGCCTGCAAGATGAAGGAGAATAGCTCAATCGTTGAGCATGTGCCCAGATTGTCTGGGTGCTACAATCGCTTGAATCGAGTGGGAGTTGATCTTTCGGATAAGATAGTGATATAAATAGTTCTCCAAGTCACTGTCACTAAGCTACTAGAACTTGGTGATGAACTATAAAATGCCAGGGATAGAAATAATGATCCCTGAGCTATTCGCGATGTTTGACACCGCGAAGGTAGAAATCAAGAAGGAGCGTCAAGTGTTGATGGTTAGTCAAACCACTAGTTTCGAGAAGGGCAAGAGAAAGGAGGGAAACTTCATGGATAGCAAGTCAGTTGCAGCTCCAGTGAAGCAACCCAAAGTCTAACCCAAACCCGAGATTAAGTGCTTCGATTATGAGGAGAACGGTCGCTGAAGTGGAACAACCCTAGATACTTGGTAGATAAGAAGGCTGGCAAAGTCGACAGAAGTATATTTGATATATGTGTTATTGATGTGTACCTTGCTAGTACTCCTAGTAGCACCTGGGTATTGGATACCGGTTCGGTTGCTAAATGTTAGTAACTCGAATTAAAAGCTACGGAATAAACGGATACTAGCTAAGTGTGAGGTGACGATGTGTGTTGGAAATGTTTCCAAGGTTGATGTGATCAACATCGCACGCTCTCTCTACCTTCGAGATTAGTGAAGAACCTAAATAAATGTTATTTGGTGTTTTTGCGTTGAGCATGGACGTGATTAGATCATGTTCATTGCAACACGGTTATTCATTGAAGTTAGAGAATAATGGTTATTCTATTTACATGAATAACACCTTCAATGGTCATTCACCCAGTAAGAATGGTTAGTTGAAACTTTATCGTAGTAATACACATGTTCATAACATTGATGCCAAAAAGATACAAAGTTAATAATAATAGTACCACCTACTTGTGGCACTGCCGCTAAATGTCATATTGGTATAAAACGCATGAAGAAACTCCATGCTGATGGATCTTTGGACTCATTCGATTTTGAATCGGTTGAGACATGCGAACCATGCCTCTTGGTCAAGATGACTAAGGACCCCGTTTTTTGTTTTGATGAAGCGGGCAAGTGATTTATTGGAAATGATACATGTTGATGTATGCAATCCAATGAGTCTTGTAGCGTGCGGTGGATATTGTTATTTTCTTACCTTCACTGATGATTTGAGTAGATATAGTGTATATTACTTACTGAAACACAAGTCTGAATCGTTTGAAAGGTTCAAGCAAATTCAGAGTGAAGTTTAAGATCATCGTGACAAGAACATAAAAATGTTTGCGATATGATCGTGGAGGTGAATATCTAAGTTACGAGTTTGGCATACAACTTTAGACAATGTGAAAGTTGCTTCACAGCTCACGCCACCTAGAACACCATAGTGTGATGGTGTGTCCGAATGTCATAGTCGTGCTCTATTGGATATGGTGCCTGCTATGATGTCTATTATTGTTTTGTTACTATAATTTTGGGGTTATGCATTAGAGACAACTACATTCACTTTAAATAGGGCACCATCTAAATCCGTTGAGATGACACCGTGTGAATTATGGTTTGATAGAAACCTAAGCTGTCATTTCTTAATGTTTGGGGCTGCGACGCTTGTGTGGAAAATGTTTTCACCTAATGTGCTCGAACCCAAAGCGGATAAATGCATGTTCATAGAATACCCTAAGAACAGTTGGGTGAACCTTCTATCTCAGATCCAAGAATAAAATGTTTATTGCTAAAACTGGTCCTTTCTCGAGGAAAAGTTTCTCTTGAAAGAATTGAGTGGGAGGAAGATAGAACTTGATGAGGTTATTGAACCTTTGTTTCAACCAGAGAGTAGCGCAGCGCAGGAAGTTGTTTCTATGAAGCCTACATTACTTGAAGAGGAAGTTAATGATGATGATCATGATGCTTCGGATCAAGTTACTATTGAACTTCGTAGGTCAACAAGGACGTGTACTGCTCCTGAGCGGTATGACAACCCTGTCTTGGAGGTCATGTTGTTAGACAACGATGAACCTACGAACTATGGAGAAGCGATGATGGGCCCGAAAACCAACAAATGGTTAGAGGCCATGAAATCCGAGAAAGGATCCATGTATGAAAACCAAGTATGAACTTTTGTGGACTTGCTCGTTGGACGGTAGGTCGTTAAGTACAAATGGATCTTTGAAATGAAGACAGACGCTGATGGTAAATGTCACCATTTGTAAAGCTCGACTTGTTGCAAAGAAGTTTACGACAAGTTCAAGGAGTTGACTGCGATGAGACTTTCTCACTCGCAGCGATGCAAAAGTCTGTTGAAATTATGTTAGCAGTTGCTGCGTTTCAATTATGTAATCTGGCAGATGGATGTCAAAACATCGTTTCCTTACGGTTTACTTGAGGAAAGGTTGTATGTGATACAACCAGAAGGTTTTGTCAGTCCTAAGGATGCTAAAAGGTGTGCAAGCTTCAGTGATCCTTTTATAGACTGAAGCAAGCATCTCGGAGTTGGAATGTACACTTTGATGAGGTGATCAAAGTTTTTGAGTCTATACAAAGTTTATGAGAAACTTGTATTTGCAATAAAGTGAGTGGGAGCACCATAGAGTTTCTGATAAGTATATGTGGATGACATATTGCTATTCGGAAATAATGTGGAATTTCTGGAAAGCATAAATGGTTGTTTGAAAAGTGATTTTCAAAGGAAGACCTGAATAAAGCTACCTAATTGTTGAGCATCAAGATCTATAAAGATAGATCAAGATGTTTGATAAGACTTTCAATGAGTACATACCTTGACAAGATTTTGAAAGAGTTCAAAATGGATTAGTCAGAGAGAAGTGTTCTCGCCTGCTTTGTAAGGTGTGAAGTTGAGTGAGACTCAAAGCTCGACAACGACAGAAGAAAGAGAAAGGATGAATGTCGTCCCCTATGCCTTAGCCATAGGCTTTGTATAGTATGCCATGCTGTGTACCGAACCTGTGTGTGCCTTGCCATGAGTCTGTCAAGGGGTACAAGAGTGATCCAGGAGGGGATCACTGGACAGCGGTCAAGATTATCCTTAGTAACTAAAAGACTAAGGAGATTTTTCTCGATTATGGAGGTGATAAAGAATTCGTCGTAAAGAGTTACGTCGATGCAAGCTTTAACACCAATCCGGATGACCCGTAGTAGCAATCTGGATACATATAGTGGAGAAGCCATTTGGAATAGTACCAAGTGGAGCGTGGTAGCAGTTTGACAGTTTGACATAGAGATTTGCAAAGTACGTATGGATCTGAATGTCGCAGACCCGTTGACTATAAGACCTCTCTCACATGCAAAGCATGATCGAGCCCCAGAACTCATTGGGTGTTAGATTCATAACAATGCGAATCACATGGTGATGTGAACTAGATTATTGACTCTAGTGCAAGCGGGAGACTGTTGGAAATATGCCCTAGAGGCAATAATAAATTAGTTATTATCATATTTCCTTGTTCATGATAATCGTTTATTATCCATGCTATAATTGTATTGATGGGAGACTTAGATGCATGTGTGGATACATAGACAAAACCGTGTCCCTAGTATGCCTCTAATAGACTAGCTCGTTGATCAAAGATGGTTAAGGTTTCCTTTCCATGGACATGAGATGTCATTTGATAAACGGGATCACATCATTAGGAGAATGGTGTGATGGACAAGATCCAAACTACAAACGTAGCATATGATCGTGTCAGTTTATTGCTACTGTTTTCTGCATGTCAAGTATATGTTCCTATGACCATGAGATCATGTAACTCACTGACACCGGAGGAGTGCCTTGTGTGTATCAAACGTCGCAACGTAACTGGGTGACTATAAAGGTACTCTGCAGTTATCTCCGAGGGTGTGTGTTGAGTTGGCATGGATCAAGATTGGGATTTGTTACTCCGTGTGACGGAGAGTTATCTTAGGGACCACTCGGTAATACAACATCACAACAAGCCTTGCAAGCAATGTGACTAAGTGTTAGTCACGGGTTCTTGTATTACGGAACGAGTAAAGAGACTTGCCGGTAATGAGGTTGAACTAGGTATGGAGATACCGACGATCAAATCTCGGGCAAGTAACATACCGAAGAACAAAGGGAACATCATACGGGATTAACTGAATCCCTGACATAGAGGTTCGACCAATAAATATGTTCGTAGAATATGTAGGAACCAATATGGGCATCCAGGTCCCGCTATTGGTTATTGACCGTAGAGGTGTCTCGGTCATGTCAACATAGTTCTCGAACCCGCAGGGTCCGCACACTTAAGGTTTGGTGACATTTCGGTAGTATAGAGTTATGCATGGTGGTGACCGAAGGTTGTTCGGAGTCCCGGATGAGATCCCATATGTCATGAGGAGCTCCGGAATGCTCCGGAGGTAAAGATTCATATATAGGAAGTCCTATTTTGGTCGCCGGAAAAGTTTCGGGCTCATCGGTAGTGTACCGGGAGTGCCGATAGTGTAATGGGGACCATCGGGAGAGGTATTTCGACCCAAGAGGCTACATGGGTTGTGGGAGGGTGGAAACCAGCCCTTAGTGGGCTGGTGGAAGTCTTCTAAGAGGCCCATGCAGCTGGAGTTGAAAGAGAAAGAAAAAAACGCAAGGTGGAAAGAGATTCCAAGTAGGAAAGGAGGAATCCTGGTCCTACTAGGATTGGAGGAGGATTCCTCCTCTCCTCCTTGCGCAAGGGAAGCCTTGGTGCGCCAGCCCTCCTCCTCCCTCCCTCTTATATATACTGGTGGTATTGGGTGTTTTGCACTAGATTTTACGGCCACGTGCTACCCGTTCCACTGGTGCTCCTCTAGATCAGATTTCCACAGTGCTTAGGCGAAGCCCTGCCGAAATTGCTCGACCACCATCGCCGGAGCGCCGTCATGCTGCCGGTGAACTCTTCCTCCTCTCCACTTCCTCTTGTTGGATCAAGACGGTGGAGATCGTCATCAAGCTGCACATGTGTTGAACACGGAGGTGTCGTCCGTTCGGCGCTAGATCGGAAGGACCGTGATCAAGATCGCGATACGGATCGTGATGAGTTCGCGAGACGGATCATGATAAGTTCGCGAGACGGATCGTGATAAGTTCGCGAGATGGATCGTGATGAGTTCGCGGGACAGATCGTGATCAAGATTGCGAGACGGATCATGATGGGTTCGCGGGACGGATCGTGATGATTTCACGGGACGGATCGTGATTGGATCGTGGGACGGATCGTGATGAGATCGCGGGACACTCGGCGATTTGGATCGCAAAGACGTTCGACTATGCCAACCGCGTTTCTTAACGCTTCCCGCTTAGCGATCTACAAGGGTACATAGATCCACTCTCCCTCTCGTAGATGCTCATCACCATGGATAGATCTGCGTGTGCGTAGGAAATTTTTTGTTTCCCATGCAATGTTACCCAATAGTTGCGCTGTGGCTGCTGCAGCGTCCTCCGTCAGGGTTGTTGTGCTCTGGGGCACGGTTGTTCAGATCTTCAAATGCGACCAGAATGTTATGGAGTTCCCAATCAATGAGCCGATTATCACGCAATCGACGGGCACGTGGCCGAGGGCGGCGACTAGCAACGCTACAAGGAAGCTATCGACGGCGGCGGCCCAATCCACTGAGGGGGGCATGACGGGTGCAGGAGAGCGCATGGGCACAGTAGAGCGCACGGGCGCAGGCGCAATGGGTGCAGGCACGTGCATGGGGACAGGCGTCATGGGTGCGGGCACGCGCATGGGGACCGGTGCGGCGTGTGCAGGGGCACGCACGAGCATAGGCAAAGGAGGAGGCGTTGGCGCTTGCACGTACACAAACTCGTGTGGGTCCATGGGGACCTCTGTGACGCCCACGGTTTCTAGCGATGCAATGATGCTCGGCGACCAGCCCGTCACTGCCATGGGGATGGTTGCTGGTGAGTCCGTCAAAGCAGCATACGCTGTGGCATGCAGCTCTTCAAAGGCCATGTCCATGGCGTCCCATTCGTCTTTATGTTCTATCTCCTCCAGCTCGGCATATGATCCTTGTGCACCATGGAGTAGGTCACTATGGAGGTTTGAATGATTGAGGGGAATGGGAGGCGAAGATATATAGAGGATTGTGAGTGAGTGGTCGGTAAGCCGCCTATTAAACAGCGGCTCGGGTTCCATTGATGGATAGGTTCGAAGCAAGGCGGACAGATACGGTGGTCAAAGGGCTCACTACCCGGTGAGCCTGTGGCATACTGCCAGCATGCCTCCCAGTGAGCCTGCACAATGGAGGCAGCTCGCACACCCACGTCATATCAAGCAGCTACTCGCACATCAACTCCTAGGCACTAGCCGATAAAAGATTGTGAAGCTTGGCAACACGCAAGGGTAGTAGAACACCCACGGTTTGAAAATAATGCAACCGTTTGCGTGGAAATGGAACAGTTCTTTGTTCCAAAAAGTTTTTGTTTGCTTTTAATATGTGTGCCTTTTCCTAATGTGGACACGAAAAATACCACAACATATTTGTGTTGTATCATAACGCCATGCCCAATTTCTTGAATTCTATGCGAGTTCTAGATTTACTATAATGTAAAGTAATATTCTCAATGTTGGCTCTAGAAGAAAATATATATTAAAAAGTGAGTCTCAAATAGGAAACAAAATGCTATGACGCCTTTATGTGCCATGTCATGACACAATGCCAAGTTTCATTAATTAATGTATAAAAAGGGCCAAATAAACCCTGAATACTTCCATATTTTAGCACGACACTCATATTGGTCTATGTTGCCTCTAGAATTGGTTCAGGCGAGAAGAGGCAGCGGATGTCGTTCCATGCACATAAGGTGACGTGTTCCATATCGGAACTAGAAATCTTCCCGTAAGGAACTACGGTTTATAAGGGGCTTGTGCCGATACTTGTCTCAAATTGCTCAACTTTTTACCATTGCATATATGTGCCATCTTCATGACACCATGCCAAGTTCCATGAATCTTCTGACAAGTTTTCGGTTACATGATTTAAAACCCAAGTTTCTCAATGTTTGTGTGGCTGAGCTAAGACCCCGAGATGTTTGAAATTCATTCCCATATCTTGCATGAGACCTAAAGATGCATGTCCAACTTATATGATTTTTCAACCCATTTAGATGCACCGGACCTTGTGATTGTAGTTCAAATTTGAATTGTGCACATTAAATAATGCATACAAAAGTTAATTAATGTATAAAAAGGCTGAACGAACCATGTATAATTTCATATTTTGGCATGACACTCATTTTGGTCTATGTTGCCTCTAGAATTAGTTCAAGATGAGCAGAAGCAACGGATGTTGATTCGCCCATGTAAGGTGACACATTCCATATCAAAACCACAAAGGTTCCCATGTGAAGCTCCGTTTTGGAAGGGGCTTGTGCCAAAACTTGTCCCAAATTGGACATTTTTTTCAAGTGCACATATGAGCCATGTCATGATACCTTGCCAAGTTTCATGAACTTCTGACGAGTTTTTGATTTATATAAGAATTTAGAACCAAGTTTCTCAATGTTTGTGGCCGATCCAAGACCCCGAGATATTTCAAATTCATTCCCATATCTTGCTTGGGGCCCAAAGAATGCAGCCGTGGACACTTATATGATATTTGAACCCATTGCACCGGACCTTGTGAATTTACTTAAAAATTTAATTATCCACATTAAATGCCTATAAAACTCAATTAATGTATAAAAATTACAAAAAGAACCCTGAATAATTCCATATTTTATCAAGACACTCCTACTAGTCTATGTGGCCTCTAAAAAAAGTTGAAGGCGAGAAGATGAGCGGATGTCGTTTTCCCCACATAAGGTGACGTGTTCTGTATCGGAACCACGAAGCTTGTTGTGCAAAGCTCCGATTTGTAAGAGACTTGTGCCTAAACTTGTCCTAAATTGGACAGTTTTTTTACCATGGCACATATGTGCCATGTCATGACAAAATGCCTAGTTTATTTTTCTGATCGTTTTGGTATATAATACCTTATATTTTGTTTTATGCTTCAGATCTAAAAAGAAAGAGTTTCAAAAAAAAGAGAAACGTGCACGCACACATGGCCTAGCCAGGCCGGTGGCGCTCGCCAGCCCTAGCTACCCGCTCGACTCCAGGAGGAGAGCGAGCGCTCCTCCTAGCGCTGCCAGGAAGCCAGCGATGGCAAAGAAAAAAAACTATTCGTTTTTTTCCTCCCCATGATCTCTCTCTCGTCTTCCCCAACCCCCGCTCGACCCGCACGGGATGAGGCCGCACGAGCGCGTCCGAACCTGCCGGCCAAAGCTCTCGGGATAGATATCCGTAGCTCCGTAGCACTCCTAGCCGCGCCTATAAGTAGCCCTCGATGCCCTCTTTCCATTCAGCCAACTCGCACCACCTCTCGCCGCTCGCAACGCTCGCCTCGTCCATTTGCATCACGCAGGAGCCCGAGCTTTCCGTCGACGACTCCGACGCCGGTGAGCCGCCATGACCTTTTCTTCCTTGAGGAATCGGACCCCCTCATCATTCCGCACCTCCCTGGCATCTTTTTGTGCCCCTAGGTTCGCCGGAGCCGCCGCCCCGATGACCTGCGTCTCTAGAGTTCACTGGAGCTCCACCCTCGCTCCACTCCCTCCGGTTGTCGCCGCCGCCCGCCGTCACCACCGTCCGGCAGCCCTCGCCGAGCCGCACCTCCCCGCCTACCCCGCCCGTGCCGGAGCTCGCCGGAGCCGCCGCCCCGTCGCCGCCGAGCTTCCTGCTCGACGCTAGCGCCGTCTCTGTAAGATCTCGCCTCCTCTGTTCGTACATAGATTAGTTTAGTTTTTTAGGGTTTTTTATTGGACCGAAGAGCTACCGATTAACCGCGTTTTAATATAAACGATGCGGTTTATTTAAACCGAACGTCGGTTTTTCTTTTTATTCTAGCTAACCGGAGGACTTACTTAGTTCGCGAACGTTCACCGCCTAGCCACCACAGTGAACACAGCCAGCCAACGAGAGCCATCCACTTCGCGCTCTAGCCACGAACGTTCACACATTAAGGTTTTCAGAAACTTTCCTGTAGCAGTTTATTTTCAGATTTTATTCAAAACTTCAAACGGCTTTAACTTTTTAACCGTAGATCGAAATGGGATGAAACAAGAGGCTAAATTTTCGTTTCAAATAGCCCTAACCGAAAAAACCATAGTTGCAGATTTTTGCAAGTTCGAATTTGAAATTATTTCAGATTTGATTTTAAATTTCATTAGGTCATATATTTTAAACGGCATACCCGTTTGAAGTGATTCTTTTTGCACCGTGTCACATGAACTAAATCCTTTGCTATGAAATTTTGCCACTATATATTCCACTCAAGTATTTTATGTTCCTCATAAATTTACTAGAATGCCTTGTAGGAACACTAGTGCACGTCACGAATTTTTCTTGAACATTATTGATACTTTGGAAAAAAATCATGTCAATGACTTGTTTTGGATTTTAATTAGTTTTTGCAAATATTTTGTTGCATGTTTTCTTTGAATTGTATGAATGTTTGTTTATGTGTGTTTATTTACTTTGCGATAGATTGTCCGGAGTGCGAAGCAGAGTACTACCATTCCCCAGAACTTCACTTCCAGCACGAAGGCAAGTTGCATTTTGATCATATCAGTTTTACCTATGTTTTATTTTTGCACATAGTCCTTTGATGTAGGAGTGCATGATAGGAGTTTATACTTGTTGGATTTACTATCACCCAGTAGTTCATTTGAGGTAGGTCTGAATCGTACCAACTTTGTCGCCACCGTGTTATGTTACAATTCTTCGCCAAAGTAGATGTGGATTGGGGAGTGTTATCACTTTCAGATGTGAGTGACAAAGTAGTAACTAGGACCAACTTTAATGAACTACCTGGGTGGAAATTGGTTTGTATGGTGGCAAAGTATAGTGGGAGCATTCATGGGAATCCATGGGAGTGCACACTAGTGGTCCGTCCACCCAGGCTCAAAGGGATCAATCTTATTTTCATGTCTATAAGCTTCTGTGTGCAGCCGCAAGCCAATATGGGCTCTGGCTTAGTTGAGTAGATGGTGTGACCTCTTCCGGGATAGGATAGCAGATGTAGATGATGTAGGTGTACTGGCCTATCCGTGGGTTAGGGGAAATACTTTCGAAAGACTATGTCTCGATCTTCCGATCAAGGATGTGGTCGAGTCTTGTGGGGAAAAGTGTACAACCTCTGGAGAGTTAAAATCTAATCGATTAGCCGTGTCCCCGGTCATGGACAACTTGAGCTTTTAGTAGTGGAAATGTAGGGAGATCTCATCACTATTAACTAATCAATTGGGTACAAAATTTTGGAATGATTGAGATGGGCATCATCTCAGACTTATGATATTTGTAGTAGTAGAACAAATATTTTTAATAGGGAAAAACTAGCTTTATGCAAAACTAAACTTAGAGCTTTCCACCAGCCAAATTGCATGTACTATGTAGGCTCATTACACTTTATGATGTGACTCGCCAGTACATTCCATGTACTGACCTACACAGCTGCAACTTATCATGTTGCAGATTTATTTGACGACAAATAAGGTGCAATAGGTTGTTGTTCTGCACTCAGCTTGCTCGTGGAGTTGATGGACTCGTTACACTCTTTGCTTCCGCATGTTTTTTGTTTTACTTGGCCTTAGGCCGCATTAATGTAATAATACTCTTTGAGGATTCTCGATGTAATAAATGTGTGATTGAACTTTGTTGTAAATCCTCAAGTACTATGTGTGTCAGCATACCGATTCAGGGATGACACTTAAGCACAGACACTCCGATCCCTTGAGATCGGGTCGCTACAAGATGGTATCAGAGCACACGTTGACTGTAGGACGTGACCCTAGAAAATGGAAAGCCATAGGATAAAAACCATATTTTATACCCCTCTTTTGGTCTCATACTTTTCCCTGCTTCACTACTAATTTCTCCTCTCTGTCAAACTATAGATGTCGACCCCCATCGTTGAGTTTGCTCAGCCCGATGCAACCATGCCCTTTGGAAGACAGCTCGTGGATATCGCAGGACATCTGCGCATTGCCTTGCCCAGCTTCACCGGTACCTTCACGACCACTCTACCTGAGGAGATGCGCTGGAAGATTGACGTCCACATTCCAGGGCGAACTTTTGGAAATGCCATTGAGCTGATCGACTTCTACATATAAGTAAGATCATGGGGCATTGGCAAAGGGATCAATGTGCTCCTTGCACTTGGGCGCATCCGCCAGGACTACCGCGAGGATCGCGGGAAGACTAACTACGTCATGTATGCACGCCCCGACTCAGATGGAGATGTGGTGCGCACCAGGGAGGACGACACCATCACCTCACACATTGAGGACCTGGAGGAGCTCATCACCAGGATGAAGGAAGAGATGGATGACAGCCTCGTCACCACCCACAACCTGACTACCCGCAAGGTCGAGCTGGAAGAAGAGCTTCAGAACGCTCGCGTAGAGCATGAGGAGGAGCTCGATGCGCTGCAGGATAAGTTCGACGACTTGAAGCTTCAGCTGGAGGAAGCTGAGGAAGATCTTGATAACGGGGAGAATCTCCAAGAGGATCACTCTTACGGGGACTACGTTAGTCAGGACAAATACTATGAGGATGATGATGAGGAGATACAGAATGATGCCGCTGGAGCCGACATCAACATGATAGATCTCTCTTCCGATGAGGAGTAGATTTAGACCACCATGAGAGATTAGATTCGATAGTCGATTAGTATTTGATTGATTTATTTGTGGGGCCTTGTCAAACCTTGTGACATGGCTCACCTTAGATTTGTTTCGTGTTAATTGAATTGAATTGGAGTGATTTGGATTTTTATTGACATCATTTGCATATGGGTAGTGTTTATCCCTTAGGCCTATTTCTATCTATACCTCATCTATGCTGACCCAACAGATGCGACCAAGGCGTGACCCTTTCGGGAGTGGCTCAGGCAATGATATCCCACCTGCCTTGCAACAACTGCTTCAGACCCAGAACCAGATGATACAGTTAATGATGTAGAATATGTCCCAGAACAACAACAAAAACCCACCTCCACCTCCACCTCCACCACAAATTGACAGCCTTACCCGTTTTCTAAGGCTGAATCCTCCAATCTTCACGAGCAGCCCGGAGCCGATTGTCGTAGATGACTAGCTTCGCAACATGGGCAGGAAGCTAGCCACAGCAGGATGCACTGATCAGGAGAAGGTGAAGTTTGCCTCTCACCAACTGGATGGACCAGCAGCTTCGTGGTGGGAGAACTACACCGCCACGTACCCCATGGAGAATGTGACTTGGGCACATTGCAGCAGGCGTTCTGCACTGCTCATGTTTCAGCGGGAGCTATGGCTCTCAAGAAGAGGGAATTTTGCAACTTGCACCAAGGAGGTCGCTCAGTGTCTGAGTATGTTGATGACTTCAGCAAGTTGTCCCGTTACACCCCAGGTGATGTGGCAACCGATGCAGCCAAGCAAGAGAAGTTTCTGGAGGGACTGAATGATGAGCTAGGAATTCAGTTGATGGTAGCGACTTTTGATAACTATCAAGATTTGGTGGACAAGGTGATCGCTCTAGAGGGCAAGCATCAGCAGATGGAAAATCGCAAAAGGAAATATGGTCAAGGCAAGTTTCACTCTGGAGCTCAGCAGAAGCCTCGCTCCGCCCCTTTCTCAGGATATTCCGGTACAGGACACAGTAAGTTTGGAGGGTACAACCATCATAACCATGGTAGTCATTCTCAGCATGGAGGCAATGGACACAACCACAATGGCCATAAGAATGGCCATGGGAACGGAGGAAACGGCAATCACCATCACCCTACCCCTGCTACACCAGTGAGGAAGGATCTGAGTCACATCACCTGCTTCAAGTGCAAGAAGACAGAGCACTGCTCCAATGAGTGTCCCGAGCTACAGAATGGGAATGGCAATGGAAGTTCTGGCGACAAGATCCCAATCCTTTCACTAAGGGGCATGTGAATCATATCAACATGGAAGAAGTCTATGAACAACCGGATGCGATGATTGGTAAGTTCTTGGTTATTCTTTTCCTGCACTCATTCTATTTGACATGGTGCTTCGCATTCATTCATATCGAGGGGATTTGTGGATAAATATTTGTTGCCTACCGTAGCTCTTAAATCACCTATTCTAGTGAGTTCCCCAGGAGCAGAGTCTATGACTAGTCAGGCATGTTTTCAGTTGCCTTTGAACATAGGGGGACATGTTTTTCCCACGGATATGATCGTACTTGAGTCACAAGGGTTGGATGTAATCCTAGGTATGGATTGGATGTCCAAATATCAGGGAAGCATTGATTGTGCCAATAGGTCAATTCTTCTCACCACTCCAGAGAAGAAGAGGATCAAGTACGTATCCAGGCTTAAGCCTAAGAGGACTCAAGTGAACTCTCTTCTTTGTCCTTGCTGCATGAGCTCTTGCCCTGGTCTTTGGGTTGTATTTTGTCAGCATGTTTAAACACCAAACAGTTGTGGTATGTGTGATTGGCTGGCTACTCTAGAATTCCATGGATTTGGCAAGTCCTGTCCATGATCTTCTCGAGCTGGGTGGGTCCGTCACGATTGCCTTTAGGGGGCTTCTTCCGTTGCCCGGGTCGGGAGTTGCGGAATACAACATTAACCGCCATGTCATCGGCGTCATTGTTGTTGTGCTAGTGTTTATTCTTATTGCGCTTCGGCTTCGAGTTTCCATCCTAGGCTTCAGGTGCCACAGGATCTTCAGAATTGTGGATGCGCCTTGCCAGCCAGTTATCTTCGCTCGCGCAAAAGCGGGTCATGAGGGAGGTGAGGGCGGACATAGTCCGAGGTTTGTCCTAGCCTAGCTGGCGGGCCAGCCACTCATCCCGAATATTGTACCAAAAGGAGGCTATAGCCTCCGCATCCGGACAGTCGATGATCTGGTTCTTTTTAGTCAAGAACCGATTCCAGAACTGCCAGGCAAACTCGTCGGGTTTCTGGACGACGTTGCTGAGGTCGGAAGAGTCCGGCGGGCGGACATAGGTTCCCTGGAAGTTAGAGCAAGACGCGTCTTCCAAGTCTTCCCAGCATCCTATGGAGTTTTCGGGGAGGCTGTTTATCCGGTGCCGCGCTGGCCCCTTAAGCTTAAGAGGTAAGTATTTGATGGCATGGAGATCATCTCCTCGTGCCATATGGATATGGAGGAGGAAGTCCTTGATCCATACAATCGGGTTAGTGGTCCCTTCATACTGATCTATATTTAAGAGTTTAAACCCTTCGGGGAACTGATGCCGCATTACTTCATCTATGAAGCATAGTGGGTGAGCGGCGCCTCTGACCCGAGCTATGTCCCGCCTATATTCGGCGTTTGTATGGGACAGGTTGCGTTCCCGGCTTCTATGATTTTGGTCAAACCATGGTCTATATTCTCCCCATCTGTCTGGCGAGTAATCTCTGGATCCGTAGATGGATCTTGTATGACCTGCTCTGTGATTTAAGTCATCGCGCAGGTCAAACTGGTGATTGGGCTCGGCTGGCTCCTTACCTTGTCTTTGAGGCATCGCCGGTATATAACTGGTGTCTTTAGCCGCTCTATCATGGCCACGAGAAGGGCGGTCCGGCTCGTCATATGTGGTACGATGCGGGGACGGAGTGTTAGTGAGCTCATCGTCAAATTGTGGCAACAACCGCCTTCGACGGTAGCTTTTGGGCTGGTTTGACAAACCACTGCCGCATGCTTCTTCAGCTGAAAGGACTTTCGTCCATCGATTAGTAAGGTCGTCCTGTTCGGCTTTGAGTTGTCGCTCTTTGGCCTTCAGGCTACGAGCCGTTTCTATGAGTCGCTGCTTGATTTCTTCCTGATCCTCGAGGTTATCAGGGATGTACAAGTCATCGGCTTCTGGTAAGTATTCCTCCTCGACAGGGGGGGAGATAATCGTCGCCTTCGGGGTCCTTGACGGTATCGGGGTCATTTTGGTCTGCATGTTCGTCCGGACCCTCGAACGGGTGCTCGGGCACATCAGGATGATCATGATTGGCAGGGGCGCTACCATCCCTGCTGCTGATAATAGTTCGTCTTCCCTTTTTGCTTTTGGACCGCTTATGCGATATCCGGTGCCTTGATGGCGCGTCGCCCGATTTGTCATCGTCGTTGTGGGGCATGTTGTCGCCGTTGGTGGTAGGAGTATCCACCATGTAAACGTCGTATGTAGACGTGGCAGTCCAACTCCCGGTGTTGACGGGGTGGGAGCATGGTCCTCTTCATCCATGTATTCTGCCTCCTCGGAGGCATAGTCTATCACGTCGGTTAAGTCTTCGACGGTGGCTATCAAGTGGGTGGTGGGTGGGTCAAAAAACTCGTCCCTGCCCGGGCTGTAACCGGGTCGGGCATAGATCGGGGCTGGATCGTCGGCGATTTTCAACGATGAGAATTGCTCCAAGGCTTCGTCGACCATTGAGGACCCGATTGGATCCAGATGTTCAGGACTCATGGAGTCAACCCCCATGAAGCCCACCCATGGGGAGTGTTCGGTAGGAACACATGTCTGGTCATGCGGCTTGATGGCCAGGACGGGGTTAGAGATCGGACTACCGCCATGGGTGACCCCATTGGCGTGTCCAGCAGAGGGGTTCGAGGTTAAGGACTTAGAGTGCTTGGGGGCTACGGGTGAAGCCGTGAGCCCGATTAGTGACAAGTCGCCTCGAGAGTTGACAGAAAACTCTAGGTTTCCAAATCTAACTTTCTGATTGGGGGCGAGGCTCTAAACATGGTCTAGATGACCGGTGGAACTAGCATGCAGCACGATGCTGCCGAAGGCGAAGATCTGCCCGGGGACGAAAACGTTCATGTTGCGGACCTCTTCGTTGATGAAAAGGAGAGGCGTCGATCCCATCTCGCTCACAGAGGAACTCTCAATGAAAGCACCAATGTTAAAATCGGCAGATCTCAGGTAGGGGGTCCCGAACTGTGAGACTAGGATTAACGGTAATAGGAGACGAAGGGGACGCAAGTTTACCCAGGTTCGGGCCCTCCCATGGAGGTAATACCCAGGTTACGGAGTTGATCTACCTAGAGATCGTATGTATAACCCTAGATGAGTTGTTCTGTCCCTATACCCTAAAACCCTCTGGCTTATATAGATGCCGAGGATGCCTAGGGTTTACACATGGTCGGTTACATGCCGAAGAGATAAACATGCATATTTACTACATCAAACATGGAGCGCAAGCCGTGCTCCTCGAGGCTTCCATCCTAGTAACTGGTCCTTTGGATCATCAAGTGTCCGACAAGTGGTCCATACAATCCGGCCCGTACATAATAGGTCAGCTATCCGGGGACCCCCTAATACAGGACTCCCTCAAGGGTGTTGCAATACGTTAATGATTCGCTTATAGTGGGTTTCTTGAGTGACATAAGCATAAACCCGAGTAAGGGGTTGTTGCATATGGGATAAAGGGGACTTGATGCTTTAATGCTATAGTTGGGTTTTACCTTAATGATCTTTAGTAGTTGTGGATGCTCGCTAGAGTTCCAACCATAAGTGCATATGATCCAAGTAGAGAAAGTATGTTAGCTTATGCCTCTCCCCCATATAAAATTGCAATAATGACTTCCGATCTTGTTACCAATTGCCTAGGATAATTCCACACACCGACCAATCATTATTCCATACTCGCTATTTGTAATATATAGTAATATTATGTTAACAACACCTATTTTAATATTTTAGTTCTCCTTTGTCATGCGAAGCTATCCTCTTCATACCCACAACGTAGTTTTATTTCTCGTTTCTAGATGGAAGCAAACGTTCGGTGTATGTAGAGTCGTATCAGTGGCAGATAGGACGTGAGATAATATTGATCGTACCTTTAGCTCCTTGTGGGTTCGACACTCCATACTTATCACTTCCACCTTTGGAAATTGCTATGATGATTCCTTGCACTGGGGGATTATCAAGCTCTTTTCTGGCGCTGTTGCCAGGGAGCAATAGCACGGGGTTGATATTCTCGTGTGTGCTTGTTTGCTTTCTTCCCTATATAGATTCTGTTTTCCCTATTTTCTTTTGTTAGTTGTGGGTGAAACAAACAAAAATAAAAAATGAAAAATACAAAAAGAGTTACTTGCCTCTTATGCCTAAGAATTTTTTCAAAAAGAGAAGTGATTGGAAGGTTGTGCAATGGAGAAGTGAGGGTCGACCTTGAACACTTGTGTTCATGCTCATGGAAACAATGTAGAATTTTTCATGGAAGCTTCTGAAAAATAATTATCCCCTTGTATATATCCATTTTATTATAAAAATAATGTGCTAAGATTTGCTTTTAGGATGATTAGATTGCTTGTTTGGTTTGTGCAGTGCAAAAACAGAAACTTTGGTTGTAGTGCGTGAATATAATTTTTTTACCGGAACGTCAAAAGTTTCTGAAATTTTTACACAGTACTGCTATGAAATTTTTTAATTTTTCCTAAATTTTCATAATTGTTTGAGTTACAGAAGTATACGAAGTTTCCATATTACTACAGACTCACCTGTTTTTGACAGATTCTGTTTTCTATGCATTGTTCTCTTATTTTGATGAATCTATGGGTTGTATCGGGGGCTATAAACCATGGTGAAGTTGGACTACAGTAGATATAATGCTAATATGAATTTGGAATTAGTTCACAACAGTACTTAAAGTAGGAATTTTCTTTATTATACTAAGGGATCTCACAAGGGTTTTGTTAAGTTTTGTGTGAATGAAGTGTTCGAAGATCGAGGAGGTATCGATATAAGAAGAATACGGAGAGAGAAGAGTTCAAGATTGGGGATGCCCAAGGCACCCAGAGTAAATATTTCAAGGAGACTCAAGCATCTAAGCTTAGGGATGCCCCGAAAGGCATCCCATCTATATTCTTCAACAATTATCGGTATACCTCGGTTTTTGGTTTGTTCAGGTGATATGCATCTTTAGTGTTTTTCTTTTACTTTATCCACCCTTCTAGTGTGAGTTATTCCTTCATTGATTTTTAGAATGCTTCATACACTTAACTTAAATCTTTTGAGTATGGTTTTATAGAATGCTCTTTGTGCTTCACTTAAATCTTTTGAGTATGGCTTTATAGAATGCTCTTTGTGCTTCACTTAAATCTTTTGAGTATGGCTTTATAGAATGCTTCGTGTGATTTACTTATATATTTTGAGCTCGATATTGGTTAATCTATATTAATTGTAGATATCTCTATGAACTTCACTGATATCTTTTAGAGTATGAATAAAATGATCATCGGAATTTGGCTTGGAAGAGTATCATTAAAATATCATGCCTAGCTAAAAAGGCATTAAAGAAAAGCGCTTGTTGGGAGACAACTCAAAACTTTTACTTTCTGTTTTTATGCAATCACATGATTAATCTACTGTAGTAATCATGTTTTGTACCTTTTATTTCAATAAAGTGTCAAGTAAAGCCTTTGGGATAGTGTGGATACTTGCTTGTTTGATTTTGTGCAAAAACAGAACGTTTTGCGTCCAGTATATGAATTATCTGACTTTACTGGAGAGTCAAAAAGTTCTGAAACTTTTACACAACATTTATAAGAAAAATATGTAATATTTCCTAATTTTTCAGAATTTTAAGAGTTAGCTAAGTTTGGTGATAATTAAGACCTTTACAGACTATTATGTTTTTGCCAGATTCTGTTTTGCATGCATAGTTTGCTTATTTCAAGTGTTCCTATAGCTCATATTGAGTAATATAAATTATGGGAATGATATAATACAATAGGTATCATGTGGTAACAATTATGAATCTTGCCTTGACAGTACCTAAGTGAATGATTTATCTTTATTACACTAACCCTTCTCACGAAGTTCCGTTAAGTTTTGTGTGATTGAAGTTTTCAAGTTTTGGGTGAGACATCGATATGAGAAGAATAAGGAGTGACAAGAACCTAAGATTGGGTATGACCAAGGCACTCCCAAGGTAATATTCAATGAATACTCAAGCGTCTAAGCTTGGGGATTCCTCGGAAGGCATCCCCTCTTTCGTCTTCAACACTATCGGTATATCTCACTTGGAGCTATATTTTTATTCATCACATAATATGAGTTTTTCTTGGATCAACATTTTATTTTGTTGTTTCCTATTAGGTGTTAATTATAATCTTGTTTTTCAATAAAAAGTTCCAAGAATTGCCTTAGGATGCTTGCTTTGTGACGAGGACATGTACCTAGGGTAGGGTCCTAGACAAGGCCTACATACCCTACCTAAGGACACTACATGGGAGGACTTGAAGATCAAGCAGGAAGTTTCGAGTGGATTCCTGGAGATGTTTAGAGCTACTCGACAGATATCCACTCGGAGACTCCTTCTTTCACTCGGCAATCGCCTATCACTCGGAAGACCTCACTTTCACTTGATGCCAGAAGATCAGGAGCCATCATCAAGAGCCCAACGGGCAGACGTTGGTTCAATTGTCATTAGTAGCTTTTATTGCGTACGTTACCAGTAACATCATACTTTAACCCCATGATCGGACCCTTAGATGCTGGGTAATTGTGAGGGGCAGCGAACTCTATATAAACCGCCTCTCCCCTCCTGCACAAGGGTTCGCAACCATTGTAATATCTATATTCCACACGACATAAGCTCCCGAGCACTAAAACGTAGGGTTGTTACCTCCACGAGAGGGGCCTGAACTCATACTTCCGTGTGTACATCCTCGCCGTAGCTAGGACTCTGCCCTCTCCTTTCGTACCCCTACCATCTACTGGCAGGCTCGTTCCCACGACAGTTGGCGCACACCATGGGGCAGGCATCTAAGCGACTTCCGGCGAGGTTGCATTTTTCATCCTTCGACATGTCTTTCAGTGGTGTTTTTGTCCTAGGCCACGAGATCCGTTTCGGAGCGCTCACCTTCATCGCCGATGATTCAGCATGGCTCTAAGAAGTGCCTCTCGATGTCGAGGCGCTCCCAGTCCGCTAGGCCGCGCAGTTCAGCGTGAGTTCCTGTGGCGTGTTGCTGTGTCAGCCTTCGACTCCTTATTCATCGGCTCCCATCGTTGTTCGCAGTCGCAAGCGGTCCGGCCGCTCATGACTTCAGCGCTGGGTCGAACATGCGGTGGCACGTCAAACTTCTCCGCAGATTGCAACACTTGAGCCCGCCGAGTCCCTTCACGGCGTGTTTGAGTCAGATTCCGATCCGTCCGACATGCCTTCCGAGTGCGAAAGTTGCGATCCTGCAGCAGAGGTCTTGATGGAGGGCTCCCATAAGAGTTCACCGCCTGGCTTTGGCCGTGGTAGGCATGAGGCTGGGGGTCCGTCAAAAGAGTAGTCGCGTCGCGAGGGGGAGGTTCTTCATACTCCCATCATCGGCGCGACTGCCGAGGCCCAAGCTTTGGAGGTCGTGTGCATTCGTTCGGAAGAACTCCAGGCAGATCTTGACGAGCGCGCTCGCCAGCGCTTGCCACGCCCCAGTCAACGTCAGCAACAGCTGTCTCCGACTGGATCTCGCGATGACGTTGAGGTATATCGAACTCATGTGTTAAATGTAGTTGTTGTTACTAGGATAGCAGATTCCATTCAACCATCCCGGTCAGAGGCTAGAAGAGGGTTGATGCAGATCAGAGCACTGTTAGATGCAGCGTAGCGTCAGAATTCAGTAATTTCTCAGTCCTGCAACATGATACACAGCAATTCACCCAGGGCAAAGACCGTTCAGTCAGCACATAGCCCTGGATCGCCCCTGCGCCGTTGGGGCGGCGGTTTCCATGAAGGGCAAGACAAAGATCAGTTTCACCGCGAAGACCGCCATCGGGGTGGCGATTTCCGTGAAGGGCAAGACAGAGATCAGTTTCACCGTGAAGACCACCGTCGAGTGCCCACTCCTTCGTGGAGTGGTCCGCATGCGCCCCGGCGCTAGGACGACAGGCGCTCCTTCGGTGATGAGTGGAACACGGGCTTTGACGCCCGCGTCCTCCTTGTTTAGAAGCGGATAGACAGGAGCAGAGCCCACAGGGAAGGATACGACAGAGATTTTCTGAGTGGTAGCTCGGCAGTGGTTTCTAGTCCTGAATGTTTCAGCAGAGCCATACGTTGTGTGGAAATTCCCCCCAACTTCAGGCTGGCGGCGGGAATTGGGAAGTTTTCTGGCGAATCAAAGCCGGAGACTTGGTTAGATGATTACCGAGTGGCTGTGCAAATTAGTGGCGGAAATGACAATGTGGCAATGAAGCACCTGTCCCTAATGTTGGATGGTTTAGCTCGCGCTTGGCTGAATCGCATGGCTCCTTCCAGTATACATTGCTGGGAGGATCTTGCCCGAGTGTTTGTCCGAACCTTTGAGGGAACTTGCAAGCGTCCGGCAGGTCTGGTCGACTTACAACATTGTGTCCAGAAGCCCAATGAAACTTTAAGGGATTATATTCAGCGATGGTCCACTCTGCATCATACAGTGGAGAATGTGTTGGAACATCAGGCTGTTTGTGCATTCAAGGACGGTGTGAGATACAGAGAACTTTATCTGAAGTTTGGGCAAGCGGGTGATATTTCACTCGGCAATATGATGGAAATCGCTACTCGGTATGCCAATGGCAAGGAAGAAGACTGTCTCCGTAGGGGCAAAGGAAAGGCAGACATCAATGACGCTGGCGGCAGCAACAATCGGAAACAGAAGCGAAAGGCTGAAGATTGGGTTCAGGCAGAAGCGACAGCACTGGCGACTCAGTCGAAGAACAAGGGCAAAGCTAAGACACAGTATGCCCCCAAGAAAGGGAAAAATCAGTCAGGAACTGATATTATGGATCATCCGTGTGTAATACACATGAGGAAAGATGCGAAAGGCAATCTGATTTTGCCCAAGCACACCACTCGACAGTGTCGGACCCTTATTCAGAAATTCAAGGGAGATCAGTCGAGTGATAAATCTCCTGAGAAGGGAGATGAAGATGAGGAAAAGGAAACATTCCCGGATGTCACTGCTACACTGGTGATCTTTGCTGATGTCGAGAGCAAGAGCCGTCTAAAAGTCATCAACAGAGAAATCAACATGGTTGTACCAGACATCCCCACCTACCTCAAATGGTCCCAATATGCTATCACATTCGACCAGACAGACCATCCTGCTCATGTGTCCACTCCTGGTCGACAGGCTCTTGTAGTTGATCCGGTGATGGGGGGACTTGACTTAGAAAGGTCCTCAAGGACAGCGGCAGCGGCTTGAACATTCTCTATGTGGATACCCTAAAAGGGATGGGCATTCCGATGTCCTGTCTGAGTGAGAACAGCATGCGGTTTGACCGGGTCATCCCAGGAAAGAAGGCCAAGTCACTCGGCCAGATAGCATTGGATGTGGCATTCGGGAATGACAAAAAATTCCGAAAAGAAATTTGACATTTGAAGTCATGGATTTCAAGAGTGCTTACCACGCCATTCTGGGTCGACCCGCGTATGCACGTTTCATGGCCCGACCATGTTATGTGTATCTCAAGTTGAAAATGCCAGGCCCTAAGGGCGTGATCATGGTCACTGGCAATCGACAGTGAGCCGAAGAGTGCCTCCAGCAAGGCTCCAAGATCGCCGATCACCAGATGGCGATGGTTGAGTTGGAGGAGTACAAGAAAACCACCGACCCTGCCGACTTGCTCCGTGCAAAGAAGCCGGCTTCCGAGTCGGCATTTCAGTCGGTAGGGGAGGTGAAGAAGGTACACATCCATCCGACGGATCCTATTGTTGCTCCGACGAATATCTCATCAACACTTGACAGCAAATAGGAAGTCGAGCTCATCCAGTTCCTCCGTGAGAACTGGGATATCTTTGCATGGAAGCCTGCTGACATGCCGGGGATTCCTAGGGAGCTGGCTGAGCACCGTCTGCGAGTGGATCCGAAAGCCAAACCCGTCAGGGAGCATTTGCGTCATTTAGCGGCGGAGAAGCGCAAGGCAATCGGCGAATAAGTGGCCCGTCTCTTGCAAGCCAAGTTCATTCGGGAGATTTACCACTCCGAGTGGCTCTCAAATGTTGTGATGGTGCCAAAGAAAAATAAGTCGTTGCGCATGTGCATTGACTTCAAACATCTCAACAAGGTGTGCCCAAAAGATCATTTTCCACTCCCCCGCATAGATCAAATTGTTGACTCGACAGTGGGGTGTGAGCGTTTATCATTTTTGGATGCTTATTCTGGGTACCATCGGATCCGTATGTATGGCCCGAACGAAATAAAGACACCCTTCATCACCCCATTCGGGTGTTATTGTTACATCACCATGCCTTTTGGTCTCAAGAATGCCGGCGCTACTTTTATGCGCATGATTCAAAAATGTTTACACGACCAGATCCCTCAGAATGTCGAGGCGTACATGGACGATATAGTGATCAAGTCCCGCAAAGGTTCCGATCTACTGGCTGACTTGGCCGAGACATTCACCAATTTGAGGCGATTCGACATAAAGCTGAATCCGGCCAAGTGTACTTTTGGCATCCCTGGTGGCAAGTTACTTCTTTCTCGTTTCCGAGCAAGGAATTGATGTCAACCCCGAGAAAATCAACGCCATTACCCGTATGAAGACTCCCGTGCGAGTGCACGATGTTCAGAAGCTCACAGGTTGCTTGGCAGCATTGAGTCGATTCATTTCTCGTCTTGGTGAGAAGGCTCTGCCCTTGTATCAATTGATGAAGAAGTCCGACACATTCGACTGGACTCCCGAAGCCGAAGCAGCATTTGTTGAGCTCAAAGCCTCGCTCTCCACCCAGCCGGTGCTTGCCACTCCTGCCAGCAAAGAGCCCTTGCTCCTGTACATCGCGGCCACAAATCAGGTCATCAGTACAGTACTGACTGTCGAGCGAGAAGAGGAGGGTAAAGCTTATAAAGTCCAGTGGCCAGTTTATTATGTCTCGGAAGTTTTGTCCCCTTCAAAACAAATATATCCACACTATTAGAAACTGGTTTATGGTATTTACCTATCAGCGAAGAAGGTGGTGCATTATTTCCAAGACCACTCGATTTCAGTCGTCAGTGATGCTCCCTTGTTCGAAATTTTCAATAATCGAGACGCATCAGGTCGAGTGGCTAAATGGGCAATCGAGCTTGGACACTTTGACATCAGATTCGAAGCCAAGAAAGCAATCAAGTCCCAAGCATTGGCGGATTTCATGGCCGAGTGGATCGAACAGCAACAGCCTATCCAAGTTCACTCGGCGCATTGGATAATGTTCTTTGATGGCTCCAAAATGTTGAATGGGTCTAGTGCTGGGGTTTTCTGGATATCTCCTAGGGGCGACAAGACAGGAGTATGAAGCACTATTGTATGGGTTGCGCATGGCTATCTCACTCGGTGTCAAGCGCCTGATGGTTTATGGAAACTCAGATCAAGTGGTGAATCAAGTGATGAAAGAGTGGGATGTTCGAAACCCCGCTATGACTGGATACTCCAATGTAGTCCGAAAGTTGGAGAAGAAGTTTGAAAGCCTGGAACTTCATCATGTTCCCCGACTGAAAAATCAGGCGGCCGATGAACTATCCAAGATTGGTTCCACTCGACGGCCTGTCCCCAGCGATGTGTTCTTGGAGCACTTACACACTCCTTCAGTTCAAGAAGATCCTTTCACCAAAGAGACCCCACAGGCTTTGAGTTCCACTGACTTGATAGAAGTCGATGTCCCCGTAGTGATTGACCTGGTCATGGAGATTCTAGTTCTCATTCCCGATTGGACTGTGCCTTACATTGCCTATATCCTCAGACAAGAGCTCCCTGAAGATGTAACAGAGGCTCGGCAGATTGTGCGCAGGTCCAAGGCTTTCACTGTGATGGGAGATCAGCTGTTCAGGGACAGTGCGACTGGTGTCACCCAGCACTGCATTTCCCCCGAGGAAGGTCGAATGATTCTAGACAAGATTCACTCGGCAACTTGCGGACACCATGCATCTTCAAGGACGATTGTCGCTAAAGCATACCGAGCTGGTTTTTACTAGCCATGAGCTAATGAGATGGCTAAAGACATCGTTGATCATTGCGATGGTTGCCAGTTCTATGCGAACATGTCACACAAGTCGGTGTCTGCTCTGAAGACAATTCCTCTTGCTTGGCCGTTTGCAGTTTGGGGACTCAACATGGTTGGCCCCTTCCTACCCGGAAAAGGAGGATTCACTCACTTGTTGGTAGCAGTCGACAAATTCACCAAGTGGATAGAAGCCAAGCCAATCAAGAAGCTAAACTCCTGTACGGCGGTCACGTTCATGAGAGAGATAATTTGTCGATATGGCATCCCGCACAGCATCATCACGGACAACGGCACTAATTTTGACTCGGAAGAATTCAGGAACTTCTGTAACTCTCAAGGCACCCAAGTGGATTATGCATCTGTTAGGCATCCTCAAACCAATGGGCAAGTCGAGCGGGCTAATGATCTCATCCTGCAAGGTCTGAAGCCTCGTCTCATGCACGATTTGGATCATGCCGCCAGAGCCTGGGTAACTGAGTTGCCGTCTATTTTGTGGGGTCTAAGGACAACGCCTAATCGGTCGACTGGACGAACTCCTCTCTTCCTTATCTATGGTGCCGAAGCCATATTCCCAAGTGACTTGGCCCACAATTCTCCTCAAGTGGAGTTGTATTCTGAGGCTGAAGCTGAACAGGCCAGACATGATGGTGTAGATCTTCTAGAGGAGGAATGAGAGATGGCTCTGATCCGGACTACTGCCTATCAGTAGGACCTCCGACACTTCCATGAGAAGAATGTCAAGAGTCAGTCGTTTCTTGAGGGAGATCTGGTGCTTCGAGTGAATCAACACCGACCACACAAGCTTGCTCCTGCTTGGGAAGGTCCTTTCATCATCACTAAGGTGCTAAACAATGGAGCCTATCACCTATACAATCTCATGAAGCGGATAGACGAGCCACGAGCCTGGAATGGAGATCTGCTCCGACGTTTTTATACTTGAGACACGGATATTCTAATGTAATAAGAATACTTCATCAATGCAATTCACATTTCTGCAATATATATTGTCGGTTCCAATCATACAGTCACATTCTTGGGGATACTCCGAGTGATGAGCAATCCTCACACTCGGGGGCTTAGCTGTGAACATGTTTCGCCTAAGTTAAAAACCCTGTCGGGTGGATAGCAGTCCATTCACTCGACAGCCTATTTGCGAATCCGTCTTTGCTTAGGTTCAGAAATACTCTGAGTGATGAGCAATCCTCACACTCGGGGGCTTAGCTGTGGACATGTTTCGCCTAAGTTAAAAACCCTGACGGGTGGATAGCAGTCCATTCACTTGACGGCCTATTTGCGAATCCGTCTTCGCTTAGGTTCAGAAATACTTCGAGTGATGAGAAATCCTCACATTCGGGGGCTTAGCTGTGAACATGTTTCGCCTAAGTTAAAAACCATGTCGGGTGGATAGCAGTCCATTCAATCGACGGCCTATTTGCGAATCCGTCTTCGCTTAGGTTCAAGAATACTCCGAGTGATGAGCAATCCTCACTCTCGGGGGCTTAGCTGCGAAACACGTTTCGCCTAAGTTAAAAACCTCCTCGGGTGGATAGTAATCCATTCACTCGACAACTTAGCTGCGAATCAACATTCTCCTAAGTTCGAAAGTACTCCGACTGATGAGCAATCCTCACACTCGGGGGCTTAGCTGCGAAACATGTTTCGCCTAAGTTAAAAACCTCGTCGGGTGGATAGTAATCCATTCACTCGACAACTTAGCTGCGAACCGACATTCGCCTAAGTTCGAAAATACTCCGAGTGATAAGCAATCCTCACACTCGGGGGCTTAGCTGCGAAACACGTTTCGCCTAAGTTAAAAACCTCGTCGGGTGGATAGTAATCCATTGACTCGACAACTTAGCTACGAGTCGACATTCGCCTAAGTTCGAAAATACTCCGAGTGATGAGCAATCCTCACACTCAGGGGCTTAGCTGCGAAACACGTTTTGCCTAAGTTAAAAACAAACTCAGTCAAACAGACGATTGAAAGCCAAATACGAATAAAATCCAAAGGGTAAACCGCGGATAAACGTTTCGTACGGAAGCAAATGTGCTCAGGCCTAAGGCCTGAATGAAGTTTTAAGGGATAAAATTCCACTCGGCATACCGAGGCAAATATAAGTGTTTCTTCCAAATACCAAGTTTTTTAAACGGGTGACACGCTGGCAGGCTCGACAAAAGTGTCCAAGTCAATGTCGTCGGCGATTCTGGTGGCTGCCTCAATGAAGGTTTCCATGAAGTCCTCAAACTGGAGTTTCTTTGTGTTTACCACCTAGAGCTCCTTTAGCTTCTCCTCCCTCACGTCCCTACAATGGACCTTAACAAGTGATAACGCCATGTTGGCCTTGTAGCGAGCAGCAGATTTCTTCCAGACTCGCACTCGACTGGGAAGTTCATTCAGGCAAACCATTATAGAGTTGAGGTCAAGCTGAAGAGTGTCCTCGGGCCATAGCTCCTTGTCGATTCTCTCCATTGCAGATTTCAGTCGGGCAATATATGCCTAGACGCCTTGGAGCTGAAAGTTGAGTCTCAGCATGTTCATGGCCACTGCATCGGCAACTGGTGACTTGGTGGGATCTAGATTGGGCTCAACCCCTTCTGTCTCCTTCTCAAAGTCTTGGCAGAATTGTATTGAAGAATGGATAATGGGAGGAGAATCGGTGAACTACGACCCTAAAATTTTTTACAAACTTCAGTCAACAAGAAACACTCATCGTCGAGCAGAATATACATCTTCCTCGAGAAGTCGCCCAAATGCTTCTCCAGGCCATTGCTCCTTTTGACGAGGTTCGCACACTCCTGCTTCAGCTTGGTGTTCTCCTCCTCCAGCTTCTTGGCGGCCGCCAGCTTCCGATCTGTAGATTCAGTCTTGTCCCTGGCCACTCGTTGGGCGTTAGCAAGTACATTGTCCTTCTCCTCCAGTGCCTTCTTCATGGAATCTAAAGAAACAACATTGTTGAGTCGCGCTTGGAGTCGACGGTTTTCATTGTGTATGTCTGTTCGAGTGAGAGCACTCGGTTCAAAACATGAAGAATGAAGGGGGGAATGCGGAGAGTCAGCACTAATTACCTCCCAAAGACTTCATCTCGGCACGCGCTCGCTCTAGAGCGTTGTTGGAGACCGCCAGATCCACTCGCAGGCGGTTCCTTTCATCCTTCGCGTCCTTGTACTGCGTCCAAGTTCGCAAGCCCTCTGGAACCAACAAAAGATAGGAATTCAATCGGCCAGTGGCGCCTGGGACAGTCGACTGAGTTACGAACACCGGCAAATGACTATCTTACAACCTTGGAACAACCTAAGAAGAATTCAAGCAAAAAGTCCTCTCGACATGTCGAGGGGCCCTGGCGCTTCGCGCGCCATAAACAAATTCCAGGATGTCTCTATTAAGACCCCTGCCAGTGCAAGCACTCGACAGCGGTCTCGGGGACTACACCCAGTGGGTACACTAAGAGTGCCCTCACTGAGACGGTTAACTCTCGATCCGTCGAGTAACTCGTCAGAAGAAAAAAACTCGACATGTCGAGTGACTCTAGTACCACGCGTATGACAAGTTTTCAAGCCTACTGCTTATCATCTGCCATTAACAGTAGCCTTGGGGACTACACCCAGTGGGTGCACTTAGCGTGTCCCCACTGGTTATTAAAACATTCAACAAGGCCAGCCCTGTCAGAACACTCGACCCATCGAGTGGCGCGCCTCCCTGCTCTATGAAGTTCAATCTATCCTTATGCAGCGTCATATCATGGTTTGTCAAAAATATCCATGAAACCTGCAAGGTAGCTACGAAGTGGCGGGATCCAAGGCAAAATGTATCATGTATACAATAAACACTAAGACCCCGCCGGTGCAAGCACTCGACAGCGTTCTCGGGGACTACACCTAGTGGGTGCACTTAGCGTGCCCGCACTGGATCTGCCGATTCTCGATCAGTCGAGCGGCAGAAACATCCATCATTGGAATATCCATCACTCTGAGAAGTGCAGTCTATCCTTATGTAGCATCATATCACGGCTTGTAAATAACATCCATGAAACCTACACAGTAACTGCGGAGTGGTGGGTACGACAAGCTCTAAGACCCCTCCCGATGCAAGCACTCGACAGCGGTCTCGGGGACTACACCCAGTGGGTGCACTAAGAGTGCCCCCACTAAGACGGTTAACTCTCGATCCGTCGAGTAACTCGTTAGAAAAAAAACTCGACACGTGACTGACTCTAGTACCATGCATACTATTGACCCCAATCCTACTCGACTACGATCCGATCTGTTTGAGGAGAGAAGCACCCAGTGGGTGTACAACAGCCAAGAAAAGACAGGAATTCAATCGGAAACGTATTTACAAGCGAACTTACTCGGACATTGGTGCGGAGGGCTACGCTGACGTAGTAAGCCAGCTTACTGGCCTCGTACGCCTCCTTGGTTCTCAGCATGATCTGCTCCGCCTGGATCATGGCCTCCTTCACAACTCCGATCTGATCTTCCGGAACGCGATGCATAGAGAAGGCTGTCACAGGCGTGATCGGCATGGTTGCTGGGGCAGCTGAGGCAGTCTGAGTGGGTCCGGTTGGATTTCATGTCACAACGGTCGAGACAGCTGGAGGAGCATGCGACGGAGGCGCTACGGGTTCAGCTCTGAGTTGTGTCGAGTCGCCTATCCCCTAGGAGGACTCTGCAGTCGAGCGCTGAGGCGCCTGCGCGGATGAAGCTCTTCGGATACGAGTGTGCGAAGTGTCCAGGTGCTCCTCGTCGTCCTCCACTTGAATGACCTCTACAACAACAACAACCGACAATGTTAGCATTTGCATGTGTCGAATCCCATTCGGATGAATCAACAACTTCCTAACCTCTATTAGAAGTGGCAGCGTCAGTAGTGTCAATGTCCATCGCCTCCCCTCTGTCTCGATGAGCCGAGGTTATGGACGTAGCAGCTCTGACGGATTGAACATCACTCGATCAGCTACAACTCAAGGCCACAGTCGACAAAAAGAATTCGAAAATAAATACTTACGTGGAGACGACAGGTACGGCCATCCTCATGTGAGGCAAAGCCTTGCAAGGTTTGGTCATGACTTGCTTGGGCTGTTTGGCCAGCCTCTCACTCGACTCAACAGTTGATGGGCGACTCCGCTTTGGGTTTTTCTCGCTAGGGCCTCGAGCCCTGTCCTCACCAGCTGCCGGATCCTGACGGGACTTGGTGTGGCATTCGCGTTGGGGAGGTGACTCGACTTCTTCCTCTTTGTCGGAGTCCGCATATTCATCTTCGGAGTCAGAGGGACCGTCGCCGTCCACGCTGCCACCATCGCTCACCACGCCGTCCTCAGCGTGGTTCCCATTGGGAACAGGCGAATGCATGTTCGTCCACTCCTGCATGATTCAAGTGAGGAAGTCAGTTTATAAGTCAATGTATCACTCGACGGTACAATCACATCAGTCGACACCACGTAACTCACCAGATTCTTCGGCGGGTTTTTGGCCGAGTAAGGTCGGATCCTCTTGGCTCCCAAAGGATTGTCGCAAGCTCTAGTGATGCTACGAAGCCACTGCTCGACAGTTTTCTATGGAACCTCTTCTGGATGCGTCCTGGTCAAGTCCTCAGGGCCCGCGTAGTGCCACATGGTGTGGTCTCTGGCTTGGAGTGGCTGAATACATCGACCGAGAAACGCCTCCAGTAGATCCATACCAGTCACTCCACCCGGATCAGCTGCACCACCGCTTCAACTAAGATACCCACTTGGACATGCTCCTCTTCGGTCACCCTCAAAGACTTGGGAACAGCTGGACGGTCAGGTGTATAGGGGGAAGGCCAGTCGACATATTGGGTGATGCTACATCTTTGCAGTAGAACCAGGTCGACTGCCAGCCTCTGACAGACTCAGGAAAGGTCATGGCAGGTAAGGAAATACGGGCTCTTTTCTAAACTCCTAACCCTCCACACAGCTGAAGCACATGAGTCTTCCCATCAGCGGGGAGAGCTTTCTTCACGATCTGGGATCTGACCGTAAAGAGGTGCTTGAACAGCCCCCAATGGGGGAGCAACCCAGAAAACACTCGCACAAAGTGACGAAGGCAGACAAATATGCAATGGTATTCGGCGAGAGGTGATGCAGTTGGGCGCCGAAGAAATTCAAGAATCCCCTAAAGAACGGGTGGGGTGGCATGGAGAAACCTCTTTCAACGTGGGAGAGAAGGAGGATCTGCTCCCCGTCGCACGGCTCCGGCTCGCGCTCTTCCCCCGATAGCCTACAGGCGCCGTTCGCCACTAGCCCGTCGGTGACAAGGCCCTCCATGTCCGCGCGAGTGACTACAGAGGGGAGAAAATCCCCCTGCATCCATCCCGCCGGTGCGGTGAACCGAGTGGTCGAGGGCTTCTTGCCCTTGAGCTTCATCGCCCCCTTCTTAGCCCGCTCCAGCTTCTCCGTCGCGTTCTTCTCATCGGAGCGATGGCTCTCGTCGAGGAGGAACGGAGTGTGGCGTTGGGGGTAGAGGAGGTGGAGGAAAAGAGAGGAAGAATGGGCGGAAGTACTGTGCCATCCGTGGCGCGTGAGGCTTTATACTCTGCCGAGTGTCCCACTAATTAGTGGACCCACGAGATCACCGCGCACGCCAACCACTGATGGCGCCCGATACGTGGCGATATGATCGGCGCAAGAATCGAGGCGTCATGCCTCCACTTTCCCTGATCATGGCGTCATCACACGCGCGCTTCCCAAATTTTCGTATCCCTCAAAATCCAGGTCTGTCAGACCGACATGTCGCCTCCCAAGATACTTTCAGTTCACCCGGAGCAAAATAGGCGTTGAACATCCACTCGGGCACTTTTAAGGCTGAATGGATCCGGGCGAACGGAGAAGAATTCAATCGACACAAGTTTCGTTGAAGTCCCGAATATCATTCAGAAGATTTGGCATGCCGATCCTGAATGGACGTTAATACCTAGAGTTCAGTCGACGCAAGTTCCATTGAAACCCCAAATATCATTCGGTGGATTTGATGCCCTAACTCAAGGTCGACATTGATACCTCATTTCACCACTCGAACCCCGATCCATTCGAGGGCTAATGACGAGGATATGTACCTAGGTTAGGGTCCTAGACAAGGCCTACATACCCTACCTAAGGACACTACATGGGAGGACTTGAAGATCAAGCAGGAAGTTCTGAGTGGATTCCTGGAGACATTCAAAGCCACTCGATAGATATCCACTCGGAGACTCCTTCTTTCACTCGGCGGTCGCCTATCACTCGGAAGACCTCACTTTCACTCGACCCAGAAGACCAGGAGCCATCATCAAGAGCCCAACGGGCAGACGTTGGTTCAATTGTCATTAGTAGCTTTTATTGCGTACGTTACCAGTAACGACAGACTTTAACCCCATGATCGGACCCTTAGATGCTGGGTAATTATGAGGGGCAGTGAATTGTATATAAGTCGCCTCTCCCCTCCTGCACAAGGGTTTGCAACCATTGTAATCTCTATATTCCACACGACATAAGCTCCTGAGCATTGAGACGTAGGGCTGTTACCTCCATGAGAGGGGCCTGAACTTATACTTCTGTGTGTACATCCTCGCCGTAGCTAGGACTCTGCCCTCTCCTTTCGTACCCCTACCATCTACTATCAGGCTCGTTCCCACGACACTTTGCATGTTTGATGTGTGTTGTGTAAAAAACTAAAACTTTTACTGTAGTGTTTGAATTTTCATATTTTACTGGAACGCAAAAAGTTTCTGAATTTTTTAAACAGTGTTTTCATATAAATTCCTTAGCATTTTCTAATTTTCATAATTTGTAGAGTTATAGAGGTACACTGGTTTAATAAATTGTTGCAGACTGTTCTGTTTAGACAGATTGCTGTCATAGTTTTGTTATCTACTTGTCCTATAGTTTCCATAGCCTATATTGGTAGATATAAATTGTGGAAATGATAGTATACAGTACCTAATGTTTGAAAATTATTGTGCAACTTGTCTTGGCAGTGCATTAAGTGTTGATTTGTTCTTATGAGTACTAACCCATCTCACGAGTTCTTTTTTGAGTTTTGTGTGGATGAAGTTTTTTGAGAATAGGTGAAACCGGATATGAGAGGATTGAACAAGATACAAATGCTCAAGCTTGGGGATGCACAAGGCACCCCAAGAAAACATGTCAAGAACTCTCAAGTATCTAAGCTTGGGGATGTTATGCATCCCACCTCTCTTCATCAACAATTATCGGTTAGCCTATATTGAGCCTAAATTTTTTATTCGTTCTCATGATGCGTGCTATTCTTGGAGTGCAATTTTATTTTGTTTTCTGTTTAAATAAAATCATTGGATCTGAAATTTTGAATAAGAGAGAGTCCTCACATAACTATTTAACTAATTGACTACGCACTGATCTTCACTTATATCTTTTTGGAGTAGTTTGTCATTCACTCTCGTGCTTCACTTATATCCTATGAGTAAATGGTTGAATGAATTGAATATCATAAATCTGAAATTAAAAATGCTTTATATACTTATCCCATGGGGAGTAATTACTTCAAACATAATAAGTATAGGTGGTGAAATTTATTGAAAGTTAGCAAACACTGCATTGGTCACTTGAACAATCCATGAAAGAATATTGAAGGAAGAGATATTTCACATATAAATTTACTATCTTGGACATCATCTATGATTGTGAATACCCATTAATTATTTTCAAACTTGAGCAAATTAGTTGAAGTTGGACAAGGAAGACAACGTAATGAGTTATGCTTGGGTATATTTGCATAGAAGTTATATTGTTTTGGATCCTCCAACAGGTGGTGCTTGCTTCCACCTCATACTAGCCAAAACTTCCGCACCAAGTAGAAATACTACTTGTGCATCCAAACACCCTTAAACCAGTTTTGCCATGAGAGTCCACTATACCTACCTATGGATTGAATAAGAAACTTCAAGTACGTTGTCATCGGTGCAAAAAGCAGTAAAAATTGCTCCAGGATATGTAAGATATTTTATTGTAAGGGAAAATATGCATTGTACGAACTTGTGATGGTAAAGAAATAAAAGTGACGGACTGCATAATAGAGGTTGCTATCACAAAGGGCAATACAAGGTGGCGTTCCTTTGCATTAAGAGTTTGCACATCTAAAAACAAAAAGCGCATGACAACCTCTGCTTCCCTCTTAGAAGGGCCTATCTTTTACTTTCTAGTACTTACCTCTATACAAGAGTCATGGTGATCTTCACCACTTCCTATATTCACCTTTTTCTCTTGGCAAGCATCATGTGGTGGGGAAAGATCCAAGCATATATGTCCATCCAAATATATTTGATCACGAATTATTATTGTTAACAATTATCTATATGATAAATAAGTTGGGAGGCGAAACTCTAAGCCCCTATCTTTCTTTGTGTTCGACGGATGCCATTTTCTCTAAAAATATGCTTCGAGAGTTAGCAATCATGGAAGGCGATATGATAGTTGAGTATGTGGAATTTTCTAAATCAAAGATCTTACATAGACCCTTCCTGAAAATAGCATGAATTGCAATTGTTTCGTGACTGAAAGCATAGTTTGTTAGTTTTCAAGAAACTTTATGGTTTATACTTTAACATGTGAATAGCTTGTTACTTCATCGTGAAAAGTTTTATGAGATGATCTATAGTTTGTTAGTTTGGAATTATCATTGATCAAACGTGTGCACTTGCTAGCATTCACACTTCATAAATTATTTCTTTTATCGTTTACCTACTCGAGGATGAGCAGGAATTAAGCTTGGGGATGATGATACGTCTCCAACATATTTATAATTTATAAAGTATTCATGCCATGTTTACAATAATTCTATATGATTTTGGTATGATTTTATTAGAACTAACCCGGACTGACGCTTTTTTCTGCAGAATTACCATGGTGTCGTTTTTTGTGCAGAAATAAAAGTTCTCAGAATGGGCTGAAACTTTAGTATGATTTTTTGTGGACCAAAAGAGAACCACGAAGCATTGGATCTGGGACAGAAGATCCACGAGGAGGCGGCAAGCCTGCCAGGTGTGGCCACCCCCTAGTCGCGCCTAGCGAGCTTACCACCTCCTCGGGAATCTTCTGGACGTGAGACTGACGCCAAAAATTCCTATAAATATAGAAACCTCTAAAAAGAAACCTAGATTGGGAGTTCCTCCGCCGCACACCTCTAGAGCCATGAAAAATCAATCTTGGCCCTCTCCGGCAACCTAGGGAGGGGGTCACCTGTTGGGAGACGTAGTAGTAAATGAAAAAAATTCCTACGACCACCAAGATCAATCTATGGAGAAACCAGCAACGAGTAAGGGAAGAGTGCATCTTCATACCTTTGAAGATCGCAAAGTGGAAGTGTTACTAGAACGCGGTTGGTGGAGTCGTACTCACAGCGATTCACATCGCGATGGAATCCGATCTAAGCGCCAAACAACGGCGCCTCCGCATTCAACACACGTGCAGTCGGGTGACTTCTCCTACGCCTTGATCTAGCAAGGAGTAAGGAGAGGTTGGGGGAGAGCTCCGGCAGCATGACGACATGGTGATAGTGGAGCTGCGTGGTACTCCGGCAGGGCTTGCCAAGCGCTACGGAGAACGAGGAAGAGGAAGGGTAGGGCTGCACCGAGGGAGGAATAAACTTGTGTTCTTGGTAGCCCCAAAAACCCCACTATTTATAGGAGGAGGAGGAGGAGGGAGGGCACATCCCTAGGGTTCCCACCCTTGGAGCCGGAGGCAGCCCAGATGGCATCTGGTGTGGCGTCCAGGAGAGGGAGTGGGAGGGGCAGCGCCCTAGGTAGGCCTAGGGCCCATCTGCCCCTAGGGTTTGCCCCCTCCCACCTGTGTTGTGCCTTGGGCCCTTGTGGGGGGCGCACCAGCCCACCTAGGGGCTGGTTCCCTCCCACTTGCGTCCCATGCAGCCCTCCGGGGCCTGTGGCCCCACTTGGTGGACCCCCGGAACCCTTTCGGTGGTCCCGGTACGTTACCGGTGATACCCGGAACACTTCCGGTGGCCAAAACCTCACTTTCTATATTTGAATCTTTACCTATGGACCATTCCGGTACTCCTCATGACGTTCAGGATCTCATTCGGGACTCTGAACAACCTTCGGTAACCACATACACTATTTCCCTATAACCCTGGCGTCATCGAACCTTAAGTGTGTAGACCCTACGGGTTCGGGAGGCATGTAGACATGACCGAGACACCTCTCCGGTCAATAACCAACAGCGGGATCTGGATACCCATGTTGGCTCCCACATGCTCCATGATGATCTTATCGGATGAACCACGATGTCAGGGATTCAATCAATCCCGTATACAATTCCCTTTGTCCACCAGTATGATACTTTCCCGAGATTCGATCGTCGGTATCTCTATACCTTGTTCAATCTCGTTACCGGCAAGTCTCTTTACTCGTTCCATAACACATCATCCCGTGGCTAACTCCTTAGTCACATTGAGCTCATTATGATGATGTCTTACCGAGTGGGCCCAAAGATACCTCTCCGTCACATGGAGTGACAAATCTCAGTCTCGATTCATGCCAACCCAACAGACACTTTCAAAGATACCCGTAGTGTACCTTTATAGCCACACAGTTACGTTGTAACGTTTGGCACACACAAAGTATTCCTACGGTATCCGGGAGTTGCACAATCTCATGGTCTAAGGAAACGATACTTGACATTAGAAAAGCTTTAGCATACGAACTACACGATCTTGTGCTATGCTTAGGACTGGGTCTTGTCACCATCACATCATTCTCCTAATGATGTGATCCCATTATCAATGACATCCAATGTACATGGTCATGAAACCATGACCATCTATTGATCAACATGCTAGCCAACTAGAGGCTCACTAGGGACATATTGTGGTCTATGTATTCACACATGCATTACGGTTTCTGGTTAATACAGTTATAGCATGAACAATAGACAATTATCAAGAACAAGGAAATACAATAATAACCATTTTATTATTACCTCTAGGGCATATTTCCAACAGTCTCCCACTTGCACTAGAGTCAATAATCTAGTTACATTGTGATGAATCGAACACCCATAGAGTTATGGTGTTGATCATGTTTCGCGTGCGAGAGGTTTAGTCAACGGATCTACGACATTCAGATCCGTATGTACTTTACAAATATCTATATCTCCTTCCTGAATGTAATCTCGAATGGAGTTGAAGCGGCGTTTGATGTGTCTTGTCTTCTTGTGAAACCTGGGCTCCTTGGCAAGGGCAATAGCTCCACTGTTGTCATAGAATAGAGTCATCGGGGCCGACGTATTGGGAATTACTCCTAGGTCAGTGATGAACTCCTTCATCCAGACTCCTTCCTTTGCTGCTTCCGAAGCAGCTATGTACTCCGCTTCCCATGTAGATGCCGCCACGACGCTTTGCTTGCTGCTGCACCAGCTGACTGCCCCTCTGTTCAAAATATACACGTATCCGGTTTGTGACTTGGAGTCATCCGGATCTGTGTCGAAGCTAGCATCGACGTAACCCTTTACGACGAGCTCTTTGGCACCTCCATATACGAGAAACATGTCCTTGGTCCTTTTCAGGTACTTCAGGATATTTTTGACTGTTGTCCAGTGTTTCGCTCCAGGATCACTTTGGTACCTCCCTACCAAACTTATGGCAAGGTTCACATCAGGTCTGGTACACAGCATGGCATACATAATAGAGCCTATGGCTGAAGCATAGGGGATGACACTCATCTCTTCTCTATCCATTGCCGTGGTCGGGCATTGAGTCATACTCAATCTCACACCCTATAACACAGGCAAGAACCCCTTCTTGGACTCATCCATATTGAACTTCTTCATTATCTTGTCACGGTATGTGCCTTGTGAAAGACCTATGAGGCGTATCGATCTATCTCTATAGATCTTGATGCCTAATATGTAAGCAGCTTCTCCAAGGTCCTTCATTGAAAAACACTTACTCAAGTGGGCCTTTATGCTTTCCAAAAGTTCTATATCATTTCACATCAACAATATGTCATCCACATATAATATGAAAAATGCTACAGAGCTCCCACTCACTTTCTTGTAAATACAGGGTTCTCCATAAACCTGTATAAACCCAAACGCTTTAATCACCTCATTAAAGCGAATGTTCCAACTCCGAGATGCTTGCACCAACCCATAGATGGACCGCTGGAGCTTGCATACCTTGTTAGCATACTTAGGATCGACAAAACCTTCCGGCTGCATCATATACAGTTCTTCCTTAAGGAAGCCATTGAGGAATGCAGTTTTGACGTCTGTTTGCCAGATCTCATAATCATAAAATGCGGCAATTGCTAACATGATTCAGACGGACTTCGCCATCTCTACGGGTGAGAAAGTCTTATCGTAGTCAACTCCTTGAACTTGTCGATAACCCTTAGCGACAAGCCGAGCCTTATAGACGGTCACATTACCATCCGCGTCAGTTTTCTTCTTAAAGATCCATTTATTTTCTATGGCTCGCTTATCATCAGGCAAGTCCACCAAAGTCCACACTTTGTTCTCATATATGGATCCTATCTTGGATTTCATGGCTTCAAGGCATTTGTTGGAATCTGGGTCCGCCATTGCTTCTTCATAGTTCGAAGGTTCACCGTTGTCCAACAACATGATCTCCAAGACAGGGTTGCCGTACCACTCTGGTGCGGAACGTGTCCTAGTGGACCTTCGAATAGCAACTTGATCTGAAGTTTCATCATTAACTTCCTCTCCAGCCGGTGCAGGCTCCACACATACAACTTCCTGTGCTGCGCTACTCTCCGGTTCGAGTGGAGGTACAATTACCTCATCAAGTTCTATTTTCCTCCCACTTACTTCTTTCGAGAGAAACTCTTTCTCTAGAAAGGATCCATTCTTGGCAATAACGACTTTGCCTTCGGATCTGAGGTAGAAGGTATACCCAATAGTTTCTTTTGGGCATCCTATGAAGACGCACCTTTCCGCTTTGGGTTCAAGCTTCTCAGGTTGAAGTTTCTTCACATAAGCATCGCATCCCCAAACTTTTAGAAACGATAGCTTATGTTTCTTTCCAAACCATAATTCATATGGTGTCCTCTCAACGGACTTAGACAGTGCCCTATTTAAAGTGAATGCGGCAGTCTCTAATGCATATCGCCAAAATGATAGCGGTAAGTCGATAAGAGACATCATAGATCGCACCATATCCAATAGAGTGCGATTACGACGTTCAGACACACCATTTCGCTGAGGTGTGCGAGGCGGTGTGAGTTGTGAAACAATTCCACATTTCCTTAGGTGCGTGCCAAACTCGTGACTTAAATATTCTCTACCATGATCAGATCGTAGGCACTTTATTTTTCTGTCACGTTGATTCTCTAACTCACTATGAAATTCGTTGAACTTTTCAAAGGTTTCAGACTTGTGTTTCATTAAGTAGACATACCCATATCTGCTGAAGTCATCAGTGAGGGTGAGAACATAACGGTAGCCACCACGAGCCTCAACGCTCATTGGACCGCATACATCGGTATGTATTATCTCCAACAAGTCAGTTGCTCGCTCCATTGTTTCGGAGAATGGAGTCTTGGTCATCTTTCCCATGAGGCATGGTTCGCAAGTGTCAAATGATTCAAAATCAAGAGACTCCAAAAGTCCATCAGCATGGAGTTTCTTCATGCGTTTGACACCAATATGACCAAGGCGGCAGTGCCACATGTAAGTGGGACTATCGTTATCAACCTTACATCTTTTGGTACTCACACTATGAAGATGTGTAACATCACGTTCGAGATTCATCAAAAATAAACCATTGACCAGCGGGGCATGACCATAAAACATTTCTCTCATATAAATAGAACAACCATTATTCTCAGATTTAAATGACTAGCCATCTCGCATCAAACGAGATCCAGATACAATGTTCATGCTCAAAGCTGGTACTAAATAACAATTATTGAGGTTTAAAACTAATCCCAAAGGTAGATGTAGAGGTAGCGTGCCGACGGCGATCACATCGACCTTGGAACCATTCCCAACGCGCATCGTCACCTCGTCCTTTGCCAGTCTCCGCTTATTCCGCAGGTCCTGCTTGGAGTTACAAATGTGAGCAACTGCACCGGTATCAAATACCCAGGAGCTACTACGAGCGCTGGTAAGGTACACATCAATAACAACTATATCACATATACCTTTAACGTTGCCGGCCTTCTTATCCGCTAAGTACTTGGGGCAGTTCCGCTTCTAGTGACCGGTACCCTTGCAATAAAAGCACTCAGTCTCAGCCTTGGGTCCATTCTTATTGTTCTTCCCGGCAACTTGCTTACCGGGCACGTCAACTGCTTTGCCGTCCTTCTTGAAGTTCTTCTTACCCTTGCCTTTCTTGAAACTAGTGTTCTTATTCACCATCAACACTTGATGCTCCTTTTTGATCTTGACCTCCGCTGATTTCAGCATCGAGTACAACTCAGGAATGGACTTCTCCATACCCTGTATGTTGTAGTTCATCACAAAGCTCTTGTAGCTAGGTGGGAGCGACTGGAGGATTTTGTCAATAACCGAGTCATCCAGAAGATTAACTCCCAGCTGAGACAAGCGGTTGTGCAACCCAGGCATTTTGAGTATGTGCTCACTGATAGAACTATTCTCCTCCATCTTACAACTGAACAACTTGTTGGAGACATCATATATTTTGACCCGGGCATGAGTTTGGAAAACCAATTTCAGCTCTTGGAACATCTCATATGCTCCGTGTTGCTCAAAACTCTTTTGGAGCCACGGTTCTAAACTGTAAAGCATGCCACACTGAACCAGGGAGCAATTCACAGCGTGACTGCCAGGCGTTCATAATGTCCTAAGCCGCTGGAAAAATGGGTGCGTCACCTAGTGGTGCATCAAGGACATATAATATTTTGGAAGCTATGAGGATGATCCTCAAGCCACGGACCCAGTCCGCATAGTTGCTTCCATCATCTTTCAGCTCGGTTTTCTCTAGGAACGCGTTGAAGTTGAGGGTGACATTAGCATTGTCCATTGGATCTACAATATAGATTGTAAAGACAATTTTAGACTAAGTTCATGATAATTAAGTTCACATAATTAAATTATTTAATGAACTCCCACCTAGATAGACATCTCTCTAGTCATCCAAGTGACACATGATCCATGTCAACTAGCCCGTGTCCGATCATCACGTGAGACGGACTAGTCACCAATGGTGAACATCTCCATGTTGATCATATCTTCTATACGACTCATGTTCGACCTTTCGGTCTTCCGTGTTCCGAGGCCATGTCTGTACATGCTAGGCTCTTCAAGTCAACCTAAGTGTATTGCGTGTGTAAATCTGGCTTACACCCGTTGTATGCGAACGTTAGAACCTATCACACCCGATCATCATGTGGTGCTTCGGAACAACGGACCTTAGCAACGGTGCAAAGTTAGGGTGAACACATTTCTTGAAATTTAAGTGAGAGATCATCTTATTTAGCTACCGTCGTTCTAAGCAAATAAGCTGTAAACATGATAAACATCACATGCAATCAATATAGTGACATGATATGGCCAATATCATCTTGCTCCTTTGATCTCCATCTTCGGGGCACCATGATCATCATTGTCAACGGCACGACACCATGATCTCCATCATCGTGTCTTCATGAAGTTGTCTCGCCAACTATTACTTCTACTACTATGGCTAACGATTAGCAATAAAGTAAAGTAATTACATGGCGTTTATGATTGACACGCAGGTCATACAATAAATTAAGACAACTCTTATGGCTCCTGTCGGTTGTCATACTCATCGACATGCAAGTCGTGAATCCTATTACAAGAACATGATCAATCTCATACATCACAATGCATCACATCACATCCTTTGGCCATATCACATCACAAGGCATATGCTGCAAAAACTAGTTAGACGTCCTCTAATTTGTTGTTGCAAGTTTTTACGTGGCTGCTATGAGTTTCTAGCAAGAACATTTCTTACCTACGCCAAGACCACAACGTGATATGCCAATTGCTATTTACCCTTCATAAGGACCCTTTTCATCGAATCCAATCCGACTAAGGTGGGAGAGACAGACACCCACTAGCCACCTTATGCAACAAGTGCATGTCAGGTGGCGGAACTGGTCTCACGTAAGCGTACGTGTAAAGTTGGCCCGGGCCGCTTCATCCCACAATACCGCCGAATTAATATAAGACTAGTAACGGTAAGCAAATTAACAAAATCGACGCCCGCAACAACTTGTGTTCTACTCGTGCATAGATTCTATGCATAGACCTAGCTCATGATACCACTGTTGGGAGACATAGTAGTAAATCAAAAAATTCCTACGACCACCAAGATCAATCTATGGAGAAACCAGCAATGAGTAAGGGAAGAGTGCATCTTCATACCTTTGAAGATCGCAAAGTGGAAGCGTTACTAGAACACGGTTGGTGGAGTCGTACTCGTAGCGATTCCGATCGCGATGGAATCTGATCTAAGCGCCGAACAACGGCGCCTCCGCATTCAACACACGTGCAGCCCGATGACGTCTCCTACGCCTTGATCTAGCAAGGAGGAAGGAGAGGTTGAGGGAGATCTCCGGCAGCACGATGGCGTGGTGACAGTGGAGCTGCATGGTACTCCGGCAGGGCTTCGCCAAGCGCTATGGAGAACGAGGAAGAGAAGGGTAGGGCTGCACCGAGGAAGGAAGAAACTTGTGTTCTTGGCAGCCCCAAAAAACCCACTATTTATAGGAGGAGGAGGGGGGAGGGCACATCCCTAGGGTTACCACCCTAGGAGCCGGCGGCAGCCCAAATGGCATCTGGTGCGGCGGCTAGGAGAGGGAGTGGGAGGGGCGGCGCCCTAGGTGGGCCTAGGGCCCATCTGCCCCTAGGTTTTGCCCCCCTCCCACATGTGCTGCACATTGGGCCCTTGTGAGGGGCGCATCAGCCCACCTAGGGTCTGGTTCCCTCCCACTTGCGGCCCATGCAGCCCTCCGGTGCCTGTGGCCCCACTTGGTGGACCCCCGGAACCCTTCCGGTGGTCCCGATACGTTACCGGTGATACCCGGAACACTTCCATGACCAAAACATCACTTCCTATATATGAATCTTTACCTCCAGACCATTCCAGCACTCCTCATGACATCTGGGATCTCATCCAGGACTCCGAACAACCTTCGGTAACCACATACACTATTTCCCTATAACCCTAGCGTCATCGAACCTTAAGTGTGTAGACCCTACGAGTTCAGGAGGCATGTAGACATGACCAAGACATCTCTCCGGTCAATAACCAACAGCGGGATCTGGATACCATGTTGTCTCTCACATGCTCCATGATGATCTCATCGGATGAACCACGATGCCGGGGATTCAATCAATCCCGTATACAATTCCCTTTGTCTACCGGTATGATACTTGCCCGAGATTCGATCGTCAGTATCTCTATACCTTGTTCGATCTCGTTACCAACAAGTCTCTTTACTTGTTTCGTAACACATCATCTTGTGGCTAACTCCTTAGTCACATTGAGTTCATTATGATGATGTCTTACCGAGTGGGCCCAGAGATACCTCTCCGTCACATGGAGTGACAAATTCCAGTCTCGATTCGTGCCAACCCAACACACACTTTCGGAGATACCCGTAGTGTACCTTTATGGCCACCAAGTTACGTTGTGACGTTTGGCACACCCAAAGTATTCCTATGATATCCGGGAGTTGCACAATCTCATGATCTAAGGAAACGATACTTAACATTAGAAAAGCTTTAGCAGGCGAACTACACGATCTTGTGCTATGGTTAGGATTGGGTCTTGACCATCAGATCATTCTCCTAATGACGTGATCCCGTTATCAACAACATCCAATGTCCATGGTCATGAAACCGTGACCATCTTTTGATCAACGAGCTTGCCAACTAGAGGGTCACTAGGGACATATTGTGGTCTATGTATTCACACATGCATTACGGTTTTTGGTTAATACAATTATAGCATGAACAATAGACAATTATCATGAACAAGGAAATACAATAATAACCATTTTATTATTGCCTCTAGGGCATATTTCCAACATCACCATCACCGGAGGCCATATTCATCGTCCCGGAGGGGCTATCAACACCTTGGAGGCCAAGGACCAGAGGGATAACCTCTCCCAAATAGGGGGAGGCCATGGAGGAGGAATCACAAGGGGGAGAACCTCTCCCCCTCTCTCCTGGTGGTGCCGGAGTGCCAGCGGGGGAACCATCACCACGGTGATCGTCTTCATCAGCATCACCTTCTTCATCACCATACTCATCTCCTTTTAGTGGTCCACTCTCCTGCACCCCGCTGTAATCCCCTACTTGAACATGGTGCTTTATGCCACATATGATGATCCAATGATGTGTTGCCATCCTATGATGTTTTGAGTAGATTTCTTTTGTCCTTTGTGTTGATTGATGATCTATATTGGTTTGAGTTGTATGTTTATTTTGGTGTTGTCCTATGGTGCCTTCTGTGCCGCGCACACGTGAAGGATTCCCGCTGTAGGGTGTTGCAATACGTTCATGATTCGCTTATAGTGGTTTGCTTGAGTGACGAAAACATAAATCCGAGTAAGGGGTTGTTGCATATGGGATAAAGGGGACTTGATGCTTTAATGATACGGTTGGGTTTTACCTTAATGATCTTTAGTAGTTGTGTATGCTTGCTAGAGTTCCAATCATAAGTTTATATGATCCAAGTAGAGAAATTATGTTAGCTTATGCCTCTCCCTCATATAAAATTGCAATAATGACTTCCGATCTTGTTACCAATTGCCTAGGAGAATTTTGCACACCAACCCATCATTATTCCACACTCGCTATTTGTAATATATTGTAATATTATGTTAACAACACATATTTTAATATTTTAGTTCTCCGTTATCATGCAAAGCTATCCTCTTCATACCCACAACGTAGTTTTATTTCTCGTTTCTAGATGGAAGCAAATGTTCGGTGTACGTAGAGTCGTATCAGTGGCAGATAGGACTTGAGAGAATATTGATCTTACCTTTAGATCCTTGTGGTTTCTACACTCCATAATTATCACTTCCACCTTAGGAAATTGCTACGATGATTCCTTGCACTTGGGGATTATCAATATCACACTTTTATTTACTTACAACTCAACATAAAACAATATGAATCTATATGAATGCATCTGGCAGTGTACTGGTATGTGCAATGATCTAGCATTACATGTAAACAATGATGAACTATGGCTTTGTCACAAATATAATGTCCACCATATGATCATGCAAAGCAATATGATGATGAACACACAAGGCATGTGACGGAATGGTGGAAGTTGCATGGCAATATATCTCAAAATGGCTAGGTGAATGTCATGATAGGTAGGTATGGTGGATGTTTTGAGGAAGATATAAGGAGTCTTATGTGTGATAGATCGAATCAAATCACAAGGTTGGGATGCACTGGCGAAGGTTGCACCGACTCTCGAGGTGAAAATGGGCAATGCACGGTACCGAAGAGGCTAGAAATTACGGAAAGGTGAGAGTGTGTATATCCATGGATTCACATTAGTCATAAAGAACTCATACAATAATTGTAAAGCCTTAATATCTTTCTTGAAGCAAAGTACTTCCGCAAGCCCCTAGGGAGGAGGTTTGTAGGAGTTAACCATCGCATTGTTGGAAATATGCCCTAGAGGCAATAATAAAATGGTTATTATTGTATTTCCTAGTTCATGATAATTGTCTATTATTCATGCTACAATTGTGTTAAACAGAAACCGTAATACATGTGTGAATACATAGACCATCACATGTCCCTAGTGAGCCTCTAGTTGGCTAGCTCGTTGATCAATAGATGGTCACGGTTTCATGACCATGGACATTGGATGTCGTTGATAACGGGATCACATCATTAGGAGAATGATGTGATGGACAAGACCCAATCCTAAGCATAGCACAAGATCGTGTAGTTCGTTTGCTAAAGCTTTTCAATGTCAAGTATCATTTCCTTAGACCATGAGATTGTGTAACTCCCGGATACCGTAGGAATGCTTTGGGTGTGCCAAACGTCACAACGTAACTGGGTGGCCATAAAGGTACGCTACGGGTATCTCCGAAAGTGTCTGTTGGGTTGACACGAATCAAGACTGGGATTTGTCACTCCGTGTGACGGAGAGGTATCTCTGGGCCCACTCGGTAAGACATCATCATAATGAGCTCAATGTGACTAAGGAGTTAGCCACGGGATGATGTGTTACGGAACGAGTAAAGAGACTTGCCGGTAACGAGATTGAACAAGGTATGGCGATACCGACGATCGAATCTCGGGCAAGTATCATACCGATAGACAAAGGGAATTGTATACGGGATTGATTGAATCCCTGACATCGTGGTTCATCCGATGAGATCATCGTGGAGTACGTGGGAGCCAACATGGGTATCCAGATCCCGCTGTTGGTTATTGGTCGGAGAGGTGTCTCGGTCATGTCTACGTGTCTCCCGAACCCGTAGGGTCTACACACTTAAGGTTCGATGACGCTAGGGTTATAGGGAAAAGGTATACGTGATTACCGAAGTTTGTTCGGAGTCCCGGATGAGATCCCGGACGTCACGAGGAGCTCCGGAATGGTCCGGAGGTAAAGATTGATATATAGGAAGTCCAGTTTTGGTCACCGGAAAGTTTTCGGGCTCATCGGTAGTGTACCGGGAGTGCCGGGAGGGTGCCGGAGGACCCCCGGGAGGGGTGTGACGACCAAAGGACCACATGGGCTGTTAGATAAAGTGTGCCAGCCCTTATTGGGCTGGGCAAGACTTTTGCTAAAGGCCCATGCGGCTGGAGATAAGGAGATAAGGCAAAAAGGATTTAAAAGGAGGAGATCCACCTCCCTTGTGGGAGGTGGACTCTCCCTTTAATTCAGCCGGCCATCTCCTCTTTGGAGTAGAGGCCAAGCCATCCCTCCACGTCCCTCCTCCTATATATACTTGAGGTTTTGGATGTTTTGAGACAGGATTTGATCTCTCTCTCTCACGGCGAAGCCCTACCTCTCTTCTTCCTCCTCCGCAGCGCTTAGGCGAAGCCCTGTCGGAATACCTTGCTACTCCACCACCACCACGCCGTCGTGCTGCTGTTGGAGCCCTTCCCCAACCTCTCCTTCCTCCTTGCTGGATCAAGGTGTTGGAGACGTCACCGGGCTGCACGTGTGTTGAACGCGGAGGTGCCGTCCGTTCGGCACTTGATCGGATCTACCGCGATCTGAATCGCTGCGAGTACGACTCCATCAACCGCGTTCTTGTAACGCTTCCGCTTAGCGATCTTCAAAGGTATGAAGATGCAATCTCTCCCCTCTCGTTGCTGGTTTCTCCATAGATAGATCTTGGTGAACGTAGGAAAATTTTGATTTACTACTACGTCTCCCAACAGTGGTATCAGAGCTAGGTCTATGCGTAGAATCTATGCACGAGTAGAACACAAAGCAGTTGTGGGCGTCGAGTTTGTTAATTTGCTTGCCGCTACTAGTCTTATCTTGATTCGGCGGTATTGTGGGATGAAGCGGCCCGGACCAACTTTACACGTACGCTTACGTGAGACCGGTTCCACCGCCTGACATGCACTAGATGCATAAGGTGGCTAGCGGGTGTCTGTCTCTCCTACCTTAGTCGGATCGGATTCGATGAAAAGGGTCCTTATGAAGGGTAAATAGCAATTGGCAAATCACGTTGTGGTGTTGACGTAGGTAAGAAACATTCTTGCTAGTAACCTATAGCAGCCACGTAAAAACTTGCAACTACAAATTAGAGGACGTCTAACTTGTTTTTGCAGCATGTGCCTTGTGATGTGATATGGCCAAAGGATGTGATGTGATGCATTGTGATGTATGAATTGATCATGTTCTTGTAATAGGATTCACGACTTGCATGTCGATGATTATGACAACCGGCAGGAGCCATAGGAGTTGTCTTATTTATTGTATGACCTGCGTGTCAATCATAAACGCCATGTAATTACTTTACTTTATTGCTAAGCGTTAGCCATAGTAGTAGAAGTAATAGTTGGCGAGACAACTTCATGAAGACACAATGATGGAGATCATGATGATGGAGATCATGGTGTCGTGCCGGTGACAGTGATGATCATGGTGCCCCGAAGATGGAGATCATAGGAGCAAAATGATATTGGCCATATCATGTCACTATATTGATTGCATGTGATGTTTATCATGTTTACATCTTATTTGCTTAGAACGACGGTAGTAAATAAGATGATCTCTCAATAAAATTTCAAGAGAAGTGTTCACCCTAACTGTGCACCGTTGCTAAGGATCGTTGTTCCGAAGCACCACGTGATGATCGGGTGTGATAGGTTCTAACGTTCGCATACAACGGGTGTAAGCCAGATTTACACACGCGAAACACTTAGGTTGACTTGACGAGCCTAGCATGTACAGACATGGCCTCGGAACACGGAAGACCGAAAGGTCGAACATGAGTCGTATAGAAGATACGATCAACATGAAGATGTTCACCATGGATGACTAGTCCGTCTCACGTGATGATCGGACACGGGCTAGTTGACATGGATCATGTATCACTTGGAAGACTAGAGAGATGTCTGTCTAAGTGGGAGTTCATTAATTTGATTAAGTGAACTTAATTATCATGAACTTAGTCTAAAATTGTCTTTACAATCTATGATGTAGATCCAATGGCCAACGCGAATGTCACCCTCAATTTCAACGCGTTCCTAGAGAAAACCAAGCTGAAAGATGATGGAAGCAACTATGCGGACTGGGTCCGTAGCTTGAGGATCATCCTCATAGCTTCCAAGAGATTGTATGTCCTAGATGCACCGCTAGGTGACGCACCCGTTCTCCCAGCGGAACAAGATGTTATGAACACTTGGCAATCACGCTGCGATGATTACTCCCTTGTTCAATGCGGCATGCTTTACAGTCTAGAACCGGGGCTCCAAAAGCGTTTTGAGCAACACGGAGCATATGAGATGTTCCAGGAGCTGAAACTGGTTTTTCAAGCTCATGCCCGGGTCGAGAGATATGATGTCTCCGACAAGTTCTTCAGCTGTAAGATGGAGGAGCATAGTTCTGTCAGTGAGCACATCCTCAAGATGTCTGGGCTACACAGCCGCTTGACTCAGCTGGGGGTTAATATCCCGGATGACTCGGTCATTGACAGAATCCTCCAGTCGCTTCCACCTAGCTTCAAGAGCTTTGTGATGAACTACAACATGCAAGGTATGGAGAAGTCCATTCCTGAGTTGTACTCGATGCTGAAATCAGCGGAGGTCGAGATCAAAAAGGAGCATCAAGTGTTGATGGTGAATAAGACCACTAGTTTCAAGAAAGGCAAGGGTAAGAAGAACTTCAAGAAGGACGGCAAAGCTGTTGCCGCGCCCGGTAAGCAAGTTGCCGGGAAGAAGAAGAAAAATGGACCCAAGCCTGAGACTGAGTGCTTTTATTGCAAGGGTACCGGTCACTGGAAGCGGAACTGCCCCAAGTATTTAGCGGATAAGAAGGACGGCAACATTAAAGGTATATGTGATATACTTGTTATTGATGTGTACTTGACCAGCGCTCGTAGTAGCTCCTGGGTATTTGATACCGGTGCAGTTGCTCACATTTGTAACTCCAAGCAGGAGCTGCGGAATAAGCGGAGGCTGGCCAAGGATGAGGTGACGATGCGTGTCGGGAATAGTTCCAAGGTCGATGTGATCGCCGTCGGCACGTTACCTCTACATCTACCTTCGGGATTAGTTTTAAACCTTAATAATTGTTATTTAGTACCAGCTTTGAGCATGAACATTGTATCTGGATCTCGCTTGATGCGAGATGGCTACTCATTTAAATCCGAGAATAATGGTTGTTCTATTTATATGAGAGAAATGTTTTATGCTCATGCCCCGCTGGTCAATGGTTTATTTTTGATGAATCTCGAACGTGATGTTACACATGTCCATAGTGTGAGTACCAAAAAGTGTAAAGTTGATAACGATAGTCCCACTTACATGTGGCACTGCCGTCTTGGCCATATTGGTGTCAAACGCATGAAGAAGCTCCATGCTGATGGAATTTTGGAGTCACTTGATTTCGAATCATTTGACACATGCGAACCATGCCTCATGGGCAAGATGACCAAGACTCCGTTCTCCGGAACAATGGAGCGAGCAACTGACTTGTTGGAAATAATACATACCGATGTATGCGGTCCAATGAGCGTCGAGGCTCGCGGTGGCTACCGTTATGTTCTCACCCTCACTGATGACTTGAGTAGATATGGTTATGTCTACTTAATGAAACACAAGTCTGAAACTTTTGAAAGGTTCAAGGAATTTCAGAGTGAGGTCGAGAATCAACGTGACAGGAAAATAAAATGCCTACGATCTGATCGTGGCGGAGAATATTTAAGTCACGAGTTTGGCACGCACCTTAGGAAATGTGGAATTGTTTCACAACTCACGCCGCCCGGCACACCCCAGCGAAATGGTGTGTCTGAACGTCGTAATCGCACTCTATTGGATATGGTGCGATCTATGATGTCTCTTACCGACTTACCGCTATCATTTTGGGGATATGCATTAGAGACTGCCGCATTCACTTTAAATAGGGCACCATCTAAATCCGTTGAGACGACACCGTATGAATTGTGGTTTGGAAAGAAACCTAAGCTGTCGTTTCTAAAAGTTTGGGGATGCGATGCTTATGTGAAGAAACTTCAACCTGAGAAGCTCGAACCCAAAGCGGAAAAGTGCGTCTTCATAGGATATCCCAAGGAGACTATTGGGTATACCTTCTACCTACGATCCGAAGGCAAAGTCTTTGTTGCCAAGAATGGATCCTTTCTCGAGAAAGAATTTCTCTCGAAAGAAGTAAGTGGGAGGAAAATAGAACTTGATGAGGAAATTGTACCTCCACTCGAACCGGAGAGTAGCGCAGCACAGGAAGTTGTTTCTGTGGAGCCTACACCGGCTAGAGAGGAAGTTAATGATGATGATCATGAAACTTCAGATCAAGTTGCTATTCGAAGGTCCACCAGGACACGTTCCGCACCAGAGTGGTACGGCAATCCTGTCCTAGAGATCATGTTGTTGGACAACAGTGAACCTTCGAACTATGAAGAAGCGATGGCGGGCCCGGATTCCAACAAATGGCTTGAGGCCATGAAATCCGAGATAGGATCCATGTATGAGAACAAAGTATGGACTTTGGTGGACTTGCCTAATGATAAGCGAGCCATTGAAAACAAATGGATCTTTAAGAAGAAGACTGACGCGGACGGTAATGTCACCGCCTATAAAGCTCGGCTTGTCGCTAAGGGTTATCGACAAGTTCAAGGAGTTGACTACGATGAGACTTTCTCACCCGTAGCGATGCTAAAGTCAGTCCGAATCATGTTAGCAGTTGCCACATTTTATGATTATGAGATCTGGCAAATGGACGTCAAAACGGCATTCCTTAATGGCTTCCTCAAGGAAGAACTGTATATGATGCAGCCGGAAGGTTTTGTCGATCCTAAAGATGCTAACAAGGTATGCAAGCTCCAGCGCTCCATCTATGGGCTGGTGCAAGCATCTCGGAGTTGGAACATTCGCTTTAATGAGGTGATTAAAGCGTTTGGGTTTGTACAGGTTTATGGAGAACCTTGTATTTACAAGAAAGTGAGTGGGAGCTCTATAGCATTTCTTATACTGTATGTGGATGACATGCTGATAATGGGAAATAATATAGAACTCTTGGAAAGTATCAAGGCCTACTTGAATAAGTGTTTTTCAATGAAGGACCTTGGAGAAGCTGCTTACATATTAGGTATTAAGATCTATAGAGATAGATCGAAACGCCTCATTGGTCTTTCACAAAGCACATACCTTGAAAAGATATTGAAGAAATTCAATATGCATCAGTCCAAGAAGGGGTTCTTGCCTGTGTTGCAAGGTGTGAGATTGAGTACGACTCAATGCCCGACCACGGCAAAGGATAGAGAAGAGATGAGTGTCATCCCCTATGCTTCAGCCATAGGCTCTATCATGTATGCCATGCTGTGTACCAGACCTGATGTGAACCTTGCCATAAGTTTGGTAGGGAGGTACCAAAGTGATCCCGGAGCGGAACACTGGACAGCGGTCAAGAATATCCTGAAGTACCTGAAAAGGACAAAGGACATGTTTCTCATATATGGAGGTGCCGAAGAGCTCGTCGTAAAGGGTTACGTCGACGCTAGCTTCGACACAGATCCGGACGACTCTAAGTCGCAAACCGGATACGTGTATATTTTGAATGGAGGGGCAGTCAGCTGGAGTAGCAGCAAGCAAAGCGTCGTGGCGGCATCTACATGTGAAGCGGAGTACATAGCTGCTTCGGAAGCAGCAAAGGAGGGAGTCTGGATGAAGGAGTTCATCACCGACCTAGGAGTGATTCCAAATGCGTCGGGCCGGATGACTCTACTCTGTGACAACACTGGAGCTATTGCCCTTGCGAAGGAGCCCAGGTTTCACAAGAAGACAAGACACATCAAGCGCCGCTTCAACTCCATCCGTGATTACATTCAGGAGGGAGACATAGATATTTGTAAAGTGCATACGGATCTGAATGTCGCAGATCCGTTGACTAAACCTCTCTCACGAGCAAAACATGATCAACACCAGAACGCTATGGGTGTTCGATTCATCACAATGTAACTAGATTATTGACTCTAGTGCAAGTGGGAGACTGTTGGAAATATGCCCTAGAGGCAATAATAAAATGGTTATTATTGTATTTCCTAGTTCATGATAATTGTCTATTATTCATGCTACAATTGTGTTAAACAGAAACCGTAATACATGTGTGAATACATAGACCATCACATGTCCCTAGTGAGCCTCTAGTTGGCTAGCTCGTTGATCAATAGATGGTCACGGTTTCATGACCATGGACATTGGATGTCGTTGATAACGGGATCACATCATTAGGAGAATGATGTGATGGACAAGACCCAATCCTAAGCATAGCACAAGATCGTGTAGTTCGTTTGCTAAAGCTTTTCAATGTCAAGTATCATTTCCTTAGACCATGAGATTGTGTAACTCCCGGATACCGTAGGAATGCTTTGGGTGTGCCAAACGTCACAACGTAACTGGGTGGCTATAAAGGTACGCTACGGGTATCTCCGAAAGTGTCTGTTGGGTTGACACGAATCAAGACTGGGATTTGTCACTCCGTGTGACGGAGAGGTATCTCTGGGCCCACTCGGTAAGACATCATCATAATGAGCTCAATGTGACTAAGGAGTTAGCCACGGGATGATGTGTTACGGAACGAGTAAAGAGACTTGCCGGTAACGAGATTGAACAAGGTATGGCGATACCGACGATCGAATCTCGGGCAAGTATCATACCGATAGACAAAGGGAATTGTATACGGGATTGATTGAATCCCTGACATCGTGGTTCATCCGATGAGATCATCGTGGAGTACGTGGGAGCCAACATGGGTATCCAGATCCCGCTGTTGGTTATTGGTCGGAGAGGTGTCTCGGTCATGTCTACGTGTCTCCCGAACCCGTAGGGTCTACACACTTAAGGTTCGATGACGCTAGGGTTATAGGGAAAAGGTATACGTGATTACCGAAGTTTGTTCGGAGTCCCGGATGAGATCCCGGACGTCACGAGGAGCTCCGGAATGGTCCGGAGGTAAAGATTGATATATAGGAAGTCCAGTTTTGGTCACCGGAAAGTTTTCGGGCTCATCGGTAGTGTACCGGGAGTGCCGGGAGGGTGCCGGAGGACCCCCGGGAGGGGTGTGACGACCAAAGGACCACATGGGCTGTTAGATAAAGTGTGCCAGCCCTTATTGGGCTGGGCAAGACTTTTTCTAAAGGCCCATGCGGCTGGAGATAAGGAGATAAGGCAAAAAGGATTTAAAAGGAGGAGATCCACCTCCCTTGTGGGAGGTGGACTCTCCCTTTAATTCAGCCGGCCATCTCCTCTTTGGAGTAGAGGCCAAGCCATCCCTCCACGTCCCTCCTCCTATATATACTTGAGGTTTTGGATGTTTTGAGACAGGATTTGATCTCTCTCTCTCACGGCGAAGCCCTACCTCTCTTCTTCCTCCTCCGCAGCGCTTAGGCGAAGCCCTGTCGGAATACCTTGCTACTCCACCACCACCACGCCGTCGTGCTGCTGTTGGAGCCCTTCCCCAACCTCTCCTTCCTCCTTGCTGGATCAAGGTGTTGGAGACGTCACCGGGCTGCACGTGTGTTGAACGCGGAGGTGCCGTCCGTTCGGCACTTGATCGGATCTACCGCGATCTGAATCGCTGCGAGTACGACTCCATCAACCGCGTTCTTGTAACGCTTCCGCTTAGCGATCTTCAAAGGTATGAAGATGCAATCTCTCCCCTCTCGTTGCTGGTTTCTCCATAGATAGATCTTGGTGAACGTAGGAAAATTTTGATTTACTACTACGTCTCCCAACACGCATGCCCCCAATTCAGACAACACAATAAGATTTCATTTCAGACATAAAAATGCTGACACATCATCAGCATGCCATTGCTAATATTTAGATGAATAACGAATAACAAGCTTTAGTTACCGATATTCCTACTAACCAACAATCATGGACTCATTCCCTTTCATATTACTACATCAATATAATCAACTCTTGTTTCTTCTTTAGTGAGCTACATGATTTTTTATTATACCCCCTTGAATACCTATCCTTTTTGGACTAGTCTTATAACTCGTGATCATTACCATTCCTATATATTATATACTCTCAAAAATATTTAAGTGAAGCAAGATAGTTCAATTATTTATACAAAATACGAATGCCTACGTGCTCTAAAAGATATAAGTGAAGCACTAGAGCAACCGCCTAGCTCAAGAGATATAAGTGAAGCATATATATTATTCTAGCAAATTATAATGATCACATGTCTCTATCAAATATTGTGTATAGTAAACAATTATTATGGAAAAACTAAAATAAAAAGGAAATATAACACACGACGCTCCAAGCAAAACACATATCATGTGATGCATAAAAATATAGCTCCAAGTGATATATGGATAGACTGGAGACGAAAGAGGGGATGGCTTTCAAAGGTTAGACGCTTGGGTATTCCTTGAATATTACCTTAGGGTTCCTTGGGCATCCCCAATCTTAGGGTCTTGCCACAACTTATTTCTTCATCCATTGTTTTTTCACCCAAAACTTCAAAACTTCAGCACACAAAACTCAACAAAACCTCATGAGATCTGTTAGTACAATAAACATATCAAATACTTTAGGTATTGTTATGAAGTGATTAATATTTCATTATTGCATAATAGGTATTGTATTCCAACATCTCCATGGCCTATCCCTCCCCCATACAATCCACAACATCATCAAAACAAGCGAACTATGCAAGTAAAAATAGAATCTGTCTAAAATAGAACAATTTGTAATGATCTCTATTAAAACCATACTTATGTAACTCCAAAATTCCAAAAAATTAGGAAAACCTTTACAATTTTTATACAAGTATTTTATACAAAAGTCAGATCAAAAAGACGTTCCAGTAAAATCAGAGAAATTCTGCACTCGACGCAAAAGTTTCTGTTTTTGCACCGTATCAATTCTACTATCTTCCAAATCATCCCAAAGGCTTTACTTGGCACAAACACTAATTTAAACACAAACACAATCATTACAGTATCAATAATCATGTCAACACACCAAAATAGAAAGTAAAACAAAAAAGTAAAGATAACTATTGGGTTGCCTCCCAACAAGTGCTATTGTTTTATGCCCCTAGCTAGGCATAATGCATAGTATGAAGTATTATCATCCTTAAAATGTATTCCATTGGTGGCCCTCATAATAGATTCATAAGTTGGTTTAATATTATTTCTTAGGAAGTGCTCCATCCCTTTCTGTAATGGGAATTGTAATCTTATATTACCTTCTTTCATGTCAATAATAGCACCTATAGTTCGTAAGAAAGGCCTACCAAGTATAATAGGACAAGACGAATCGCATTCAATATAAAGCACAATGAAATCCATGGTCACATGATTTCTAATAGAAATAATAAGAGCATCATTTATTCTACCCAATGGTTTCTTAAGAGTGGAATCCGCTAAATGCAAGTTGAGGGAACATTCATTTATCTCGGTGAGACCTAGCACATCACATAAAGATTTCGGTATTGTAGAAACACTAGCACCAAGGTCACACAAAGCATTGCAATCATAATCTTTAAGATTTTAATAGTAGGTTCCCATTCATCATGTAACTTTCTAAGTATTTAAACCTCTAACTCAAGTTTATCCTCATGAGCTTTTATCATAGCTTCTTTGATATGTTTAGTAAAAGCTTTATTTTGTTCATAGGCATTAGGTGAGATAATCATGGATTTTAACAATGAAATAAATTCAAATAAATACCAACTTTCATAACTAAAGTCCTTGTAATCCAAAGTAGCGGGTACATCACTATTTAAAGTTTTGACCTCGTCAAACCCATCTTTTCCATTTTTATCAACAAGATCATCACCCTCCAAACAAACGGGACACATTATTGATAAAGTTGACTCATATCCAGTCCACTTATCATAAATTTTAAGATTGGTGAATAAATATTCAATAGGAGAGGCACCAATCATTTTAACATCTGCATCATAATTACGATAGAAACCGGGAGGAATCACTTTTTCTAGGAATTCTCGGTTAGCTCTCAACCTAGCGGTCCTCTCCTTACTTTCATAAACACACATTTGTATGGATTTAATAGATTAATTTATATCATGCTTGGGTTGCAAAGTTTTATTCTTAAGAGTTTTCACATCATGAGCAATCCTATCCATGTTTCTAGCCATATCGTCAACTTCATGTAGTTCGTCTTCTACCATAGTATTGATGATATTTGAAAACAAATAAATTATTTGATTGTGTTCTCAAGATCAGAGGGCAACCTACTATTATTATTGGAAGAATTATCAGAGGAATTACCATAAGAATTTCCATAATTATTAGGGGAAGTATTGGGATACGGTCTAGGATTGAAATTACCTCTATATGCATTGTTGTTGAAATTATTTCTAGAGACAATGTTCACATCAATAGCATCATTATTTTTCTCAACCAAAGTAGATAGAGTTACATCATTAGGATCAAGTTGAGCATTCCTATTTGAAAACATATTCATAAGAGAATCCAACTTATCACTCAAGGTAGTGATTTCTTCATCATAAATTGGCTTCATAACAGTTGGTGAATGTTTGATGTGCCATTGAGAATAATTTTTCATGATATTATACAGTAAGTTAGTAGATTATAGCAATGTAATCTCCATAAAGGTACCACCTATAGAAGAGTCTAGAAGATTTCTCGACACAAAGTTTAGTCCCGCATAGAAAATTTGTATTATCGTCCATAAATTTAAGCCATGAGTGGGACAATTTCTAATCATTAATTTCATTCTCTCCCATGCTTGTGAAATATGTTCTTTCTCATTACGTCTAAAATTCATAATTTTATTTCGAAGAGATATAATCTTAGCAGGAGGAAAACACTTGGAAATAAAAGCATCCTTACACTATTGCGAGGCCAGAATGAAACCCAAGTTTTAGCTTTATCTCTTAGTGAGAAAGGAAATAGTTTAAGTTTAACAATATCATTATCCATATCTTTTTTATTTTTCATATCACATAATTCAACGAAGGTATTAAGATGTGAAGCAGCGTCCTCATTATGACTTCCAGCAAATTGTTCTTTCATAACAAGATTCAACAAAGTGCTATTTATAAGAAAAGCTTCTGCAATAGTGTCGGATGGTACTGGAGTACTAATAAAATCATTATTAGTAGTATTTGAAAAGTCACAAAATTTGGTATTTTCTTAAGACATAGTGAAAAACCAAGTAAACTAGCAAGCAAACAAGTAAGCAAACAGGTAAACTAGATAAATAAGCAAACAAGCAAATAGAAATATATTTTTATTTTTATATAAAGTAAAATATAACAGCAACTAAAAAGTAGAATAGGTGAAAGATAATTTATGATTAGGGACCTGCCAAAAATTTGATGATGTCTCCCTGGCAATGGCGGCAGAAATTATTCTCGCTACTTGTGAGCTCCGTTGGGATTTTCACCGATGAGGAGAGGAGATGCATCATAGTAGAGATAAGTATTTCTCTAAGTGAGAACCAAGGTTATCGAACCAATAGGAGAACCAAGAAAACTCCCTTCGACAACACCTACACACACAAAACCAAACACTTGCACCTAATGCGGGCAACAGGGTTGTCAAGCCCCTTAAACTCGTTACTTGCAAGGATTAAATCTTGATAGAAATATATATTGTAAAGGAAAAATAAATAAAAGTAAATAAAATACAGCAAGGTATTCTTGGAGTTTCTGCATTTATGTTTAAGTAGACCCGAGGGCCATAGGTTCGCTAGAGGCTTCTCTCTCAAAAATAGTATACAATGGGTAGACAAATTACTATTAAGCAATTGACATAATTGTGCATAGTTATGACATGTTATTAATGACAATGATCATGTATATAGGCATCATGTCCATAAACAAGTAGACCAAAACGATTCTGCATCTACTACTATTACTCCACTTTGAGAGTGCTTCTATGCTTGCCTCTCTACGTATTAAGTTCATAACAAAAGAAGTAATGCTTGGAGCAAGGTGACATCATGTAGATAAAATAAGACAAGCAATATGCTCAGATCCCCTCATTTTATCCTTAATGTTAACAATACAAATATGTGTCTTGTCCCCTTCTGGCATGTGGATATAGAGCACTACAAGATTGAACCCACTACAACACATTCCCACTGAAGATAAATCAATCTAGTTGACCAAACCAAACCGGTCGATCGGAGAGAAATACAAAGCATAATAATCATGTATAATAGAATTTAGAAAATGCTCGATTACTTTCAATGAATAATCTGACCGTAAACCCACACTTCATCGGATACCAACAAACACATCGAAAAAGAAGATTGCATTGGATAGACCTCCACGAGAATCATGGTGAACTTTGTATTGAAGATCAAAGAGAAAGAAGAAGCCATCTAGGTACTAGCTATGGACATGTAAGTCTGTGGTGCACTACTCACACATCATCATGGAGGTGGCAACATTTATATAGGTGGCCTCCATGGTCGATTCCCCCAGCAGATTACCGAAAAGGGTCTCCAGATGGCCTCCCATCAGAATAGAGGCGTGCGGCGGCTGAAAAAGTGTTTCGGGTGGCTCTTTGTTGGTTTCCCGATTTTAGAGAATTTATGGAGGTGTAATTAGGTCGGATGGAGACATGAGGAACCCACAAGGCATCAGGGCGCACCTCCCCCTGGGCGCGCCTACTTCAGGAAGCTTCCTATGGCTTTTTTGTCTAGAAAATTTTTGTCAAAAAGTTTCATAACGTTTGGACTTCGTTTGGTACAGATTTCTTAGAAAACCAAAAACAGGCAAAACAACAACTGGCACCTAGCACTGGGTTAATAGGTTAGTTCCCAAAAAAGATATAAAATAGCATATAATTTCACCTAAAGTATCCTAGATTGATAATATAATAGAATGGAACAATAAAACATTATAGACACGTTGGAGACGTATCAAGGTCCAGCACACTCGTGTTTCATATTTTGTCTCACATACACTTCATTTCAACCTAGGGGAGGCTACTCCTAGACTTAGTTTGTTAACTTAAGAGAGGTGCTTAGGTTGATGAACCAATCTTTATGGAAGCAAATGTTTTTTATCACTTGTGTTGCTAATCCTTTGTGCTACAAAAAAATGAAAAACCCCAAAAGCATAAAAATAGTGTGTTTCCTTTTAGTTTGTTCAGCAGGTTCTATTGGAGGGAAACCACCGGACCACAACAAATGAGTTGTTGAAGCAAGGTCCATGTCCATTGAAGGAGAGGTCATTTGAACCTCAACGGTAAAATTGTCTAACCCTTGCTTTAACTTAAGCTTGGGGAGGTAGCCGCTTCTCGCACTCTCCTTTAAAAACTGCATTTTCTCTTTTCTTTTGTTATTTTCTTGAGTTTGGTATTGTAAAGTTCTAAGCTTGGTGAGGTTATGTTTACACGCGTAGGGTATTATGCAATGTTCATTATCATAGGGTTTTCGTGCGATCGTGTATCCCGCTGTTTTGACATGCTTTCTTTGCTTTAGTTTCACCTAGCATGATTAAATCTTGTGACCCTCTAAAATACATTGTCATGTTCTTTTATCCAAAAACAAATAAAGGAGTCCTTCAAACTATTGCCTTTATTTCACCTACTAACTTAAGTTGGGGAGTCTAGTTGTGATTAGAGTAGAGACTGAATAATTGTAGAGGCTTTTTGCTGGTGAACCCAACATCTTTGGTTGATCCGAGATGCGTAACGGGGTTATCCCTGCCAAAGTATCCCATCAGGGTACTTAGCTTTTGAGTCCTATGCAATATGACATCGTGATGCTCTTGTGTAGAGTTTGAGTTCTTTATGACTAATGCGAGTTCAAAGCCTTTGCACTTCTATGTCATATCATTTTGCTAGCCTCTATGTTACTCCACATTGCCCAATCTCACAATGGGACTTGGCGCATACTTTGCACATACATTCAAACCTATGGGATGACTTCATCTTGTCCTCCTACAAATAAAACACCCCATTTTCTGAAAACAACCATCATACCTACTTAACATGGCATTTTCATAGCCATTCCGATTATATTGCCATGCAACTTTCATCGTTACTATTCACATGACTTGAGCATTCATTGTCTTATTACTTTGGATGATCATATAGAGCTAACATGATATTTGTGGTGTAGCCACCGTTCATCATTGTTATACATGTTACGCTAGATCATTTCACATCCTGGTACACCGCCAGAGGCATTCATATGTAGTCATCTTTTCAGTTTATCGAGTTGTAAGTAAAGAAAAGTGTGATGATCATCATTATTAGATCGTGCCCCAGTGAGGAAAATAATAGTGGAGACTTATGAGTCCTAGGAAAAGTGGGGATGAGGTCCATGAGAGTGTTCTAAAAAGATGAAAACAAGGAGAAGAAAATAAGAAATAGAAAAAATGAGAGAAAAGGGGAGAAGGGGCATGCTACTATCCTTTTACCACACTTGTGCTTCAAAGTAGTACCATGTACTTCATATTGACAATTTTCATATACTTCATGATATGCTAGTGGGATCTTTACATTATAGAACTTGGTTTGTATATTGTGATGACGACCTTCCTCAAATGCTCGGGGTCTTCATGAGCAAGAAAGTTGGATGCACACCCATTAAGCTGCATTAGGAGGGATTTCATACACTTATATCTCTAGTGCATCCGTTGCATGGTGATCCCTAGTCCTTACGTTGACATCGATCATAAGGCCTTCTCCATTGCCTAATGGTCAGCTGCGTTGATGCAAGACTTTCTTTGTTTTTTGACTTCTCAAACCCCAATCATTATTCTATTTTCCCTTTAAGTGTGAGGCATAGGCTTGCGCTCAGCTCTGCATAGGTATTTGAGTGGTTGATTAACATAGACATACGATCTTGATATTGTACCTGGTAGGCCTCGGGTGATGTTTTTGAAGCGATCACTGATGCATGATCTCTTTTGTCTGTGATAGTAATTGCTATGTTCCCAACATATGCATTCTATCTAAACCTTTGGCAATGGGAATTTGGAATCCAAAAAATCATTTCCTCTCTCTTGACCTCCATGGCAATGGGACTAAGGGGATTGCAGGTATTACTCCCATGCTAGCTAACTCTTGCAAGCTTGCACGATAAACATGGATATCACTTTTGGACTTTGGTTTTCAATGTGTGCTTAGAGTTAGCAACAATGACCTTAGATAGTCAACCTTCTTACTCAAGTACAAGAAAAGTTTAATCTTGGAGAGGCTAATTGCTCCATATTTCACGCATCTTTAGAGCTCATTTGTTGCACATTATCTCCATATATCACATCATATCATGTTCCATTGAGCCAATAACATGTCCATATGCATGATTTCCAGTTTTTGTCCTTTTCACGGCGAGCGTTGCATAATCTTAATTTTTTAGTTTTTATAAGTTTTCTTTTTCTTTGTATGTCTTGTAGGTGAGATGGACTTTCCAAGTACTTAGCACGATGAAAGGAGTACAAACGATGGACACCAGGCCCCTGACTTAGGCATTTCGAAGGTGGAAAAAATCATTTTTCCAATGTTCTCCAAATTAAAATCTAAAACCGGAAATATATCGGCGTTGTTCATATGAATCCAACGAACCCACGAACATCAAATTCTGAGTTCGTATGAAGAAATGGTGAATGTTTTACCGAAAGTGGACAAAGCAAAAGACGGCCTTTTGAACGACCGTGCTTGGTCCTTTCGCCAGTCATTTGACATCCAAACAACACCGAAATTTGCCTCTCGTGACAGGATTCTTTGTATATTTCGTCCCCGTTTGTTCCCACGACTTCCTTGGTCCCCAAGGGTTGATTTGGGAGAGGATTGGGATCATCTAGAGCCCTTTGGATCAAAGGAAAGATGCCACATCAAGGAAGGAGGCATTGGGAGAGCTCTTATATAAACCCCTCCAACCCTAGCCGCCTCCATGATCCATCTTCATTCTCATATTCATCAAGCATCATCACCATGTCTAGACGCCGCCACATCAAGAACACCAAGGGAATAACCAAGAGGGAGACTGAAAGGGAGCCGCCACCAGCGGGTCACGGCCATATGTCGTCGCCGCTGCGCCATCACCACCATCATCCAGGGTCGTGCCGCCATCATATCACCCCTTCTTCCTCCCCCATCACATTCTCCGTGATGTGTTGTAATAAATCTTGAACCTATCTTTATGTGATGTTATTTGAGTTGTTGTTGGATATGGGTCGGTAGGTTAGTAAGTGGTTGTTTGATATGTTTCATCTATTTATGTGTATTGCTTCGTGTTTCTTATTTACCTATGTGGTAATTTAGTGATTGGAGACGTTCAATCGATCGGTGTAGTTGGATACATTCAAATCTTGGGCCACACATGAAGTAGATGGAGGATTTTGCAAACTAATAGACATGTGACGTGATAGGTGCAGATATCTTGAGGGGAACACAATTACTCTAGGAATCATGGTTGTCCATAGAACCTAATGCCTTCGTCCGGTCCTCAAACCATGAGGAACTTAATATCTTTGCGTTAGCTGCCTCAGGTATGGGACAAGAAGTAGGATGAATGAGTTATCTCAATACAGCATGTCTTGAGGGATAACATTATGTGAGGGGCCGCCCACCATCCATAGATTATCGTATCCTATGATGCAGGTACTTAGCCACCACATGGCATAATCGTAAGGCTGAACTCCATTCCTTGCTCATACTGAACGAGACCATACCTAGATGTCAACAATATCATCTAAAACATCACATACCTCTCTTAGTATATTTTCTTTGTTTAGTTAATTTACTTTTCCGTTCTCTATAGTATCTTGGTTTAATTCGCCCTCTTTACTATTTTTTTGTAGCCTACTTAAGTAAACTATTTCCACACTCTGATTAGTGACAACATATTTGCGGTGATCGTGGTACCATCCTATTCGCTCCATGTGGGATTGACAAACCTTACTTATCACGAAATGGCTACATAGCCATGTGGACTTGTAGGACATCACCTCACCTGGGTTATTCCTATGAACACGGTGACTTGCAAAAACGCCTTCAAACATATAATTAATGACCTTCTTGCAAAAGTACAGACTAGTCAAGATGTCGTCTCTCGACACCTCAAACTAATATGTGATCGATTTACTCATAATACAAAGCCTTCTCACAATTTTACTCCCTCGGATGAATATTATTTGTTGCCTAAACAGATCTATCTAGCATTGAAATATGAATCGAAGGGAGTACACCATTTTCAAAGATGTGTGACTAAAATACTCATTTCGTGAGAGTTAGAGCGTCTACAGCTCGACCCCTCAAACGCCCGCGCAGGTCGTCCGGTCTATGACAGGTCACGAAAAAACGACCCAGATGGGCCTCTCAAACTGGCCACAAACGCTCGGGCTGACCGACACCGCCCATATCTGGCCCAAATATGGGGCGGATATGGGGGAGCCCGAGCGCGCGCGGGCACACCCGCCATGTCCGCCTGACAGCGTGGCCCCATGCATACTCGTTGGGAAACCCGACGGCTCGACGAGCGCCTTGACCGTTTGTGTGGTGTGAACGCCACGTGACGTCCCTCCGGCTCCCCGCACGAGGTCGGGGTCGGCTATTTAAGTCGACCGGCGCCCCCCCCCCCCAGCCCTAGCACATCCGCCTCTTCCCTTTCTCCACCGCCACCCGAGCACATTCGCCTCCTCTCGCACTGCCCTCTCCGACAGGATGGTCCGCCGGCTCATCCGCAGCTCACGCAGGAGTGGCGTGTGCAATCGAGGCAGAGATCGAGGCTCGCCGCGTCACCCGCATCGTTGCGAGTCTTCCTCCGGACTCGTCGGAGACGGAGGAGGAGGACGAGGAGGAGCAGTATCCGGAGGCCATGGAGGAGGACATTCTGAAGCAGGGGGCTCCTGGCTTGAGCATGGCGGAGGCGGAGGCGGAGTTCGCCGCCGCCCAATCGGAGGAGATGGTGGAGCAGTAGGCCATCCCAGATTCCATCCGGGATGAGGCCGAGGTGCAGGCAAACATTCGGCTCATCCGGTAAAGACAGACGGAGGCCGACGCCCTCTTCGACGAGCTGGAGGCGGAAATCGAGGCGGAGGAGGCCGCAACAGAGCAGCCAGAGGCGCCGGAGGGGCCAGAGCTGCAGCAGGCGACCATTTATCCGCCGGAGGGGACGAAGATCGTCGACATCTCCGATGAGGAGTATATAGGTTCTACGTAGTACGTAGATTTTATATTTTGCATGCTTTTGTATGAAATTGAGGAATCAAATATGAGATTTCTAGATGTAGAATGCATTATTTGAGGCGTGACCAGTAAATGTCCGCGGACGCCCCCAGGAGCGTATTTGCAAGGTCCGGCTGTAGATGCTCTCATGTGACCAAGAGCTTATTTATCTCTTCTAAATTTTGGTAATTTTTGACTTATTTATGTGTACATTGAAAATTTTGATTTAGTTGAGGTTTGGTAACATTTGATTGGTATGGATAGGGAAGAAAAGGAAAGTTTTAATTTATAGTTGTGGTTTTGATAAGATTTAATTTGATTGCATTGAGTTAATGGAGGATCTGATTTTGGTAAGATTTGATTACATTAATAAATGACAAACAAAGAAAAATACTTACTTGATTTAGATTAAATTTCAAGGTGAGGAGGGGTTGTGTAGAGAGGAAAAAGCCAACGTAAGGGAAGACGAACCAACTCCCTTTAATATGAAGTTAAGATATGTTTGAATATAATAAACACATTTTTCCTTTGCTATAAGTCAAAAGGATATTTGACAATAATTTTTTGCAAAAAAAAAACTAAATTACAGTAATAGGCAGTTCGGTAACCAGCCAAGAAGCCAGCAATGTCGGGAGGTGGTTCGGCTGGAACTGCGGCTGCCTCTGCTTCATGCACGGCGTGGGTAGGTGGAGGTCAGCTGTGAGGCTACAAGATCCAACCGCTGGTTTCAGATGGACGGCGTGGATTGGACCTGACAGCAGGATCCTGCCACACAGAAACCGTTACCAACGCAGTGAGGATCCGGATCCAGCGAATGGACACCAAATTGCTTCCGGACGAAGGACCCAGTTCTTCCAGAACTCTCCATCCGATCGAGTCGGAGTAGGCATGTGCTGCGTCTACTCCCCCGCTACCGCCTCCACGACCTCGTCGCAGCGAGGTCAGATCGTGTCGTCGGATCGCCCGCCCCCCTACGCCGCCGACTCCCCGCTGCGCTCCGACGAGGGGTTCGACGGCAGGGCGGCCAATCGCTCTCGCGCGAGGCGCGGGCGCGGGCGCCGCGGCGGAGATGGCGAGCCCCCGCCGCTCTCCCCGACCCCGAGCGTCAACACCGACGGGAAATTCGATCGCGCCGCGGCCAAACGCTCCCGCGCGGGGTCCGGCGTCGCCGACGCGGCGGCCCAGGACTGCGGGGACCGCATCGGCGAACTCCCGGACGCGATCCTGCTGTGCATCCTCTCCTATCTCCCGCTCCGCGACGCCGCCCGTTCGACGGCGCTCTCCTCGCGATGGCGCCGCCTGTTCGACCAGTATCTCCTGGACTTCAACGCGTGCCAGCCTTTCCCGCCGGAGGCGGGCCGCGGGTGCGACTGGTTCATCCGCGCCGTCGACTCCATCCTCGCCTCGCGCCGCCACATCCGCATCCGCAGCTTCCGCTTCGTGATGTATGGGCAGGGATTCGTCAGTCGCATGGCCGTCGTCAGCGGCTGGTTCCCCGTCCTCGCGGGCTGCGGTGTCCGGGAAATCGACGTCGACATGCTGTACACAGCCCCGAAGCCGACCCTCCCAACGTCGCTCCTCAAGCTCGCCTCCCTGGAAACCCTAAGGGTATGCTTCTGCGACCTTCCCAAGGACGCAGAGGTGGACGCGCTGCGGCTCCCCGCCCTCAAGACGCTCCGCCTGTCGAATGTCCGGACCTCCCAGGATGCCCTGCAGGCGATGCTTGCTCATTGCCCATCGCTGGAGTGCGCAAAGCTCAAGAACATCACTGGGGCCAAGCAAATCCGTCTCCGGTCCAAGAGCCTGGTATGTCTGTACGGCGACTTCGCTGACATGAATGAGCTCGTTGTCGAGGACGCCCCGAGCCTTGAAGAACTGGTGGGCATCCATCTGCCGAGCAGCAGAGCGACGGTGAGAATTGTTTCCGCCCCCAAGCTGCAGGTGCTGGGATACTTGGGGAAGAACGTCCGGCCTCTCGTGATGCATGATACCGTTTTCGATGTAAATACTTTGCCTTTTCTTCTGTTTGTTGCCGCTAACACTCGGATGCTATTGCTCTGAAGTCTGAAAGTATCTTTGATTCCTATGATATGTTGCGGATATTGCAGGGAGGCATCTTGCAGTCCACTACCCTGATGTGCAGCGTGAAGACGTTGGCCATCCAAGTGCCATTCTCAGAGAAGGGACATACCATCTTCGTTGCTCAGTTGCTCAAATGCTTCCCATGTCTTGAGACTCTCCATGTCGAGGTAACCATTGCAGCGCAGCTCTCCATAGCCCCCAATCTATGTAGCTCTACCATGCGTTATCTGTTAATCACGTTCAGCGTTTGCAGGCAGACAGTCGATCAATTTCGCATCAGGTTACTCCTGAATCATGGGAAACGACATCTTCTATCCAGTGCATCGAACATTCCCTCAACAAATTGGTTTTCGAGAATTTTGGAGGGCAAATGTGCCAGTGGGGCTTTCTGACTTTTATGCTTGAGATGGCTAAAACTCTTAAGGTCATCGAGTTCTACTGTTTGAAAGGCGAAGAGTGTGCCAGTAGGCTGATACCGATTCTATGCAGCATAAACAGAGTCTGCATGGACATCAACTTCCTGTTCTTCACAAGTTGTGAGCCAGTCAATGGCATGTACTTGTGCCATTGCTGTCCCAGGCGGTGCCAGAATGAAAACAGAGTTTCGCTGTTGCCGCGGCCTGCGAAGCCCGCTGATGGATACTCTGAAGCACCAGAAACATAAATGGTTACTGCAATCTGAAAATATCTGCTGTCAACGGATGCGCGTAAGTTGTCATCTTGTGTCTGAATCCGAGAATTGTTCATTTAGTTTACTGGAACAAAACAAGAATCTGCAGACTGATTGGCTGTACTGTGGCAGGCTTGTTGACTGGAATTCTTTTTCCTAGAACACAATTAGCTGGACTTCTTGTTGGATGCGTATCGCTGGTTCTGTTTATAATACAATCAGAACATAATGGTTTAGCATGTGAGCAACTTTGATATTTTGCAATGTAGTTTAAATCATTTCCGAGATTAGAATTGTGTTGAAAGTACAACCATGGAAAAAAAAACTATGATTTTAGCTCCTGAGCTTGTCGCGTTGGTCAGATTTGGTCCCGGACTTTGGTTTATTGAACAAAAGACGCATCTAACTGTCGAACTGGAGAATGTGGTCTGGTTTTCGTCCCGGTTTGACAACTCTCTTTCTCAACTATTTTCTTTACAAAATTCCTATGGGCTGCAATATACAAACCGAGCTCCATGGAAAAAGCAATCCTAATTATACGTAATTCCTTTGAATCAAAAGACATCCTTCATGTTTTTCTTTCGTTCTTCTTTTTAAATCTTTGTATTACAAAGCGACCCTCTAATGTGAAAAAAATTGTGGTCTGGCATTCAAAGCTGTTTCAACAAAGCCATGCTGACGAGATTTTTATTGTTGATGGAAACTATACTAGTACTCCCTCATGAAACAGTGCCTATAATTTTTGAAATTCAAACAATGCAAACTTTGATCAAGTTTACGAGAAAACTATTGATATCTACAATGCCAAGTCTATACATTATGGGTTCGTTTTATGACTCATGAATTCATGATACATAGACTTGGCAATCTAGATATTTTTCTTGTAAAGTTGGACTTAAAAAAAACTATGGGATGCCTCACTCATTTAGATGGGAGTTAACAAAGTTTTATCTAACTCCACACCATTTGATTTTATGCGGACGGTCATGCAGATTTTTCTGTTTGATTAACCAAATGGTATAGGTGTTAGATTAGACTTTGCTAATTCTCAAAAATTAGCAATTTTGAAAAATTATAGGCACTGCATTATAGAACGGAGGGAGTGATGTGTATCTGAAGAGATTGGAGCCGGTCAGACTTCCTAGTGCTTGTGTAATCAGACTCTTTGATGGCGTTATCAGTCATCTCTGAAGATTCGTTGGCCTGCTCCGCATATGATCAACTTCCTTTGGATATTAAAGCCTTGATGGTTGAGCAGAAGTTTATTCCACATAAGCTTCAACAAGAACATATTAGAGTAGCAGATCGTTTCAAAAATTATAGCAGCACTAGTGTATGGCTATGTAGAGAACACCCATGTATCAAGGATATCTTGCCTCGGGATTGTAACTCTACTAGAAGCGAAACTGCACTTTGCTGAGCCGAGAAATTATCATGATGATCCGTGTTAGCGTGTTTCGAAAAGTACATTTTGGCCAGGAGTGTTTCATAATGACTGCTTGCAATCGACAAAGATATTCCTCAAGCACGGGGCAATAAAAAGAACATGAAAAGCAATGAATAAGTAATCCTTCATGTGTTGAAGTAGCACTTGTAGAATTTGAGCTTGTAGTAGCGGAGTCACCCTTCAAGAACTTTCTAGTTCTTCTTCTTGGGGACCCACATCAAGTTGATGGGTATCCTCGGTGTTAAAGTAGCACTTGTAGAATTTGAGCTTGTAGTAGCCTTGGGAACCTACTTCACCAAAGCTTGGGATTCATCTTCATAAGTCAAAGTCCTCTTGAAGCTTGTTCTTGCCCTTGAGCTTGGTGTCTTGTGCTGGAAGGTCATCTTGAGTGTTTGTCCCCTTGGAAAGAGTATTTTCATACTTCTCCTTTTGAGGAACAAACTTGGGCTCAGGATATTGACCTTCTTCCCATTCAACTCCATTAGTGTTGAAGTAGCCAACACCATGATTCTTCCGGTATCCTCCGTGCTTGCATACAATCTCCTCAAATTGTTTGCGCCCGGCAAGACCCTTGTAGATACCTTTCTCTATAATTCCTTTCAATAAAGCATTTTCTTGCTCAAGTGTAACTTGGCTAAGAGAATCATCATTACTGGAATCAATAGAACTACTAGGAGCAACATCATTGGGTTTAGCATTTTTATTGTTGCTACTAGATGAAGAACCTTTCTTGCCTTTGTTACTAGTTTCTTATATTTGACTTGTGGCATGAATGTAGACAAGAGTAGCCGTTTGGCAAGATAAGATGAAGTCGTCTTCGGAGATTGTCATTGATAGCTTTAAGAAATTCATGTTCTTGCTTCAAATTGAGCTTCTCGAAGCGTAGCTTCTCATGAGTTCTTACAAGCTCTCTATGATCTTCAAGAGTAGATTCATGGGCTAAATTAAGAGTGTTAAGTTCTTTAGTTAGTTCTTCTATTTTCATCTTATCATCGTCAATTGACCTATCTTGACTAGAATGAGAATTATCAAGTTCATTTTGACTATCATTACTAGATTTGTCACATAGCAAGTCATTATCCCAAAGCAAATCATCTTCATCACTATCGAAATCAAGATGTGTGATACCTTGGGGCCTTTAGCCATGAAGCAACTTCCACTCCCTTCGTTTGGCGAATCAAATAGATCATAGGATTTGGTTGTCACTAGTGCAATTCCGGCAACACCTTCATCTTGACTATAGTCAGAGTTGGAGTGATAGCTTCTCTCAGAGTGGTTGTCGGAGTCAGAGCCGGAAACCCATTCACCAACATGAGCTTGATATTTTCTTCTTGAGTAGCTCTTGGTGTACTTGTCCTTCTTCTCCGAGTCCCTACTTCTCCTTGAGGGTCTTCATTCATAACGATCATCTCTACTCCTTCTCTCTCTTCGAGGTGATTCATCTCTCGAGCTTCGTCTTCTTGGTGACTCTTCTCTTCGTTTGTAGGGAGCCGTGCACTCATTGGAGTAGTGTTCCGGCTTCCCACAATTGTAGCATTTTCGATCATGACTTGACGAACGCTTCTCTTCATGTCTTGAGTTGGAGCTTCGATCTTTGCTTCTATTCTTGTAGAACTTGTTGAATTTCTTGACCATGAGGCTTATCTCTTCATTTGTGACAAGGTTGTCGCTTGAGGTAGCGGGAGCATCACTTTTGGCTTTGTAAGCACCGCTAGACTTGTGGTGAAGCTCTTCTTTGTCTTTGAGTGTCATCTCATGAGCAACAACTCTACCAATCACTTCCGTCGGTTTGATATCTTTGTATTTGGGCATCATTTGGATCAATGTGCAAATGGTGTCATATCGATCATCCAAAGCTCGAAGTATCTTCTTGACGATGAATTTATCTGTCATTTCTTTGCTTCCTAAGCTGGCAATCTCATTTGTGATGAGAGCTAGCCTAGAGTACATCTCAGCGACTCCTTCACCATCCTTCATCTTGAACTTATCAAGCTGACCTTGAAGAACATCTAACTTGGATTCTCTCACGGACTCAGTTCCTTCATGCATATCAACCAAAAGTATCCCAAATCTCTTATGCGTGTTCAAGACGGCTGATTTAGTTGAATTCTTCGGGGCATAGGCAGTTGAAGAGATGTCACATGCTTGAGCACTGTGTTGCAACATCTTCAATTCATCCGCAGTCACTTCACGATCGGGTTCCTTTCCTTCCGCAAAGAATTCACCTTGCAAGCCAACACGAACAACAGCCCAAACGGCAGGATTATGACCAAGCAAATGCATTTTAATTTTGTGCTTCCAACTAGCAAAATTTGTGCCATCAAAGTATGGACCTCTACGGTGATAATTACCCTCACTAGATGCCATACTTCTCCTTAGTTATGAAACCAATGAAATGGAGACCAAAGTTCTGATACCACTTGTAGGATCGAAAGTATGTCTAGAGGGGGTGATTAGACTACTTGACCAATTAAAACTATGATTTTCCCCAATTTTAATTCTTGCCAAGTTTTAGCATGCATAGCATATCAAGTACACCCTACACATGCAAGTAGAAGAGTATAGCAGCAGAAAGTAACAACAAGCATGAGTAAAAAGGGATAGGGTAGGAAGATCAAACGCAATTGTAGACACGATGATTTTTCCCGTGGTTCCGATAGGTGGCGCTATCGTACATCCACGTTTATGGAGTCTTCAACCCACGAAGGGTAACGGTCGCGAGAGTCCACGGAGGACTCCACCCATAAGGGTCCACGAAGTAGCAACCTTGACTATTCCATACGGCTTCCGTCCACGAAGGACTAGCCTCACTACGGGTAGATCTTCACGAAGTAGGCGATCTCCTTGCCCTTACGAACTTCTTGGTTCACTCCACAACATGAAGTAGGAGGCTCCCAAGCGACACCTAACCAATCTAGGAGGCACCACCCTCCAAAAGGTAATAGGCTCGGTAATGACGATGAACTCCTTGCTCTTGTGCTGCAAGATGATAGAATCCTCAACACACAATCACTCTCTCACAAATTTGGCTTGATGGAAGAGATGGGATTGGTGGAAATCAACTTGGGGAGGCTAGAAATAAAGATCCATATGGTTGGAGTGGAAGATCTTGATCTCAACACAAGGGGAGGTGGTTCTCTCTTAGAAAACTGATAGGATAGGTATGAAATAGTTCTGAGTGCTTCTCTTGAGAGTGAGTGGTGGTGGAGGGGTATATATAGGCATCCCCAAAAATCCAACCGTTACACACAAACTGATCAACTCGGTGACACCGATGTGTTAATCTCGATGGTACCGAAGTGATCAAAACGTGGCAACTTTTGAATCTCGGTGAGACTGGTATAGGAATCTCGGCTGCACCGACAAGGTGACCAACAGTCAGAATTGCCAAACTCGGCGATGCCGATTCAACATTCTTGGATGGACTGGAAATGTGAACTTGCGTTACAGAAAGTTGGCAGCCCAACACGGTGGCACCGAAAGCAGTGTCGGCTGCACCGAAGGGTTAGGGTTTGGCTGAGTCTGTCTAGGGTTTGGAATCGGTGGCACTGGGATAGGAATGTTGGTTGCACCAATTTTGAATGTTTGGCTATAGACTGACTTTGGTGGGAGAGCTTGCGGATGTTTTTGGTGACTATCACTTGTGCACGTATGAGCATTTTGTTCACCAACAAAACATTACCCTCTTTTAACAGTATTGGCTTTCCTATGGACTCAAAGTGATTTCTCACAAATGTAAAATGTAGAGTCCTCTTTCTTGAAGCTTGGCCAACCTATTTCCTTGCATCTTAGGGTAATTCCACAATCTCCACAATCCTTTTGTCATTCCTATCACTAAAATATAATTGGTGGAAACATTAGTTCAATGACTTATATGTTGTTATTAATTACCAAAACCACCATGGAAGCAAATGTGCTTTCATCATCTCCTCTCTTCTTCTTCTTCTTTTCTTTTGCTTCTTTCTTACTTCTGTTTGGTTTTTTTTTGGCTTGTAGTAGGCAACCGAGTTTGGTGTAGGGCTCCTCTTGCCATCATCAGTTGATGTCTCCTCCTCATCATCATCATCATCCAAATCAATAGTACCCTTTCTTTTCTCTTGGTCTTCACGGGGCTTCCATTTCTCTACATCCTTCAACACTTCGTAGCAATGGGACAACACAAATGCTCTCCTTTTCTTGATCTTCCCTTTCTTGTTCTTATTCTCTTCTCCTCGAAATAGGTTTTGTGCAATAGTGAGTTAGAAACAAAAGAAAAAGTTAGCACTTGAAACACGATACAAGCATGAACATGGAACACAAATAAATTTCACTTACCTTGTCTCTATTATTAGTGCCATTTGGGTTTATGTTGTCAATCGACTTCATTGCCGCAGCGCACCTTTGACAATCTTTGTTGATTGTCAACCACCGGGAGCGAGAAGATCTATTGGTTCGCTCAATCCCACTATTGTTTTGCTCATCAAAGTGTTCCTTGTTCCTGTCCCAATATGTATATCTACTTTGGTCCCATCCAACGGTTGCATCCATAGACACATCCAACCATGCCTCGCATAGCAAGATATCTTCGTCGGTGGTGTAGTTGCCCGCTCTTCCTTTTGGTGTCCTGACGATATCCTCACCATCCTCATCCATCCCATAATCATGATCAGCTCCATGCATTTCATTGGTTTGAGACCAATGAGAATTCTTGGAGCCAACACCCATAGTTGACATATATGTGTCATTATCAAAACTACAAAGCATGTACAAAAAAACTGAGCTATCCATTTTTATATAAAAAACAACAACAAAATAAAGGGTGAAAGTATACCTTGTGGGCATTTCATCAAGCACCTTGACCGCGGTAGCCGCCGGCGGAACAAATTGCGAGCTCTCCGGTGCTTCTTCGGTGGGCGGAGCCGCGGCCGGACGCCTTGCAAGTTGAATTTTTTTCAAAACTAGTACGGATTTTGGACCAAATTTGAAAACAGCTAGAGGAGTTGAAAAAAATTCGAAATTAGTACCCTGTCGGCCAGCAGCAGGCCGAACAAGGGCCCGTCGGCCAGCACCAGGCCGAAGTGGTGCCTGTCGGCCAGCACCAGGCCGAAGTGGTGCCTGTCGGCCAGCACCCGGCCGAAGAGCCCCCTGTCGGCCAGAGGAGGGCCGAAGATCCTCATGTGGGCCAGAGGGCGGCCGAAGGGCCACCTGTCGGCCAGAGGGAGGCCGATGGGCCCCTGGATAAGGCCCAGGGCTTCTTTTCTTCCTACTCCGACCACTTGTTTCACCCTCCCCCGTCTAGTAGCCTGCCCCTCTCCACCTCTCACTCTCGTTGCTCTCCGGTGCTTCCACCGCCTCGCCGATCTCTTTGCTCGACCACCCATGTTGTTATCGTACCCGCGTAAACAATAGATCAGGGCGCTCTCTACCGGCCTACAGTATTTTTTTGGCTTCGAACTCAATCGAATGAGAATTCTGAAGTCGGTAGTGGATTTAGTTCTTATTGGTCACCGTCCGTCTGCAGGTAAATGGCTTGCCCATTTTGCCGAGATCCAGGTGGCCCTTGTGTTGTCATTGATTCCGATGCGTCTGTATTTACTATGGTGCTGGATCGTCGATGTTCAAGACGTGTTGTAAGATTCTATGTCTTGATTATCTGACTGTGGCATATTCAAATGCCTTTGTTTATATGATTATGATGTTTGCTTCCATTCTTGTTGTAGTATGTTCCGTGCAGTGTTAGATCACATCTTGCTTGGTACATTGAGGAGTGCAGAGCTTTAGCTATTCGGAGAGGTGACACAGATATTGATCTTGCTCTGCACAATAGTGAGGGTAACTTATACCATGTTATATTTACACATGGTAGGATGAGCAGTAAATTCCATGGTCCTTCGTGGGAGGAACTTGTGACTAATTATGGTCTCCGCCGTAGTGACATGATGACTGTTATGCTTGAGCACTATGGAACTTATATTAGTGTCAAATTTCATCGGGATGGTGTTATGTTGTTTCCTTTACCCCATGTTGGTAAGATATTTGTTTTTGACTGATTTTCACATCTGTTTCAGCTTATACGTTTTGTTGTTCATCTGAGTTAGTGAAATCATTTTTTTGTAGCTCTTGAGGATCTGAGTGAAACTCAGAGGGAACTTGTTGACAACTATTTTTATAGTCGTGGTGTCACTCTGAATTATCATCAAATGTATGTCATGTCACGGCAGCTCTTTGATGACAACTACATACTGTGTACTCCTTTTGTTCATAGGATGGATCGCATGAATGTTATCTCTCGTGCAATGCCGATCAATCGTGCATCTACAGTGGTCACGTGGTTTTCTGTGAACATTGTCTTGCCAAACAACCACATAATATATGCCTCTAGGGACCGGTCAATCTGTGCCTCTGACAACTAAAAAGTGGGATATCCTAAGGCGACAATGTGAAACTAGCTCAACCACCTGAAAAGAGGCCCGTGCCGATCGTTCTCTAGTGTCTTGGTAGTTGGCACCGCAGCCAGAAAACGGGAATGCATAGATGCTAGGCAATCAGTTTCTACCTCTAAAGGTCCTATGGCAGCACCGGCCAGAGGTAATCCCAACAAGTAGGACACATCCTGTAAAGTAGGAGCTATCTCTCCCCAAGGAAAGTGAAACGTATGTGTCTCTGGTCTCCATCTATCTACCAAGCAGCTAAGGAGTGACCTGTCGTAAGAGAAGCGTGATACTTGCCTCTTGTGTAACTGCATTGGTTCACCTGCGTCATCCAAGTCTGGGTGATCAACCCACTCATTCAATGTACCCTCAACCAGTCATGCCAGGGGTAATAGTCCAGCCCAATTCAACCTACAAAATAAACAGAATGTAGATTACAATTAGCTTCTATCAAAGCGATGTCAAACATAGTAAGTGATTATACCGACACATACCTATCCATCCATGAAGGGTGTATCATCCAGTTAGACTTTGGGGTGCGAGTGATCAACATGTCTAAGTTCGTGCTCGATTCCGTAAGCGCGCCTCGGTGACCTCTATCGATATTGCCATTAAGCATCGGATATGAAGCCATATCTGCAATTAGAACATAGTCCACACATATTACAAATAAAAACTTACATGTTTGCATATTACAAATAAAAACATAGTCTCACATATAACAAATAAAAACTTAGTCTCACATATTACACATTAAAGCGTAGTCTCACATATTACACATAAAAACATAGTGCACACATATTACAAATAAAAACGTAGTCCGGCATATTACAAATAAAAACATAGTCTGACATATTATGCAGCTTCAGAGTTATTTATTCCTCGTCCGCCCATTCGGCCTCGAGAGCCTCGTCCACCACAACTCCCAGGACCACCTCTTGCAACTGTTGCTGCAGTCGTCGATGTGGAAGCACCGTCTTTCTTCAGGTTGGGGCAATATTTCATCCTATCCCCATAAGCCACGCAGAGCAAACATTGTCTGGTTGCTCCACCAGCTTCAGATTGGTCCATATCGTTTCGTATGCACTTTACCTTAGGCCTGCCCCTGCTAGTTCGCCGTAGTGCAGGATCCAGGATGTATACTCTCTCACCATCGTTTACCTTGTTAAAATTGCCGACGACTCTAAACCCTGTCATCTCACCTGTCCAGACATTGAGTACTGCCCCCTTTGAATAGTACGGAGACACGAAGGAGATAGCGTCCAACTGAATCTGGCCATAGGCAGCCAACACATGTGAGCAAGGCAGGTGCAATAACTTCGGTTTGTTGCATGTACACTCACAAGTTGGATAAAATTCTACTCCAATTGTAACCTCATGTGTCTTCACCTCATTTGCAGAACAAAAACCATCAGTAGGAAGCTGAATCTCATACCTCCTTTCCTGATTACCTATGAGTGTGACAGTGTGCTTTTTTGCTTTCTTTATCTTCTCAGCCATGTACTCCATGACACGGCTACAATAAGGAGTGTTCTGATTATCTGCAATATACTTCTTTGCTAACTCGTGCCTTTCTCTGAAATATATCACAGTGCCATGGAATACACGCTCCACAATAGCTGTCAGTGGCAATGCTCTATTCCCTCTGAGTACAAAGTTATAGATCTCTGCAAGATTGGTTGTCATGTGGCCATACCTAGCTCCATGGGTGTCATGCAGCAAAGACCAATAGCTGTCAGTGGCAATACTTCTTTGCTAACTCGTGCCTTTCTCTGAAATATCTCACAGTGCCATGGAATACACGCTCCACAATAGCTGTCAGTGGCAATGCTCTATTCCCTCTGAGTACAAAGTTATAGATCTCTGCAAGATTGGTTGTCATGTGGCCATACCTAGCTCCATGGGTGTCATGCAGCAAAGACCAATTCACTGGAGGCTCTTTCTCTATCCACTCAGAAAAATTCTTTATTGCCCTGCCCTTCTTTCTCTTCGTATTAGGAGGGTCAATTGCTGGCAAGTCACAAAGACCAACTGGCTCCTCAAGCTCCGCAATGAGTGTTGTTAATTTAACCTGGTCTTTCTCCATTTTCTTCGTAGCAAGGACCTGCTTCTTAGTGAACTCATCAAGTTTTGACCAAATAAAATCGTATTTGCGCCGCTGGTTCTGCTTGCATAACTTCTTGAACAAGTTCATCAACCGTTTGTTTTTGAACTGTGAGAAAAAATTAGCACCCAGATGGCGCATGCACCACCGACTTTGCAAGTCCTTCCAAGGTGTTGGCTCGTTAGCAGTTGGATTACTCAGTGTCTTCACGACCTTCAATATACCGGGATGTCTGTCATGAATGAGACACACATTTGGTCGGTCCTTCACGATCGCAATTTTAACTTGCCGGAAGAACCATACCCAGCTTGAAAAGTTCTCACCCTCCACAAATGCCATGGCTAGTGGGATGATTTGGTTGTTCCCATCCACACCAATAGCAGTCAGGATTTGCCCTTTGTACTGACCAGTCAGGAATGTACCATCCACAAACATCACAAGAGGACAATGCCTGAAAGCTTCGATGCACATACCGAAAGAGAAGAATACTCGTTTCAACACCTTGTAATCTGGTATACTATCCAACCTCGTGTGCTGAATGTTAACATAAGTGCCGGGATTTCTCTCCTTCAATACGTCAAGGAGACGGACACCATTATCATAGGAGTCGAAGAACATCCCAAACCTCTCCTCCATAGCCTTCTGCTTAGCCCTCCAAGCCTTCCCATATGGAATGTCATACTTCCATCTGACCTTCACTGCTGTCTGGATGTGTTTTGCTTCCATATCTTTCTTCGTCACTATCTCGGTATACATGAGTTACACTATGAGAGTTGAAGTAAGGTTTGGATGACGAACCAACATGTTTTTCCTAACACAATTATGCGGGACAACATTTGTCACAACCCAGTGGATGTTATACTTTGGCACGTGGGCGTGCACCTTCGCAAGACAACCTTATTCAACACACTTCACGGTATATTTCGTTGGACTAGATATGTGTGTCCGGAAAACCCTCTGGGTAGACATAGCCCACTTTATCACCGCATACTTCATTTTCTTTTTTGTGTCAAACATAGCCCCGATCTGGACTTGGTTCAGATTATATTGCCATGGAGTCTCATGGCCATCGTTGACAGTAAAGCATGCGGATATGTCCTGCTCCCATGCAACAGGAATTGGTACCTCCTCCTCATCCTCGGAATTTTCAGAATCAAGTTCCTCTGAAATCACATCCTCGTCCTCGTCCTCCATCACCCTCTGCATTTCATCGCATTCCTCATCCCCATCAGCAACACCAGAGGCAGCTAATACTATCGACTGAATACTCTGACCAGCAGCATGACCATTATCATTGTGTGGCATATAATCTGACTCTTTCTCGGCTTGGCTAGCATTCACATCCGGTGGCTGTGAGCCGGATACATAAATCTCGTTAGCCACTTGACTACTCTGGCCTGGTTCATACCCCACGATGGGTGGTATGATATTCTCCTCCTTCGTCACTGGTTGCACTAGGGCAGACGAATGGATTCTTCGGTCTCTGCAACGACTTAACAGAGACAACCAGTGATGGCTCCTATCTATCGGAATCAAATCTCACTTCACATTTTTACAGGATTTGGTCCACACGACATGAATACTGACGGAACAAACTTCAGGATCCAGGCCAAAACTAGTTGTCAACCAGTGCTTCAACTGCCTAATGTTCGGTCTGTCCGGGTCTAAAAGTGTCATCTCGCCTCTTTTAAACTCGCTAAGATCAACCCCCAACTCATTATATCGAACATTACCAGGGTCGTAAAACACAACAAAATTTACGGATTCAGACATTTTAACCTGTCAGTCATTGCCAACTTCTCATTATTCGCAACGAATAAATCTATACTAAAATAAAACGTACACTAAAATATACCCACGTATTCTAAATAAATCAACACTAAAATTAACTCACAAAAATAAACCGACACTAATATGACTACACTAACTAAACCTACGCTCGGAAAACATACACTAAAATCCCTACACTAATAAAAATAACTATACTAATAAAAGTAACCTAAAATAACCACACTACTAAAAATAACCTAAACTAATTTTACGTACATTCAAAAAACTAACAAAAAATTAACCAAACTAACAGGAAAAAAATATACATTTGACGCGTGAGTGTCCTTCTTCCTCTTCACCTTCTTCTTCCTCTCCACCACTCCATCTTCTCACCATTCACACATCCATCACCACACCATTTCTCCTCCCCACGAACAAATCACTACCACGTTTCAAAAAATAAAACCGTAGGACTGAGGAGACGAAGACGATCTATTGATTCATCAGATTGAAACGGAAAATGGATGGAGGGAAAAGGAGATCAAGGGGGGATTTCGGCCAAGACCAACGAGAAAAGGAGGCAGGAGGAGGAAGAAGAGAGAGTTGGCCGCGTCGGCCTTATCTAGGGGCTCTTCGGCCTCCTGGCGGCTGACGAGAGCTCCTCGGCCTGGCGTGGGCCGACGGCCCGGCACTTCGGCATGGCGGCGGCCGATGGGCCCTTTTGGCCTGCACTAAGCCGATGGGTGGCCGGTTGGCCCAACTGAGGCCAACGGGGTGCTAGTTTCGTCATTTTTTCAAATGCTAATAGTGATTTCAAATTTGGTGCAAATTTAGTACTACTTCTTGAAAAAATTCTTGCAAGTTTCTTCTTTGCCCGCTTGGGCCGTCTGCTGCCTTCTTCTTTCGGGACGTCTTCGCCGTCGCAGTCGCCACATTCGATCGCGGGACGGGGGCCCGTGGCTTGACAGCGGGCGACGACACCCAGTGCGCCCGGTCGTGGCGCCACAAATAAGCCGCGCGCGAGGCCGCAGCTTGGAGGAGCAGGGCCGACAAAGCTTAACCCCGCGCTAGGATTTGCGACGGCGGCGGAGGCGGCGCGCGGGGGAGGGGAGGAGAAGGGACGGGGAGGGGTGAGGGGGATGTCGACGGCGCGCTCCATCGGGCAATTTCCCCGGTGGCGGTGCGGCCAGAGCGGGAGTGGTGTTGTACGCGCGCTTTTCGTTCAGTTACGCGCGCGAAAGCGAGCATCCGAAATAAGCAACGCGGGGTGGCGTTTTGTTCCGCACACGCTACCGACTTTCCAGTGCGTGCGATTTTTGCTCGTCCGCTGGAGCGACCGGCACAGGCGCACGCTAAAAACGATGTTTTTTCAACGCGCCGCCTGTCGGAGATGCTCTAAAATTATCCCACATTTTAAACAAAAAATCCTCTCAATTGGAGCAAATCCTGGATCGATGAAAATACACACACATGTCGCGCACAATAAGAATCAAATCAACAGAAAGAAAAAAAAAAGCGAGACAAAAAAATCACTTAGCTCTGGCTCTCTCCTTTCCCTTCTCGCTCACGAGAATCGCCGCCGTCTAGATCAAGAACTGCCCGGAGAGGAAGGAGAGTGGGTGAGAGGATGGAACACTCCTTGACATTTTAAATTGAGGAAAAACACTCACTTCGCTGGGCTGCTGGCATGCGGGACTGTGGACAAACATCGGCCCGCTAGCCCAGTATTGCGGGAAAAAAAAACTGGCTCGACCCTCCTCGCGCGGACCTGGACACTGGCCGCCGCGCGCGACAACTCAACGCGAGCGAGCGCGTGGGCGAGTTGAACAAGCTGCGCGAATCTTAAAGACAAAGAAAGATCCAACGGTTGAGGATTTAAATATGAGGCAGATGTGAAATAGCAAATTCGTTGTATTTATTATACCCCTCTCCTCAAAAACCCCAACTCCCCAATCGATCTACCACCGCGCCGCCGCAGCAATACCTAGGATCGCACAAAATTCACCGGAGATGGCGGCCACCGTCGGGGACGACCTCTTCCTCGACCGCCTCAGCGACCTCCCGGACATCATCCTGGTGACCATCCTCTCCCGCCTCGGCATGGAAGAAGCGGCGAGGTCTTCAATCCTCAGCTCCCGCTGGCGCCGCCTCTTCCCATCCACCCTCCTCGATTTCAAGGCCGGCAGTATTCGCCGCGACAAGGCCGTCGACGCCGTCACCTCCATCCTCGCCGCCCACCCCACCGAGCCCGTGCGCTCGTTCAGCACGTGCAGGCTCTCCTTCCGCCGCGAGGACGACGACGCCGTCGACGGCTGGCTCCGGGATCTGGCGAACCGCGGCATCGAAGAACTCAATCTCCACTTCAGCGAGAAACGGAAGCAGAAGGTCCCGGAATCCCTCTTCGCCTGCGCCTCCCTGAAGCGCCTCCACGGGATTAACGGCACCTTCCCGGACGTCACCGAGGCCGCCGCCGCATCCCTCGTCGCCCTCGCCGAGATCGACCTGTACGACGTCAAGATCTCCGAGGAGTCGCTGAACTCTCTGCTCTCGCACTGCACGTCGCTGGAGCACCTGAGGATCCAGTCCATCAGCAAATTCGACCGCCTCCATGTCCGGTCTCGGAGCCTCAAGGTCCTGAGCACCAGTGGCGACTTCAAGGAGCTCTTCATCGACGACGCTCCCAGCCTGGTTTGGGTGCTCGGCGGCTACATGGACATGAGAGCGACCAAAATCAAGATCGCGCACGCGCCGAAGCTGGAGTTCTTGGGCTACCTCGGCATGAACAACGACATTGAATTTGGAGACACCAAGTTCACCAAGTTCAGGGTAAGCCTACTAATGAAGCAACCAGAAATTGACCTTGCAATCTTCTTTCTGTAATACTGAACATTCACAAATTGATGCAAATCCAGAAAAAGAATATTCACGCTGACACCATTATGCCAAGCCTCAAGACACTAGCCGTCGAGCTGAGGCACACACCGGAGGGCTACGTCAATGAACATTACATCAATTGGTTTATGCAGCTGATCAAGGTGTTCCCTTGCTTGGAGACGATCTACATCAAGGTAAATCATTCTGTCAGCTCAGTGAATTTTTTTATATCAGATATCTACTCCATGATGTCCCTTGCATTGATAGACCACGCATGTTTGCCCAAATTCGCATTGGTGTATCCTGATTGAAATTTTTGTACCAGTCGGACTCTTGGTCCGAGGCTCGTGACGGCTCCCCGGGATCGTGGGACATCCTGGCATCCGTTCCTTGCATCGACAACCACCTCGAGAAGGTGGTGTTCGAAGTTTACCGAGGGCAGGAGTGGCAGCGGGACATGGCCAAGTTCCTTCACGGGAGGAGCAGGTTCCTCAAGACCATGGAGTTCCACTGCATGGACGATACTACAAGAGAGGATTATGGCAGGGCTCCTCCTGAACAATGGGTGAGGAAGCAGCAGGAGCTCTTGTGCCTCGACAGCCGGGCCGCGAGAGATGCTCGTTTCCTCTTCTTCAAGAGTCAGCTGGTGGTTAACCATCATGATATCTGCCATGACGAGTCGTACCAGAGGGATTATTATCGTGACATGTATAACATTTAATAAGGAGTCTGTTATGTGCATAGAGTTGGCACACTAAAGTTACACTCTTTATTGTGGTTTTCTTATAGCGACATTATTGTGAAAATTGAGAATTTGAGGTAGACTGTGTTTCTAGTTGTCAAATGTGGCTGGAGCATAAGGAGTTAGCTTACTTAAAATTTAGGATTCCCTATAATGTAGTTGCCCTGATAATTTTCAAGGAAGCGGTCAGTTTGGCTCATCGGTTTATGACTTTATTCAACCTCAACCCACCATAACTCCGCTGTCTGCCATTGCCTCTCATTCGCTCTAGGCTCGAGTTAGCATGAATCATGAAGAAATTGCTGAAAATTGACTGTGACTCAACCAAATTGGACCACTTGGGCTACAGAAAATCTGCATAAACTTGTATACGAGGCCCTCAGATATTATCAGCTTAGACATGAAGTTAAACTTTTTGAATCGTCATTCATCTCACCCGGAGCTTCACTCATTATTTTTCTATTGGCTGATTGTTTTCAAAAAGCATACCGTATTGGTGCGGTATCCTTCGCACATTGCCCCAGGGAGGCTAATAGACTGGCGCACTATCTTGCTAGACATAGTTTCAATTTAAATTTTACTTTTGTTTGGGAGGGCGATCCACCCAGCTTTTTACTTTCGTACATTGTGGATGATGTAACTCTGATTTGAGTTTAATAAAGTGAGACAAGTGGTTTTCTCCTCAAAAAAAAAAAACTTGCAGGCGTTTGTTCTTTCAGGGTAAAGTGTAACAGTTGGTGCAACAAATCACCCAGGACTTCATAGTGGCATGTTTCAGGTCGTGGTGATAGCAGTTGAGTAAACATATGATCTTCAGACATTCTCTTCGAAGAATCGAGGCAAGCGGCCGTCTTCTTCCACGTAGTACGTCTTGTCCTTGAAGGTTGCAATGCCCTCCTTCCCTGCACAAGTCAAGCAAAAGAACTGAGCCATGAAAAAGGAAAAGGAGTTGATCCATTCACAGCTGTTTTAATGCATGTAGCGGAAGAAACTCAGTGGATAATCAGCCGCGCTCACTTGATAGCTGGTCGGCTTCAGTAGATTTGAGCCTCGCCGCGAACCCGAGACCGCTGTAGTGGTAGATCATGGCCTTCTTTGCTTCCTCCGTGCTGTAGAAACAACAACAAAATGTCATCGATCACCTAAGAGAAGGCCGGGCGGCGCTGATGCCGTGCATTGTGCACCGTGGACGGACGTGAAAATGTTGCTTGCCACACAACTCACGACCAACCTTCCGATGACGGAGGCGAGCAGCCGGACGTCGTAGTCCACGGTGTCGGCGCAATCGGCGCGGCTGACGAAAACTATGTACACGTCGCGGTCGGAGGCGTGCTCGTCGGCGCCAGGGGCCAAGGCCGAGGGCGCGGCGGCTGGTGAGGAAAGGAGGGCGTCGGGGGTGAGCCGGGCCATGCCTGGCCGGGCCATGGCGGTGGGCACGGCGGCGGGTGAGGAGAGGAGGAAGAGGAGGAGGAGAAGGGACACCAAAGTGGAGGGAGCGGTCTCCATCGCTGCGTCCGACGCTGAAGAGAAGGGCTCTGTGGACTGCCTTGCAGCTGTTGCGATCTGGTTCAGGGGATATGTGAAGCTTCCGTTGCTTATATAGGGCCAAGGGTGCTAGCTAGTTAGAAATCTTGGTTATACTTCGAGCGTTTATTAGAGCTCATTAATGCAAGAGTTGAAGGTTAACTTCAGGGAGTTATGGACGCAATTCTAACTCCGGTTGATAACGTCGCAGACGTGTCTTTTGGGTGCATAAAGCATCTCTTTTCAGAGTTTTTATCATCGCAATAGGTTAACACACACATCTTCTCTGTCAAGGCTTTTCGGCCTATGTTGCAAAACGCTGAAAATTGTGGCAGGCCAAAAGTTGCATCCAAACAAGAATATGCTTCTTCTTTTTTAACCCAGGAATGGCATATCTTACTGCTGGAGAAGTATTGTAACAAGGGATCAAGTGATAAAAATGGCATTATACAGACAAAAGGAGACGACGAAAGTATAAACATATGGAGAGACTCATGGAAACCGTATACAGAATTAGAAAATTTGAAAAACAGGTTTCGAGGACAAATTATATAATGCAAAAGCTCGTCGGGGCATAGATCATTCGTACACAGGGACAGATCGTTCGTACGCAACGTAGATATATGTACACAAAAGCTCGCCGGAGCTACCCTACCCTAGAACTAGAGAAAATGGACCTCATCGGAGCTCTTAAGGTGCATTAGCTGACCAGCAGCAACACTCAATCGGAATCGGAGTCGGAGGTGAGGTCGACGAACATCCGCATCTGCTTAGCGGCCTCGTGGCGCCACTTCCTCCTCCTTGTTGCCGAACGCGGGGGCCGATGTGAGTCCCTGCTCATAGAGCACGACATCGATCTCCTCCTCCCTCCGGAGGCGTTGCCGCTCCTCTTCCTCCTCCCGCACAATACGCGCGAGCATCGCGGGCAAAATCGCGTCCGCCTCCTCCGGGGGGGAGGAAGTCCTCCAACCTGACGAAGCCACCGGTCCGACGCTCCGGCCCCGCTCGGGGTCGTCATCGCCATGGCGGCTGGAGTTCCCAATCACGCAGATTTGTAGGCAGGCGGCGGATTTGAGGCGTCGGCGACGAGAAATGCGGTGAGGAATGGGAATCTCACGATGGTGGAGGGATAGGGTTCGGGCCCCTATCGCACGTCGACCCGCAGATATGTTGTGCGAGGAGGCGTGTTTCCAGGCCATCATAAAACATTTACGGGCAGGGCTGAGTATATGGGGTCTGGTCTGGTCGAAAAAACGGCCCAAACCCGTATACTCACCGGAAATTTACAGTTCAAACGCTTTTAGGGGTCTGCTAGAGTTGTTCTAACAACCATGTCACCCAAGTGAGCTAAATGATGGATCCTATTTCAGAAACTTGTTTTTTTTGCGGTTGCCTATTGCAGGAACTTAGGATACCAGCTTCTCCAGCAGGTTTTCAATGAGGTATCCTACAAGTCATAATTCATGAAGACTTCGAAGATCTGCCAACATGACATTCTGCTAAAGAGGCACCGTTCTCCGTAAAAACTGTTAAGATTAACTACAAATATGTTGGGGAACGTCGCATGGGAAACAAAATTTTCCTACGCACACGCAAACCTATCCATGGTGATGAGCATCTACGAGAGGGAGAGTGGATCTACGTACCCTTGTAGATCGCTAAGCGGGAAGCGTTAAGAAACGCGGTTGGTGTAGTCGAACTTCTTCGCGATCCAAATCGCCGAGCGTCCCGCGATCCAATCACGAACCGTCCCGCGAACACATCATGATCCGTCCCGTGAACTCATCACGATCCGTCTCACGATCTTGATCACGATCTGTCCCGCGAACTCATCACGATCCGTTCCGTGATCACATCACGAACCGTCTCGCGATCTCGATCACGGTCCTTCCGATCTAGCGCCGAACGGACGGCACCTCCGCGTTCAGCACACGTGCAGCTTGATGACGATCTCCACCATCTTGATCCAGCAAGAGGAGGTGGAGAGGAGAGAGAGTTCACCGGCAGCGTGACGGCGCTCCGGTGATGGTGGTGGTGGAGCAATTCCGGCAGGGCTTCGCCTAAGCGCTGCAGAAATCCGATCTAGAGGAGAAACTGTGCACCGGTGAAACGGGTAGCACGTGGCCGGAAATTCTGTCCAAAAACCACCCAATCCACTAGTATATATAGGAGGAGAGGAGAGGAGAGGCAGCCAAGGCCTTTGGGTCGGCCGAAATAGGAGGTGGGAAGAAATCCTACTTCACCTCCAATCCTAGTTGGAGTAGGATTGCCTCCTATTGGCTGATTTTCCACTTTTTGCTTTAGGACTTTCTCTCCTGCGCCATGGGCCTTTGTGGCTGTTTTCCCAGCCCAATAAGGGCTGGTTATTATTCTCCCACAGCCCATGGACCTCTTGGGGTCGAAGTACCCCTCCCGGAGGTCCTCCGGTACACTACCGGCACTCCCGGTACAATACCGATACTCCCGGTACACTACCGATGAGCCCGAAACTTTTCCGGAAACCAAACTGGGACTTCCTATATATGAATCTTTACCTCCGGACCATTCCGGAGCTCCTCGTGACGTCCGGGATCTCATCCGGGACTCCGAACAACCTTCGGTCACCACCATACATAACTCTACACTACCGAAACGTCACCGAACCTTAAGTGTGCAGACCCTGCGGGTTCGAGAACTATGTAGACATGACCGAGACACCTCTACGGTCAATAACCAATGGCGGGACCTGGACGTCCACATTGGTTCCTACATATTCTACGAAGATCTTTATCGGTCGAACCTCTATGTCAAGGATTCAGTTAATCCCGTATAACGTCCCCTTTGTTCTTCGGTATGTTACTTGCCCGAGATTCGATCGTCGGTATCTCCATACCTAGTTCAACCTCGTTACTGGCAAGTCTCTTTACTCGTTCCGTAATACAAGATCCCGTGACTAACACTTAGCCACATTGCTTGCAAGGCTTGTTGTGATGTTGTATTACCGAGTGGGCCCTGAGATACCTCTCCGTCACACGGAGTAACAAATCCCAGTCTCGATCCATGCCAACTCAACAAACACCATCGGAGATACCTGTAGAGCACCTTTATAGTCACCCAGTTACGTTGCGACGTTTGATACACACAAGGCACTCCTCCGATATCCGTGAGTTGCATGATCTCATGGTCATAGGAACATATACTTGACATGCAGAAAACAGTAGCAATAAACTGACACGATCATATGCTATGTTTGTAGTTTGGGTCTTATCCATCACATCATTCTCCTAATGATGTGATCCCGTTATCAAATGACATCTCATGTCCATGGCTAGGAAACCTTAACCATCCTTTGATCAACGAGCTAGTCCATTAGAGGCATCCTAGGGACATGGTTTTGTCTATGTATCCACACATGCATTTAAGTCTCCGATCAATACAGTTATAGCATGGATAATAAACGATTATCATGAACAAGGAAATATGATAATAACTAATTTATTATTGCCTCTAGGGCATATTTCCAACAGTCTCCCACTTGCACTAGAGTCAATAATCTAGTTCACATCACCATGTGATTCGCATTGTTATGAATCTAACACCCAATGAGTTTTGGGGCTCGATCATGCTTTGCATGTGAGAGAGGTCTTATAGTCAACGGGTCTGCGATATTCAGATCCGTGTGTACTTTGCAAATCTCTATGTCAAACTGTAATCACTGCTACCACACTCCACTTGGTACTATTTCCAAATGGCTGCTCCACTATACGTATCCAGATTGCTACTACTAGTCATCCGGATAGGTGTTAAAGCTTGCATCGACGTAACTCTTTACGACGAACTCTTTATCACCTCCATAATCAAGAAACATTTCCTTAGTCCTCTGGTTACTAAGGATAATTCCGACCGCTGTCCAGTGATCCACTCCTGGACCACTCTTGTACCCCTTGACAGACTCGTGGCAAGGCACACATAGGTGCGGTACACAGCATGGCATAATATAGAGCCTATGGCTAAGGCATAGGGGACGACATTCATCCTTTCTCTTTCTTCTGCCGTTGTCGAGCTTTGAGTCTCACTCAACTTCACACCTTACAAATCAGACGAGAACTATTTCTCTGGCTGATCCATTTTGAACTCTTTCAAAATCTTGTCAAGGTATGCACTCATTGAAAGTCTCATCAAGCATCTTGATCTATCTCTATAGATTTTGATGCTCAACAATTAGGTAGCTTTATCCAGGTCTTCCTTAGAAAAACACTTTTCAAACAACCTTTTATGCCTTCCAGAAATTCTACATTATTTCCGATCAACAATATGTCAACCACATATACTTATCAGAAACTCTATAGTGCTCCCACTCACTTTATTGCAAATACAAGTTTCTCGTAAACTTTGTATAAACATCAAAAACTTTGATCACCTCATCAAAGTGTATATTCCAACTCCGAGATGCTTGCTTCAGTCCATGGAAGGATCACCAAAGCTTGCACACCTTTTAGCATCCTTAGGACTGACAAAACCTTCTGGTTGTATCACATACAACCTTTCCTCAAGTAAACCGTTAAGGAAATGATGTTTTGACATCCATCTGTCAGATTTCATAATTGAAAACGCAGCAACTGCTAACATAATTCCAACAGACTTTAGCACCACTACGAGTGAGAAAATCTCATCGTAGTCAACTCCTTGAACTTGTCACAAACTACTTTGCAACAAGTCGAGCTTTACAAATGGTGATATTTACCATCAGCGTCTGTCTTCATTTTTAAAGATCCATTTGTACTCAACGACCTGCCGTCCAACGAGCAAGTCTACCAAAGTCTATACTTGGTTTTCATACATGGATCCTATCTCGGATTTCATGGTCTCATCCATTTGTCGGAATCCGGGCCCATCATCGCTTCTCCATAGCTCGTAGGTTCATCGCTGTCCAACAACATGACCTTTAAGACAGGGTTGTTGTACCACTCAAGAGCAGTACACGTCCTTGTCGACCTACGAGGTTCGATAGTAACTTGATCCGAAGCTTCATGATCATCATCATTAACTTCTTTCTTCAACTAACATAGGCTTCACAGAAACAACTTTCTGCGCTGCGCTACTCTGATTGAAACAAGGTTCAATAACCTCATCAAGTTCTATCTTCCTCCCACTCAATTCTTTCGAGGGAAACCTTTTCTCAGGAAAGGATCCATTCCAGCAACAAACACTTTGCACTCGGATCTGAGATAGAAGGTATACCCAACTGTTCTTGGCGTATTCTATGAAGATGCATTTGTTCGCTTTGGGTTTGAGCTCATTAGGTGAAAACATTTTCCACACAAGCTTCGCAGCCCCAAACATCAAGAAATGACAGCTTTAGGTTTCTATCAAACCATAATTCACACGGTGTCATCTCAACGGATTTAGATGGTGCCCTATTTTAAAGTGAATGCGGTTGTCTCTAATGCATAACCCTAAAACGATAGTATTAAAACGATAAGAGACATCATAGTATGTGCTATATCAAATAAGGCATGACTACGACGTTCGGACACACCATCACACTATGGTGTTCCAGGTGGCGTGAGTTGTGAAACAACTTTCACATTGTCTAAATTTGTATGCCAAACTCGTAACCCAGATATTCACCTCCACGATCATATCGCAGAAATTTTTATCTTCTTGTCACGATGATCTTTAAACTTCACTCTGAACTTTGCTTTGAACCTTTCAAACAATTCAGACTTGTGTTTCATTAAGTAAATATACACTATATCTACTCAAATCATCAGTGAAGGTAAGAAAACAATGATATTCACTGCAAGCTATAAACACTCATTGGATCGTATACATCAACATGCATTGTTTCCAATAAGTCACTTGCCCGTTTCATCAAGCCAGAAAACGGGGTTTAGTCATCTTACCAAAAGGCATGGTCCGCATGTCTCAACCGATTCAAAATCGAATGAGTCCAAAGATCCATCAACATGGAGTTTCTTCATGCGCTTTATACCAATATGACATTTAGCGGCAGTGCCACAAGTATGTGGTACTATCATTATTAACTTTGCATCTTTTGGCATCATTGTTATGAACATGTGTATTACTATGATCAAGATTCAATGAACCACACTTACTAGGTGCATGACCATTGAAGGTATTTATTCATGTAAGCAGAATAACCATTATTCTCTAACTTGAATGAATAACCGTGTTGCAATAAACATGATCTAACCACGTTCATGCTTCAATGCAAAACACCAAATAAAATTTAGGTTCGTCACTAATCCCGAAGGTAGAGAGAGCGTGCGATGTTTGATCATATCAACCTTGGAAACATTTCCAACACACATCGTCACCTCACACTTAGCTAGTTCTCCATTTATTCCGTAGCTTTTATTTCGAGCAACCGAACCGGTATCCAATACCCAGGTGCTACTAGGAGTACTAGCAAGGTACACATCAATAACATGCATATCAAATATACTTCTGTCGACTTAGCCAGCCTTCTTATCTACCATGTATCCAGGGTTGTTCCGCTTCAGTGACCGTTCTCCTCATAATGGAAGCACTCAGTCTCGGGTTTAGGTTCAACTTTGGGCTGCTTCACTGGAGCAGCAACTGACTTGCCATCCATGAAGTTTCCCTACTTGCCCTTGCCCTTCTCGAAACTAGTGGTTTTTACTAACCATCAACACTTTGATGCTCCTTTTTGACTTCTACCTTCGCGGTGTCAAAACATCGCGAGAAGCTCAGGAATCATTTCTATCCCTGGCAATTTATAGTTCATCACCAAGTTCTAGTAGCTTAGTGATAGTGACTTGGAGAACTATATCAATCACTATCTTATCTGGAAGATCAACTCCCACTCGATTCAAGCGATTGTGGCACCTAGACAATCTAAGCACATGCTCAACTATTGAGCTATTCTCTTTCGTCTTGCAAGCAAAGAATCTTTGTTTGAGATCTCATATCTCATAACACGGGCACGAGCCTGAGATCACAATCTCAGCTCTTAGAACATCTCGTATGTTCCGTGACGTTCAAAACGTCTTGGAGCCTCAATTCTAAGTCGTAATGCATGACGCACTAAACTATCAAGTAGTCATCAGAACGTGCCTGTCAGATGTTCACAACATCTACAGACGACGCTAGAGGGGGTGGCGTACCGAACGGTGCATTAAGGACATAAGCCTTCTGTGCAGCAATGAGGACAATCCTCATATCACGGACCCAGTCCGCAATATTGCTACCATCATCTTTCAACTCTATTTCTCTAGGAACATATAAAAACACACGGGAGCTACAGTGCGAGCTAGTAATCTACAACATAATTTGCAAAGACACTACTGACTATGTTCATGATAATGAGTTCAATTAATCATATTACTTAAGAACTCCCACTCAAATTGACATCCCTCAGGTCATCTGAGTGTCACATGATCCAAATTCACCAACTCGAGTCCGATCATCACGTGAGTTGAGGTGGCTTCAATGGTGAACATCATTATGTTGATCATATCTACTATATGACTCATGCTCGACCTTTCGGTCTCTTGTGTTCCGAGGCCATGTCTGTACATGCTAGGCTCGTCAAGTTTAACCCGAGTGTTCCGCATGTGCAAATCTGTCTTGCACCCGTTGTATGTGAACGTAGAGTCTATCACACCCGATCATCACGTGGTGTCTCAACACGACGAACTTTCGCAACGGTGCACACTTGGGGAGAACACAATTTATCTTGAAATTAAGTGAGGGATCACCTTATAATGCTACCGTCGTCCTAAGCAAAACAAGGTGCATAAAAGGATTAACATCTCATGCAATTCATAAGTGACATGATATGGCCATCAACTTGTGTTTAAGATCTCCATCTTCGAAACACCGGCATGATCTCCATCGTCACCGGCACGACACCATGATCTCCATCAACGTGTCGCCATCGGGGTTGTCACGCCCTGCATGCTTCTACTACTATTGCTACCGTAGCGATAAAGTAAAGCATTACATAGCGCTTTAATGATTGACACGCAGGTCATACAATAATTAAAGACAACCCTATGGCTCCTGCCGGTTGCCGTAATCACCGACATGCAAGTCGTGATAATCTATACATCACATGATCATCTCATACATCACATATATCTCATCATGTAATTGGCCATATCATATCACAACATACCCTGCAAAAACAAGTTAGACGTCCTCTAATTGTTGTTGCATGTTTTACGTGGCTGCTACGGGTATCTAGCAAGAACAATTCTCACCTACGCAAAACCACAACGGTGATACACTAGTTTGCTTTTCAACCTTCTCAAGGACCGCCTTTGTCGGATCCGATCCAACTAGAGTAAGAGAAACTGTCACCCGCAAGCCAGCTAAGCAACAAGTTGCATCGCGGGAACCGGTCTCTCGTAAGCGTACGAGTAATGTTGGTCCGGGCCGCTTCATCTCACAATACCGCTGAACCAAAATCCGACCAAGGGAGGAAGCAATCTAAGCATCAACGCCCACAAACCTTTTGTGTTCTACTCGAGATCTCATCGAACCATCAACCTAGCTCATGATGCCACTGTTGGGGAACGTCGCATGGGAAACAAAATTTTCCTACGCACACGCAAACCTATCCATGGTGATGAGCATCTACGAGAGGGAGAGTGGATCTACGTACCCTTGTAGATCGCTAAGCGGGAAGCGTTAAGAAACGCGGTTGGTGTAGTCGAACTTCTTCGCGATCCAAATCGCCGAGCGTCCCGCGATCCAATCACGAACCGTCCCGCGAACACATCATGATCCGTCCCGTGAACTCATCACGATCCGTCTCACGATCTTGATCACGATCTGTCCCGCGAACTCATCACGATCCGTTCCGTGATCACATCACGAACCGTCTCGCGATCTCGATCACGGTCCTTCCGATCTAGCGCCGAACGGACGGCACCTCCGCGTTCAGCACACGTGCAGCTTGATGACGATCTCCACCATCTTGATCCAGCAAGAGGAGGTGGAGAGGAGAGAGAGTTCACCGGCAGCGTGACGGCGCTCCGGTGATGGTGGTGGTGGAGCAATTCCGGCAGGGCTTCGCCTAAGCGCTGCAGAAATCCGATCTAGAGGAGAAACTGTGCACCGGTGAAACGGGTAGCACGTGGCCGGAAATTCTGTCCAAAAACCACCCAATCCACTAGTATATATAGGAGGAGAGGAGAGGAGAGGCAGCCAAGGCCTTTGGGTCGGCCGAAATAGGAGGTGGGAAGAAATCCTACTTCACCTCCAATCCTAGTTGGAGTAGGATTGCCTCCTATTGGCTGATTTTCCACTTTTTGCTTTAGGACTTTCTCTCCTGCGCCATGGGCCTTTGTGGCTGTTTTCCCAGCCCAATAAGGGCTGGTTATTATTCTCCCACAGCCCATGGACCTCTTGGGGTCGAAGTACCCCTCCCGGAGGTCCTCCGGTACACTACCGGCACTCCCGGTACAATACCGATACTCCCGGTACACTACCGATGAGCCCGAAACTTTTCCGGAAACCAAACTGGGACTTCCTATATATGAATCTTTACCTCCGGACCATTCCGGAGCTCCTCGTGACGTCCGGGATCTCATCCGGGACTCCGAACAACCTTCGGTCACCACCATACATAACTCTACACTACCGAAACGTCACCGAACCTTAAGTGTGCAGACCCTGCGGGTTCGAGAACTATGTAGACATGACCGAGACACCTCTACGGTCAATAACCAATGGCGGGACCTGGACGTCCACATTGGTTCCTACATATTCTACGAAGATCTTTATCGGTCGAACCTCTATGTCAAGGATTCAGTTAATCCCGTATAACGTCCCCTTTGTTCTTCGGTATGTTACTTGCCCGAGATTCGATCGTCGGTATCTCCATACCTAGTTCAACCTCGTTACTGGCAAGTCTCTTTACTCGTTCCGTAATACAAGATCCCGTGACTAACACTTAGCCACATTGCTTGCAAGGCTTGTTGTGATGTTGTATTACCGAGTGGGCCCTGAGATACCTCTCCGTCACACGGAGTAACAAATCCCAGTCTCGATCCATGCCAACTCAACAAACACCATCGGAGATACCTGTAGAGCACCTTTATAGTCACCCAGTTACGTTGCGACGTTTGATACACACAAGGCACTCCTCCGATATCCGTGAGTTGCATGATCTCATGGTCATAGGAACATATACTTGACATGCAGAAAACAGTAGCAATAAACTGACACGATCATATGCTATGTTTGTAGTTTGGGTCTTATCCATCACATCATTCTCCTAATGATGTGATCCCGTTATCAAATGACATCTCATGTCCATGGCTAGGAAACCTTAACCATCCTTTGATCAACGAGCTAGTCCATTAGAGGCATCCTAGGGACATGGTTTTGTCTATGTATCCACACATGCATTTAAGTCTCCGATCAATACAGTTATAGCATGGATAATAAACGATTATCATGAACAAGGAAATATGATAATAACTAATTTATTATTGCCTCTAGGGCATATTTCCAACAAAATATGTAATAGAAAATCTCCTCTTGCCCATTCGAAGAGAACAGTTGCTCCCGCAACCGGCGCCTCATCCCCACGGGTTGGAACCGACGCCTCTCTTCAGGATCGTCACGTCTCCTCCCTTTGTATAAATTCTGCATTCATTAAGAGGAATAGACAGGGATTTCACTTTCAATCTCGAACACGTTATCACGCACGTAGAACAGCCAGCAAGAGCGAGAACAACAGAGAAGGGGAGAAGGGAAGGAGAACTCGCCGCCGTTTTCGATGGAAACAATCTGATGGAAGAGGAATTATGCCTTGTGGACAGTGATACCACAAACTCCATACTGAGGAAGATGAAATATTTCCAACTCTGAAAAAGATGAATGGAGATATTCTAACTATCGTTGGACGCGATACAATGATTATTGGTACTGGACGTGCCATATTCACCCTCCCTAGTGGTACACAAGTGACGATAGAGGATGCTTTATTGTATCCCGACTCATCACGTACCCTCATCGGTTATCGAGATATCCGAAAGAATGGTTTTCATATTGAAACTCATGAAGACAACAAAGAGGAGTATCTACTCTTTACTAAAGATCACGGATATGGCAAAAAGGTACATGAGAAAATTCCTTTTCTATCGTCTGGTTTGTACTATACGTACATCAAACCCGTGGAACATGTTGCATACAAAATAATTTTTCAGAATGTTAACGCATTTCAGACCTGGTATGATCGCCTAGGCCATCCTAAAATAGGGATGATGAGAAAAAATACTAGCAATTCCATTGGTCATAATTTTTTCAATCTTCTGATTTTGTGTGCACATCTTGTGCCACGGGAAAGCTAATTTTGAGGCCCTCGCACCTCAAAATACAAGCTGAAACACTTCAGTTTCTTAAACGTATTCAAGGAGACATTTGTGGTCCCATTTAACCATTATTTGGACCTTTCAGGTATTTCATGGTTCTCATTGACGCATCCATACGATGGTCACATGTGTGTCTTCTATCCACACGAAACCATGTATTTGCCAAGATAATGAGGCAAGTCATTAAGTTGCAAGCCCATTATCTTGAAAGTCAAATTAAGACAATTCGAATGGACAACACTGTAGAATTCTTCTCACGTGCTTTCAATGATTATTGCATTGTTTTGGGGATTGAAGTTCAGCACTCTGTTCCATATGTCCATACACAAAATGATTTGACTGAAGCATTGATTAAGAGGATTAAACTCATTGCAAGACCTTTGTTGACAAATTGCAACTTGCCAACCTCTTGTTGGGGTCATGCCGTTTTACACGCTGCTGACTTGATACAATTGAGGCCAACTGCATATCACTATTCCTCCCCTCTAGAATTGGTACGTGAAAATCCTCCAAACATTTCCCATCTGCAAAAGTTCGGATATGCTACATACATCCCGACCTCATCACCACAACGAATATCTATGAACCCACACAGAAAGTTGAGGATCTATGTGGAGTACAAATCGCCGTCGATTATCAAGTACTTGAAACCCCTAACTAGGAATCTGTTCACAACCCGTCATGCTGATTGCATATTTCATGAGGAACATTTTTCGACATTAGGAGGAGATTTCAAGTGCCAGAAAGAATGCTTGAAAATTGATTAGAATGCTCTTGCCATTTCATCCTTACACATAAGACCGAACTTCAAGTTCGGAAGATCATTAATTTACAACATCTTGCAAATAATCTGTCAGGTTCATTTACTAATCTAAAGTGTTATAAAATCCTTAAATCCTTTCTTAAATCCGGCCAGAAACACGACGGAAAGAGTTAAGGTACCAATAAAAACCACTCAGCTCCCTATTCCTGTTAAGTTAATGGTAGAAAAATATGCTGCAGCCTGTTAAGTTAATGATAGAAAAATATGTTGCGTCTCACGTGATAATTTTAGTACATAAACACTTGACTTATCAAAGTTAAATACTTCCAACAGTGCCATAATCAGAGAGCATACAACTAGGCAAGGCAGAAGAGATTTGCCAGTTCCGCCAGACAAAGTTATATGCAAGGTAGTCTTTACTGAAGGTTACATGTAGAGGGATACAAGAGCGCAGGGAAAAAAATAAGCACGCCAATTCATCCACCCAAGTTCACCTTTGTCACTAAATAAGCACCAATCAGCTGCGGTGGAGAGAAAAATCCAGCATAAGTCGCAAAATTGGCAGACAGTCCATGACCAACAATTATCCAATTTGCCAATCTTCTTTGCATGACACATAGCATTTCCACAGCATTTCCTTTGCCACCTTATAAGCGGCGAACTAGGCTCGAACTTATTTTATCTTAACTTCCAAAAGGAAGTGCTTGAACTCGTGATTGCTTCACCAGTCTCTTCAGGAAATATGGAAGTCACTGTCTGCATATGTAATAGACCGGTTGATTTGCTAAGTCAAGACCTATGGCCACAAAAACAAGCTGCATCTCACTTCCGCATACATGTAACGGGCCGATGCGCCATCCCAGCACATCAAAGTTAGTGGTGGTGGTGTTATGTACAATGGTATGTACAACTCCTGTGCAGGATTTCAAATCTCAAAACCGCCATTTAGTTGCACAGATAACGATGGCCTTCCGATGTTATTTAGAGGTGTTTCCACCGTGACTACTACTCCAGAACTGCCCACCTGACCATTCCACTTTGACCGCCCAATCTGCCATATATAGGTACAGTTAGAGCCAAAGTACAATCAAAGTTAAAGTCAAACTGCGGTATTCGAAAATGATCAAGCAAAGGCCTGGTTTTAATGAGGAAAACTTACAGAAAGAGCAGTAAAAGCTGACGGATTTCTTGAGCAGGATAAACCACACATCACATTTAGTTCCTCCTTTAATGAATGGATGACCTCTGCACGTACCCCAGGATCACTTCCTCCAAATGTAGGGCATACACTGTAGAGTATAATGTCATGAAGAGTGTTAAAACAAAAACAAAAATACAAGGATGCACAGAACTAACTAACAACATAGAGGACATAAGTTGATCAATGACATCTGCCTAGCAGTCACTTGGTCACTTGAGGGTAACATCAAGAAAAATAGCAGTGTCCGCTCAGAGGACCATAGCTTTAGCACAAAAATGAGTAAGTGATGCAAAAGCAAAGATTAAACAAAATCCTTTAAAATCCGATACCACAAAAAAGAAGCAGCACAAAATTCTTTTATGTAGTGAAAAATAACAATGGAAGATTCCGATCTATCAGACATTCAAAACCTTTTATCATTAGCAATGGAAGATTCTGATCTGTCCTAGCTATTCATTTATCAATAAGGAATGCAATACTGCGTCAAAAATAATTTCAGCAACATAAGAAAAAAGGAGTGCAACGAAGCGTGCTTTTAGCGTCACATCAACATATCTAACATAGTATAGTAAACATTGCAAAACTATTGTCATTCACATTCTACTCAATTGATCACAAAAGGCTCCACAATTATCCAAATGCTTTCATTGAATTACCTGACTTGTATGCTGGGCCTCACCATAAGACCAGATCTTTTATATGCTAAGGCTTGAGTAACTCCAAGTGAAAGAGATTTGTCAGGCCATTGAAACATAGGAGTGAACCTTGTGCCTCGCTTGTTCTTAAATAAAGTAGACAAAAAAGAAGAGTAAGGTTGAAGGTTACCAAAGCAAAAAAAATTGTGTCAACTATTATTGGAAAAATGCAATGCAAGAGAATTAAGAGAGCGTCATGTCAGTTCTTAAGAACATGAAAAGATCAATGTAACAGAATAGATCATAAATATTTGCTGTTGTGTCACAAAAAATAAAACTAGAAACATGAGACGGATACTGTATGCGCAAATTTATGTGCAGATCCCTGTATATAAAATGGAACTCACACACAACCAGATCATCTCTGACATACATAGTGTTTTAGCAAGTTAGTGTATTATCAATTAGTTATTACCGCAGAATTCCAATCAGACACTGGTCGAATGCTTAGAACTTTTAACTTTGTATTGAGTAAAACTAGCACAAATTTATTTTCAGAAATAGCAGCAGAACTGCAATCTTCAGGGCGAAGCTCATGAGGCACGACCCATGAACATTGGCTTGCAGAAATCGGTAAATTTTGATGATACTACAAATGACCTTAAGGGAACTGAGTTGGAAACACTAACCTTGCAAGAGAAGCTCATTCTTGTTTCTCCTGGGAATTTCCCATGAGCTTGAAGCAATCCACCGAACAATGGAACAAAACCACTCGCTGTTATCCCTTCTCCAGCAACGTACGTTACTTGCCCATTAGGGAACTGTAGATCCATAAAGGACTGCAACAAAATAGTGTCATTCTATTAGATAAATCCAACTTATAACAACAAATATCCCGACTAAGTTATATCTGATAATGATTTATAAGCATGGTTACCATTGTGAATGGCCTAGATATTTCATAGGATGCAAAACTCCTCACCAATTCTACTGACCACCAACAAATGCTGGCAGACTAGTTGTGCAGGACTATTACTTACTGGTTATCAGATGGAATAAAGATCCAAATAAGTCAACTGGACAGGCTTTTCTAGCAAATAACAAGGAAACGTGCAATCCCCACTAACCAAAGAACCATGGCAGCATATATGATTCATCCCATTACTATAATGCAAAGAAAGCACAACGGAAAGCCCAAACAGTGCCGATTTCAACACAACACATCACAGCATATAAGAATAACTGTAGTGCACAGAAACTTCAATAAACAACATGCTCATACTTACGCAAGCTACTGGATTAAGACACATCATCGACATCATCAGCCATCTCCTCTGTTTCGACCAAATAGCTGGACACAGGGAATGCACTCCATTCTGCATATGAAACAAACCTTTTCAGTGAAGATCCAGGATATATAATACAGTAGCATGTAACAAAACGAAGAGACCATGAATTCCCATCAAACAAAAGACTATCAAATATTGAATGAATGGGTATAACATACTGGGAGAAGGCGACATAAAGGATATCAGTACCTTGCGATCATAGCCATACCACAGCAGATGCTGCTTTGACAGATGAACAGGCAGGAGGAGTGTAGAGTCTCGAACAAATAGTAAAGGCCCCAACTGAACAAGGTAAAGAGGCGAAGTATCGTTTCCAGAAGTTGAACCGCTGCGTGATGCCTCTAGCCTCCACAAGTCACCACGTGCAACGACAGAACTCTCAATATCATTGTTCCTGGTGTTGTATGTCGCCGACATATTTACGGTACCCTGAATGTTCATCAAGAGAAGAGCAAAGTATTATGTTGTGTCATGCGGGTAAAGGCGGCTTGGCCCTAAACAAGCAGGGACAACAATTCGAGATCAGCAAATTCTAAGGTTTAGCTTACGTATGCTAGTCATGATTGTAATTTTAATAATTGACTAAACAACACTACAGTGATAATCAGATTGTACTTCTAAGATTTTAGTACTTTCAACGGGAGTAAAGCCTGAATTAAAGGTTGTTAGATGCAAGCACACTCAAATCCACAATAGAACTAGGAAGGAGTTGAATCGTACCTTGGACTTCTTAAAGTTTCCGAGGGTTCCGATTTCGCAGCCATATCCGTCATCGTCTTCATCCGGGTCGTCCCCGCTTCTGACACCGCTGACGGTCGACGCGGCAGCACTCCCGGTCGCCGCGGCGGCGGCGGCGGCGGCCGCCTCGAGAGGGCATCTGTCGACAGCCCTCTCCGCAGAGAGGCCGACGGCCCCATCGGCGGAAGGCGGCGGGTGCAGCTTGCGGCGGCGGATCTGGGCGCCCCGGAAGGGCACGGGCAGCTGGCGCACGGCGTGCTGCACGGCCCCGCCGACGGAGGTGCCGATCTCGACGCCGGCCTGGCCGAGCCTCCCGCCGATGTCGATGACGGAGGCGACGGCGGCGGTGGGGAAGAAGTCCTTCCCGCCGGGCCCGCGCCGCGCGGCGCCGAAGGGCACGACGGGGAGGTCGATCTCGAAGGGCACGAGCTTGTGCGAGACGGGCGGCCACGGGAACTGCGGCGGCGCCGCCTGCAGCAGGCCCGTGAAGCCCTGCGCGAGGCGGTCGGCGATGTCCTGGCCGTGCCGCTGCACCCCCTCCCACGCCTCGAAGGAGATCTCCATGCGCGGGGCGCCGATCCCTTCCTCCGGCTGGGCTCGGTCGAGGTGGACGATGGAATCGGATGGGCGAGGGCGAGGGCGGAGGCAGGGGCGGGGGCGGGGGCGGGTGGAGGGGGGAATCGAATGGGGAAAGGAGGAGGGAGAGGCGGGCGGGCGACGCCGACGCGTTGATAATAATAGTGGGGCTAGTGGTGAGGGTGGGAGGAGGGGGGAGGGGATAATGCCTGGGGCTTGCTTGACCTGGTCGACGTGGATCCACGGGCGCGACGGGGTCACTGGCAGCGATTCGGCCGCGTGGCCCCGACGCCGCTTCGGCTCACCGCGCCGGACTGGATAAGAACGGCCGGCGCCCCGCGACAACCAACGCACGCACGCCGCAACCGGGACCTGCTCCCGCTTCGGTTTCGGTTTCGTTTTCGGTTTCGGTTTTTCACCTCGTTGTTGTGATAGTATACAAAAATAAAACCGTGGATAACAATCTGCTCGTCTCAATTTGGTTGGTTGGGTTGCGGCTCGACTAGCGCGTTCGGTTGGACTGGGCTTGCGCAAAAATGTTGGTACTACTACTGTCTCTCCTGAATTAGGAGGGCGTGCTCTCCTTGTCTCCCCAGGTTTGGTTGTAACCTGTATTGTACCGGTGACGCCGTGCCGTGTACTACGACCGCGTACCGGCAGTGTAGTAGTTGCCTTCCTCGTGCCGACGCATGACGGATCTTCGTTTATGTGTCTCCTTCTTTCTTAACTAAAGCACGGGGATCTTTACAGGAGTTTGGTGAAAGCGTGCGCGACGATAGAGTAGCAGCTACGGAGTTTGGTCGTTAGGCACGGCCCGTGTTGGTGGTGGTGCAGCGTTGCTTTTACTACTAGCGCGGGAATGCAAATCAGAGCAAGTGCTTTGTGCTTCCGCCTGCAGCTAAGTGCGATGTACTACTAGTGCGAGGAAAGAAAACATCCGATTATCCGGTGATTTTTGTTTTCACTATAAAAATATATGTTATCTACAAGCGTCTGGATAAGCGTCTACCGTTGATGATATGCTCACGGCTAGCAATATCATGTCCTTGTTTTTGTGCTGCGGTTGGCCAGGACCGGAGTCTCGGAAGAAGAACGTAATGTTGACGGAAGATAAGTGATGCTCTTGTTAATCTGCGGTGGACGTTGACGGGTTTGATGGCCAGTTGTTTCCCGTAGAGCCAAGTGAACTTACGGGACGCGGTACCTAACGCATAAGCAAAGGTCGACGTCTGATGGCAACGACTAGTTGTAATAACAAAGCTAAATAATTCGCTAATGCGATGGTTGATTACACAACTAAGACAAGGACGGAACGCGACCCAAGTGTTAAAGTTTGGCCGCCGCTTTCTCTGCTATTTGGGCGATGTAACAGCTTGTTATTATGTTATAAGAAAGTGGCTTATTAGTGTTAAATTTAGGGTTTTTGTCTATCCCCTATTATCCGTGGTGCCGCTCATAATTCGCATATGTGAGGTTAGGAGATAAGGACATTTTTATACCGTCTTTTTAAAGAGTCCATCTCTTATACAGATATAAGATTCCTAGTGTTTTCCACTAGTTTTCGGGATAGAATTCAGATCAAATTACCAACCACGATCATATTTGTTTGTTAAAGGATTCTATCTGTTATGTCCCCGGAGCACACGCTTGTGAGCAACGCGTCATAATAGAGTGCAAATTCCTCTAATTACGTAGATCAACATTAGGGTTGTAATCTAACTATACGATCTAGCTCCTTCCGATTATCACTGTACCCGGGTAGTCTTTCCAATATAAATAGTATATTGCATTCCACTAATAATCGACCAGCTTCCTTAATCATACAACTTAAGTATGTTTCAACAAGTGACAATTTCATGATAAATCATGTAAAACAATTCCATGTATAAATACATGTATAATTCCATAATGAGGTATCTCAAATATTAGTAATTCCTATAAACTTGAATATAGTTGCAGGACACATAATTCCAACATCTCCCACTTGTCCAAAACGATCATTCAAACATTCATAAACCCATAGCCTTAACATGCTTACCAAATACCTCATTACTAATAATCTAAGTCAAGGGATCAACAATCATATTAACACTACGTTGAAAAACCCATTAAAAATATGATAATTTCCCTCAATATGTTTCCTTGTTGTGACACCTAAGATCACTAAAGATCTTAGTTTCCGCCTAATATTTCCAGCATAGTTGTCCCCGACGTCTCGAGTATTATTTCCTCGAGTGTAGTTCCACCTTTACAGGCACCTTGAGTATTTTGTTTCCTCAAGTGAGATTCCGCATCAAGTATTTTCAGCCACATATATTAATAATATGAATAATTCCACATTGAGTCAAAAATATATAATAACCATGTTGAATAAATTTTCAGAACCACATAAATATCAGATCCAATCAGTAAATGAAGTTTCATGAGTAACCAAGTTTTGAAAGAATTTCCTGACTTTAATCAGTGAACCTGCACCATATTAGTACTAAAAATAATAAATGAATATGCGTACCTGGACTTATTTCTCAACTCATAGATATAGTAATAGCTTCCTCAGTGCGTTAACATTTAATATAAATTCCAGAAGAAGTGACAAGTTGTGATGCACTTTTCACAATCTTAAATGATGTGTGAGATTCCCTTAGCTGCTCGTCTTTCCTTCCACTGCTTGAGTGCAGCATAAATTCCGAAAGCTAAGGTATGATTGTAAAATGAAGCTATAGTAAGTTTCAACACCATTATCCCATTGTCCTTAGGAGTTCAAACATAATTCCTCGTTGAGTTGGGTTCCAGGTACTTTAATAAGTTTGCAATATTCCATAGGAAACGTTTCAAAACATACCCTATGTAGTTCCACTCCCAAAACATAGGAAGCTTCAAACTTTCCTTTCATATGAAAGTTAAAACATGACCAAGCTTTCACTTTCATCAATGTGAATTTGTAGATGACCGCCTTGCTTCATTTAGAAAATCATATGACCTGCTATTTCATTGATGTGAAGCTTATTACAAGATCATACATTAATATATTCAATTAGCAAACCATGCCTTTAGTTCATCTTTCCCAAAATTCCGGGAGAGAGACTTTACACAAAGTATATTTTCCTTTATGTGAAGAATTGAATAACAAGAGTGACATTATAATATTCCGGTGAGACAAAGTTCCTCACAAATGAAAGAAAAAAACTTACAAACAATGGGCTTGCGGTTTCTTGGTATGACAATAAATTTCCAACCATATATTTCCTCATTGAGTTTATTCCTTCCCGCATTTCTTCCACCCATCGTTGGCAATGATTAAAACTTTAAGACTTCTTAAGAAACTTCAGTTATTCCTCTAAAATTTAGAGTGACTTTCCAAAAAATCCAGATATGTTATTCCAAGTCAATTCCTCCCACTTATCCTAAGCATGTTAGTGTCGGGAGTTATACTGTTAGTTTCCTTTGGGGTCTAGATTATATTCCAAGTGTTTGTCAATAAATCCACCCTTGATCATAATAATTATTTTCTTCCTACTTTTCCACCAGTTTGATCCACTAGAATAACAATTACAAAATTCCTGGTGTGTGCATTGTAGTAATTAAGAATTCCTTGTCAATAAAATATATATTCTATTCCAGTCTACAAACCATAAGGAGTGACTGTGCGATATTGACAACCAACAGTATATATGCAATGCTTCTGCCAAAAAACAAATGGTAGTAAAGGTATTCAATTCCTCCATTTAATTGCGGAGTGTATGGTCAATTACGATGGTGAATAGTTCCATGCTCTTTTCATGTTCAATTGACATATTCCTGAAGTGTACTTTCCCCCACCAATCAGTTGTTAAAACTTTGATATCTTTTAATCAACTGATTTTTCACTTCAGTACGTAATGTGACAGGCACAATAAAATATTCCGACTTGTATTTCATAATAGTATAAACATAACCATATCAAGTGCAATTATCAATGAATGAGATAAAATAAATAATCTAGCCTCTAGTGAGAGTGAAAAAAATACCATAACTATATCAACAACAGCAAAATGATGTGAAGTATCCTTTTGTTATTTCCTTCCACCTTAATGAAAGGTGTGCCAGCAAAAAAATGTCCAGTATATATGCTTCACAAAATACCATAGTCTTGTTGGGAGACGTAGTAGTAAATCAAAAAAATTCCTATGATCACCAAGATCTATCTATATGGAGAAACCAACAACGAGTGGGGAGAGATTGCATCTTCATACCTTTGAAGATCGCTAAGTGGAAGCGTTACAAGAACGCGGTTGGTGGAGTCGTACTCGTAGCGATTCAGATCGCGGTGAACTCCGATCTGAGCGTCGAACAACGGCGCCTCCGCGTTCAACACACGTACAGCCCGGTGACGTCTCCCGCGCCTTGATCCAGCAAGGAGGAGGGAGAGGTTGGGGAAGAGCTCCAACAGCAGCACGACCGCGTGGTGGTGGTGGAGCAGCAAGGTATTCCGGCAGGACTTTGCCTAAGCACTGCGGAGGAGGAAGAAGAGAGGTAGGGTTGCGCCGTGGGAGAGAGAGAGATCAAATCCTGTCTCAAAAGCGCCAAAACCTCAAGTATTTATAGGAGGAGGGAGAGGGAGGGCTGCCTTGGCCCCTCCTCCAAGGAGGAGAGGTTCAGACGAGCTAGGGAGGAGTCCACCTCCCACAAGGGAGGTGGATCTCTTCCTTTTGAATCTTCTTTAGCCTTATCTCTTTATCCTAGTTGCATGGGCCTTTCCGGAAGGACTTGGCCAGTCGAATAAGGGATGGTACACCTCCTCTAACAGCCCGAAGTCCTTTGGTCGTCACACCCCTCCCGGGGGTCCTCCAGCACCCTCCCGGCACTCCCGGTACAGTACCGATGAGCCCGAAAACTTTCCGGTGACCAAAATAGGACTTCCTATATATCGATCTTTACCTCTGGACCATTCTGGAGCTCCTCGTGATGTCCAGGATCTCATCCGGGACTTCGAACAACCTTCGGTAATCACGTATACCATTTCCCTATAACCCTAGCATCATCGAACCTTAAGTGTGTAGACCCTATGGGTTCGGGAGACACGTAGACATGACCGAGACACCTCTCCGGTCAATAACCAACAGTGGGATCTGGATACATGTTGGATCCCACATGCTCCACGATAATCTCATCGGATGAACCACGAGGTCGAGGATTCAATCTATCCCGTATACAATTCCCTTTGTCTACCGGTATGATACTTGCCCGAGATTCGATCGTCGGTATCCCTATACCTTGTTCAATCTTGTTACCGGCAAGTCTCTTTACTCGTTCCATAACACATCATCCCGTGGCTAACTCCTTAGTCACATTGAGCTCATTATGATGATGTCTTACCGAGTGGGCCCAGAGATACCTCTCCGTCACATGGAGTGACAAATCCCAGTCTCGATTCGTGCTAACCCAACAGACACTTTCGGAGATACCCGTAGTGCACCTTTATAGCCACCCAATTACGTTGTGACGTTTGGCACACCCAAAGCATTCCTACGATATCCGGGAGTTGCACAATCTCATGGTCTAAGGAAACGATACTTGGCATTAGAAAAGCTTTAGCAGACGAACTACACGATCTTGTGCTATGCTTAGGATTGGGTCTTGTCCAGCACATCATTCTCCTAATGATGTGATCCCGTCATGAACGACATCCAATGTCCATGGTCATGAAACCGTGACCATCTATTGCTCAACGAGCTAGCCAACTAGAGGCTCACTAGGGACACGTTGTGGTCCATGTATTCACACATGCATTATGGTTTCCGGTTAACACAATTATAGCATGAACAATAGACAATTATCATGAACAAGGAAATATAATAATAACCATTTTATTATTGCCTCTAGGGCATATTTCCAACAGTCTCCCACTTGCACTAGAGTCAATAATCTAGTTGAAATCGCCATGTGATTAACACTTACATCACCATGTGATCATATCATCATGTGATTAACACCCAATCAGTTCTGGGGTTTGATCATGTTTTGCTCGTGAAAGAGGTTTTAGTCAACGGATATGCGACATTCGGACCCGTGTGTACTTTGCAAATCTCTATGTCATACTGCAGACATTGCTCCCATGCTCCACTTGGAGCTATTCCAAATGGCTACTCCACTATACGTATCCGGATTGCTACCAAGAGTCATCCGGATTGGTGTTAAAGCTTGCATCGTCGTAACCCTTTACGACAAACTCTTTATCACCTCCATAATCGAGAAATATTTCCTTAGTCCTATAGTTACTAAGGATAATTTTGACCAATGTCCATTGATCCACTCCTGGATCTCTCTTGTACCCCTTGACAAACTCATGGCAAGGCGCACACAAGTGCGGTACACAACATGGCATACTATATAGAGCCTATGGCTGAAGCATAGGGGATGACACTCATCTTTTCTCTATTTTCTGCCGTGGTCGGGCATTGAGCTGTGCTCAATATCACACCTTCTAATACATGCAATAATCCTTTCTTGAACTGATCCATATTGAACTTCTTCAATATCTTGTCAAGGTATGTACTCATTGAAATTATTATCAGGCATCTTGATCTATCTCTATAAACCTTGATGCCCAACAATTAGGTAGCTTTATCCAGGTCTTCATTTGAAAACCCCCTTTTTCAAACAACCATTTATGCTTTCCAGAAATTCTACATCATATCCGATCAATAATATGTCAACTACATATTCTTATCAGAAATTCTATAGTGCTCCCACCCACTTTCTTGTAAATACAAGTTTCTCATAAACTTTGTATAAACCCAAAAACTTTGATAACTTCATCAAAGCTCATATTCCAACTCCGAGATGCTTGCTCCAGTCCATAGAAGGATTGCTGGAGTTTGCATACATTTTAGCATCCTAAGGATTGACAAAACCTTCTGGTTGTATCACATACAACTCTTCCTCACGAAAACCGTTAAGGAAGCTTTGTTTTGACATCCATCTGCCAGATTTCATAATCGAAAAATGCAGCAACTGCTAACATAATTTTAACAGACTTTTAGCATCGCTACGGATGAGAGAATCTCATCGCAGTCAACTCCTTGAACTTGGCGGAAACTCCTTTGCGACAAGTCGAGCTTTATTAACGGTGACATGTCACCATTAGCGTCTGTGTTCATCTCAAAGGTCCATTTGTACTCAACGACCTGTCGTTCAACGGGCAAGTCTACCAAAGTCCATACTTGGTTTTCATACATGGCCTTTCTCGGATTTCATGGCTCCCAGCCATTTGTTGGAATCCAGGCTCACCATCGCTTCTCCATAGTTCGTAGGTTCATCGTTGTCCAACAACATGACTTCCAAGACAGGGTTGACATACTACTCAGGAGCAGTACGCGTCCTTGTCAACCTACGAGGTTTGATAGTAACTTGATCTGAAGCTTCATGATCATCATCACTAACTTCCTCTTCAACTGATGTAGGCTCTACATAAACATCTTTCTGTGCTGCGCTACTCTCTGGTTGAAACAAAGGTTCAACAACCTCATCAAGTTCTATCTTCCTCCCACTCATTTCTTTCAAGAGAAACTATTTCTCGAGAAAGGGTCCGTTTTTAGCCACAAACACTTTTGCGCTTGGATCTGAGATAGAAGGTATACCCAATGTCTCCTTAGGGTATTCTATGAAGATGCATTCGTCTGTTTTGGGTTCAAGCTCACTAGGTGAAAACCCTTTTCACATAAGCGTTGCAGCCACAAACATTAAGAAGTAACAGCTTAGGCTTCTGTCAAACCATAATTCACACGGTGTCATCTCAACAGACTTAGATGGTGCCCTATTAAAGTGAATGGATTTGTCTTTAATGCATAACCCCATAACGATAGTGGCAAAACGATAAGAGACATCATAGTACTCACTATATCCAATAGAGAACAACTACGACGTTTGGACACACCATCACACTATGGTGTTCCAGGAGGCGTGAGCTGTGAAACAATTTCCATGTTGTCTAAAATTGCATACCAAACTCGTAACTCAGATATTCATCTCCACGATCATATCATAGACATTTTATCTTCTTGCCACGATGATCTTTAACTTCACTCTGAAACTCCTTGAACCTTTCAAACATTTCAAACTCATGTTTCATTAAGTAAATATCCTCATATTCACTCAAATCATCAGTGAAGGTAAAGAAAATAACGATATCCACTATGTGTTTCAACACTCATTAGACCACATACATCAACATGTATCAATTCCAATAAGCCACTAGCCCGCTCCATCATACCGGAAGACGGGGTCTTAGTCATCTTGCCCAAGAGGCATGGTTCGCATGTCTCAACCGATTCGAAATCGACTGAGTCCAAAGATCCATCAGCATGGAGTTTCTTCATGCGCTTTACACCAATATGACGTTTGTGGCAGTGCCACAAGAATGTGGTACTATCATTATTAACTTTGTATCTTTGGTACCAACGTTATGAGCATACGTGTTACTACGGTCAAGATTCAATAAACCATTCTAATTGGGTGCATGACCATTGAAGGCATTATTCATGTAAACAGAATAACCATTATTCTCTAACTTAAATGAATAATCGTATTGCACTAAACACGATCCAATCATGTTCATGCTCAACGCAAACACCAAATAACATTTATTTAGGTTCGTTACTAATCCCGAAGGTCGAGAAGCGTGCGATGGTGATCACATCAACCTTGGAAACACTTCCAACACACATCGTCACCTTTCACTTAGCTAGCCTCCATTCAATCTATAGCTTTTATTTCGAGTTGCTATCATTTAGCAACTGAACCGGTATCTTATACCCAAGTGCTACTAGGAGTACTATCAAGGTACACATCAATAACATGTATATCAAATATACTTCTGGCGACATTGCCAGCCTTCTTATCTACCAAGTATCTAGGGTTGTTCCGCCTTCAGCGACCGTTCTTCTCATAATAGAAGCACATAGTCTCGGGTGTGGGCTCAACCTTGGGTTTCTTCACCAGAGCGACAACTGGCTTGTCATTCCTGAAGTTTTTCTCTTCTTGCCCTTGCCCTTCTTGAAACTAGTGGTTTTCACTTAACCATCAACACTTGATGCTCCTTCTTGATTTCTACCTTCACGGTGTCAAACAACGCGAATAGCTCAGGGATCATTATCTCCATCCCTGGCATTTTATAGTTCATCACGAAGCTCCAGTAGCTTGGTGGTAGTGACTTGGAGAACTATATTAATCACTATCTTATCTGGAAGATTAACTCCCACTCGATTCAAGTGATTGTAGCACCCAGACAATCCGAGCACATGCTCATCGATTGAGCTATTCTCTTTTATCCTGCTGGCAAAGAATCTTGTTGGAGGTCTCGTACCTCTCAACACAGGCATGAACCTGAGATCCCAATCTCAGCTCTTAGAACATCTCATATGTTCCGTGACGTTCAAAACATTTTTGAGCCTTAATTCTAAGTCGTAATGCATGACGCACTGAACTATCAAGTAGTCACTAGAAAGTGCCTGTCAATATGTTCACAACATCTACATACATCGCTTGAGGGAGTGGTACACTTAGCGGTGCATCAAGGACATAAGCCTTCTGTGCAACAATGAGGACAATCCTCAGATCACGAACCCAGTCCGCATTATTGCTACCATCAACTTTCAACTTACTTTTCTCTAGGACCATATCAATAAAACAGGGGAGCTACAGCGTGAGCTATCTACGACATAGTTTGCAAAGATACTTTTAGACTAAGTTCATGATAATTAAGTTCATCTAATCAAATTATTAATGAACTCCCACTTAGATAGAGATCTCTCTAGTCATCCAAGTGACACATGATCCACGTCACCTAGCCCATGTCCGATCATCACGTGAGACGAACTAGTCATCAATGGTGAACATCTCCATGTTGATCGTATCTTCTATACGACTCATGTTCGACCTTTCGGTCTTCCGTGTTCCGAGGCCATGTCTGTACATGCTAGGCTCGTCAAGTCAACCTAAGTATTTCGCGTGTGTAAATCTAGCTTACACCCGTTGTATGCGAACGTTAGAACCTATCACACCCGATCATCATGTGGTGCTTTGGAAAAACGATCCTTAGCAACGGTGCACAGTTAGGGTGAACACCTTTCTTGAAATTTTATTGAGAGATCATCTTATTCACTATCGTCGTTCTAAGCAAATAAGATGTAAACATGATAAACATCACATGCAATCAATATAGTGACATGATATGGCCAATATCATCTTGCTCCTTCGATCTCCATCTTCGGGGCACCATGATCATCACTGTCACCGGCACGACACCATGATCTCCATCATCGTGTCTTCATGAAGTTGTCTCGCCAACTATTACTTCTACTACTATGGCTAACGTTTAGCAATGAAGTAAAGTAATTACATGGCGTTCTTGATTGACACGCAGGTCATACGATAAAATAAGACAACTCCTATGGCTCTTGCCGGTTGTCATACTCATCGACATGCAAGTCGTGAATCCTATTACAAGAACATGATCAATCTCATACATCACAATGCATCACATCACATCCTTTGGCCATATCACATCACAAGGCACATGCTGCAAAAACAAGTTAGACGTCCTCTAATTTGTAGTTGCAAGTTTTTACGTGGCTGCTATAGGTTTCTAGCAAGAACATTTCTTACCTATGACAAACCCACAACGTGATATGCCAATTTCTATTTACCCTTCATAAGGACCCTTTTCATCGAATCCAATCCGACTAAGGTGGGAGAGACAGACACCCGTAGCCACCTTATGCAACAAGTGTTGGGGAACGTCGCATGGGAAACAAAAAATTTCCTACGCACACGCAAACCTATCCATGGTGATGAGCATCTACGAGAGGGAGAGTGGATCTACGTACCCTTGTAGATCGCTAAGCGAGAAGCGTTAAGAAACGCGGTTGGTGTAGTCAAACTTCTTCGCGATCCAAATCGCCGAGCGTCCCGCGATCCAATCACGAACCGTCCCGTGAACGCATCATGATCCGTCCCGCGAACTCATCACGATCCGTCTCACGATCTTGATCACGATCCGTCTCACGATCTTGATCACGATCTGTCCCGCGAACTCATCATGATCCATTCCGTGATCACATCACGAACCGTCTCGCGATCTCGATCACGGTCCTTCCGATCTAGCGCCGAACAGACGACACCTCCGCGTTCAGCACACGTGCAGCTTGATGACGATCTCCATCGTCTCGATCCAGCGAGAGGAGGTGGAGAGGAGAGAGAGTTCACCGGCAGCGTGACGGCACTCCGGTGATGGTGGTGGAGCAATTTCGGCAGGGCTTCGCCTAAGCGCTGCAGAAAACCGATCTAGAGGAGAAACTATGCACCGGTGTAACGGGTAGCACGTGGCCGGAAATTCTGTCCAAAAACCACCCAATCCACTAGTATATATAGGAGGAGAGGAGAGGCATCCAAGGCCTTTGGGTCGGCCGAAATAGGAGGTGGGAAGCAATCCTACTTCACCTCCAATCCTAGTTGGAGTAGGATTGCTTCCTATTGGCTGATTTTCCACTTTTTGCTTTAGGACTTTCTCTCCTGCGCCATGGGCCTTTGTGGCTGTTTTCCCAGCCCACTAAGGGCTGGTTATTATTCTCCCACATACCATGGACCTCTTGGGGTCGAAATACCCCTCCCGTAGGCCTCCCGGTACACTACCGGCACTCCCGGTACACTACCAGCACTCCCGGTACACTACTGATGAGCCCGAAACTTTTCCGGAAACCAAACTGGGACTTCCTATATATGAATCTTTACCTCCGGACCATTCCGGAGCTCCTCGTGAAGTCCGGGATCTCATCCGGAACTCCGAACAAACTTCGGTCACCACCATACATAACTCTACACTACCGAAACGTCACCGAACTGTTGGGAGACGTAGTAGTAAATCAAAATTTTCCTACGTGTCACCAAGATCTATCTATGGAGAAACCAGCAAACGAGCGGGGAGAGATTGGATCTTCATACCTTTGAAGATCGCTAAGCGGAAGCGTTGCTATAACGCGGTTGATGGAGTCGTACTCGCAGCGGTTCAGATCGCGGTAGATCCGATCAAGTGCCGAACGGACGACACCTCCGCGTTCAACACACGTGCAACCCGGTGACGTCTCCTATGCCTTGATCCAGCAAGGAGGTAGGAGAGGTTGAGGGAGATCTCCGGCAACACGATGGCGTGGTGGCGGTGGAGCTGCGTGGTACTCCGACAGAGCTTCGCTAAGCACTACGGAGAACAAGGAGAGGGAGGAGTAGGGCTGCACCAGGGAGGAGATAAACTTGTGTGTTGTGCAGCCCCAAATACCTCCACTATATATAGGAGGAGGGGAGGAGAGGTGCTGCACCCTAGGGTTCCACCCTAGGGGTGGCGGCAGCCTCCAGAAACCCATCTAGCCGGCGGCCAGGGCAAGGAGAGGTGGAGGCGCCCTAGGGTGGGCCTTAAGGCCCATCTAAGCCTAGGGTTTGCCCCCTCCACCCTTGCTGCGCCTTGGGCTGGGGTGGGAGGCACACCAGCCCACCTAGGGGCTGGCTCCCTCCCACTCTTGGCCCATGGAACCTTCCGGGGCAGGTGGGCCCACTTGGTGGACCCCCGGAACCCTTCCGGTGGTCCCGGTACACTACCGTAGACACACGGAACACTTCCGGTAATCAAAACCTCACTTCCTATATATCAATCTTCGTCTCCGGACCATTCCGAGACTCCTCATGACGTCCGGGATCTCATCCGGGACTCCGAACAACCTTCGGTAACCACGTACACTATTTCCCTATAACCCTAGCGTCATCGAACCTTAAGTGTGTAGACCCTACGGGTTCGGGAGACACGTAGACATGACCGAGACACCTCTCCGGTCAATAACCAACAACAGGATCTGGATACCCATGTTAGCTCCCACGTACTCCACGATGATCTCATCGGATGAACCATGATGTCAAGGATTCAATCAATCCCGTATACAATTCCCTTTGTCTATCGGTATGGTACTTGCCCGAGATTCGATCGTCGGTATCCCCATACCTTGTTCAATCTCGTTACCGGCAAGTCTCTTTACTCGTTCCGTAATACATCATCCCGTGACTAACTCCTTAGTCACATTGAGCTCATAATGATGATGTCTTACCGAGTGGGCCCAGAGATACCTCTCCGTCACACGGAGTGACAAATCCCAGTCTCGATTCGTGTCAACCCAACAGACACTTTCGGAGATACCCGTAGCGTACCTTTATAGCCACCCAGTTACGTTGTGATGTTTGGCACACCCAAAGCATTCCTACGGTATCCGGGAGTTACACAATCTCATGGTCTAAGGAAACGACACTTTACATTGAAAAGCTTTAGCAAACGAACTACACGATCTTGTGCTATGCTTAGGATTGGGTCTTGTCCATCACATCATTCTCCTAATGATGTGATCCCGTTATCAACGACATCCAATGTCCATGGTCATGAAACCGTGACCATATATTGATCAACGACTAGCCAACTAGAGGCTCACTAGGGACATGTTGTGGTCTATGTATTCACACATGTATTACGGTTTCCGGTTAACACAATTATAACATGAATAACAGACAATTATCATGAACTAGGAAATACAATAATAACCATTTTATTATTGCCTCTAGGGCATATTTCCAACAGTCTCCCACTTGCACTAGAGTCAATAATCTAGTTACATTGTGATGAATCGAACACCCATAGCATTCTGGTGTTGATCATGTTTTGGTCGTGAGAGAGGTTTAGTCAACGGATCTACGACATTCAGATCCGTATGCACTTTACAAATATCTATGTCTCCTTCCTGAATGTAATCACGGATGGAGTTGAAGCGGCGCTTGATGTGTCTTGTCTTCTTGTGAAACCTGGGCTCCTTCGCAAGGGCAATAGCTCTAGTGTTGTCACAGAGTAGAGTCATCGGGCCCGACGCATTCGGAATCACTCCTAGGTTGGTGATGAACTCCTTCATCCAGACTCCCTCCTTTGCTGCTTCCGAAGCAGCTATGTACTCCACTTCACATGTAGATGCTGCCACGACGCTTTGCTTGCTGCTGCTCCAGCTCACTGCCCCTCCATTCAAAATATACACGTATCCGGTTTGCGACTTGGAGTCGTCTGGATCTGTGTCGAAGCTAGCGTCGACGTAACCCTTTACGACGAGCTCTTCGGCACCTCCATAAACGAGAAACATGTCCTTTGTCCTTTTCAGGTACTTCAGGATATTCTTGACCGCTGTCCAATGTTCCGCTCCGGGATCACTTTGGTACCTCCCTACCAAACTTATGGCAAGGTTCACATCAGGCCTGGTACACAACATGGCATACATGATAGAGCCTATGGCTGAAGCATAGGGGATGACACTCATCTCTTCTCTATCCTTTGCCGTGGTCGGGCATTGAGTCTTACTCAATCTCACACCTTGCAACACAGGCAAGAACCCCTTCTTGGACTGATCCATATTGAACTTCTTCAATATCTTTTCAAGGTATGTGCTTTGTGAAAGACCAATGAGGCGTTTCGATCTATCTCTATAGATCTTAATACCTAATATGTAAGCAGCTTCTCCAAGGTCCTTCATTGAAAAACACTTATTCAAGTAGGCCTTTATACTTTCCAAGAGTTCTATATTATTTCCCATTATCAACATGTCATCCACATACAGTATAAGAAATGCTATAGAGCTCCCACTCACTTTCTTGTAAATACAGGGTTCTCCATAAACCTGTACAAACCCAAACGCTTTAATCACCTCATTAAAGCGAATGTTCCAACTCCGAGATGCTTGCACCAGCCCATAGATGGAGCGCTGGAGCTTGCATACCTTGTTAGCATCTTTAGGACCGACAAAACCTTCTGGCTGTATCATATACAGTTCTTCCTTGAGGAAGCCATTAAGGAATGCCATTGTGACGTCCATTTGCCAGATCTCATAATCATAAAATGCGGCAACTGCTAACATGATTCGGACTGACTTTAGCATCGCTACGGGTGAGAAAGTCTCATCGTAGTCAACTCCTTGAACTTGTCGATAACCTTTAGTGACAAGCCGAGCTTTATAGGTGGTCACATTACCGTTTGCGTCAGTCTTCTTCTTAAAGATCCATTTGTTTTCAATGGCTTGCTTATCATCAGGCAAGTCCACCAAAGTCCATACTTTGTTCTCATACATGGATCCTATCTCGGATTTCATGGCCTCAAGCCATTTATTGGAATCCGGGCCCGCCATTGCTTCTTCATAGTTCGAAGGTTCACCGTTGTCCAACAACATGATCTCTAGGACAGGATTGCCGTACCACTCTGGTGCGGAACGTGTCCTAGTGGACCTTCGAGTAGCAACTTGATCTAAAGCTTCATGATCATCATCATTAACTTCCTCTCTAGCCAGTGTAGGCTCCACAGAAACAACTTCCTGTGCTGCGCTACTCTCCGGGTCGAGTGGAGGTACAATTACCTCATCAAGTTCTATTTTCCTCCCACTTACTTCTTTCGAGAGAAACTCTTTCTCGAGAAAGGATCCATTCTTGGCAACAAAGACTTTGCCCTCGGATCGTAGGTAGAAGGTATACCCAATAGTCTCTTTGGGATATCCTATGAATACGCACTTTTCCGCTTTGGGTTCGAGCTTCTCAGGTTGAAGTTTCTTCACATAAGCATCGCATCCCCAAACTTTTAGAAACGACAACTTAGGTTTCTTTCCAAACCATAATTCATACGGTGTCGTCTCAACGGATTTAGACGGTGCCCTATTTAAAGTGAATGCGGCAGTCTCTAATGCATATCCCCAAAATGATAGCGGTAAGTCGGTAAGAGACATCATAGATCGCACCATATCCAATAGAGTGCGATTACGACGTTCAGACACACCATTTCGCCGAGGTGTGCCGGGCGGCGTGAGCTGTGACACAATTCCACATTTCCTAAGGTGCGTGCCAAACTCGTGACTTAAATATTCTCCGCCACGATCAGATCGTAGGCATTTTATTTTCCTGTCACGTTGATTCTCGACCTCACTCTGAAATTCCTTGAACCTTTCAAAGGTTTCAGACTTGTGTTTCATTAAGTAGACATACCCATATCTGCTCAAGTCATCAGTGAGGGTGAGAACATAACGGTAGCCACCGCGAGCCTCGACACTCATTGGACCGCATACATCGGTATGTATTATCTCCAACAAGTCAGTTGCTCACTCCATTGTTCCGGAGAACGGAGTCTTGGTCATCTTGCCCATGAGGCATGGTTCGCATGTGTCAAATGATTCGAAATCAAGTGACTCCAAAAGTCCATCAGCATGGAGCTTCTTCATGCGTTTGACACCAATATGGCCAAGACGGCAGTGCCACATGTAAGTGGGACTATCGTTATCAACTTTACACTTTTTGGTACTCACACTATGGATATGTTTAACATCACGTTCGAGATTCATAAAAAATAAACCATTGACCAGCAGGGCATGAGCATAAAACATTTCTCTCATATAAATAGAACAACCATTATTCTCGGATTTAAATGAGTAGCCATCTCGCATCAAGCGAGATCCAGATACAATGTTCATGCTCAAAGTTGGTACTAAATAACAATTATTAAGGTTTAAAACTAATCCCGAAGGTAGATGTAGAGGTAGCGTGCCGACGGCGATCACATCGACCTTGGAACCATTCCCGACGCGCATCGTCACCTCGTCCTTGGCCAGCCTCCGCTTATTCCGCAGCTCCTGCTTGGAGTTACAAATGTGAGCAACTGCACCGGTATCAAATACCCAGGAGCTACTACGAGCGCTGGTCAGGTACACATCAATAACAAGTATATCACATATACCTTTAATGTTGCCGTCCTTCTTATCCGCTAAGTACTTGGGGCAGTTCCGCTTCTAGTGACCGGTACCCTTACAATAGAAACACTCAGTCTCAGGCTTGGGTCCATTCTTGTTCTTCTTCTTCCCGGCAACTTGCTTACCGGGCGCGACAACAGCTTTGCCGTCCTTCTTGACGTTCTTCTTACCCTTGCCTTTCTTGAAACTAGTGGTCTTATTTACCATCAACACTTGATGCTCCTTTCTGATCTCGACCTCTGTTGATTTCAGCATCGAGGACAACTCAGGAATGGACTTCTCCATCCCCTGCATGTTGTAGTTCATCACAAAGCTTTTGTAGCTAGGTGGAAGCGACTGGAGGATTCTGTCAATGACTGAGTCATCCGGGAGATTAACTCCCAACTGAGTCAAGCGGTTGTGAAGCCCAGACATCTTGAGGATGTGCTCACTAACAGAACTTTTCTCCTCCATCTTACAGCTAAAGAACTTGTCGGAGATGTCATATCTCTCGACTCGGGCATGAGCTTGGAAAACCAGTTTCAGCTCTTGGAACATCTCATATGCTCCGTGTTGCTCAAAACGCTTTTGGAGCCCTGATTCTAAACTGTAAAGCATGCCGCACTGAACAAGGGAGTAATCATCGCAGCGCGACTGCCAAGCGTTCGTAACGTCTTGGTCCGCTGGGAGAATTGGTGGGTCACCTAGCGGTGCATCAAGGACATACAATCTCTTGGAAGCTATGAGGATGATCCTCAAGCCACGGACCCAGTCCGCATAGTTGCTTCCATCATCTTTCAGCTTGGTTTTCTCTAGGAAAGCGTTGAAATTGAGGTTGACATTTGCGTTGGCCATTGGATCTACAATATAGATATTAAAGGCAATTTTAGACTAAGTTCATGATAGTCGAGTTCATATAATCAAATTATTCAATGAACTCCCACTCAGATAGACATCTCTCTAGTCATCTAAGTGACACATGATCCATGTCAACTAGCCCGTGTCCGATCATCACGTGAGACGGACTAGTCATCCATGGTGAACATCTCCATGTTGATCGTATCTTCTATACGACTCATGTTCGACCTTTCGGTCTTCCGTGTTCCGAGGCCATGTCTGTACATGCTAGGCTCGTCAAGTCAACCTAAGTGTTTCGCGTGTGTAAATCTGGCTTACACCCGTTGTATGTGAACGTTAGAACCTATCACACCCGATCATCACGTGGTGCTTCGGAACAACGATCCTTAGCAACGGTGCACAGTTAGGGTGAACACTTCTCTTGAAATTTTAATTGAGAGATCATCTTATTTACTACTGTCGTTCTAAGCAAATAAGATGTAAACATGATAAAAATCACATGCAATCAATATAGTGACATGATATGGCCAATATCATCTTGCTCCTATGATCTCCATCTTCGGGGCACGATGATCATCATTGTCACCGGCACAACACCATGATCTCCATCATCATGATCTCCATCATTGTGTCTTCATGAAGTTGTCTCGCCAACTATTACTTCTACTACTATGGCTAACGCTTAGCAATAAAGTAAAGTAATTACATGGCGTTTATGATTGACACGCAGGTCATACAATAATATAAGACAACTCCTATGGCTCCTGCCGGTTGTCATAGTCATCGACATGCAAGTCGTGAACCCTATTACAAGAACATGATCAATCTCATACATCACAATGCATCACATCACATCCTTCTGGCCATATCACATCACAAGGCATATGCTGCAAAAACAAGTTAGACGTCCTCTAATTTGTAGTTGCAAGTTTTTTACGTGGTTGCTATAGGATTCTAGCAAGAACGTTTCTTACCTACGCCAAAACCACAACGTGATATGCCAATTGCTATTTACCCTTCATAAGGACCCTTTTCATCGAATCCAATCCAACTAAGGTGGGAGAGACAGACACCCGCTAGCCACCTTATGCAACTAGTGCATGTCAGGCGGTGGAACCGGTCTCACGTAAGCGTACGTGTAAGGTTGGTCCGGGCCGCTTCATCCCACAATACCGTCGAATCAAGATAAGACTAGTAACGACAAGCATATTAACAAAATCGACGCCCACAACTGCTTTGTGTTCTACTCGTGCATAGATTCTACGCATAGACCTAGCTCTGATACCACTGTTGGAAGACGTAGTAGTAAATCAAAATTTTCCTACGTGTCACCAAGATCTATCTATGGAGAAACCAGCAAACGAGCGGGGAGAGATTGGATCTTCATACCTTTGAAGATCGCTAAGTGGAAGCGTTGCTAGAACGCGGTTGATGGAGTCGTACTCGCAGCGATTCAGATCGCGGTAGATCCGATCAAGTGCCGAACGGACGGCACCTCCGCGTTCAACACACGTGCAACCCGGTGACGTCTCCTACGCCTTGATCCAGCAAGGAGGTAGGAGAGGTTGAGGGAGAGCTCTGGCAACACGACGGCGTGGTGGCGGTGGAGCTGCGTGGTACTCCGACAGAGCTTCGCTAAGCACTACGGAGAACAAGGAGAGGGAGGAGTAGGGCTGCACCAGGGAGGAGATAAACTTGTGTGTTGTGCAGCCCCAAATACCTCCACTATATATAGGAGGAGGGGAGGAGAGGTGCTGAACCCTAGGGTTCCACCCTAGGGGTGGCGGCAGCCTCCAGAAACCCATCTGGCCGGCGGCCAGGGCAAGGAGAGGTGGAGGCGCCCTAGGGTGGGCCTTAAGGCCCATCTAAGCCTAGGGTTTGCCCCCTCCACCCTTGCTGCGCCTTGGGCTGGGGTGGGAGGCGCACCAGCCCACCTAGGGGCTGGCTCCCTCCCACTCTTGGCCCATGGAACCTTCCGGGGCAGGTGGGCCCACTTGGTGGACCCCCGGAACCCTTCCGGTGGTCCCGGTACACTACCGTAGACACCCGGAACACTTCCGGTAACCAAAACCTCACTTCCTATATATCAATCTTCGTCTCCGGACCATTTCGGGACTCCTCATGACGTCCGGGATCTCATCCGGGACTCCGAACAACCTTCGGTAACCACGTACACTATTTCCCTATAACCCTAGCGTCATCGAACCTTAAGTGTGTAGACCCTACGGGTTCGGGAGACACGTAGACATGACCGAGACACCTCTCCGGTCAATAACCAACAGCGGGATCTGGATACCCATGTTGGCTCCCACGTACTCCACGATGATCTCATCGGATGAACCACGATGTCAAGGATTCAATCAATCCCGTATACAATTCCCTTTGTCTATCGGTATGGTACTTGCCCGAGATTCGATCGTCGGTATCCCCATACCTTGTTCAATCTCGTTACCGGAAAGTCTCTTTACTCGTTCCGTAATACATCATCCCGTGACTAACTCCTTAGTCACATTGAGCTCATAATGATGATGTCTTACCGAGTGGGCCCAGAGATACCTCTCCGTCACACGGAGTGACAAATCCCAGTCTCGATTCGTGTCAACCCAACAGACACTTTCGGAGATACCCGTAGCGTACCTTTATAGCCACCCAGTTATGTTGTGACGTTTGGCACACCCAAAGCATTCCTACGGTATCCGGGAGTTACACAATCTCATGGTCTAAGGAAACGACACTTGACATTGAAAAGCTTTAGCAAACGAACTACACGATCTTGTGCTATGCTTAGGATTGGGTCTTGTCCATCACAGCATTCTCCTAATGATGTGATCCCGTTATCAACGACATCCAATGTCCATGGTCATGAAACCGTGACCATCTATTGATCAACGAGCTAGCCGACTAGAGGCTCACTAGGGACACGTTGTGGTCTATGTATTCACACATGTATTACGGTTTCCGGTTAACACAATTATAGCATGAATAACAGAAAATTATCATGAACTAGGAAATATAATAATAACCATTTTATTATTGCCTCTAGGGCATATTTCCAACACGAACCTTAAGTGTGCAGACCCTGCGGGTTCGAGAATTATGTAGACATGACCGAGACACCTCTACGGTCAATAACCAATGGCGGGACCTGGCGTCCACATTGGTTCCTACATATTCTACGAAGATCTTTATCGGTCGAACCTCTATGTCAAGGATTCAGTTAATCCCGTATAACGTTCCCTTTGTTCTTCGGTATGTTACTTGCCCGAGATTCGATCATCGGTATCTCCATACCTAGTTCAACCTCGTTACCGGCAAGTCTCTTTACTCGTTCCGTAATACAAGATCCCGCAACTAACAATTAGTCACATTGCTTGCAAGGCTTATTGTGATGTTGCATTACCGAGTGGGCCCCGAGATACCTCTCCGTCAAACGGAGTAACAAATCCCAGTCTCGATCCATGCCAACTCAACAGAAACCATCGGAGATACCTGTAGAGCACCTTTATAGTCACCCAGTTACGTTGCGACGTTTGATACACACAAGGCACTCCTCCGATATCTGTGAGTTGCATGATCTCATGGTCATAGGAACACATACTTGACATGCGGAAAACAGTAGCAATAAACTGACACGATCATATGCTACGTTTGCAGTTTGGGTCTTGTCCATCACATCATTCTCCTAATGATGTGACCCCGTTATCAAATGACATCTCATGTCCATGGCTAGGAAACCTTAACCATCTTTTGATCAACGAGCTAGTCTATTAGAGGCATACTAGGGACATGGTTTTGTCTATGTATCCACACATGCATCTAAGTCTCCGATCAATACAATTATAGCATGGATAATAAACGATTATCATGAACAAGGAAATATGATAATAACTAATTTATTATTGCCTCTAGGGCATATTTCCAACAACAAGTGCATGTGAGGCGGTGGAACCGGTCTCACGTAAGCGTACGTGTAAAGTTGGTCCGGGCCGCTTCATCCCACAATACCGCCGAATAAAGATAATACCAGTAGTGCTAAGCAAATTAACAAGATCGATGCCCACAACAACTTTGTGTTCTACTCGTGCATAGATTCTACGCATAGACCTAGCTCATGATGCCACTGTTGGGAGACGTAGTAGTAAATCAAAAAAAATCCTACGATCACCAAGATCTATCTATGGAGAAACTAGCAACGAGTGGGGATAGATTGCATCTTCATACCTTTGAAGATCGTTAAGCGGAAGCATTACACGAACGCGGTTGGTGGAGTCATACTCGTAGCGATTCAGATCGCGGTGGACTCCAATCTTAGCGCCGAACAACGGCGCCTCCGCGTTCAACACATGTACAACCCGGTGATGTCTCCCGCGCCTTGATCCATCAAGGAGGAGGGAGAGGTTGGGGAAGAGCTCCAACAGTAGCACGACGACGTGGTGGTGGTGGAGCAGCAAGGTATTCCGGCAGGGCTTCGCCTAAGCACTGCGGAGGAGGAACAAGAGAGGTAGGGCTGCGCTGTGGGAGAGAGAGATCAAATCCTGTCTCAAAACAGCCAAAACCTCAAGTATATATAGGAGGAGGGAGAGGGAGGGCTGCCTTGGCCCCTCCTCCAAGGAGGAGAGGTTCGGCCGAGCTAGGGAGGAGTCCACCTTCCACAAGGGAGGTGGATCTCTTCCTTTTGAATCTCCTTTAGCCTTATCACTTTATCCCTAGTTGCATGGGCCTTTCCGGAAGGACTTGGCCAGCCCAATAAGGGCTGGTACACCTCCTCTAACAGCCCACGAAGTCCTTTGGTCGTCACACCCCTCCCGGGGGTCCTCCGGCACCCTCCCGGCACTCCCGGTACACTACCGATGAGCCCGAAAACTTTCCGGTGACCAAAACAGGACTTCCTATATATTGATCTTTACCTCCGGACCATTCCGGAGCTCCTCGTGACATCCGGGATCTCATACGAGACTCCGAACAACCTTCAGTAATCACGTATACCATTTCCCTATAACCCTAGCGTCACCGAACCTTAAGTGTGTAGACCCTATGGATTCGGGAGACACGTAGACATGACCGAGACACCTCTCCGATCAATAACCAACAGCGGGATCTGGATACCCATGTTGGCTCCCACATGCTCCACGATAATCTCATCGGATGAACCACGATGTTGGGGATTCAATCAATCCCGTATACAATTCCCTTTGTCTACCGGTATGATACTTGCCCGAGATTCGATCGTCGGTATCCCTATACCTTGTTCAATCTCATTACCGGCAAGTCTCTTTACTCATTCTGTAACACATCATCCTGTGGCTAACTCCTTAATCACATTGAGCTCATTATGATGATGTCTTACCGAGTGGGCCCAGAGATACCTCTCCGTCACACAGAGTGACAAATCCCAGTCTCGATTCGTGCCAACCCAACAGACACTTTCAGAGATACCCGTAGTGCACCTTTATAGCCACCCAATTACGTTGTGACGTTTGGCACACCCAAAGCATTCCTACGGTATCCGGGAGTTGCACAATCTCATGGTCTAAGGAAACGATACTTGACATTAGAAAAGCTTTAGCAGACGAACTACATGATCATGTGCTATGCTTAGGATTGGGTCTTGTCCATCACATCATTTTCCTAATGATGTGGTCCCGTCATCAACGACATCCTATGTCCATGGTCATGAAACCGTGACCATCTATTGATCAACGAGCTAGCCAACTAGAGGCTCACTAGGGACACGTTGTGGTCTATGTATTCACACATGCATTACGGTTTCCGGTTAACACAATTATAGCATGAACAATAGACAATTATCACGAACAAGGAAATATAATAATAACCATTTTATTATTGCCTCTAGGGCATATTTCCAACAAGTCCTCCCACTAAAGTTTAGAATTCCAGAATAAATAAGCCAATTCAACTAGTTCCATGATATGTGACCAAGTCGTTGATGATGTAGATAGTAAAATTCCAAGCATGTGTTCCCATTGTCAGTATTCCTCCATATAGAGTTATCTTTTTCAAATAAAGAAATTGGTTTGCCAACTTCCAATGGACATCAAGAAGGATAAACCATTGTGTGAAAATCCATAAAACACTAATTTAAACATTGAGCAATATTTCCACTCTTCCTTTTCCAAGTAGTATGTCATAATCAATAAATTCCAAAGATGGAACAATACATCAAATACCTTCACATTGAAGTTGCATAGAGTGTCCTATAAAAATAATACTTTTCCTCCACCAAGGATTCTATGGCAAAATTTTGAATTCCAAAGTGTATAAGATTTATCAGCAATGACAAAACACATAATATATAAAATTTCCTTTGGTACGTCAAGTGAGAGCAACTTTCCTTCATTTTCCATGGAGTGGTTCCCATCTTCCTCCATAAATAAGTGATTGACATAATAGACACTTCTTCAATTCCTTCTCATGCAAGGTTAGCACAATAGCGTATCCATCAATAATAATTTCCCTCCAGAACGAAGTTTGAGGGCATAATTTCCAATTTCAAAACACATCAATTTTCCTTTGAAATTGTTGCATGCCAATAAAGTTATGGTATTCCAACAGTAAATGATGTATATGTACCAACACCTTAATCCAACTATTTGAAAGAGCATCCACAAATAATATATATGCAGTGCCAATATTATCATTAGACATCCCGTCAAATGAAGAGCAAATTTCCTTGTCCTTGGAGTGGCTCTCATATTCCTCCATACACAATTGATGCTCAACAATAAGACTTATCTGAAATTCCTTTATAGTTATGCACAATTTTTCGTACAATATTTTTACCATGGCAATTTTCCTCTATGCAGTCCATCCGCACATTTAATCTGGAGTCCTTCATAACTTCTTCCAAGGAGTAGACGTATTTTCCTTGTTATGACGTACATGCAGTGGATTAGCAATCAAACAAGTTAGTCCGTTCATCAATAATCTAATAAAAATAATAAATTAATGATAATTGGGAATTGTAATTAGCATCCTTTCCCTTGTAAGACGTGTGCACACGTGCATGTGGATCTTCCGGCTACCAGTTGGTTGTGCAGTTGGTGTTCTTGATGACGTAAGCAGCAGTGACAGCAGGCGGCGCAAGTTTCCGAGCAGCTGGCTCGTTCGGCTAGGCAAGTCGTCGAGTGCAGTCGAGCAGCGCCAACCTCATCGGGGCGGAGGACTTGGCCATTATACGGACGAACGTACGTCGTCGGAGGCGGCATGTACCGCGTGTTGATGATTCGTCGAGCGTCGTGGGCTTCCGAAGCAAGTGATCGACCGCGATGCACATAAAAGATAGTCTGATTGATTCTTGTACAGCTCGTACATGGCTGATGGCTTGATTTCCTCCATGCGAGGTCAGGAGGGCCGGCCAACTTGTCCGGCGTGAACGCTGCACTAGTACTTTCTTTCCTATGCAAAGAAAAGTAATCTGATGATCTTCCGGTGCACCCTGTAACATTTGGGCAGAGAGAAAATACCTGCACTAGTAGCAGATCCAACGTCAAGTAGTAGTACTCCTACTACTCTTGCATGGATTTCCTCGGTTCACGTGGTGATGGATTTCCTCCTTGATCCATCTAGGAACAAAGGAAGTACGTGGACCAAGGATAACATGAGACACGGTGGATTAGGAAATCAGCATCCCGCGTCCTGCAACCACACGAGCAACGCAGCACGGAGCGGGAGCACCTTGGTTGGGAGACATGGCAGTCCAATCTAGACGACCGGCGACAAAACAATGCGAGCGGACGTGCCACAAGCGACATCCGGATAACGCAGTTGTCGGTGAACGAATCTGGCTCTAGATGCCAATGTTAGAAATTTAGGGGTTTTGTCTACCCCTATTCCTCTGCGCCTATCCGTGGTGCCATTCATAATTCGCATATCTGAGGCTAGGAGGTAGGGACCTTCTTATACTGTTTTTTTAAAGAGTCCATCTCTTATACAGATATAAGATTCCTAGTGTTTTCCAGTAGTTTTCGGGATAGAGTCCAGATCAAATTACCAACCACAATCATATTTGTCTGTTAACGGATTCTACCCGTTATGTCCCCGGAGCACACGCTTGTGAGCAACGCGTCATAATAGAGTGCAAATTCCTCTAATTACGTAGATCAACATTAGGGCCGTAATCTAACTATACGATCTAGCTCCTTCCGATTATCACTGTACCCGAGTAGTCTTTCCAATATAAATAGTATATTGTATTCTACTAATAATCGACCAGCTTCCTTAAGCATACAACTTAAGTATGTTCCAACAAGTGATAATTCCATGATAAATCATGTAAAACAATTCCATGTATAAATACATGTATAATTCCATAATAAGGTATTTCAAATATTAGCAATTTCTATAAACTTGAATACGTAATTCTAACAGTTAGTTTAAAAAAAATGGCTTGTTGAGAAAGTGGTCTGAGGAACACAATTCACCAGGCCTGACAGTCACGGCCAGTCGTGCACGTGGTGGGGAAATAATACTACACGCCTTTGCGGGAAGCTCAAATTCACCGGGCGTGACAGTCACGGCCAGTCATCACTGCAGTATTTGTACCGTGACCATGCCTGCATGCACGCACCCGTAAGCTCAAATTCAGAACAAACCGTTTCGAAAAAGAAAAAAAATCAGGCACAAGTGGGCCTTTGCGGGAAGCTCAAATTCAGTCGCCGTTGTTCCAGAACGAGCGGTGGTGGGATTGGGACCTGTGACTGTCAGGACGTGAATCTCTCACACGCTTCGTTGATGGCAGCGAGTTGCCTGCCGACTGCGAATCTGCGATGCGTGATACTTACCTTGCGGGCCCTTCTTCTGCCAGGAACCGAAGCCGCACAAGGTATCGGGGATATTTTCACGGTGTCTCATGAAGGACATAGATGGGATATTTAAGGGTGGATGACAAAGCATGATACAGTAGATAAGATCGTCGTATCTGTTGAGCTTTTTTTTTTTGAGGATTAACGTATCTCTTGAGCTAAATTTTCGCATTCGTGGCTTCACATGTAGTGGATCGGCCATGGGCTGCGGTTCGGCCTATTAGCATGTGTTCGTGGCCCTCCTACGCCGATCAATAGAAAATCTTTAAATTCATCAATACATTTTAAATTCATGAATATTTCTAAAATTTGTAAAGGTTTTTTTAGTTTTGTGAAATTCTTTTGAAATCCAAAGACATTTTCTAAATTCATGAAGATTTACTCCTATATATTTTAAATTGCGGGGAATATTTTTAACATTTGCAGGCATTTTAGGTCTGTAAACATTTCTAAATTCATGATTTTTTTACTTTTTGAATATTTTTTATCATTTCAAAATAAATTAAATATCACCACCTCTTTTCTTTTCCTTAGCTTCTCCGGATGGGCCAGGACCCAACTTATAGGTATGTGTTGTTGCTTACAAATTATGATTATATGTTGCTATTCATGGCATTGTGCTTCCAAAGTTGATGTGTTGCAAACATGCACATTTTACTCACAGGCACCCGTTTACTTTGTCACATGGCGAGTATGGTGAAAATTATACCTATTTACGGGTATGGGTACGGGTGGTGGGTTAGCTTAGGGGAGACGAGTAAGGTTATGGCATGGCTCCAACCATACCCAAACCCTATGGTGCCATCCCTAGACCTAATAGAGGGGTTGGCCGGCCAACCGAAGTGACCCTCCTGGGGCATGCATGTTTGGTCGTCCTTCAACGCGTTGCATGCTGAATAAGACATCATGTGCGTCTGGATTATTTCGCCATGGGAGGGGGCCAACAGGTTTCTGCTTTATGTGTTTGTGAGGGTGTGATGTAGCTTGCTTCGTGCGTTTGTCTCTTTCTCCTTATTTCCCGTCGGGCTCCTCACGCGATGAATTCATAGTGGACGACTAACGTCGTGCTAGCAGTGGGGGAGAGGTGTAAGGGAAAATCAGGCGCTGGAGAGTCAAGCCAACATGTGCAGATGTTGGAAAGTCGTTGCATCTAGGCCTCCTGGCGGTAAATATAACCTCCACGTTGGGAGGTGACTAGGTTGAGAGATTGGAGTCCTCCGGAGAATGAAACCAATGCAAGAAGAGTGGTGTTGGGAGTAGAGGGACGAGATAATTGGATTAGGGGGGGGGGGCGTGCATCGTACATGGTCCTAGGGCCATGCCTACACGTGCCAGCAAAGTATAAAACCTAGAGAAAAGATACGGCAATTTTGGCGCATATGGTATGATTGTCAATTGGGTTTACGTGGTTATAAAAACAAAGAAACACAAACCACTAGCCAGGGAAACACCTATATATGTCAAGTCAATTCGGTTTGATTTATTTGATTTTTTATGTAAAAACGCTCACCTCTAACCGTAATAGCCCAAAAACATAACTCATGATCGAACGACACGACAAAGTGTGTGTCACGCTTTAGTGTACCTCAATGTCGTGGAGTGTGGAGAAGAGCGAATTGTCGAGGTATGGAGAAGAGCGGATCATGATCCCCTAGAAAGAATTTTTTGTCAAAGTTGTCATATGGCCCGAACCATCATAATAATCATCAATATGACGATTTCAGTCAAAAACTCCACTCTAGCAAAGTTGTCGTATAGCTCCTGGTCACAATGATTTATAGAGCTTGCTCCACAAACAAGCTTGCATCCTCGATAGTGGAGGATGGGAAGGGTCAGTATGATGTTGTTTAAACCCAACCGCTAATGCGAGAGACAAGTTTCAGCTTCTTTCTCCGTGTGTCACGTGCAGGGGATATGTAGTAGTTTGGCCTCTCACCCACCAATACATATCAAACGTATCTATAAATTTTGTTGGTTGCATACCATAGTTTATATTAAAATGGCATATTTTGGCACTTATTTATAAAATTTTCTATTATTTTTCTGGACTAACATATTAATCCAATGACCAATGTCACTTGTTCTTTTCAATTGTTGTTGGACATTTTAGGGAAACCAATTCTACCGGGTTTAGAAAAATCCTACAAAAAACATGGAAAGTTTGGAGTCCATGAGGTTCCAAGAGTCACCGACATAGACCAGGGGGTTGTCTCCCTCACGCGCTCTAGGGGAGCTCGTGGCCCTCCCACGTGGGCCCCCTAGTGCTTCGATTTACCGTCTCTTAGTACATGTGCCTTCAAGTACCTCTGAAACCCTTTGTGAATTTCTGTTGGTACACACCTATGTTTATCCATGATCCAATCTAGCGGCCTTTTCCGATACTCTTTCGGAAGGGGAAATCATCTCAGTGGCCATCTCATCAACTTGAAGGCCATCATGATCGCTCGTGGGTAGTTTACATTGGACTATGGGTCCATGACAATAGCGAGTTGGTTTTCTCTTACATGTTCCCCAATACAAAGATAACCTGGTCTAATTCTTGTGGTTTGATTTTTGGGATACGATGAACTGTCATTTTATGATTAGATTTCTGCATGAATTCTTTTGAGATCTATTTGGTTTCTTTTTAGCATAGTCCTTATTCATATATGCTCTCTAATCTATTCTTCTTTCTCTCGGCAAGTTGGATATTTTATTTTCTAGAGGTAGTTGTGGTGCGTAGCATCCTATGGCCATCCTCATGGATACACCACCATCGCCCCAAGCACCAAGCATACCAATGTCTAGAGCCCGTGCAAGAGCTATCAAAATCAAGGTTACCACTCTCCTCTTTGAGCCACCTATGTATTCACATGAGACATGGCTACTACCTCAAGCGGAGGCCCTTTGCATGCCCTGGTAACATTGAGAAGCTAGGAAGCAAGACACGATGACCTGGAGGTGTACATGGTTGTTGTAGCACTTTCTTGATAAGTATCTGTCGAGCCCACAGGGAGCAGAAAGGAAGGCATCACGCACCTTGCAACTACGATGTCACTTACGCAGTTATGTACGCACCCAAATCATAGTTTGGAAATAGTCTACTCTATTAGTTTCTAGGGAAATGAAATAAAATGGTTTTGATACACTACAAACTAGAAGGTTAAAACATGAAATAAAAATATACTATGTTAGTAAGACGGTGCTTGAGCACTAAAGTGTTCTCGAGGGTTCTAAAATCATCGCTACAAATATGACTTACACAACAAGTGTGGAGCAAACACTCTATCGTATTCGTAATCTACTCTTCATATGCATATGTGGACGGTCCTCGGTACAGAGCGTGTTATACTAATGGGCAAACTTCATGCCACATACGCCACTACTGTAGTTTCCCCATGCTGAATCCCACTATGATAATTAAGGGTTTTATCATGGACGCAACCAGATGTGAGTTAACCTGTTACCCCCTGTCAATTGTAAATGCGCGATCTTCAAAGATAATTTTCTATTACTCGATGGGATTGATCCCTCTACAATAATAATAGCAACTTCATAGTTAATCACGACAATAATGCGAGTGAGGCCTCCGTCCAACACTTGTGAAGGATACTGACTTGAGAATGCAAGAAAAAGATATTGGACTGCATGGAAGTAATTGATTATATCATAAAGAGTTCATTTGTATCCCTGAGAACAAGTGCAACTACTCAAACATGTTAATGGTACACACAGAGGAGAGGGTTATGTCACAAGTCGGCATGGAGCCAGTAAAAGGAGAAGGTGTGGTGATGATGGGATGGCGGTGCTGATGGTGATGGCAATGATGGTGGCACTGATCATGGTGGTGATGAAGGTGATACCAATGACGACGACGTGGTGGAGAAGGCTCGCGGTGGTGGAGCCTCATGTTCTTCCCTTGATCCCGTCCTCTCTTCTATGAGGTGGAGATGGAACAACAATGGAGATGATATTGGATATGGCGAACGATGAAGAAGGTGCTCAAGGCGCAACTGCCAAGAAGGAGCACGCGCTCTCGTGGGCGCCGTGCAAGTCCACCGTCAAGGACTACCTCAATATCGGTGAGTGAGCACGGCGACAAACATGCCGACGAACTACGGTTTTTATGAACTACCGTGTCTGTTTAGGATGATGAACTGTGTTTGCGATGATCATTGATGAATATATATTTTTAAAGGAAGGGTTTCCCCTTCCCATTTTTATTGATGAAGCAACAAAAGAGAAAACATAAACATGCCCAGACATAGATGCCTATAAATCCTCACAACATCGCACCAGGCAACCAAAAACGGATGTCTCAGAAGCACACAAACATAGCAAAGTACTAAAAGCAGTATGATAGGAGTGGCACCATTTTCCCAACATGACTTTTAAGTATTATAGACCCATGAGCAAGTGGATGAAGCTATACACCGTGTCATAGTGAGGTGGAGATCATATTCAGGTAGTCTGAAGAAGTTCCTCGCGGTGCTTTTCCAACATTAAGATACAATGTCGTAGGAGCTCCACATGTGTGTCGTCATAGTGTACCATCCAACGATGAAGAACACCCCTTGGTTTGACAAGAACACAGTTCAAAACTTTCCATGTGACGCCCATGAAAACAGAAATCGTTTCTTAATCTTCATATGCTCCACAAGGATGCAACAACTACCAGTTAAGCACATGATTACTTTACGCAAACATCAAATAGCACAAACATCATCAAAACATGTCATTGTTTGAACATTGAGAAAAAAAAATCAGAAACCATGGACCAAATGCACTTGGCTACCACACAATCAAACAAAACATATTGAATGGACTCATTATGATTGCAGAATAGACCAGACATGGCATCAACTTGTCTTCTTTTAGCCAAATTATCTATAGTCAATGCTTTATTATACACAAAAAGCCACATGAAAACATGTATATTTTGAGGGCAAAGAACTTTCCAAAGGTCATGTCCAATGGAGATATCACACCCCAAATTTAATGGTATTATAAAAAAGATTTATCGGAGTATTTACCTTTAGATTCCAACACCCAGACAGGTAGGTTGGGTGAGGCAGACAGAGGTAACTTCACTATGTGTTCACTCAACCATCTCAGCATCACCCTTGATCTACACATTGCCTAAAAGAGGGTTTCAAAGTAACATCATCCCACACCTGAGCAATCAAACAATCACGTTGGTTACAAATATGAAACAAATCCCAAAACATATTTTTTAGGGAACAATCCCCAGCCCATGTGTCATGCCAAAAACTGACATTCTCACACTTCCCAATCTTCCAAGTATAAAAAGTTCTTGAAGCATTTAGAGCTCGTGTCACACTATTCCAAAAGGGGAACCAACGCCTTGTTTGGCCAACAAAATACTTGGTGAGTGTCCATTGTTTTTAAGGGCAACTATTTTTATCCAGTCATTATCATTATTCTGAAAGAAACGTTTACCCCAAGAGGCCAAAGGAGCCATATTAAAATATTTCAAATTAGGAACTCCAAGGCCACCAAAGTTTTCCTTCCTAGTAACTAGGCCCCAATTGGGCAAATGTTATTTTTGTTGATCATTTGTGTTACCCCAAAATAAATGGGTCATATGTGAATCGATGGCATTGATCGCCCACTTGGGGAATTTTACCATGGCCACTAAGTAAGCAGGAATGATGACTATACAAGCACAAAGCAAGATCAACTTCCCACTATATGTAAGGTATCTACCTAGCGAACCAAAGATATTTTTAACAATCCTATCGAGGATAGGTTGTAAATCCTATCTCCTCAATTTATTGTAGTGTAGAGGCACTCCTAAATACTTGATGGAAAATGATCTGAGCTTGCAACATAAGATTTATGCAAAAATCTTAGATCACTCCTCCTCAATTTTAATGTTCAACAAATCACTTTTATGAAAATTAATCTTCATTCCAAAGAGATCTCCAAAACAATAAATAATAAATTTTAAATTTCTAGATTTATCACATGAGTCCTCCAGAAAGAGAAGTGTCTCGTCTGCATATTGTAAACTAATAACACCATGAGGAATGCCATGGTGAAGGAGCCCAAAAATAAGCCCATGTTTGGAATCTTTAATCAGCATTTTAGAGAAAACATTAGCTACTAGGTTAGGCAGAGGAGAAAAATGGTCCCCTTGTTTGAGTCTCCCCCATGAAGTATGGGCCAGTAGTGCCATTAATCCTTACACTAAAAGTACTTTGTAAGAGAGTTTGCTTAATCGAGGAAATCCACTTTTATCCAAAGCCTCCAGAGTTCATCGTTTCAAAGAGAAAATCCCAAATTACTCTATCATAGGCTTTTTCATAATACAATTTGAGCACAAGTACTTGAGACCTAGATTTTTTAACCTCATGGGCGAGAACAACACTCCCAAGAATGTATCTGCCCTTGATAAAGGTTGTTTGGTGGTGGTGGGGGGGGTCATTCTATTGATAATAGGGGAAAACCTATTAAAAATACCAAACTCTTGGATTAACTCCCCTATTAACACGAGCAACTTCAATATTCCCACTCCAGCCTTTAACTTTTCCTGAAATAGCTCCGATTTTTTTTCAACCAAATATCGAGTGCACTCCCTCGATAAACTGGGGTGTTCCACACATCAGTAACCATTTGTTTAAAATCAGGTTGATCAAACCACCATTTATCAAATCATTTTTTCGGGAGGTAACCCTCCTGATTCGTGTATCCAAAATCAACGGGGTATGATCACTCTTGAGCCTACGTAAATCAGCTAAAACAGATAAGGGGAAATGAGCATCCCAAGAAGGGGACACAAAAACTTCATCAATGTTAGCATAAATGGGGTCATCTTGGTTATTACTCCAAGAAAAACTCCTACTAGCAATGGTAATTTCCATTAGCCCGCATTTGTTAATCCAATCATTGAACATGCAAGCTAATTTATTATTAATATTACCATTACTTTTATCAACCATGGATCTTACTAAATTAAAGTCACCACTCAAAAGCACAGGATAAGAAAGGTTTGACATGATATCATGCAATTCAGCAATGAACTCAATTTTTAGTTCATTGTATGCAGTAACATAAACAACAACAAATTGCCACACAAAGCCATTAGACTTGGGGGGCTGTTTGGTTTGTGACTAAGTTTGCCAAAGGTTGCCACACCTAGGGTTAGGCAAGTTTGACCAACTTAGATGGGTGTTTGGTTCAAGCCACACCAGGGTCTCACATCCCATACACACAAAAATGTGGCAAGATTCCCTTAGGCTTGCCAACTTGCGACTCTCAATTTAAAGAACTAACCTTAGGCAAGTGTGGCAACTTTGTGTGGCAAAGTGTGGCATTGCTAGGTGTAGAACCAAATAGCCCCTTGGTGTTAATTGTGACAACAACACAAAAGGTTTTGTTGACAAAACCTATTACTTAATATAGTTCATTATTCATACCCACAAGGACACCACCAACAGTGCTACTCATAGGTAGTTGATACCAAGTGAAATCATTCCTACCAGTAATCCTCCTAACAATGTCATCATCAATAGTTTCTCTTTGGTTTCAAAGAAACTAGCAAAATCCACATGATTGCTATTAAGGAAGTTACCTAGGCACTGAATTTTACAACGTTGACCCAACTAGCGTATGTTCCAAAAGGCTCCTCTAAAAGGATGGGATAAGCCACATGGAAAATTATTAGTGTGTAAAACTAGACTAAGACTACCCAGATCAGTAGTGCGACCTAATCCAGAAGAAATTTTGGTACCAGTTGGAGGAGAACCCCCGCACTCATAATGGGCTGAAGTATAAAGATTATTAGGAAGAACAATTTTAGGATATAGGTAAGCAAATTGAAGACATCTAAGTTTCTCCTTATCAACTATATCCAGCTTGATGAGTGTATGATATAAGCTTTTTTCCAATACACAAATCAATTTTACCAATATGATCGGTAAGGACTTGTGTATTGACAGCAGCAAAGGATTTACCTTTAAAAGAGGAGGTATCTCCAAGTTCTTTTTCAGAATATAGGCAATAACTTTGTCCATGATCTTGATATTACCATGGTTCCTTGTCACTAGTCTGTTAGAAAGCACGAGGCTCCACTTTCTAGCTTAGTCCACATTGCACCTCATCTTCTTGTTTGACTCAGCCTTCTCCAAAGTTTCCAGCAATGATCTCTTAACATAACCAAGGGCCATGGTAAGATCTTCAGGTAAACATTGCATCTCAGGTAGCTTGTTTTCCTCTTCATCTTTAGAGTCAATCATCTCAAATTTGCTTAGCTTTGCAGAGCAGTACTCCATATGCACAGATTGTGGTCAGTATTTTGATCTAGCGGCGGGGGCCTATCATATGGATGAGGGCTAGAAGGTCTAGATTTAACATGAGTTTTGTTTTTGGTCTCCTCAACGAAATGCCCATGAACACAATCCAAAAGCTTGGGAGGATGAAACTCAACTGTAGAAGCAAACAACATCTTTCCACTCTTGTTTTTGGAGGCAGAAGTACCTCTCTCTGGGAAATTTTATTTATCAAGTTCATCAATGGGTTCTTCTACATCTTCATTCATAGTATCCTTCTTAGTATGTTCACTATCTTCATCCACCTTATCCTCTACAATGTTGTCAAACTCTGGATCATTATCGTTTCCATCGGACTCCTCTCCCACTTGCTCAAAACCTTCCACGGTGAAAAATAACATATACATTTTCCTTTTAATTTCCACAAGCCTTTCAAAAGGTATTTTTTGCAGGATCTCCAGAGGTCACCTTAGCTCTGATCACCAAATAAAAACTTTTGAAGATCCCATTCCAGTCCACATCCACAAGGATGCCAAAACAAGAAGCCACCTGAGAAAATACTTTCCATGCACACCACTTGGGAGGAATCTCCTAAATTTGGACACATGCTTCAGGCAATTCTCCAAAAGAGTCCAGCTGTAACACCCCCTTGTAAGAAGGAATGCTACCACCAAAACACAACATAACCAAATATGCACGTGGGGAAATCCGACAACACCTCCTTTGTACCGTCGGACATCCACAACATGTAATTAAATAAATAGAGCATATATATATAATATCACAAGCAGAAGCATCCAACAAGCTCATACAACCCATGTAGAGCAAAGTGGTGAGGACACAAACCGATACATGATACGTCCATTTTGCATCATGATTTACTACTATTATTTACAATGCCTTTTACCATTATGATGCAATTCTTAGGTCTTTTATCTATTAATTTGCAACATTTACTTGGCGAGGGAAATTGCCGACAACTGAAATTCTCGACCTAAAAGAGCTACATCGTAGATAGCTATTCTACGGAGCTCCAAATGACATGAAAATTTATGGAGATTTATTTTTGAATACATAAAAATATTGTAAAGAAGAAACTCCATGGAAGATCAACTATGGGCCATAAGGGTAGGGGCGCGCCCTACACCCTTGTGGATCCCACGGGGCCCTCAAGTGCCCATCTTCTGCTATATGAGGCCATTTTTCCTAGGAAAAAAAGAAGAAGACTTTCGGGACAAAGTGCCATCGTCTTGAGGCGGAACTTTGGAGCACCTTTTCTCTTCGGTGAAGAGATTTTGCCGTGGATAGTTCCCTTAGAGAGGGGGAAATCAAAGCCGTCGTCATCACCAACGTTCCTCTCATCATAGGAGGACTCATATCCATCAACATCTTCACCAACACCATCTCATCTCAAATCCTAGTTCATCTCTTTTATTCAATCTTTGTCCCAAAACCTCAAATTGGTACATGTGGGCTGCCAGTAGTATTGATTGCATCTTGTAGTTTATGCTAGTTGGTTTACTTGGTGGATGATCATATGTTCAGATTGTTAATCATATATTTATCTCCTCTGATCATGAACATGAATATGATTTGTGAGTAGTTCTGTTTGTTCTTGAGGGCATGGAAACAGTCTTGTTATAAGTATCATGTGAAGATGGTATTCTCAATATTTTGATGAAATATATGATGTGATTCCTCTAGTGGTGTCATGTGAACGTCGACTAAATGACACTTCACCATATTTGGGCCTTGGGGTATGCATTGTGGAGTAGTAAGTAGATGATGGGTTGCGAGAGTGACAAAATCTTAAACCCTAGTTTATGCACTATTCCGTGATGGACTGATTTGGATTCGTACATTTCATGCTATGGTTAGATTTATCTTAATTCCTATTTGGTAGTTGTGGATGCTTGCGAGAGGGGGTAATCATAAGAAGGTTGTTTTTTCAAGTAAGAACAACACCTTAGCTCTGGTACACCCACATACAATTTATCAAAGTAATGAACACGAATCAACTAAAACATGATGATCATGACTAAACAAAATTCCAAATTGTCCTTGATACTTCACAAACGTATCTACTTTTCCAAACACTTCTTCTCTTGTTTTGGACTATAATTTGCATAATTTGAATGGAACTAACCTGGGCTAACATTGTTTTTAGTAGAACTGCCATGGTATTGTTTTTGTGCAAAAATAGAAGTTCTAAGAATTGAACGTGATTGGCGATGATTTTTATTGAATAAATAAGGAATAGTAGAACAAAGACCTGCCAAAGGGGGCCCATACACCGCTCTCAAGGGTGCAGGGTGCGCCCACCTCGTGTCCCTGCCCTTGTGGGTCCCTCATGACTCCATTTGCCCTATATCCAATTCCATAGTACCGTCTTGCCCATAGAAAGTAAGAGAAGAAGTTTCATCGCTTTTTACGACACGAAGCTGCCATCACCTCCTGTTCTTCTTCGGGAGGCCAGATCTGGAGCCTGTTTTGGGCTCCGGAGAGGACAAATCGCCGATGTCTTCATCATCAACCCCTCCTCGTCAAGGTAGATGGATATTTATGAGATTGATCATGTAACCGAGTCAATTTGTTAGGGCTTGATCCCTAGTATCCACTTTGTTCTGAGTTTGATGTTCCTATCACTTTGCTATGCTTAATGCTTGTCCTTAGCGCCCGAGTGCCATGATTTCAAATCCGAACCGCTTATGTTTCCATGAATATAAGAGTGCTTTGGATCCTATCTTGCAAGTTATATGCACCTACTATGTGTTATGATCCGCATACCCCAAAGTGACAATAATTGGGATTCTTTCCGATGATGGCCGTAGTATGAGGAGTTCATGTATTCGCTATGTGTTAATGCTTTTTTATAGTTCTCTATCAAAAAGGAGGCCTTAATTACCCTTATAATTCCATTAGGACGTCACTACCATAGGAGGGTTGGACAAAAGATGTTATGCAAGTCCTTATTATAAGCATGCATAACTATTTACAGAATACATGCGTGCATATGATTGATGAATTGGAGCTAGTTTTGTGTCGCCCTAAGTTATGACTATTACATGGTTAATGCCATTAATATATACATCGATACTCCATGCATATGCTTTTATCATATTGTGCTTACTAAGTTACTACTGCTACTGCCACTGTTACAATTGCTACTGCTACTATTACCGTTACTATCTCGTACTATCAAAATTATCAAATTGTTGTGCTACTAATACTTTGCCGTAGAGAAAGAATATTGTAACATCCCAAAATTTCATTTTGGAATGTTATGAAATATAGCTATGTATCATCATCACAATTGTTTGAATGAAATGAATTGTTGAAGTTCTTCTTTTGAAATTTTGAAAGGCCATTTCAATTTTTCCATATACTTGTTTCTCCTATTTGAAAACCCCTGGAAATATTCAAAAAAAAGAGAGGAGTAACATGACACTCCACACCAGGGGCATCTTGGTGATATAATTGAACAATAAAACCAGGGGGTTATTTGAAAGTTTATCTCAAAAGAATTTAAAATCAATTAGTCATTTTTTGAAAAATAATTTTTTTAAAGTATTCATTTTGACAGAGTGAAAATGTTCATTAAGTAGCATTTATTCCCTTGATCATTTTGATATATATATTCCCTATGTTTAGAAATGAGTTGAATGCATTAAAGAGTTTTAAACGCTCTGGAAAATAGAAAAGGAAACGGATTTAAATCGTTTAATTAGAAACCGGCCGGCCCACAACTTTTAAGTCCCGAATTCACTTCGGATCGGCCACCGATGCGCAAACCTCGCCCTCTCTCGCACTGATGCACGGGACCCACTATCCGACAGCGTCATCAACGCGCTCGCCTTCCTCCTCGCGCCAGACCACCTCGTCGGAGATCCCTCCTCCGCGGATCTCTCTCATCTCTCCCTTTTTCGACCCCGCACCTGGCCTATAAGTAGCCCTTCCCTCGCCGCGCTCCATTCCACCCCCGAACCCCCACTCCCCTTGCCAGAACATTGCCCCCGCTCCTCACTGGAGTTCTGACTCCACCCGAACCCCCAGAGCTCCTGGCCGTCGCAACACTCACCCCACTCCCCTCCGACGCCACCAAAGTACGCCGGAGACTCACCGCTGTCGTTTGAAGCCTTCGGACGCCGCCCTCGACCACCGCAGCACCATCCCCGAGCATCTCCGACTCCTGGCCGCCGTCGACATCACCGAAGCTCCGACCCCCTCCCCTATAAGCCGCCACCTCCACCCGCAACCGTCAAATCTAGGATCTACGCTCCAGATTAGAAATTTTATAAAACGAACCGGTACGCATTAGTTTACGGTCGTCCGCCCGCAAACACCCACGCGCACGCGCTAGCAACCAATAGGAAGCCGTCACGTAGCCCTGTCCGTTCGCTAGGAATTTTGTTCTTTTCTGTTTTGTTTTAGAAAACAGAATGTTTTCTGTTTTTGTTTTAGTTGTAACTTTTAAACTAATTAGTGTTTTTAATTGATTCTTTTTTGCATTAGGTCAGAAATTTCATGTAGTTTCATCCTGTAGTCTTAGATTTCAAATTTGAACTTTAAATTTGAATCTAACCAAATTTGCTTAAATTACTAAAATCTGTATAACTAGAGTTTAAAAATATATTTTTGTATGAATCTTTTTGCCACTGGTTTGTATTAGTTAGACCTATCATCCTACATAGTTTGGGAATTTTTAGGATGAATTTGGTTAGGGTTTTTAATAAAAAAACAGAATCTGTTTAGTTCTTAATAGTGTTTAGTTAGTTTAATTTTAGTTTAGTTTGAATCTGAGTTAGTTTAACTTTTGTTTTTAGTTTTCATTAGGTTCTGTTGTTTCAAAATTAGGTACAATAACTTGCTATTAATAAAAATAATTGTTTAGTTTTATATCTTATTGTTATAGGAAATCTTTATTCTTTTCCATTAGGTATAGTTTTATAAAGCGATTTAGTTTTACTTTTCACAAACATTCAGGAGATTTAATTATGTTTTCTAATAAAGAATCTTAGTAATTATTTTCTGTTAAGTAATGTTCTGTTTATAAAATAATAACAATAAGAATAATAATTTTGTTTCATACTCTAATGTTATAGGAAACTCTAGTTATCTTCATTAAGTGGTGTTTTATAAAAAATATATTTTTAGTAGTTTTTCTTTTCACAAAAGTTTTAGTGGATTTAAATTCTATTTACTAATATAAATTTTATTATTTCTTTTCTGTTAACTATTGTTTTGTTATTAAAAATAGTGGTTGGTCTTATTTTATATTAGTAGTAGCTTTGACACTAAAAATTTGTGAGTCAAATATTTGGTTTTGAATTTTTCTCTTGATTGTTACTATTGAATTGTTTTAGTTTAATCTTGCTGATTGTGTGAGTTGTATTTTAGTTGTATGCTTATGGTGTGCTTTGTTTGATTCGTTAGATCATTCGGAGTGCGAAGCTTGTTATCTAGAGTCACTTGAGTACGAGGATCGTCAGCAAGGCAAGTCACTTTGATCATGTTTACCCATGTTTTTATTGCATTAGTTCTACCATCTCCCCAATTGTATGCAAAGTAGATAATTTGGAAACTTGGTTACTTGATGTAGTATCATGTGGTAGGGACCCCTCAACCCTTTGACATATTGGCCTCGGGAAACGTTGATTAAATTTTGCTATGCTATTAGTAGACGGGGTTGGTTGTGTGATTCATGAGAGTTGTGAGATAATAATTTCAAGACCTGCAAGATGATCAAGACTTCAAGACTCCGAGTTTTCAACATACCTCTGGGTGGATGATGGTTGAACGGCGCCCTGGAGAAACCAGTGGTTAGCCTAGATGTTGCTGGAGAAGTGCCAGTATTCATGCGGAAAGGTCCACCCAGGCACAAAGAGATGGATGGATGCTTCAAGACCCAAGGCTTACCTGCACAGCCACAAGCCATTATGGGATTTGGCTTGGTTGGATATCATGGTGACCCTGGACAGGCGGTGCTACGAGATGTAGAAGAACTGTAGGAAAGGATGGGCACCGACAGAGTCTCAGGGAAACCCTTTAGAAGACCATGTTTGGTCATCCGTTTCTCAAACACCCCGAAGTGCGAGAAATCCAATGGAGGCGATCAAATCTTGTGGGGAACGTGCGCAAAACTCTGCAGAGTACCCAAACCTAATCGATTAGCCGTGTCCACGGTCATGGACAAATTGAGCCAAAGGAACTGAAACTATCTGGAATTCTCAACACAAATAATTATATTGATGTGGGTATTAATGACAACTTGGGTATGAGAATTGGTTGGTGGAACCATCTCATTAATCAACCAACATTGTAGTAATAATATTTTTGCCCCCTCTTGTTGTAGGAAAAATTGGCTTTATGCAAAAACTTACTACCCAACCTGCCAAATATGCATATAGAATAGATGATTACTTTATACCCCCTCTTTTGTGACATTGCCGGCATATTCAATATGCTGACCTACATGGCTGCAACGTATCATGTTGCAGAGTATTTTTCCGACCAGGAGTGAGGATATGCTCTACGCTCGGTGAGATGCCCTTGGAGTCAGATGGACTCAACTACCTTTGAAGCTTCCGCAAGATTAGTTATTCTCATGAGTTGGCCTTCAACCACTTTATTGTAATTCTTATTGTAATAAAGGACTCGATATGAGATTTTGATTTATAAAGCTGTGTGATTTCCCTTTGATATATACATTGATGTACCATGTGTGTACCAGCATGATCTTGGGATGGTACGGAAACACCGGAGATTCGACCTTTCAGGTCGGGTCGTTACAGAAATGGTATCAGAGCTCATGCTGACCGTAGGACGTAACCTCTAGGATTGGAAAAGCCTTAGGATTTTTGTTCTATTGTCTTCCAAATTCTTATACTCTCATCTGCTCGTTTCTGACTTCCCTCCGATTTATTTCAAAATTTATAGATGGCCACCTTCACCCTAGTTTTGATCACGGAGTTTTGTCAGCCTGACGCGACGATGCCCTTTGGCAAGGAGCTGGTGAAGATCGTCAGGGACGTGAGGATCGCTTTGCCAAGCATCAAAGGGACTCCTACCATGTCTTTTCCACAAGACGGTCGCTAGAGGATCGAGGTGCACATCCCCGGAAAGACCTTTGGAAATCGAAAAGAACCCATCGACTTCAAGTTTGTGGCACCAAGCTGGATTCTTGGGAGGGACATGGCGATTCACCGTGCCCTTGGACGTATTCAGGAGGAATATAGGGGTGGCCCCATCTTGCTAAACCTTTGCATGGTTTGTCGCAGGGATGCCAATGGAAATATCATAAACACCCCCACTAGAGACTCCACCATTTCCTATATCCAGACTTTGGAAACTCACATCAGGACTCTGGAGCTTCGAGTACGTGCAGACACGAAGACGATCAAGAGGCTGATGAACCGCGAGATTGACCTCGAAGCTGACCTACGGGAAGCCAAGTACGAGCATGAGCATGAAGTGAAGGATTTCTTAGAAAGGATCGAGAAGCTGAACATTCACATTGCAACTCTAGAGGAACAGTTGGACATGGGGGAAAATCTTCACCCAGAAGGAGATGTGGCTCCTTTGATCAGCAACGATGATGACTATGAGGAGAGCATCACCGGAGGACCCACGACCATGTACTTTTGAGAAGAACTTTAGTCATGTCCCCCATGTATCTTTATTTTCGTCTCTAAAGCGTAGGTCGATGCTTAGTTTGATTCGAGACTTGTATCTCGATGTTTGAACCTTGAGTTGAATAAATGAATGAGTGTTTGATGTGATATGTTTGTTGCATTGCATATGGGTAGTGAAACTTTCTTTTAGGCCCTTGTTCTATTTTAATTCTCACCCCTTTGAAAACAGCAAGATGCCTCCGCGACGTGAGCCTAATTTCACCTTCCTGCCAGAACTCACCCAACTTCTCCAGCAGCAGAATGCCCTAATGCAGTTGTTGATCCAGAACCAGACCAACAACCACAACTGTTGGAAATATGCCCTAGAGGCAATAATAAATTAGTTATTATCATATTTCCTTGTTCATGATAAATCGTTTATTATCCGTGCTATAATTGTATTAAATGGAAACACATTACATGTGTGGGTAAATAGACAACACTCTGTCCCTCGTATGCCTCTAGTGAACTAGCTCGTTGATCAAAGATGGTCAAGGTTTCCTGGCCATTGACATATGATGTCATTTGATAATGGGATCACATCATTAGGACAATGATGTGATGGACAAGACCCAAACTACAAACGTAGCATCTGATCGTGTCAGTTTATTGCTACTGTTTTCTGCATGTCAAAGTATGTGTTCCTATGACCATGAGATCATGCAACTCACTGACATCGGAGGAGTACCTTGTGTGTATCAAACGTTGCAACGTAACTGGGTGACTATAAAGGTGCTCTACAGGTATCTCCGGTGTCTGTTGAGTTGGCATGGATCAAGACTGGGATTTGTTACTCCGTGTGACGGAGAGGTATCTCAGGGCCCACTCGGTAATACAACATCACAATAAGCCTTGCAAACAATGTGACTAAGTGTTAGTCACGGGATCTTGTATTACAAAACGAGTAAAGAGACTTGCCGGTAACAAGGTTGAACTAGGTATGGAGATAGCAACGATCGAATCTCGGGCAAGTAACATACCGAAGAACAAAGGGAACATCATACGTGATTAACTGAATCCTTGACATAGAGGTTCAACCGATAAAGATCTTCGTAGAATATGTAGGAACCAATGTGGACATCCAGGTCCCGCCATTGGTTATTGACCGTAGAGGTGTCTCGGTCATGTCTACATAGTTCTCGAACCCACAGGGTCTGCACACTTAAGGTTTGGTGACGTTTCGGTAGTATAGAGTTATGTATGGTGGTGACCGAGGGTTGTTCGGAGTCCCGGATGAGATCCCGGACTTCACGAGGAGCTCCAGAATGGTCCGGAGGTAAAGATTCATATATAGGAAGTCCTATTTTGGTCGCCGGAAAAGTTTCGGGCTCATCGGTAGTGTACCGGGAGTGCCGGTAGTGTACCGGGGGACCATCAGGAGAGGTATTTCGACCCAAGAGGCTACATGGGCTGTGGGAGGGTGGAAACCAGCCCTTAGTGGGCTGGTGGAAGTCCTCTAAGAGGCCCATGCGGCTGGACTTGGGAAAGAGAGAAAAAAGGCCAAGGTGGAAAGAGATTTCAATTAGGAAAGGAGGAATCCTAGTCCTAATAGGATTGGAGGAGGATTCCTCCTCTCCTCCTTGCGCAAGAGGCAAGGCAGGGCTGCCTTGTGCGCCAACCCTCCTCCTCCCTCCCTCTTATATATACTGGAGGTATTGGGTGTCCTACACTTTATTTTATGGCCACGTGCTACCCGTTCCACCGGTGCTCCTCTAGATCGGATTTCCGCAGTGCTTAGGCGAAGCCCTGCCGGAATTGCTCCACCACCATCGCCGGAGCGCCGTCACGCTGCCGGTGAACTCTTCTTCCTCTCCACTTCCTCTTGCTGGATCAAGACGGTGGAGATCGTCATCAAGCTGCACGTGTGCTGAACGCGGAGGTGCCGTCCGTTTGGCGCTAGATCGGAAGGACCGTGATCAAGATCGCGAGACGGTTCGTGATGAGATCGCGAGATGGATCGTGATGAGATCGCGGGAAGTATCATGATGAGTTCGCGGGACGGATGGTGATTGGATCGCGGGACGGATCGTGATGTGATCGCGGGATGCTCGGCGATTTGGATCGCGAAGATGTCCGACTACACCAACCGCGTTTCTTAACGCTTCCCGCTTAGTGATCTACAAGGGTATGTAGATCCACTCTCCCTCTCGTAGATGCTCATAACCATGGATAGATCTGCGTGTGCGTAGGAATTTTTTTGTTTCCCATGCAACGTTCCCCACCAGTGGCATCATGAGCTAGGTCTATGTGTAGATGAGATCTCAAGTAGAACACAAAGAGTTTGTGGGCGTTGATGCTTAGATTGCTTCCTCCCTTGGTCGGATTTTGGTTCAGCGGTATTGTGAGATGAAGCGGCCCGGACCAACATTACTCGTATGCTTACGAGAGACCGGTTCCCTCGACCGCAACTTGTTTCATAGATGGCTTGCGGGTGCCAGTTTCTCTCACTTTAGTTGGATCGGATTCGACAAAGGCGGTCCTTGAGAAGGTTGAAAAGCAACTAGTGTATCACCGTTGTGGTTTTTGTGTAGATGAGAATTGTTCTTGCTAGATACCCATAGCAGCCACGTAAAACATGCAACAACAATTAGAGGATGTCTAACTTTTTTTTGCAGGGTATGTTGTGATGTGATATGGCCAATTACATGATGTGATATATGTGATGTATGAGATGATCATGTGATGTATAGATTATCACGACTTGCATGTCGATGAGTACGGCAACCGGCAGGAGCCATAGGGTTGTCTTTAATTATTGTATGACCTGCGTGTCAATCATTAAGCGCTATGTAATGCTTTACTTTATCGCTAAACGGTAGCAATAGTAGTAGAAGTATGTTGGGCGTGACAACCCCGATGGCGACACGTTGATGGAGATCAAGATGATGGAGATCATGGTGTCTTGCCGGTGACGATGGAGATCATGCCGGTGCTTTAAATATGGAGATCAAAAGCACAAGTTCATGGCCATATCATGTCACTTATGATTTGCATGTGATGTTAATCCTTTTATGAACCTTGTTTTGCTTAGGACGACGGTAGCATTATAAGGTGATCCCTCACTTAATTTCAAGATAAATTGTGTTCTCCCCGAGTGTGCACCGTTGCGAAAGTTCGTCGTGTTGAGACACCACGTGATGATCGGGTGTGATAGACTCTACGTTCACATACAACGGGTGCAAGCCAGTGTTGCACGCGCAGAGCACTCGGGTTAAACTTGACGAGCCTAGCATGTACAGACATGGCCTCGGAATACAAGAGACCGAAAGGTCGAACATGAGTCATATAGTAGATATGATCAACGTGATGATGTTCACCATTGTAACCACCTCAACTCACGTGATGATCGGACTTGAGTTGGTGAATTTGGATCATGTATCACTCGAATGACCGGAGGGATGTCAATTTGAGTGGGAGTTCTTAAGTAATATGATTAATTGAACTCATTATCATGAACATAGTTAGTAGTGTCTTTGCAAACTGTGTTGTAGATTACTAGCTCACGCTGTAGCTCCCTTGAATTTTTATATGTTCCTAGAGAAATAGAGTTGAAAGATGATGGTAGCAATATTGCGGACTGGCTCCGTGATCTGAGGATTGTCCTCATTGCTGCACAGAAGGCTTATGTCCTTAATGCACCGCTCGGTGCGCCAACCCCTCTAGCATTGTTTGTAGATGTTGTGAACATTTGACACGCACGTTCTGATAACTACTTGATAGTTTAGTGCGTCATGCATTACGGCTTAGAATTGAGGCTCCGAAATGTTTTAAACGTCACAGAACATATGAGATGTTCTAAGAGGTGAAATTAGGATCTCAGGCTCGTGCCCGTGTTGCGAGATATGAGATCTCCAATAAGATTCTTTGTCTATAATATGAAAGAGAATAACTCAATCGTTGAGCATGTGCTCAGATTGTCTGGGTGCTACAATCGCTTGAATCGAGTGGGAGTTGATCTTCCAGATAAGATAGTGATTGATATAGTTCTCCAAGTCACTGTCACTAAGCTACTAGAACTTGGTTATGAACTATAAAACGCTAGGGATAGAAATAATGATCCCTGAGCTATTCGCGATGTTTGACACCGCGAAGTTAGAAATCAAGAAGGAGCGTTAAGTGTTGATGGTTAGTAAAACCACTAGTTTCGAGAAGAGCAAGGAGGGAAACTTCATGGATGGCAAGTCAGTTGCTGCTCCAGTGAAGCAACCCAAAGTTGAACTCAAACCCGAGACTAAGTGCTTCGATTATGAGGAGAGCGGTCGCTGAAGAGGAACAACCCTAGATACTTGGTAGATAAGAAGGCTGGCAATGTCAACAGAAGTATATTTGATATACGTGTTATTGATGTGTACCTTGCTAGTACTCCTAGTAGCACCTGGGTATTGGATACCGGTTCGGTTGCTAAATGTTAGTAACTTGAAATAAAAGCTACGGAATAAACAGAGAACTAGCTAAAGGTGAGGTGACGACGTGTGTTGGAAGTGTTTCCAAGGTTGATGTGATCGACATCGCACGCTCTCTCTACCTTCAAGACTAGTAACAAACCTAAATAAGTGTTATTTGGTGTTTTGCATTGAGCATGAACGTGATTAGATCGTGTTTATTGCAACACGGTTATTCATTTAAGTTAGAGAATAATGGTTATTCTGTTTACATGAATAATACCTTCAATGGTCATGCACCCAGTGAGAATGGTTTGTTGAATCTTGATCGTAGTAATACACATGTTCATAACATTGATGCCAAAAGATGCAAAGTTAATAATGATAGTACCACATACTTGTGGCACTGCCGCTAAATGTCATATTGGTATAAAACGCATGAAGAAACTCCATGGTGATGGATCTTTGGACTCTTTCATTTTCGAATCGGTTGAGACATGCGAACCATGCCTCTTGGTCAAAGATGACTAAGGACCCCGTTTTCTGGTTTGACGGAGCGGGCAAGTGATTTATTGGAAATGATACATGTTGATGTATGCAATCCAATGAGTCTTGTAGCGTGCAGTGGATATCGTTATTTTCTTACCTTCACTGATGATTTGGCTAGATATAGTGTATGTTTACTTAATGAAACACAAGTCTGAATCATTTGAAAAAGTTCAAGCAAATTAGTGTGAAGTTTAAGATCATCGTGACAAGAAGATAAAAATGTCTGCGATATGATCGTGGAGGTGAATATATGAGTTACGAGTTTGGCATACAAATTTAGACAATGTGAAAGTTGTTTCACAACACACGCCACTTGGAACACCATAGTGTGATGGTATGTACGAACGTCATAGTCGTGCTCTATTGGATATGGTGCATGTTATGATGTGTCTTATCGTTTTGCTACTATAATTTTGGCGTTGTGCATTGGAGAGAACTACATTCACTTTAAATAGGGCACCATCTAAATCCGTTGAGATGACACCATGTGAATTATGGTTTGATAGAAACCTAAGCTGTCATTTCTTGATGTTTGGGGCTACGACGCTTGTGTGGAAAATGTTTCACCTAATGAGCTCGAACCCAAAGCGGACAAATGCATCTTCGTAGAACACCCTAAGAACAGTTGGGTGAACCTTCTATCTCAGATCCAAGCATAAAATGTTTGTTGCTAAAATTGGGTCCTTTCTCGAGAAAGGGTTTCTCTTGAAAGAATTGAGTGGGAGGAGGATAGAACTTGATGAGGTTGTTGAAACCTCTGCTTCAACCAGAAAGTAGCGCAGCACAGAAAGATGTTTCTGTGAATCCTTCATTAGTTGAATAGGAAGTTAATGATGATGATCATGAAAGCTTCGGATCAAGTTACTACCGACCTATAAGGAAATTAGAGCTTGATGAGGTTATTGAACCTTTACTTCAACCAGAGAGTAGCGCAGCGCAAGAAGTTGTTTTTGGGAAGCCTACGTTAGTTGAAGAGGAAGTTAATGATCATGATCATGAAGCTTCGGATCAAGTTACTATCAAACCTCGTAGGGTGACAAGGATGTGTACTGCTCCTGAGCGGTATGACAACCCTGTCTTGGAGGTCATGTTGTTGGACAACGATGAACCAACGAACTATGGAGAAGCGATGATGGGCCCGAAAACCAACAAATGGTTAGAGGCCATGAAATCCGAGAAAGGATCCATGTATGAAAACCAAGTATAGACTTTGGTGGACTTGCTCGTTGGACGGCAGGTCGTTAAGAATGGATCTTTAAAATGAAGACAGACGCTGATGGTAAATGTTACCATTTGTAAAGCTCGACTTGTTGCAAACTAGTTTACGACAAGTTCAAGGAGTTGACTGCGATGAGACTTTCTCACTCGTAGCGATACTAAAGTCTGTTGGAATTATGTTAGCAGTTGCTGTGTTTTCAATTATGAAATCTGGCAGATGGATGTCAAAACATCGTTTCCTTAACGGTTTACTTGAGGAAAGGTTGTATGTGATACAACCAGAATGTTTTGTCAGTCCTAAGGATGCTAAAAGGTGTGCGAGCTTCAGTGATTCTTCTATGGACTGAAGCAAGCATCTCAGAGTTGGAATATACACTTTGATGAGGTGATCAAAGTTTTTGAGTCTATACAAAGTTTACGAGAAACTTGTATTTGCAATAAAGTGAGTGGGAGTACTATAGAGTTTCTGATAAGTATATGTGGATGACATATTGCTATTCGGAAATGATGTAGAATTTCTGGAGAGCATAAGCGGTTGTTTGAAAAGAGTTTTTCAAAGGAAGACCTGGATAAAGCTACCTAATTATTGAGCATCAAGATCTATAAAGATATATCAAGATGTTTGATAAGACTTTCAATGAGTACATACCTTGACAAGATTTTGAAAGAGTTCAAAATGGATTAGTTAGAGAGAAGTGTTCTCACCTGCTTTGTAAGGTATGAAGTTGAGTGAGACTCAAAGCTCGACCACGGAAGAAGAAAGAGAAAGGACGAATGTCATCCCCTATGCCTTAGCCATAGGCTCTGTATAGTATGCCATGTTGTGTACCACACCTATGTGTGCCTTGCCATGAGTCCGTCAAGGGGTACAAGAGTAATCCAGGAGTGGATCACTGGACAACGGTCAAGAATATCCTTAGTAACTAAAGGACTAAGGAGATGTTTCTCGATTATGGAGGTGATAAAGAGTTCGTCGTAAAGAGTTACGTCAATGCAAGCTTTAAACACCAATCCGGATAACCCGTAGTAGCAATCTGGATACGTATAGTAGGAGCAGCCATTTGGAATAGTACCAAGTGGAGTGTGGTAGCAGTGTTTACAGTTTGGCATAGAGATTTGCAAAGTACACACGGATTTGAATGTCGTAGACTCGTTGACTATAAGACCTCTCTCACATGCAAAGCATGATCGAGCCCCAGAACTCATTGGGTGCTAGATTCATTACAATGCGTATCACATGGTGATGTGAACTAGATTATTGACTCTAGTGCAAGTGGGAGACTGTTGGAAATATGCCCTAGAGGCAATAATAAATTAGTTATTATCATATTTCCTTGTTCCTGATAAATCATTTATTATCCATGCTATAATTGTATTGAATGGAAACACATTACATGTGTGGGTAAATAGACAACACTCTGTCCCTAGTATTCCTCTAGTGAACTAGCTCGTTGATCAAAGATGGTCAAGGTTTCCTGGCCATTGACATATGATGTCATTTGATAATGGGATCAAATCATTAGGAGAATGATGTGATGGACAAGACCCAAACTACAAACGTAGCATATGATCGTGTCAGTTTATTGCTACTGTTTTCTGCATGTCAAAGTATGTGTTCCTATGACCATGAGATCATGCAACTCACTGAGACCGGAGGAGTACCTTGTGTGTATCAAACGTTGCAACGTAACTGGGTGACTATAAAGGTGCTCTACAGGTATCTCCAAGGGTGTCTGTTGAGTTGGCATGGATCAAGACTGGGATTTGTTACTCCGTGTGACGGAGAGGTATCTCAGGGCCCACTCGGTAATACAACATCACAATAAGCCTTGCAAGCAATGTGACTAAGTGTTAGTCACGGGATCTTGTATTATGGAACGAGTAAAGAGACTTGCCGGTAACGAGGTTGAACTAGGTATGAAGATACCGACGATCGAATCTCGGGCAAGTAACATACCGAAGAACAAAGGGAACATCATACGGGATTAACTGAATCCTTGACATAGAGGTTCGACCGATAAAGATCTTCGTAGAACATGTAGGAACCAATGTGGACATCCAGGTCCCCCATTGGTTATTGACCGTAGAGGTGTCTCGGTCATGTCTACATAGTTCTCGAACCCACAGGGTCTGCACACTTAAGGTTTGGTGACGTTTCGGTAGTATAGAGTTATGTATGGTGGTGACCGAAGGTTGTTCGGAGTCCCGAATGAGATCTCGGACATCACGAGGAGCTCCGGAATGGTCCGGAGGTAAAGATTCATATATATGAAGTCCTATTTTGGTCGCCGGAAAAGTTTCGGGCTCATCGGTAGTGTACCGGGAGTGCCGGTAGTGTACCGGGGACCATCGGGAGAGGTATTTCGACCCAAGAGGCTACATGGGCTGTGGGAGGGTGGAAACCAGCCCTTAGTGGGCTGGTGGAAGTCCTCTAAGAGTCCCATGCGGCTGGACTTGGGAAAAAGAGAAAAAAGGCCAAGGTGGAAAGAGATTCCAATTAGGAAAGGAGGAATCCTAGTCCTAATAGGATTGGAGGAGGATTCCTCCTCTCCTCCTTGCGCAAGAGGCAAGGCAGGGCTGCCTTGTGCGCCAGCCCTCCTCCTCCCTCCCTCTTATATATACTGGAGGTATTGGGTGTTCTGCACTTGATTTTACGGCCACGTGCTACCCGTTCCACCGGTGCTCCTCTAGATCGGATTTCCGCAGTGCTTAGGCGAAGCCTTGCTGGAATTGCTCCACCACCATCGCCGGAGCGCCATCACGCTTCCGGTGAACTCTTCTTCCTCTCCACTTCCTCTTGCTGGATCAAGATGGTGGAGATCGTCATCAAGCTGCACGTGTGCTGAACGTGGAGGTGCCGTCCGTTCGGCGCTAGATCGGAAGGACCGTGATCAAGATCGCGAGACGGTTCGTGATGAGATCGTGGGACGGATCGTGATGAGATCGTGGGACTGATCGTGATGAGTTTGTAGGACGGATTGTGATTGGATCACGAGACGGATCGTGATGTGATCACGGGACGCTCGGCGATTTGGATCGCGAAGATGTTTGACTACACCAACCGCGTTTCTTAACGCTTCCCGCTTAGCGATCTACAAGGGTATGTAGATCCACTCTCCCTCTCATAGATGCTCATCACCATGGATAGATCTGCGTGTGCGTAGGAAATTTTTTGTTTCTCATGCAACGTTCCCCGACAACAACAACCACCCTCCACCTCAGGGCGACAACCTCACCCGTTTTCTGAGGCTGAATCCACCAACTTTCTCCAGCAGCACTGAGCCCATTGTGGCAGATGATTGGCTCCGCAAGATGGAGAGGGAACTCTCCATCACTGGATGTACTAAGGCTGAAAAGGTGCGCTTTGCCGCCCATCAACTTGAGGGGCCTGCAACTTCATGGTGAGAGAACTACACCACCACATACCCCATTGCTGGTGTGACTTGGGAGCAGTTCAAGCTAGCTTTTCGCACCGCTCATGTCTCAGCTGGAGCCATGAGTCTGAAGAAGCGTGAGTTTCACAACTTACGCCAAGGAAGTCGCTCCGTGGACCAATATGTGGATGATTTCAGCATGTTGGCTCGTTATGCACCAGGAGATGTGGCCGATGATGCAGCAAAACAGGAGAAGTTCCTGGAAGGACTCAATGACGAGTTGAGCATGCAGCTGATGGTGGCTACTTTCAACAACTACCAAGAGCTGGTAGACAAGGCCCTAATCTTGGAAGGGAAGCAGCAGCAAATCGAAAACCGCAAGAGGAAGTATGGACAGGGGAAGTCTAACTCTGAAGATCAACAAAAGCCCCGCTACTCCCCGTACTCAGGGAATACCGGATCAGGGACCGGTAAGTATGGAGGACACACTCATCACGTGCACCACCATGGAGGCCACAACCATGGAGGAAATGGGAATAATTGTCCCAACAATGGCAACTTCAAGAATGGCAATGGAAGTGGGAACGGCAACCAGCACCATCCCGCTCCAACTCAGAAGGATCTGAACCATATCACCTGTTTCAAGTGCCAGAAGACAGGGCACTATGCCACTGAATGTTCTCAGAACAAGCAAGGAAATGGAAACGGCAACAGCAATGACAACTCAGCAGCTAAGAAGCCAAACCCTTTTCCCCGTGCTTAGGTGAACCACATTGATGTGGAAGAAGTCTATGATCATCCCGAGACTGTGGTTGGTAAGTTTTTATTGCATTCACGTCCAGTTTTGGTACTTTTTGATTCTGGTGCACACCTTATTAATTACTTTAGTAGAATTCGACCCTTTTCATGGTTTTGAATCTGAAATTATTGTGGCACACCTTATTAAGAAATGGCCACTCTATTTGCTCATGAGGGAAAGATTCGTTGTTACTATATCCTTAAATTATTTACTTTCTCATTAAAGGGTGAAGCTAAAGATCGGTTCAACATTCTTACTCATGGTTGTGTGCGTAGTCCTTAGGATATGATTTACTACTTCTCTAGAAAATATTTTCCTATCCATAAGAAACAAACCGCCTTGCAGGGAATATTTAACTTTGTGCAACTTGAGGAAGAGCATCTCCCTCAAGCTCGGGGGAGGCTTCTCCATCTATTAAATGCTTTGCTTGATCATCCTCTTAAGAAACATGAAACACTTGATATCTTTTATAATGGAATAACCGATGCTTCTAGGGACTACCTAGATAGTTGTGCTTGTTGTATTTTCAAGGAAATAACTGTTGAACAAGATGAGGAATTATTAAATAACTTACTGAAAAATGCCAATGATTGGACACTACCTGAGCTATACCGAAGCCAACTGAAAAGGAAAGAGGTATTCTATTCTTCAGTACGAAAGATATACAAGAAGCTAAGAAGTCTACGAAAGAGAAAGGTATTAAATTTGAAGAAGTCAAGAATCTACTGCATATTGAAGAAATACATGGACTCGATATCCCGACACAGGTATAGAGGTAACTTCTCTTTATAGATTTGATGAAGGTGATATTCCTTATAATAAGTCTCATACTCAATGTTTAGTTGAGTTTGATAACTTCATTGTTAAACAAGAAAATTTCAATGAATAAATACATGATCAGTTGAAACATGATTCTATTATGATTGAACGCTTAAGTGATGTGCTTGTTAGAATTTCAAATGGTATTAAAGGCTTATGTAAACATCTTGAACAAGTATTTAAATCACAAAATGACTTGATTAAGGAGATGGTTAATAAAAATAATGATCATGTTGTTAGAATTATGACTAGAGGTGGTAAAATGACTCAGGAACATTGTATCTCGAGGGTCATCCTACAAGATTCTCATACAATAAATGATAGTGCTCCTAGTTCACTTAATAATAAAAAAAGAAAAATAATAGACCTTTGCATGCTTCTAGTGAACCTACTTTAGAGAAACCTACCGAGAATCTCAATAATGTTTCTATTTCTGAGGCTGAGACACAACCTGGTGATGAACATTCATCTAGGGATACTTATAATGAAAATGCTAATAATGATCATGATCATGCTCCACCTAACGATAAAAAGGAACCAAATAATGACGTGGAAATAGAACGACACTCTAAGCTGGATGACCCACCTCCTAATATAAAATATAAGATAAAAACACTTTATTGCTACGAAACATTGTAAAGAAAGTGAACCATGGGTTCAAAGACCCATGCCTTTTCCTAGCAAAGCTACTAAGACCAAAGATGAAGAAGCTTTTAATGACTTTATTGAAATGCTTAGACCTTTGTATCTGTGCACACCTTTGAGTGAAATTATGAGAATGCCTCCATTTGTTAAATTCATGAAAGATATCGCCTCCAATAAAAGGAAAATACCGGAGGCTGAAATATCCACTCTATTTGCAAATTATTCTTTCGAAGGAAAAGTACCTCAACAATTAAGGGATCCAGGAATACCTACTATACCCTACTCCATAAAAACAATTATCTTAGAATTGCTTTATGTGACTTAGGAGCCGGTGTTAGTGTATAGAAGACTTGACTTGAGTAAGTTGACACCTACTGAAATTTCTTTGCAAATGGCTCGCAAATCAACTTATATTCTTATTAAGATTTGTGAGGACATTCCGGTTGTAGTTGCCAATGTTACTATGTTAACAAACTTTGTTATTCTCGATATGCGTGAGGACGACAATATGTTGGTTATTTTCGGGAGACCTTTTCTTAACACTAAAGGGGCTGTCATTAATTGCAACAAAATCGAGGTCACTTTTCATGTTAACGGTAAAGAGCATATGGTATACTTTCCGAATAAACATAAGCAAATGAATAGTATCAATTCCACGGAAAAATTTATGAAAACAACTATTGGTGATTTTGAATCCCCTTTTCGAGTTCCCCAAAAGAAATATCAAATTATTACTATTGGAACCACTATTCAAAAAATCTTCCGACTCGGCGATTTATCGCTACTCGTGGGGTGGCCGATAAGATTATGCTTTATCTTCACCATTTATCTTCTGGGCCGATTTATCGCTTTGACAAGCGATTTACGGGGAATCTTTCGATAAATCGGACATATTCCTAGCACTATGTTTGCAAAAATTATGTTTATTTGTGTTTTTGTGGACTTTGTTATGCAATATGTATTATTTAGCTATTTTGTTTATCATTTTACGAGGACACGGAGGCTAGGAAACAAGGTAACACTTTTGTCGAATATATTTTTGGTGTTAAATATAGTATATTTCAGTGTTGCGAACCTGGGATTTTGCAAAAAATGGCCGATTAATAGTCGACTGATAAAATCGATTAATCGACCGATTTCCGATTAATCTCTAATCCCCAGCTCACCGAGACTATAACGATAGGTGATATCCTCAACATTGATTGGAACCATGCAAATTACGATTGAGGTAACTTAGTGGTATACAAAAATTCTTTGGTTTTATGTCAATCGAAAGTGGTTCATTAATAGGACTTGATCAAGCTTATTAATGGATTTCTTTTGAGAGGAATATGGTCAATGAATTCAATAAGCACAATGATACGTCTCCAACATATCTATAATTTGTGATTGTTCCATGCTATTATATTATCTATTTTGGATGTTTTATATGCATTAATATGCTATTTTATATTATTTTTGGGACTAACCTATTAATCTAGAGCCCAGTGCTAGTTCATGTTTTTCCTTGTTTTTGAGTTTCGTAGATAAGGAACATTAAACGGAGTCCAAATGGAATAAAACCTCCGGAATGATTTTTTGTGGAATAAAAGGAAGCCACGAGATGTGAGAACCAAGGCAGAGGAGCTGCCATGGGGCCACAAGCTCGCTAGCCACGGCCAGGGGACCACCCATGCCGGGCAGGCTTGTGGGCCCCTGACAACTCCCCTAACCCTAATCTTTGGTCTATAAATTCCCAAATATTCCATCACTATAAAAAATAGCCACGAAAACACTTTTCCGCCGCCAGAAGCCTCCGTTCCCGAGAGATCCAATCTTGGAGCCTTTTCTGGTAATCTGTCGGAGGGGGATTCGATCACGGAGGGCATCTACATCAACTTCATTGCCCCTCCGATCATGCGTGAGTAGTTCACCAAAGACCTACGGGTCCATAGCTAGTAGCTAGATGGATTCTTCTCTATCTTTACTTCTCAATACCATGTTCTTCATGATCTTCATGGAGATCTATCCGATGTAATACTCTTTTGCGGTGTGTTTGTGGAGATCCGATGAGTTGTGGGTTTATGTTCAGATTATACATGAATATTATTTGAGTCTTTCCTGAATTCTTATATGCATGATTTCATATCTTTGCAATTCTCTTCGAGTTATTGGTTTGGTTTGGCCAACTAGATTGGTAATTCTTGCAATGGGAGAAGTGCTTAGTTTTGGGTTCAATCTTGTGGTGTCCTCACCCAGTGACAAAGTAGGGGTAGCGAGGCACGAATTGTATTGTTGTCATCAAGGGTAAAAATATTGGGTTTTCATCATATTGTTTGAGTTTATCCCTCTACATCATGTCATCTTACTTAATGCATTACTCTTTCTTCATGGACTTAATACTCTAGATGCACGCAGGAGTCGGTCGATGTGTGGAGTAATAGTAGTAGATGCAGAATCGTTTCGGTCTACTTGTCACAGACGTGATGCCTATATGCATAATCATTGCCTTGGATATATTCATAATTATTCGCTTTTCTATCAATTGCTCGACAGTAATTTGTTCACCCACCGTAATACTTGCCATCATGAGAGAAGCCATCTAGTGAAACCTATGGCCCTGGGTGTATTTTCCATATTATACTTTCAGATCTAAAACCAAAAATACTTGCTGCCCTATTTTTAGATTTAGTTTTACTTTCCGTTCAATCATCCTATTATATCTATCTCTATTAGATCTCATCCTTGCAAGTAACCGTGAAGGGATTGACAACCCCTTTATAGCGTTGGGTGCAAGAGTTTGATTCTTTGTGTAGGTACATCTATTGGCGGATCGCTTGTATCTCCTACTGGATTGATACCTTGGTTCTCAAAAACTGAGGGAAATACTTATCTAGTTTGCTGCATCAACCCATTCCTCTTCACGGGAAACCAACGCATGCTCGAGAAGTAGCAAGAAGGATTTCTGGCGCTGTTGCCGGGGAGATACATAGCAAGTCAAGGGTACCAAGTACCCATCACAAACTCATCTCTTTAACACCAATCCGGATGACTCGTAGTAGCAATCTGGATACGTATAGTGGAGCAGCCATTTGGAATAGTACCGAGCAGAGTGTGGTAGCAGTGTTTACAGTTTGACATAGGTATTTGCAAAGTGCACACGGATCTGAATGTTACAGACCCGTTGACTATAATACCTCTCTCACATGCAAAACATGATCGAGCCCCAGAACTCGTTGGGTGTTAGATTCATAACAATGCGAATCACATGGTGATGTGAACTAGATTATTGACTCTAGTGCAAGTGGGAGACTGTTGGAAATATGCCCTAGAGGCAATAATAAATTAGTTATTATCATATTTCCTTGTTCATGATAATCGTTTATTATCCATGCTATAATTGTATTGATCGGAGACTTAGATGCATGCGTGGATACATAGACAAAACCATGTCCCTAGTATGCCTCTAATAGACTAGCTCGTTGATCAAAAGATGGTTAAGGTTTCCTAGCCATGGACATGAGATGTCATTTGATAACGGGGTCACATCATTAGGAGAATGATGTGATGGACAAGACCCAAACTGCAAACGTAGCATATGATCGTGTCAGTTTATTGCTACTGTTTTCCACATGTCAAGTATGTGTTCCTATGACCATGAGATCATGCAACTCACAGATATCGGAGGAGTGCCTTGTGTGTATCAAACGTCGCAATGTAACTGGGTGACTATAAAGGTGCTCTACAGGTATCTCGATGGTGTCTGTTGAGCTGGCATGGATCGAGACTGGGATTTGTTACTCCGTGTGACGGAGAGGTATCTCGGGGCCCACTCGGTAATGCAACATCACAATAAGCCTTGCAAGCAATGTGAATAATTGTTAGTTGTGGGATCTTGTATTACGGAACGAGTAAAGAGACTTGCCGGTAACGAGGTTGAACTAGGTATGGAGATACCGACGATCGAATCTCGGGCAAGTAACATACCGAAGAACAAAGGGAACGTTATACGGGATTAACTAAATCCTTGACATAGAGGTTCGACCGATAAAGATCTTCGTAGAATATGTAGGAACCAATGTGGACGTCCAGGTCTCGCCATTGGTTATTGACCGTAGAGGTGTCTCGGTCATGTCTACATAGTTCTCGAACCCACAGGTCTGCACACTTAAGGTTTGGTGACGTTTCGGTAGTGTAGAGTTATGTATGGTGGTGACCGAAGTTTGTTCGGAGTCCCGGATGAGATCACGGACGTCACGAGGAGCTCCGGAATGGTCCGGAGGTAAAGATTCATATATAGGAAGTCCCAGTTTGGTTTCCGGAAAAGTTTCGGGCTCATCGGTAGTGTACCGGGAGTGCCGGTCGTGTACCGGGAGGCCTCCGGGAGGGGTATTTCGACCCCAAGAGTTCCATGGGCTGTGGGAGAATAATAACCAGCCCTTAGTGGGCTGGGAAAACAGACACAAAGGCCCATGGCGCAGGAGAGAAAGTCCTGAAGCAAAAAGTGGAAAATCAGCCAATAAGAGGCAATCCTACTCCAACTAGGATTGGAGGTGAAGTAGGATTGCTTCCCACCTCCTATTTTGGCCGACCAAAGGCCTTGTCTGCCTATCCTCTCCTCTCCTCCTATATATACTAGTGGATTGGGTGGTTTTTGGACAGAATTTCCGGCCACGTGCTACCCGTTACACCGGTGCATAGTTTCTCCTCTAGATCGCTTTTGTCCAGCGCTTAGGCGAAGCCCTACCGGAACTGCTCCACCACCATCACCGGAGCGCCGTCAAGCTGCCGGTGAACTCTCTCTCCTGTCCACCTCCTCTCGCTGGATCGAGACAGTGGAGATCGTCATCAAGCTGCACGTGTGCTGAACGCGGAGGTGCCGTCCGTTCGGCGCTAGATCGGAAGGACCGTGATCGAGATCGCGAGACGGTTCGTGATGTGATCACGGAACGGATCATGATGAGTTCGCGGGACAGATGGTGATCAAGATCGTGAGACGGATCGTGATGAGTTCGCGGGACGGATCATGATGTGTTCGCGGGACGGTTCGTGATTGGATCGCGGGACGCTCGGCGATTTGGATCGCGAAGAAGTTCGACTACACCAACCGCGTTTCTTAACGCTTCCCGCTTAGCGATCTACAAGGGTACATAGATCCACTCTCCCTCTCATAGATGCTCATCACCATGGATAGGTTTGCGTGTGCGTAGGAAAATTTGTGTGTACATAGATCCAACAGTGGCATCATGAGCTAGGTTGATGGTTCGATGAGATCTCGAGTAGAACACAAAAGGTTTGTGGGCGTTGATGCTTAGATTACTTCCTCCCTTGGTCGGATTTTGGTTCAGCGGGATTGTGAGATGAAGCGGCCCGGACCAACATTACTCGTACGCTTACGAGAGACCGGTTCCCTCAACGCAACTTGTTGCTTAGATGGCTTGCGGGTGACAGTTTCTCTCACTTTAGTTGGATCGGATCCGACAAAGGCGGTCCTTGAGAAGGTTGAAAAGCAATCTATGTATCACCGTTTTGGTTTATGCGTAGGTGAGAATCGTTCTTGCTAGATACCCGTAGCAGCCACATAAAACACGCAACAACAATTAGAGGACGTCTAACTTGTTTTTGCAGGGTATGTTGTGATGTGATATGGCCAATTACATGATGAGATATATGTGATGTATGAGATGATCATGTGATGTATAGAATTTCACGACTTGCATGTCGTTGAGTACGGCAACCGGCAGGAGCCATAGGGTTGTCTTTAATTATTGTATGACCTGCGTGTCAATCATTAAGCGCTATGTAATGCTTTACTTTATCGCTAAGCGGTAGCAATAGAAGTAGAAGCAGGGTTGGCGCCACAACCCCAATGGCAACACATTGATGGAGATCAAGATGATGGAGATCATGGTGTTGTGCCGGTGACGATGGAGATCATGTCGGTGTTTCGAAGATGGAGATCTTAAACACAAGTTCATGGCCATATCATGTCACTTATGAATTGCATGAGATGTTAATCCTTTTATGCACCTTGTTTTGCTTAGTACGGCGGTAGCATTATAAGGTGATCCCTCACTTGAATTTAAAGATGAACTGTGTTCTCCCCGAGTGTGCACCGTTGCGAAAGTTCGTCGTGTTGAGACACCACGTGATGATCGGGTGTGATAGACTCTACGTTCACTTACAACGGTTGCAAGCCAGATTTGCACGCGCAGAACACTCGGGTTAAACTTGACGAGCCTGGCATGTACAGACATGGCCTCGGAACACGAGAGACTGAAAGGTCGAACATGAGTCATATAGTAGATATGATGAACATAATGATGTTCACCATTGCATCCACCTCAACTCACGTGATGATCGGACTTGAGTTGGTGAATTTGGATCATGTATCACTCGAATGATCGCAGGGATGTCAATTTGAGTGGGAGTTCTTAAGTAATATGATTAATTGAACTCATTATCATGAACATAGTCAAAGTGTCTTTGCAAATTATGTTGTAGATTACTAGCTCGCGCTGTAGCTCCCTTAATTTTTTATATGTTCCTAGAGAAATAGAGTTGAAAGATGTTAGTAGCAATATTGCAGACTGGGTCCATGATCTGAGGATTGTCCTCATTGCTGCACAGAAGGCTTATGTCCTTAATGCACCGCTTGGTGCGCCACCCCCTCTAGCATCATCTGTAGATGTTGTGAACATCTGACAGGCACGTTTCGATGACTACTTGATAGTTTAGTGTGTCATGCATTACGGCTTAGAATTGAGGCTCCGAAACGTTTCGAACCTCACGGAACATATGAGATGTTCTAGGAGCAGAGATTGTGATCTCAGGCTCGTGCCTGTGTTGCGAGATATGAGATCTCCAACAAGATTCTTTGCCTGTAAGATGAAGGAGAATAGCTCAATCGTTGAGCATGTACTCAGATTGTCTGGGTACTACAATCGCTTGAATCAAGTGGGAGTTGATCTTCCAGATAAGATAGTGATTGATATAGTTCTCCAAGTCACTGTCACTAAAGCTACTAGAACTTAGTGATGAACTATAATACACCAGGGATAGAAGTATTGATCCCTGAGCTGTTCGCGATGTTTGACACCGCGAAGGTAGAAATCAAGAAGGAGCATCAAGTGTTGATGGTTAATCAAACCACTAGTTTCGAAAAGGGCAAGATCAAGGAGGGAAACTTCATGGATAGCAAGTCAGTTGCTGCTCCAGTGAAGCAACCCAAAGTTGAACTCAAACCCGAGACTAAGTGCTTCTATTATGAGGTGAGAGGTCGCTGAAGCGGAACAACCCTAGATACTTGGTAGATAAGAAGGCTGGCAACATCGACAGAAGTATATTTGATATACGAGTTATTGATGTGTACCTTGCTAGTACTCCTAGTAGCACCTGGGTATTGGATACCGGTTTGGTTGCTAAATGTTAGTAACTCGAAATAAAAGCTACGGAATAAACGGAGAACTAGCTAAGGGTGAGGTGACGATGTGTGTTGGAAATGTTTCCAAGGTTGATGTGATCAACATCACACGCTCTCTCTACCTTCAGGATTAGTGACGAACCTAAATAAATGTTATTTGGTGTTTTGCTTTGAGCATGAACATGATTAGATCATGTTTGTTGCAATACGGTTATTCATTTAAGTCAGAGAATAATAGTTATTCTGTTTACATGAATAATACCTTCAATGGTCATGCACCAGTGAGAATGGTTTGTTGAAATCTTGATCGTAGTAATACACATGTTCATAACATTGATGTCAAAAGATACAAAGTTAAATAATGATAGTACCACATACTTGTGGCACTGCCGCAAAATTTCATATTGGTATAAAGCGCATGAAGAAACTCCATGGTGATGGATATTTGGACTCATTCGATTTCGAATCGGTTGAGACATGCGAACCATGCCTCTTGGGCAAGATGACTAAAGGACCCCGTTGGATGGAGCGGGCAAGTGATTCATTGGAAATGATACATGTTGATGTATGCAATCTAGTGAGTCTTGTAGCGTGCAGTGGATATCGTTATTTTCTTACCTTCACTGATGATTTGAGTAGATATAGTGTATGTTTACTTAATGAAACACAAGTCTGAATCGTTTGAAAGGTTCAAGCAAATTCAGAGTGAAGTTTAAAGATCATCGTGACAAGAAGATAAAAATGACTGCGATATGATCGTGGAGGTGAATATCTGAGTCACGAGTTTGGCATACAACTTAAGACAATGTGAAAGTTGTTTCACAACTAAACGCCACCTGGAACACCATAGTGTGATGGTGTGTCCGAACATCATAGTTATTCTGTATTGGACATGGTGCGTGCTATGATGTCTCTTGTAGTTTTACTACTATAATTTACTACATTCACTTTAAATAGGGCACCATCTAAATCCGTTGAGATGACACCATGTGAATTATGGTTTGATAGAAACCTAAGCTGTCATTTCTTAATACTTGGGGTTGCGACACTTGTGTGGAAAATGTTTTCACCTAATGAGGTCGAACCCAAGGCGGACAAATGCATCTTCATAGAATACCCTAAGATCAGTTGGGTGAACCTTCTATCTCAGATCCAAGTGCAAAGTGTTTGTTACTAAAACGGATCCTTTCTCGAGGAAAAGTTTCTCTCAAAAGAATTAAGTGGGAGGAAGATAGAACTTGATGAGGTTGTTTAAACTTTGTTCAACTAGAGAGTAGCGCAGCGCAGGATGTTGTTTCTGTGAAGCCTACGTTAGTTGAAGAGGAAGTTAATGATGATGATCATGAAGCTTTAGGATCAAGTTACTATCGAACTTCGTAGGTCGACAAGGATGTGTACTGCTCCTAAGCGGTACGACAACCCTGTCTTGGAGGTCATGTTGTTGGACAAACGATGAACCTACGAGCTATGGAGAAGCGATGATGGGCCCGGATTCCGACAAATGGTTGGAGGCCATGAAATCCGAGATAGGATCCATGTATGAAAACCAAGTGTAGACTTTGGTAGAGTTGCTCGTTGGACGGCAGGTCGTTGAGTACAAATGGATCTTTAAAATGAAGACAGACACTGATGGTGAATGTCACTATTTGTAAAGCTCGACTTGTTGCAAAGATGTTTGTGACAAGTTCAAGGAGTTGACTACGATGAGACTTTCTCACTCGTAGTGGTGCTAAAGTTTGTTGGAATTATGTTAGCAGTTGCTGTGTTTTCAATTATGAAATCTGGCAGATGGATGTCAAAACATCGTTTCCTTAACGGTTTACTTGAGGAAAGGTTGTATGTGATACAACCAGAAGGTTTTGTCAGGCCTAAGGATGCTAAAAGGTGTGCAAGCTTCGGTGATCCTTCCATGGACTGAAGCAAGCATCTCGGAGTTGGAATATACGCTTTGATGAGGTGATCAAAGTTTTGATGTTTATACAAAGTTTACGAGAAACTTGTATTTGCAATAAAGTGAGTGGGAGCACTATAGAATTTCTGATAAGTGTATGTGGATGACATATTGTTGATCAGAAATAATGTAGAGTTTCTGGAAAGCATAAAACGGTCATTTGGAAAGTGATTTTCAAAGGAAGGCCTGGATGAAACTACCTAATTGTTGAGCATCAAAATCTATGGAGATAGATCAAGATGCTCGATGAGACTTTCAATGAGTGCATACCTTGACAAGATTTTGAAAGAGTTCAAAATGGATCAGTCAGAGAAAGAGTTCTCGCCTGATTTGTAAGGTGTGAAAGTTGAGTGAGACTCAAAGCTCGACAACGGCAGAAGAAAGAGAAAGGACGAACGTCGTCCCCTATGCCTTAGCCATAGGCTCTATATTATGCCATGCCGTGTACCGCACCTGTGTGTGCCTTGCCATGAGTCCGTCAGGGGGTACAAGAGTGAACCAGGAGTGGATCACTGGACAGCGGTCAAGATTATCCTCGGAACTAAGAGACTGAGGAGATGTTTCTCGATTATGGAGGTGATAAACAGTTCGTCGTAAGGAGTTACGTCGATACAAGCTTTAACACCAATCCGGATGACTCGTAGTAGCAATCTGGATACGTATAGTGGAGCAGCCATTTGGAATAGTACCGAGCAGAGTGTGGTAGCAGTGTTTACAGTTTGACATAGGTATTTGCAAAGTGCACACGGATCTGAATGTTACAGACCCGTTGACTATAAGACCTCTCTCACATGCAAAAGATGATCGAGCCCCAGAACTCGTTGGGTGTTAGATTCATAACAATGCGAATCACATGGTGATGTGAACTAGATTATTGACTCTAGTGCAAGTGGGATACTATTGGAAATATGCCCTAGAGGCAATAATAAATTAGTTATTATCATATTTCCTTGTTCATGATAATCGTTTATTATCCATGCTATAATTGTATTGATCGGAGACTTAGATGCATGTGTGGATACATAGACAAAACCATGTCCCTAGTATGCCTCTAATAGACTAGCTCGTTGATCAAAAGATGGTTAAGGTTTCCTAGCCATGGACATGAGATGTCATTTGATAACGGGGTCACATCGTTAGGAGAATGATGTGATGGACAAGACCCAAACTGCAAACGTAGCATATGATCGTGTCAGTTTATTGCTACTGTTTTCCGCATGTCAACTATGTGTTCCTATGACCATGAGATCATGCAACTCACAGATATCGGAGGAGTGCCTTGTGTGTATCAAACGTCGCAACGTAACTGGGTGACTATAAAGGTGCTCTACAGGTATCTCCGATGGTGTCTGTTGAGTTGGCATGGATCGAGACTGGGATTTGTTACTCCGTGTGACGGAGAGGTATCTCGGGGCCCACTCGGTAATGCAACATCACAATAAGCCTTGCAAGCAATGTGACTAATTGTTAGTTGTGGGATCTTGTATGACGGAACGAGTAAAGAGACTTGCCGGTAGCGAGGTTGAACTAGGTATGGAGATACCGACGATCGAATCTCGGGCAAGTAACATACCGAAGAACAAAGGGAACGTTATACGGGATTAACTGAATCCTTGACATAGAGGTTCGACCGATAAAGATCTTCATAGAATATGTAGGAACCAATGTGGACGTCCAGGTCCCGCCATTGGTTATTGACCGTAGAGGTGTCTCAGTCATGTCTACATAGTTCTCGAACCCGCAGGGTCTGCACACTTAAGGTTCGGTGACGTTTCGGTAGTGTAGAGTTATGTATGGTGGTGACCGAAGTTTGTTCGGAGTCCCGGATGAGATCCCGGACATCACGAGGAGCTCCGGAATGGTCCGGAGGTAGAGATTCATATATAGGAAGTCCCAGTTTGGTTTCCGGAAAAGTTTCGGGCTCATCGGTAGTGTACCGGGAGTGCCGGTAGTGTACCGGGAGTGCCGGTCGTGTATCGGGAGGCCTCCGGGAGGGGTATTTCGACCCCAAGAGGTCCATGGGCTGTGGGATTATAATAACCAGCCCTTAGTGGGCTGGGAAAACAGCCACAAAGGCCCATGGCGCATGAGAGAAAGTCCTGAAGCAAAAAGTGGAAAATCAGCCAATAGGAGGCAATCCTACTCCAACTAGGATTGGAGGTGAAGTAGGATTGCTTCCCACCTCCTATTTCGGCCGACCAAAGGCCTTGGCTGCCTCTCCTCTCCTATCCTCCTATATATACTAGTGGATTGGGTGGTTGTTGGACAGAATTTCCGGCCACGTGCTACCCGTTACACCGGTGCATAGTTTCTCCTCTAGATCGGTTTTCTGCAGCGCTTAGGCGAAGCCCTGCCAGAACTGCTCCACCACCATCACCGGAGCGCCGTCACGCTGTCGGTGAACTCTCTCTCCTCTCCACCTCCTATCGCTGGATCGAGACGGTGGAGATCGTCATCAAGCTGCACGTGTGCTGAACGCGGAGGTGCCGTCCGTTCGGCGCTAGATCGGAAGGACCGTGATCGAGATCGCGAGACGGTTCGTGATGTGATCACGGAATGGATCGTGATGAGTTCGCGGGACAGATCGTGATGAAGATTGTGAGACAGATCATGATGAGTTCGCAGGACGGATCATGATGTGTTCGCGGGACGGTTCGTGATTGGATCGCGGGACGCTCGGCGATTTGGATCGCGAAGAAGTTCGACTACACCAACCGCGTTTCTTAACGCTTCCTGCTTAGCAATCTACAAGGGTACGTAGATCCACTCTCCCTCTCGTAGATGATCATCACCATGGATAGGTTTGCGTGTGCGTAGGAATTTTTTTGTTTCCCATGCGACGTTCCCCAACAATATTGCCATGCAACTTCCGCCATGTAGTTTTTCTATGACTTGCATCATCACTTCATATTGCATATAGAGTTATACCTTGTCATAGTAATCGAGTTGTAATTTCTTTTTCTTGGAGTTATAAGTAAATAAAAGTGTGATGATTTTTCATTAATAGAGCATTGTCCCATGATAGAAAAGGATGATGGAGGCTATGACTCCCTCACAAGTTGGGACGAGTATCCGGACTTTACAAAAAATAAAAGAGTCCAGCGAAGCCCAAACAAAAAAATAAAAGAGGCCAAAGAACACCAAAAGTATTGCATGAGAGTTGAAAAGGTTTGAGAACACCAAAAGTGTGAAAAAATTGCTTGACTTGTTCATCGGGGTTGTGCATAGTTTAGATACGTTGTGTGGGGAAAGATGGAGCATAGCTAGACCATATGATTTTGTAGGGATAACTTTCTAAGGCTGTGTTATTTCGAAAGGACACGACTACCTTGTTGGTGTGCTCGAAGTATTACTGTTTTTATGTCAATATTAGACTATTGTTTTGAATCTAATAGATCTGAATATTCATGCCACAATAAAGAATATTACATGGATAAATATGTTGGGTAGCATTCCACATCAAAATTTCTGTTTTTATCATTTACCTACTCGAGGACGAGCAGGAATTAAGCTTGGGGATGCTGATACGTCTCCAACGTATCTATAATTTTTGATTGTTCCATGCTATTATATTATCGTTTTGGATGTTTTATATGCATTAATATGCTATTTTATATTATTTATCGGACTAACCTATTAATCTAGAGCCTAGTGCCAGTTCCTGTTTTTTCCTTGTTTTTGAGTTTCACAGATAAGGAATATTAAATGGACTCCAAACGGAATAAAACCTCTGGAATAATTTTTTCTAGAATAAAAGGAAGCCACTAGACTTGAGAACCAAGGCAGAGGAGCTGCCACGGGGCCACAAGCTCGCTAGCCGCGCTAGGGGGCACCCGCGCCAGGCAGGCTTGTGGGCCCCTGGAAACTCCCCTAACCCTAATCTTGAGACTATAAATTCCCAAATATTCCATCATTATCAAAAAGAGCCACGAAAACACTTCTCCGCCGCCAGAAGCCTCCGTTCCCGTGAGATCCAATCTTGGAGCCTTTTCCGGTAATCTGCCAGAGGGGGATTCGATCACGAAGGGCATCTACATCAACTCCATTGCCCGTCCGATGATGCCTGAGTAGTTCACCACAGACCTATGGGTCCATAGCTAGTAGCTAGATGGATTGTTCTCTCTCTTTGCTTCTCAATACCATGTTCTCCATGATCTTCATGGAGATCTATTCGATGTAATACTCTTTTGCGGTGTGTTTGTTGAGATCCGATGAATTGTGGGTTTATGTTCAGATTATCCATGAATATTATTTGAGTCTTTCTTGAATTCTTATATGCATGATTCTATATCTTTTCAATTCCCTTCGAGTTATTGGTTTGGTTTGGCCAACTAGATTGGTAATTCTTGCAAATGAGAGAAGTGCTTAATTTTGGGTTCAATCTTGCGTTGTCCTCACCCAGTGACAAAGTAGGGGTAGCGAGGCACGTATTGTATTGTTGACATCAAGGGTAAAAAGATGGGGTTTTCATCATATTGCTTGAGTTTATCCCTCGACATCATGTCATATTACTTAATGCATTACTCTGTTCTTAATGAACTTAATACTCTAGATGCAGGCAGGAGTCGGTCGATGTGTGGAGTAATAGTAGTAGATGCAGAATCATTTCAGTCTACTTTTCACGGACGTGATGCCAATATGCATAATCATTGCCTTGGATATCTTCATAATTATTTGCTTTTCTATCAATTGCTCGACACTAATTTGTTCACACACCGTAATACTTTCTATCATGAGAGAAGCCATCTAGTGAAACCTATGCCCCCGGGTCTATTTTCCATATTATACTTTCAGATCTAAAACCAAAAATACCAAAAATACTTGCTTTCCTATTTTTACTTTTAGTTTTACTTTCCGTTCAGGTATCCTATTATATCTATCTCTATTAGATCTCATCCTTGCAAGTAACCGTGAAGGGATTGACAACCCCTTTATAGCATTGGGTCCAAGAGTTTGATTCTTTGTGTAGGTATATCTATTGGTGGCTCGCTTGTATCTCCTATTGGATTGATACCTTGGTTCTCAAAAACTGAGGGAAATACTTATCTACTTTGCTGCATCAAACCGTTCCTCTTCACGGGAAACCAAAGCATGCTCGAGAAGTAGCACACAACCTTATATAACTATTGTTTATTTTCTGTTTTTATTAGTTCTATAAAGTGAAATGCCATGTTTACCCCGTTTTAAGGATTTCTATGCAATAAAAATGACCCAGAAATAAGCATGCTCAGAATTGGTTGAAATTGCAATACAATTTTTTGTTAAATAAATAAAAATTATTCGCACTTGTTAGGGCATAATTCTTCCTTAGTGGTTTTGGCGATTGATTACAACATGTTTTGCGGACTAACCGTGTGCCTTGAGTATTTCGGATATTTTGTTATATAGGCACAAGATAATTTATTGTCCCCTCGATGTTATGGTGTGAAGATGGTTATTTCTGGTGATTCTTTTTTGATTGTATTTGAGTCATAGGAAATTCATACTATTAATAGGTGGTCTGCATTTGAAAGGTTGGGTGGAATCAACACGTACACATTTTCTTTGCACACACCTTCTCTCCTGGCAACTTGGAGTTCCATACCTTCATTTGTTTGGGGCTTTTGGTGCCACCATAGCGGTAGTAACACTGTCCATAGTGGTAGTACTACTCGGGCGACAGTACCATGCCTGGCTGCGGTAGTAGTGCTTTGGCGGTACTTTGGCACTCCAATGTCGTGGTTTGTACCGTTGGGTCCTGCACAGACTTTTTTGCATCACAGTAGTGGGGCGGTAGTAGGCTGTGGGTGTCGAGATTCAAGTGGTAGTACAGTTCCCTTGTGAGTGGTAGTAACGCACCGGTTGAAGTGATAGTACCACCCTGAGCGGTACTAGCGGTCCCTCTATCGCGGCTACCTCTGTGCTGCCCAAGCCCCTGCCTCCCCTATTTCCGACAGGCGGTAGTAGAGCGGTAGTAGGCACGGTAGTACTGCTTGGTCCGGTACTACCACCCTGCCTACGTTGTACATATTTGACTCCCCCCACTAATCCATGGCGGATCTTGTTACTCTTGGGTGTTTGGGCACCCTAGACGAAAGAGGTCACTGATGTCTACTACACAACTTGTTCTTGTAGAATCGTGTTAGGCCTCCAAGCGTAGAGTTTTGTAGGACAATAGAAAATTTCCCTCAAGTGGATGACCTAAGGTTTATCAATTCGTGGGAGGTGTAGGACGAATATGGTCTCTCTCAAACAACCCTACAACCAAATAATAAAAAGTCTCTTGTGTACCCAACACACCAAATACAATGGTAAATTGTATAGGTGCACTAGTTCAGCGAAGAGATGGTGATACAAGTGTAGTAATGATAGTAGATATTGATTTTTGTAATAGTAACAATAAAAACAGCAATGTAGCAAGTAATAAAAGTGATCACAAACAGTATTGCAATGCTTGAAAACAAGGCCTAGGGTCCGTACTTTCGCTAGTGCAATCTCTCAACAATGCTAATATAATTGGATCACATAAACATCCCTCAACGTGCAATGAACAATCACTCCAAAGTTCTTATCTAGCAGAGAACATAAGAAGAAATTGTTTGTAGGCTATGAGACCACCTTAAAGTTATCCTTTCCGATCGATCTATCCAAGAGTTTGTACTAAAAATAACCAAGTTATCCTTTCCGATCAATCTATCAAGAGTTCATACTTAAATAACCAAGTTATCCTTTCCGATCGGTATATCTAAGAGTTCGTACTAGAAAAACAACATATGATACGCATCAACCAACTCTAATGTCACCTAGATACTCCAATGTCACCACAAGTATCCATGAGTTAATTATACGATACACCTCAAACAATTTCAGATTCATAATATTCAATCCAACACAAAGAACCTCAAAGAGTGCCCCAAGATTTCTATCAGAGAACATGGTATGAAAACATGCAATCAATCCCTAAGCATATATTTGCAAGGTCACCGGAATCCGCAAGTTGACGCCATAACATATATCAAGTGAACCACTTGAATACCCAAATGTCACTACAGGTATCCGCATGCAAGACATATGTCAAGTGCTCTCAAATCCATAAAGGTGTTCAATCCGGTAATAACAAAATCTCGAAGGGAAAACTTAATTCACCACAACAAGATAGAGAGGGGAAAACATCATATGATCCAACTATATTAACAAAGCCCATGATACATCAAGATCGTTCCATCTGAAGAACACGAGAGAGAGAGAGAGAGAGATTAAACACATAGCTACTGGTACAAATCATCAGCCCCGAGGGTGGACTACTCCTCCTCATCATGGCCTCCGCCGGGATGATGAAGATGGCCACCAGAGATGATCTACGCTCTCCAGCAGGGTACTGGAATGCCTCCAGATTGGTTTTTCATCGATACAAAGAGTTGCAATGGTGGAACGAGGAGTCTAGGGTTATTTCTAATGGTTTCTATATTTATAGGATTTTGAGCATCGGTTTCACGTGAAGATGGGCCACGAGGAGAGCATAGGACACCAGGGTGCGCTTGGGCCCTGTGGCGCACCCTGCTGGGTTGTGCCCACCTCGTGGATCTTATGGCCCTCCCATGAAGCTTCTAGTGCCTCTTTTGTTCCAAAAAAGATCATCAAAAAGTTTCGTTGCATTTGGAGAACTTTTATTTCTGCACAAAAAACAACACCACGGTAGTTCTGTTGAAAACAACGTTAGTCCGGGTTAGTTCTAAATAAATCATATAAAGTGCATCAAAACCATATAAAAGTATTGTAAACATTGGTGAATATGGTATGGATACTTTATAAATTATCGATACGTTGGAGACATATCAGCATCCCCAATCTTAATTCCTACTCGTCCTCGAGTAGGTAAATGATAAAAGAAATAATTTATGAAGTGTGAATGTCAGGATAGTGCATAAGTTTGATCAATGATAATTCAACCACTTTTCCTAGCATCATAACAACAACTCTTTCTCATAAAACTCATCATGATAAAGTAGAAATCAATTCACATGTTATGTATCAAAGAATGAATTCTCTTGAAACTTAACAACCTATGTTCTTAGTCACCAAACAATTGCAATTGAACTTATTCTCAACAAAGTCTAAGTAAGAGCTCCACATACTCAATCATCATATAGTCTTCTATGATTGCTAGTACTCAAAGCATATTTTTAGAACAAATGGCATCTATCAAACATAGAGAAAGATAGGGGCTTAATGTTTCGCCTCCCAACTTATTTATCATATACATAATTGTTAACAATAATAAGTCATCATCAAATATATTTGACCGGCCATATGTGCCTAGATCTTTCCCCACCACATGATGCTTGCCAACTAGAGAATAACTGAGGTTGAAATGAGAATGCATACTATTGACTCTTGCATAAAAGTAAATACTGAAAGGTAAAAGGTAGGCCCTTCGCAGTATTTACTTTTGGTGTGAACAATAGAAGCATGTTTACCTAAACCTTTCACATCATTAGAAATTCTAAACATCAAGTCACGTAAGCGGTCTATCATCATGGTATTACATCTTAATTGATCTTTAACATAATTATTGAAATGATCTTGCTTGACAATGTAATTATCAAATTCATCCATGCATTGACCAGGAGTCTAAGTATAAGGTATATCACTTTCATTAAAGGAACGTAGATAATTTACCTCTACTACCTGTGTCAAGGTGTCAAGTCCATGTATTTCTTCGATTGGTGGTAATGTCTTGACATCTTGAGTTTTAATACCTTTCTCTTTCATAGATGTCTTTGCTTCTTGCATATCTTTATGACCGAGGAATAGAATACCTCTCTTATTTTTAATAGGTTCCGGAGGTGGTTCAGGAAGTGTCCAATCATCGGCATTTTGCAATATATTATTCAATAGTTCTTCAGCTTGTCCAACAGTTCTTTCCCTAAAAACACAACCAGCACAACTATCTAGGAAGTCCCTAGAAGCATCGGTTAGTCCATTATAAAAGATATCAAGGATTTCATTTTTCTTAAGAGGATGATCAGGTAAAGCTCTAAGTAACTGGAGAAGCCTCCCCAAGCTTGAGGGAGATTCTCTTATTCAATTTGCACAAAGTTAAATATTTCCTGCAAGGCAGCTTGTTTCTTATGAACAGGAAAATATTTTTTAGAAAAGTAATAGAGCATATCCTGGGGGCTACGCATACAAGCAGCAACCAGAGAAAGGAACAATTCCTTGGCCTCGCCTTTGTGCGAGAAAGGAAAAGGATTAATGATATAATAATAGCGTATCTTTTCATCATTAGTAAACAAACCAGAATATCAACCAGCTTCATGAGATGTTCGACAAAAAAATCATTTTCATAACCATGGAAAGGATCAGACTCTACTATAAGGATCAATTCAAGGTCTATAGAGAATTCATAGCCTTATCAGTAACAAATATAGGAGAAGTAGCAAATTTAGGATCATGTTTCATTTTCTCCATGATAGATTTTTCTTTTAGTTTGCATAGTAGTTTCTTCAGATCATCTCTATTCTCACAAGCAAGAAAGTCCCTAGCTACCTCACCATGCATAATATAACCTTTAGGTACATAAGGCAATTCATATCTATTAGGAGAGTGAGGTGTAACAGGTGATTCAAAATTTTCATCAGTTTCAACATTTTCAAGTTCTCTATCTTTAGCAATATGAGCATCAAGTAATTCACTCAGTGGCACATTTTTAGTTTCAACATGTGTACCAATAGTATCATCATTAACTTCAGAAGTAGCATCATGAAGTTCATGTGACATATTAGGACGATCAACAGGTGGTGTTGTGACAAGCTGATTCAAAATAGTAGGTGAATCAAAAGCAGAGCTAGATGGAAGTTCCTTACCTCCTCTCGTGCGAGAGGGGACGATCTTAGTTCGATTATCTTTTAGTTTCTTCATAGTAGCAATTGGATATCCTCAATTTAACACAATAAATAAATCTATGCTCCCCGACAACGGCGCTAGAAAAAGGTCTTTAAAACCCACAAGTATAGGGGATCGCGAAGTCTTCACGGGTAGTATTTCACCCTAATTTATTGATTCGACACAAGGGGAGACACATAATATTTATTGGCCTTGACAATTGAATTATGAATTCAACTGCACTTGGGATATCTCTCTATAGCAAAGGTTTAGTAGCATGACAAGTAGTAGGAGTAGCAATAATAGTGATAGTAGCAATTTTTGTAACAATAGTAGCAATAGCAATTGGGTAGCAGATGTGATAGTAACAACCGGAGAAGTAACTTAGCAAGATTCAGTATATGTAAAGCGTAGGCACGTGGATTGGTGATAGATAATAATTTAGGTGACATCAATCATGTAACAATTACACATTAGGGCGACACAAAACTAGTTCCAATTCATCAATGTAATGTAGGCATGTATTCCGTATATTGTCATACGTGCTTGCAATAAGAACTTGTATGACATGTTTTGTCCTACCCTCCCGTGGCGACGGGGTCCTATTGGAAACTAAGGGATATTAAGGCCTACTTTTTTTATAGAGAACCGAAACAAAGCATTAACACATGGTGAATACATGAACTCCTCAAACTACGTTAATCACCGGAAACAATCCCAATTATTGTCATCTTAGGGTATGCGGATCAAGACACATAATAGGTGCATACAACTTGCAAGATAGGATCCAAATCACTCTTATTTTCATGAAAACATAATCAGTTCAGATCTGAAATCATGGCACTTGGGCCCTAGTGACAAGCATTAAGCATAGCAAAGTCATAGCAACATCAATCTCAAAACATAGTGGATACTAGGAATCAAGCCCTATCAAACTTAACTTGATTACATGATCAATCTCATCCAATCCCACCACCGTCTAGCAAGCCTAGAAAGGAATTACTCACTCCCGGTCGTGAGCATCATGGCAGTGTTGATGAAGAAGGGTTGGTGATGACAATTTCGACGATTCCCCCTCTCCACAGCCCCAAACGGACTCTGGATCATCCCTCCCGAGAAAAAATAGGAGGTGGCGGAAGCTCCGTCTCGTAAAACGCGATGAAATCTTCTCTCTGTTTTTTCTCCAAAGATGTGAATTTATAGGACTGGAATTAGGGTCGAGGGAGCCACGTGGGCCCCACAAGACATCAGGGCGCGACCAGGGGGATGGTCGCGCCGTGTTGGCTTGTGGCCCACAGACAACCCTTCTTTGGTGGACCTTTGCTCCATAATTAATTATATATTCCAAAAAAATTCATAATTTTTTTGTCCAATTCCGGGAACTTTTATTTCTGCACAAAAATAACAAGGTACTTCTGCTGAAAACAACGTTAGTTCGGGTTAGTTCCACTCAAATCATGCAAATTAGAGGTCAAAACCAGAGCAAAAGTGTTTCGAAAAGTAGATACGTTGGAGACGTATCAGTCTCCAACATATGTGTAATTTTTGATTGTTCCATGCTATTATATTATCATTCTATTATACTTTTTAAGCTTTTACTTGTTGTTTTATATTATTTTGAGCACTAACTGATACTTGTGATATGTGTTGGGTTTTTGCCTGAAGAGGAGGGGATGATACAACACACTATATATAAGTATTTCCCTCAATGAGAACCAAGGTTATCGAACCAATAGGAGAACCGCACAATTTCCCGTCTTCAGCGCCTACACACAGAAGATCACACACTTGCATCCAACACGGGCAAGAGGGTTGTCAATCCCCTTGAACTCGTTACTTGCAAGCAATGAGTTGTGTAGATTATAGTTTGATAAGTATAAAATATAAAATAAATGAAAAGAAAATAATGGCAACAAGGTATTAAGAGAGTTTGTAAATGTATTTGTGAATAGATCCGGGGGCCATAGTTTTCCCTAGAGGCATCTCTCTTGTAGAAAGCATATGGTGGGTAAACAAATTACTATTGGGCAATTGATAGAAAAGCGCATAGTTATGCAATATTTATTCATGTCAATTATCATTACATATAGGCATCATGTCCGTAAGCAAGTAGATCGACTCCTGCTTGCATCTACTACTATTACTCCACCAATCTTTTTTTGCGAAAATATTACTCCACCCATTGACTGCTATCTAGCATGCATCTAGAGTATTAAGTGAAACAGAGTAATGCTTGGAGAACAATGACATGATGTAGACAAAGTAAATTCAATTAATATGAATAGGACCCATCATTTTATCCTTAGTGGCAACAATACAATACGTGTCATGTCCTTTCTGTCATTGGTATTTGATAACCCACAAGTATAGGGGATCGTTTGTAGCCTTCTTGGATAAATAAGAGTGTGGAACCCAATGAGGAGCTAAAGGCAGAACAAATATTCCCTCAAGTTCTATCAACCACCAATACAACTCTACGCACACCTGGCGTTTACTTTACCTAAAACAAGTATGAAACTAGAAGTACTTTGCAAGATAATAAAAGTTAGGTGTTTAGTAAAAGGGTTTGTGTCAACAAGAAAGTTATTTGTCCCTTGGCAATCGATAACAAGTAGCGGTAATCATTCTTGTAATTTTATATGAGGGAGAGGCATGAGCTAACATACTTTCTCTACTTGGATCATATGCACTTATGATTGGACCCCTAGCAAGCATCTGCAACTACTAAAGATCATTAAGGTCATGAAACCCAACCATAGCATTAAGTATCGAGTCCTCTTTACTCCCATACGTCATACCCCACCTACTCGGGTTTAAGCTTCTGTCACTCTCGCAACCCACCATAAGCGAACCATGAACATATTGCAACACCCTACAGAGGGGGGCCCTCATGTTTGCGTGAGAATGGAGGGCACCATAGGACAACACCATAAATAAAATATACAATCATACCAACCAAGATCACGATTAACCCACAGGACAAAGCGGATCTACTCAAACATCATAGGATAACCATAGATCATTAGTAAATAATATATGGACTTGAGCACCATGTTTAAGTAGATATTACAGCAGGGAGAAGAGGTGTTACACCGCTGCATAGAGGGGGAGAGAGTTGGTGTTGACGGTGGAAAGATTGTTGATGTAGATCGCCGTCTTGATCGTTGCCCCGGCTGCACTCCGGCGCCACCGGAAGTGAGGGGGAGAGAGCCCCCTACTTCTTATTCTTCCTTGGCCGCCCCCTAGATGGGGAGGAGAATTTCCCCTCTGGTCCATGGTCTCCTATGGCGGCGGAGGGGTGGGAGCCCCTCCGAGATTGGATCTCCCTCTTTGTTCTCTTCTGTTTCGCGTCCCCAGATCTGGCCAAAAACCGTTTCTTATATTTCCGAAGATCCGTAACTCCGATTGCACTGAGATTTTAACACGATTTTTTCCAGATATAAGCTTCCTTGCGCCTGAAGTAGAGCTCCAACCAACGTACGAGGTGATCACAACCCACCACCACGCGCCTGGCTCTGGGACCGCGCGCTGGTGGGTTGTGCCCACCTCGGGCCTCCGTTTGCGGTGATTCCAACTCCCAAAAATCACAAATATTCCAAAATAATTCTCCATTAAATTTTATTGCATTTGGACTTCGTTTGATATGGATTTTCTGCGATACAAAAAACATGAAAAAACAGGAACTAGCACTGGGCACTGGATCAATAGGTTAGTCCAATAAATCATGTAAAAAGTTGCCAAAAGTATGTAAAACTTGTATAATATTGGCATGAAACAATCAAAAATTATAGATACGATGGAGACATATCAGCATCCCCAAGCTTAATTCCTGCTCGTCCTCGAGGAGGTAAATTATAAAAAAGATAATTTTTGATGTGGAATGATACCTAGCATAAACTTGATCATATATCTAATCATGGCATGAATATTAAGACATAAGTGATTCAAAGCAATAGTCTATAATTTTACATAAAGACATCAATACTCAGGCATCCCAACAAACAATCATGTCTTTCAAAATAGCAATGCTAAAGAAATCTATCCCTACAAAATCATATAGTCTTACCATGCTCTGTCTTCTTTACACAAAGTATTTATCATGTACTACCCCGGTGTCAGCCAAGCAATTGGTTCATACTTTTTAACGCGCTTAAGCTTTTTCAACCCTCACACAATACATGAGCGCAAGCCATGGATATAGCACTATAGGTGGAATGGAGTATGATGATAGGGGTAAATATAGAGAAGACAAAAAAGTAAGAAAGTCTCACATCAATGCGGCTAACCAACGGGCTATGGAGATGCCCATCAATTGATATCAATGCGAGGAGTAGGGATTGCCATGCAACGAATACACTACGAGATATAAGTGCATGAAAGCTCCATATGAAAACTAAGTGGGTGTGCATCTAATCCTATAATGGAAAATTCCCACTAGTATATGAAAGTGACAACATAGGAGACTCTCTATATGAAAAACATGGTGCTACTTTGAAGCACAAGTGTGGAACTGGCATGCCCCTTCTCTCTTTTTATTATTATTTTCTTCTTCTTTTTCTTTTTCTTTCTTTCTTTCCTTTTCCTTTTTTCTTTTCATTTTTTCTTTTTCTTTTTTTCTCTCATTGTCCGGAGTCTCATCCTGACTTGTGGGGGAATCCTAGTCTCCATCATCCTTTCCTCACTGGGACATGCTCTAATAATGAATAATGATGGTCATCACACTTATATTTACTTATAACTCAAAAGAAATAAAAATTACAACTCGATACCTATGACAAAGTATGACTCTATATGAATGCCTCTGGCAATACCAGGATGTGCAATGATCTAGCGTAACATGTATGGAAAATGATGAACGGTGGCTGAGCCACAACTACTATGTCCGCTATATGATCATGCAAATCAATATGATAATGAATGCTCAAGTCATCAAAATGGAAGCGGTGGAAGTTGCATGGCAATATATCTCGGAATGGCTATGGAAAGGCCATAATAGGTAGGTATGGTGGCTGTTTTGAGGAAGATATAATAAGGCTTATGTGTGATAGAGTGTATCATATCATGGGGTTTGGATGCACCGGCAAGGTTTGCACCGACTCTCGAGGTGAGAAAGGGCAATGCACGGTACCGTAGAGGCTAGCAAATTGCGGAAATGTAAGAGTGCGGATAATCCATGGACTCACATTAGTCATAAAGAACTCATATACTTATTGCAAAAGTTTATTAGCCCTCGAAGCAAAGTACTCCTATGCATGCCCCTAGGGGAAGGGTTGGTAGGAGTTAACCATCGCCTGATCCCGACCTCCACGCAAAGGAAGACAATCAATAATAAATCATGCTCCAACTTCATAGCATAAGGAGAGACTATACGTGCATGCTTCGGGAATCACAAACCTTAACATCAATATTATTACTAACCACAACCGTTTACTAGTACCTCCCATATATTCCATCTCTATATCACAAAACTATTGCAAGGAATCAAACATATCATATTCAGTGATCCATAAGTTTTATGTAGGCTTTTATGACTAACCATGCAAATGACCAATTCCTATTGACTCTCTAAATAGATATAAGTGAAGCAAGAGAGTTTAATTATTTCTACAAAAGACCATTCTCTAATAAGTATAAGTGAAGCAAAATAGCATTCTACAAATAACAGTTTTCTATGTGAAGAGAAATAGGCAATCCAAACTTCCAATGATATAAGTGAAGCACATGAAGCATTCTATAAAGCCATACTCAAAAGATATAAGTGAAGTGCAATGAGAATTCTATAAATCAACCACGGACTATCTCATACCAGCATGGTGCGTAAAAGAAAAGTGAAAAATAAACACAAAAGACGCTCCAAGAATTTACGCATATCATGTGAACGAAACGAATCTGAAAACATACTGATACTTGTTGAAGAAACATGGGATGCCTTCCGGGCATCCCAAGCTTAGAGGCTTGAGTATACTTGAATATTTACTTGGTATTCCTTGGGCATCCCCAAGCTTGAGCTCTTGCCTCTCCTCCTTCTCCTCACATCGAGACCTCCTCGATCTTCAAACACTTCATCCACACAAAACTTAACCGAACTTTTAGTGGCGGGGTTAGTGAATATGGCAATGAAATCCCATCATGTACTGCTGTAACATTATTGTATAATTATAAAAAAACATTAACCACTGTATGCTATCACAACTCTATGTCCCCAAGTCAAGGAGGCTTCAACAAGAATTCAAACATATGCAAATAATGAAGCTATAACAACAATCTGTGAAAACATGACAGTCTGTAAAGATTTGAACATCCACCATAATTCTGTAAGTCTAAAAATTCTTAAAAATTCGGACAAAATAAAACATTTGTATAGAAAGACAGTACAAAAAGTTTCAGTACCATTTGACGTTACATTAAAAAATGAGAAATCGTGCACTACAGCCAAAGTTTCTGTTTTGCACCGCACAAACCAACAAGCAATCTAATCATCCTAAAGGCAAACCTTGGTACATTATTTTTATAATACAATGGAATTTTACAAGGGGATAATTATTTTGTGAGAATATTCATGAAAAATTCTACATTGTTTCCATGAGCATGAACACAAGTGTTCAAGGTCGACCCTTACTTCCGCAATGCATCACCTTTCAATCACTTCTCTTTTTGAAAAAGTTTTAAGTTCCCCTCTATTTTTTTAAACTTTATAAAAGAAATAAATAGAAGTAAATGACTCTCCAAAACTTTTGGGTTGTCTCCTTGGCAACAGTTTCTTTAAAGCCATTAAGCTAGGCATAAAGTGCTCAAGTAATGGATCCACCCGGATCCCAAGGTATATCAAAGCCAATTTGAATCAACAATGATTTAGCATTTAGTAGTGAGCACAAAGAAACATATATAAAGCAATGACAAAGTCTTACTCTCTTCCTATGCATCAGCATGTCATACAAGAACAATTCGTGCACATCAAGTAAAGGCCAATGCATAGTATAAGGAGTTTCTTGCAATTTTATCGAGTTGCAAACATAAAGAGGTGGAGATGTAGTTCCTCTCTCATAATAATTGCAAGTAGGAGCAGCAATCACATGCATATTATATTCATCAAAATTATCATGTGAAATAGTAAAAGGCAACCCATCAATATAATCCTTAATAAGAGCAAACTTCTCCAGTATAGTGTAGTTAGGAGAATTCAAAAAGATAATAGGACTATCATGTGTGGGTGCAATAACAACAATTTCATTCTTAACATAAGGAACTATAGCAAGTTCATCTCCATAAACAAAATTCATATTGGCATCTTGGCCACAAGCATAACTAGCGTCAAGTTCATCAAAAAGGGATATTTAAAATGAATCAACAGGATCATAGAAATTATCATAGCATTCATCCTTCGGTAAGAACGAAGGGGCATTAAATAATGTATGAGTTGAAGAGTTACTCTCATTAGAAGGTGGGCATGGGTAGCTAATCGTTCTTCCTCCGTTTGTTCTTCGCTCTCCTCATCATCTTTTTCATCCAATGAGCTCGTAGTTTCATCAATTTCTTCTTCCATAGACTCCTGCAAAATATTAGTCTCTTCTTGGACAACGGAGACTTTCTCAATAAACACATCAATATCTTAATTGTATTTATATTTATCATAGCAATATTTAAGGATAGCAAGATTTCCAGGTCTATAAACTGAATCATCGAAATCTTCAAACTTTTTAAATAAAGATTCAATTTCACAAGCACCCTTAAAAGCAACAAATTCTTCTATTTGTTACACATCATAATAATCATATATACCATTAGCATAAGAAGCTAAGGTTTCATTATCATTAAATTTGCATGAAAAGGGAAGATGTGGAGTATTCATCTTAGAGAAACAAGTATAATCATATCTAGAGCATAGATTCCAAGCATACCACTTCAATATATGAATTTGATCCCATAAAATTTCCCTTTATGAGTCAAGTGATAATCCCTAAAGTATTCACATTGCTCCAATGTTACTCCCATTATATAGTTGAATGGGGTTTTCTCAGGATTATCAAAGTAGTGCATAATATCTTTCACGTAATGAGCATCGAGGGTTTTAGGAAGTTCTCCATCTCCATGAGTAGCAGGTACAACTATTTTTTTGGTGTTTCGTGTTCCATATCCATAACTAAATATAGAGAACAACTTAGAATAGGAAATAAAAACTACTTAGTGATAAAGCAAACAAGCACACACGAGAATATTCACCCCACGCTATAACTCCCCGGCAACGGCGCCAGAAAAAGGTCTTGATAACCCACAAGTATAGGTGATCGTTTGTAGCCTTCTTCGATAAATAAGAGTGTCAAACCCAACGAGGAGCTAAAGGCAGAACAAATATTCCCTCAAGTTCTATCGACCGCCGATACAACTCTACGCACACTTGACGTTTGCTTTACCTAAAACAAGTATGAAACCATTTTGTTGGAGTGATGGTAGAACTATTTTGCAAGAATAAAACTAGAAGTACTTTGCAATATAATAAAAGTTAGGTGTTTAGTAAAAGGGTTTGTGTCAACAAGAAAGTTATTTGTCCCTAGGCAATCGATAACAAGTACCGGTAATCATTCTTGTAATTTTATATGAGGGAGAGGCATGAGCTAACATACTTTCTCTATTTTTATCATATGCACTTATGATTGGACCCCTAGAAAGCATCCACAACTACTAAAGATCATTAAGGTCGTGAAACCCAACCATAGCATTAAGTATCGAGTCCTCTTTACTCCCATACGTCATACCCCACCTACTCGGGTTTAAGCTTCTGTCACTCTCGCAACCCACCATAAGCGAACCATGAACATATTGCAACACCCTATAGAGGGGGGCCCTCAAGTTTGCGTGAGAATGGAGGGCACCATAGGACAACACCATAAAGAAAATATACAATCATACCAACCAAGATCACGATGAACCCACATGACAAAGCGGATCTACTCAAACATCATAGGATAACCATAGATCATTAGTAAATAATATATGGACTTGAGCACCATGTTTGAGGGCAACATGATTTTTTTCCGGATATAATCTTCCTTGCATCCGAAGTAGAGCTTCAATCGAAGTACGAGGTGAGCACATCCCACCACCACACGCCTGGCTCCGAGACCGCGCCCTGGTGGGTTGTGCCCACCTCGGGCCTCCGTTTGTGGTGATCCCAACTCCCAAAAATCAAAAATATTCCAAAATAATTCTCCATGAACTTTTATTGCATTTGTACTTCGTTTGATATGGATTTTCTGTGATACAAAAACATGCAAAAAACAGGAACTGGCACTGGGCACTGGATCAATAGGTTAGTCCAATAAATCATATAAAAAGTTGCCTAAAGTATGTAAAACTTGTATAATATTGGCATGAAACAATCAAAAATTATAGATACGACGGAGACGTATCAGCATTGAGCACCGTAAGATTGAACCCACTACAACGCACCTCTCCCACTGAAGATAAATCAATCTAGTAGGCCAAACTACATCAATAGATCAGAGAGAATTACAAAGCTATCATATAATCATGCATATATATGAAAATACCATAAATGAACTAATTATAATCTCGTGAATAATCTGAACAAAAACCCACAATTCATCGGATCCCAACGAATGCACCGCACAAAGTGATTACATCGAATAGATAAACGTGAAGATAATATGAACTTTGTATTGAAGAACATAGAGAGAGATAGCTATCTAGGTACTAACTATAGACCCATAGGTCTATGGTGAACTACTCACACATCACCATGGGAGCAGGAAGGTTGATGTAGAGGTCCTCCATGATCGATCCCCCTCCATTAGGGCACCAGAACATGGCTCCAAATGTGCACACGGCGGAACAAAGACTTGCAGCGGTGGAAAAAGTGTTTCAGGAGGCTCCCTGTTTTTTTAGGGCAATGAGAAGTTATAGGCTAGAGAACATAAGGACGGGGATGTGGACCAAGCCAATAGGGCACGACCCCCCTGGGCACGCCCTGTTGGCTTGGGGGCACCTCGTGTGCCCTCGGGTTTTTCTCCGAAGCTTAGAGGTCCTTATTTTGTCTAGAAAAATCATCAAAAAGTTTAGAGGTATTTGGACTTCGTTTGGTACAATATTCTTGAAAAGCCAAAAACATGCAGAAAACAATAACTAGCACTTGGCACTGGCTTAATAGGTTAGTCCTAAAAAATAATATAAATCAACAAGTAATTGCCTAAAAATCATCCTAAAATGATAATATAATAGCATGGAAGAATGAAAATTTATAGAATCATTGGAGACGTATCAACATCCCCAAGCTTAATTCCTGCTTGTCTTTGAGTAGGTAAATGATAAAACATAATGTTTTATGTGACATTCTACCATCTTTTGTAGGTATGATCATTGAGAAATGATGAATTAACTAATATCAACATAGTAATATCCGTAAACGTAAGTAACATAATCATCGATTTTCAAAATGCATGATCCTTAAAGAATGTTTACCCCCATTCATTTTATCACATTAGCATGGAATGGCTCCATCTTCACCACATAAATACAAATGTTAAGCACCACGTTGTTAAGCTAGGCAGTTGGATCATACTTTTTAACGCGCTTTAGCTTTATATTACTCACTCAATACATGAGCGTGAACCATGGAGAGAGCATATTGGTGGAATAGAATACGTTGGTAGGTTTCAATGGGATAAAGTGGAGAAGAATGTCTCACATCAACTAGGCAGATCAACGGGTTATGGAGATGCCCATCAATCGATATCAATGCGAGGAGTAGGGATTGCCATGCAACAAAAACACTAGAGCTATAAGTGTATGAAAGCTCAACTGAATCTAAGTGGGTGTGCATCCAACTTTCTTGCTCATGAAGACCTCAGTCATATGAGGAATACGATCATATGAATATGCAAGCCAAGTTCTATAATGAAAAATTCCCACTAGCATATGAAAGTGACAAAACATGAGACTTTGTATGAAAACGTGGTGCTACTTTGAAGCGTAAGTGTGGAAAAATAGGTAGTAGCACTGTCCCTTCTCTCTTTTCTCCCATTTGTTTTGTTTTCTTTTTTCTTTTTCTTTCCTTTTCTTTTTCTCCCTTTCCCCTTTTTTCCTTTTCCTTTTTCTTTTTTCTTTATTTTTCATCCGGAGTCTCATCCCGATTTGTGGGGGAATCATTGTCTCCATAATCATTTCCTCACTGAGACAATGCCCTAACAATCAAAAGCATCTGTCGGGACCCCGATCCTAAGCCATAAGAATCCAGCATGTAACACATCACATCACTTTGCGGTCTCACGCACGGTTATCTCCACGACTGCCACCTTACCTGGGCCGGGACCGTTTGCGTCTTTTGACTCACGTATGTGATAATGTCGCTAGCATTCAAATGTCAAAGAACCCGGGCCGACATGACTAGTCGTAGAACCCAAGTAGCACATCCGTACGGGGATAGGCATACGTAACCTAGCAATGCAGGTGTTGATCTCTAGCGTGTGTAGACGAGTCATAGCAAGCTACAAGGACTCCATTACGCCGTGGGGCATAAATGCCATCACTGCACGTAGACGAGTCGCAGCAGGCTACATGGACTCCATTACACTGCGAGACATCTCCCCGAAGGGACAGACACAGCAGCAAAGAAGGATACATGCCGGTCAATCAATGTGTCCGGAGCAGTAGCAAGCTACCAAGGCTCGGTGGAAGCACAAAGAGGCAGTTCCCCGTAAAGAGTACTACTAAAGGCACACAACTAGTTGTCGGACCCCATACATACCGTTGCACGACATGCCCGATATGCATAGATACAACTATGGCATCACAACATAACCATACAACATTACAACATTTATTTAGAAGGCTCGGAAGAGCCAATACAATAGATGTTAACAAGACCCTACATACAGAGCATTCAAACAAGCAAGCGGAAGTTAAACATGTCTGGGTACAGACATCTACAAAAGTGGCTAGAGGAGCTTGAAAAGCTGCAACGACCCTACCAAAGGAACCAGACCTCTGTCTGGGATTCCCAAGCTAACCCGGTCAACATCGAACTTCACGTCGTAAATACCACTAATGAGACTGACGTCTCCTCTGCAAAAACATAAATTAAGCAAACGTGAGTACAAGAGTACTCAGCAAGACTTACATCAGAACTAACTACATATGCACAAGTATCAATGAAGGGGGTTGTGGAGTTCATTGCAGCAAGCCAGCTTTGACTCTTGGCTAACCTATACTATGATTACAAGTGCTTTCTTTGAGGTTGGATAGCGCACACGAGTCCACATATTCACCAATCAATACACCACTATGGATCCACTTCTGTCTCCCTACGAGAAGGCCATCCATAACACTCACGCTTATCTTGCGTATTTTAGAGTATCCACTTTCAGTTATCTATGAACCACATAAGTTCTCCAAGTAGTCCATATCCGAGGACGCGGCTATTCGAACAGATTATTTTACCCTGGAGGGGTATACTTCTTCACACACACTCTCGCCACTTAGCACCATATGCACGTCATGCATCTCGGCAACCTTCAAGCGGAAGCACTGGCGTGGGCGTCGGGCACGACCGTCAACCACACAAGACCCTAGTCCAGGTTTATCTCCTATCCGAGGTTGAACCCGCACGGAAGTCCAGCTGAAGTTTCCGCTACGGCCTCAAACGATGTGCGCAGGGTTCCCAAGCCCACCGTTCGGGTGCCACTTGGTACACCGTGCCACTGTGCCTGTACTGCATCATAGTCCACCCCGTCGGGCAGCACTATACACGGTCGCCAACACTTTCCCTACAAACGCCAGAAACTAGTTGCAACTCCTGGACAGAGGTCTAGGCGATTAATAAGTCGAGCGGGGTCATATTTCAGGGCCCAATGTGTGGTAGTAACTGTCTTGGATCACAAACATAGAACTCAGTTCTTAAAGTCGGTCCCAATGAGACAACCCGCCATGTACTCCTACATGGCCTCCCATCGCTACCTTTACCAAATCGTGTTCACACACTTAGCTTTCACACAGTAGGACATGAGTACTGCCATTCCGATCCATTACCCAGATGTATCAGTCCCAACACGACATGACTCTAAGCATAGTAGGCACAGTAAGTAAGCATGCATGTATGAGTAGACACAACAAGGCTCAAACAGTTCCTACTCATGCTAAGTGGTTTCAACTATTTACTGTGGCAAGGACAGGTCATGCAAAGGAATGGGTTCAACTACCGTTGACATGTAACAGTTGAATCGCTGTTGTCCTAATGCAGTAAAAGAGAGCAGGAGCGAGAGAGTGGGTTGATATCAGTATGCTCAAGGGGATTTTGCTTGCCTGACAATCCTGAAGATATACTTCTCTTCATTAGTGTCAACGTTCACATCGTCGGAATCATCGTCTACCGAGAGGGAATAACCACCGGCAAACAGAAAGAAAGAATATATTCAATGCAATGCAACAATCATGATGTATGACATGGCATATTGAGGTACTTAACTAACCTAGAGGGGTGGTTAGTCAAATTGGTTGAAGTGGAATTCAAACAAGTTTGAATTTCCAACTCCAAATGATATTTCATATATTGGCCTAATCATAAAATTTCCTACTTGATGATGTTAACTTGTTCAAACATGTATGATCATGGCATAAACAGATTCATTGGATTTTTCTGATCATTTTTCATATATAAATTATTTTCATCTGACTTACAGATTATTTTCTATGATTTTTAGAAGTTTTAAGCATTTTCTGGAATTATTTTATTACAGAAAATTATTATTGTGTCATGCTGAGGTCATGCCTACGTCAGCAGGTCAACTGGACCAGGTCCAGGTCAAACCTGACTAGTGGGACCCACTGGTCAGTGACACAGTCACTAATAGGTTTTAATTTTATTTCTTAATATTAATTAACATATCAGGGCCCACCAGTCAGTGTCTAACTAAGTTAATTAAGTAAATTAGTTATTTTTAATCTAATCCTGGGTTAAATAGGGCTGGGCCCCACCTATCATTGACCCGGGGCTAATTCTTGGTCAAACCTGGGACTAATGGAGCTTTGACCCCCTGTGGGGCCCTCTGGTCAGCGTCTAGAGGGGGGGTTAGCGTGGGGATTAGGTGCTAATCACGAGCCACGCCGGCACCCGCCGGCGATGAGTCGCCGGTGACAAAAACCACGGCAGAAGTTCGCCGGAGACGCTACTCCGACCGCGGTTGGACACGCGGCTGGGCTCTACAGGGTGCTGGTGCTCGTCCGCGTCCAACGAAGCAAGCAGCTGGGCGAGGGGAGGCCTCTATCGACGGCGGCGACGACATCGACGGCCGCCGGAGCTCGGGCGCATACGAACGCGGGGCTGCAGGGCACGGGCGAGCAAAGCGAGCGGCGAGGCAGATTCAAGGGAGCTCTAGGAGCACGCGGAGATGCTCGGGCGTGGCCCGTGGTGGCTTTGGCCACGGCCACACCATTGCCGGCGGCGAACTCCTCTTGGGCGTCGGCAGCTAGCAGGGATAGAGGAGGGGAGGAGCGACGGAGAGAGGGGAGAAATGGAGCAGGGCTCACTGGGGTTGCGCACGCAGGGTCGGAGAGCTCGGGGAAGCACCGGGCGGAGCGAATCGCGGCGAGGTCCGGCGGCACCATGGCGGGCAAAGGGAGGGAGAGGAGCAGGGGAGAGGGGGAGAGGCGAGAGGGAGCTCGAGGAGGATCCACGCGTCCTCCAGGACGGGATAAGGACGCGGGAGAGCTCGCCAGCGCGAAGCAGTTGCTGGCTCGCCCGGTGCCGTGGCTGCCTTCCCCTCTGCCTACTCGCGCGAGGAGGAAGACGCCCCTGCCCCTGGTGGGCTGGGCTGGTCCGGCTCTGGGCCAGGTAAGCCAGGTAAGCCCCTCCTTCTCTATTTTATTTCCTGTTTTCTTTATTCTAACATTGTTCTTCTATTTATGTAAGGCCAAACTACCTAGTACAAAATTACCTACTATTTTATTAAACATAGTCTGATTATTTCCAATTTACACAAAAGATTTGGGCATTTTTAGACAACTATCATATTTATAATGCTTTATTAGTTCATTTCAGTAGCATTAATGGGTATTTTGAAATGCTATATTTGTTTTGAAAATTAAAAATGTCCCCTAATATGTTGTTGCCAACATTTATCAGAAACAATGGACATTTTTGAAAAGCATTTTGGAATCATTGAAAATTCAATTGTTGGAATTTTATTTATTTGATGAAGTGCTAGGGTTTGACAATCCCCATTTCAAGTTTCATTTGAATTCTAGCATGATGACATGATGCACATGATGCAACTAATGCAATCAATTTCCAGGGCTGTGACAGCATCACACTTCTATTTACTTACAACTCGATATGAAAAAGTACTAAACAACACCCTATATGAATGCCTCTCGTAGTGTACTCTTCCTACTCCTCGAGCATGCGTTGGTTTCCCGTGAAGAGGAACGATTTGATGCAGCAAAGTACATAAGTATTTCCCTCAATTTTGAGAACCAAGGTATCAATCCAGTAGGAGATACAAGCAAGCCAGCAATAGATGTACCTTTACAAAGAATCAAACTCTTGCACCCAACACTATAAAGGGGTTGTCAATCCCTTCATGGTTACTTGCAAGGATGAGATCTAATCACTGTTCAAAAAAATCTTCCGATTCGGCGATTTATCGTCCGATTTATTGCTACTTGTGGGGTGGCCAATAAGATTATGCTTTATCTTCACCATTTATCTTCTGGGCCGATTTATCGCTTTGACAAGCGATTGACGAGGAATCTTTCGATAAATTAGACATATTCCTAGCACTATGTTTGCAAAAATTATGTTTATTTGTATTTTTGTGGACTTTGTTATGCAATATGTATTATTTCGCTATTTTGTTTGTCATTTTACGAGGACACTGAGGCTAGGAAACAAGGTAACACTTTTGTCAAATATATTTTTGGTGTTAAATATAGTATATTTCAGTGTTGCGAACCTGGGATTTTGCAAAAAATGGCCGATTAATAGTCGACCAATAAAATCGATTAATCGACCAATTCCCGATTAATCTCTAATCCCGAGCTCACCGAGACGATAACGATAGGCGATATCCTCAACATTGGATCTAATAGAGATAGATATAATAGGATGCTTGAACAGAAATTAAAACTAAAATTAAAAATAGGGAAGCAAGTATTTTTGGTTTTAGATCTGAAAGTATAATATGGAAAATAGACTCGGGGGCCATAGGTTTCACTAGATGGCTTCTCTCATGTTGGCAAGTATTATGGTGGGTGAACAAATTACTGTCGAGCAATTGATAGAAAAGCGAATAATTATGAAGATATCCAAGGCAATGATTATGCATATAGGCATCACATCCATGACAAGTAGACCGAAATGATTCTGCATCTACTACTATTACTCCGCACATCGACCGACTCCTGCCTGCATCTAGAGTATTAAGTTCATTAAGAATAGAGTAACACATTCAGTAAGATGACATGATGTAGAACACAAAGAGTTTGTGGGCATTGATGCTTAGATTGCTTCCTCCCTTGGTCGTGTTTTGGTTCAGCGGTATTGTGGGATGAAGCGGCCCGGACCAACCTTACTCGTACGCTTATGAGAGACCGGTTCCATCAACTGACGTGTAAACTTCGTTGCACAAAGATGGCTGGCGGGTGCCTGTTTCTCCTATTTTAGTTGGATCGGATTCGACAAAGGCGGTCCTTGAGAAGGTTGAAAACAAACTTATGTATCACCGTTATGGTTTTTGCATAGGTGAGAATTGTTCTTGCTAGATACCCGTAGCAGCCACGTAAAACATGCAACAACAATTAGAGGACGTCTAACTTGTTTTTGCAGGGTATGTTGTGATGTGATATGGACAATTACATGATGAGATATATGTGATGTATAAGATGATCATGTTTTGTATAGAATATCACAACTTGCATGTCGATGAGTACGACAACCAACAGGAGCCATAGGGTTGTCTTTAATTATTGTATGACCTACGTGTCAATCATTAAGCGCTATGTAATGCTTTACTTTATTGCTAAATGGTAGCAATAGTAGTAGAAGCAAGGTGGGCGCGACAACCCCTATGATGACACGTTGATGGAGATCAAGATGATGGAGATCATGGTGTCATGCCGGTGACGAGGGAGATCATGCCGGTGCTTTCAAGATGGAGATCAAAAGCACAAGTTCATGGCCATATCATGTCACTTATGATTTGCATGTGATGTAAATCCTTTTATGCACCTTGTTTTTCTTAGGACAACGGTAGCATTATAAGGTGATCTCTCACTTAATTTCAAGATAAATTGTGTTCTCCCTGAGTGTGCACCATTGCGAAAGTTCATCGTGTCGAGACACCACGTGATGATCGGGTGTGATAGACTCTACGTTCACATACAACGGGTGCAGGCCAGTGTTGCACATGTAGAACACTCGGGTTAAACTTGACGAGCCTAGCATGTACAGACATGGCCTTGGAACACAAGAGACCGAAAGTTCGGACATGAGTCATATAGTAGATATGATCAACATGATGATGTTCACCATTGAAACCACCTCAACTCACGTGATGATCAGACTTGAGTTGGTGAATTTGGATCATGTATCACTCGAATGACCGGAGGGATGTCAATTTGAATGGGAGTTCTTCAGTAATATGATTAATTGAACTCATTATCATGAACATAGTCAGTAGTGTCTTTGCAATTACGTTGTAGATTACTTGCTCGTGCTGTAGCTCCCTTGAATTTTTATATGTTCCTAGAGGAAAAGAGTTGAAAGATGATGGTAGCAATATTGCGGACTGGGTCCGTGATCTGAGGATTGTCCTCATTGCTGATCAGAAGGCTTATGTCCTTAATGCACCACTCGGTGAGCCAACCCCTCTAGCATCGTCTATAGATGTTATGAACATCTGACAGGCACTTCTGATGACTACTTGATAGTTCAGTGCGTCATGCATTATGGCTTAGAATTGAGGCTCTGAAACATTTTGAACGTCACGAAACATATGAGATGTTCTAAGAGCTAAAATTAGGATCTCAGGCTCGTGCCCGTGTTGCGAGATATAAGATCTCCAACAAGATTCTTTGCCTACAAGATGAAAGAGAATATCTCAATCGTTGAGCATGTGCTCAGATTGTCTGGGTGCTACAATCGCTTGAATCGAGTGGGAGTTGATCTTCTAGATAAGATACTGATTGATATAGTTCTCCAAGTCACTGTCACTAAGCTACTAGAACTTGGTGATGAACTATTAAATGCCAGGGATATAATTAATGATCCTTGAGCTGTTCGTGATGTTTGACTCCACGAAGGTAGAAATCAAGAAGGAGCGTGAAGTGTTGATGGTTAGTAAAACCACTAGTTTCGATAAGGGCAAGGGCAAGGAGGGAAACTTCATGGATGGTAAGTCAGTTGCTGATCCAGTGAAGCAACCCAAAGTTGTACCCAAACCCGAGACTAAGTGCTTCTATTATGAGGAGAGCGGTCACTGAAGCAGAACAACCCTAGATACTTGGTAGATAAGAAGGCTGGCAACGTCGATAGAATTATATTTGATATACGTGTTATTGATGTGTACCTTGCTAGTACTCCTAGTAGCACGTGGGTATTGGATACCGGTTCGGTTGCTAAATTTTAGTAACTCGAAGTAAAAGCTACGGAATAAACGGAGACTAGCTAAGTGTGAGGTGACGATGTGTGTTGGAAATGTTTCCAAAGTTGATGTGATCAACATCGCACGCTCTCTCTACCTTCAAGATAAGTGACAAACCTAAATAAATATAATTTGGTGTTTGCATTAAGCATGAACATGATTAGATCGTGTTTATTGCAACATGTTTTTTCATTTAAGTTAGAGAATAATGGTTACTCTGTTTACATGAATAATACCTTCAATGGTCATGCACCCAGTGAGAATGGTTTGTTGAATCTTGATCGTAGTAATACACATGTTCATAACATTGATGCCAAAAGATACAAAGTTAATAATGATAGTACCACATACTTTTGGCAGTGCCGCTAAATGTCATATTGGTATAAATCGCATGCAGAAACTCCATGCTAATGGATCTTTGGACTCATTCGATTTTGAACCGGTTGAGACATGCGGACCATGCCTCTTGGGCAAGATGACAAAAATCCCATTTTCCGGAATGGGCAAATGACTTATTGGAAATGATACATGTTGATGTATACAGTCCAATGAGTGTTGTAGCGTGCAGTGGATATCGTTATTTTCTTGCCTTCACTAATGATTTGAGTATATATGAGTATATTTACTTAATGAAACACAAGTCTGAATCGTTTGAAAAGTTCAAGAAAATTCAGAGTGAAGTTTAAGATCATCGTGACAAGAAGATAAAAATGTCTGCCATATGATCGTGGAGATGAATATATGGGTTACGAGTTTGGCATACAACTTTAGACAATGTGAAAATTGTTTCACAACTCACGCCACCTGGAACACCATAGTGTGATGGTGTGTCCGAACGTCATAGTCGTGCTCTATTGGATGTGGTGTTGGGGAACGTCGCATGGGAAACAAAAAATTTCCTACGCACACGCAAGATCTATCCATGGTGATGAGCATCTACAAGAGGGAGAGTGGATCTACATACCCTTGTAGATCGCTAAGAGGGAAGCGTTAAGAAACGCGGTTGGTGTAGTCGAACGTCTTCGCAATCCAAATCGCCGAGCGTCCCGCGATCTCATCACGATCCGTCCCGCGATCCAATCACGATCTGTCCCGCGAACTCATCACGATCCGTCCCGTGATCCAATCACGATCCGTTCCGCGAATTCATCACGATCCGTCCCGCAAACCCATCACGATCCTTCCCGCGAACTCATCACGATCCGTCTCGAATCTTGATCACGGTCCTTCCGATCTAGCGCCGAACGGACGACACCTCCGCGTTCAGCACACGTACAACTCGATGATGATCTCCACCTTCCTGATCCAGCAAGAGGGAGCGGAGAGGTAGACGGTTTCACCGGCAGTGTGACGGCGCCGCAATGATGGTGGTGGAGCAATTCCGGCAGGGCTTCGCCTAATCACTGCAGAAATCCGATCTAGAGGAGAAACTATGCACTTGAGGAACGGGCAACACGTGGCTAAAAATTCTAGTGCCAAAAACCCTAAAACCTCTAGTATATATAAGAGGAAGAGAGGAGGAGGCTTGGCTCCCAAGGATCCAGCCCATGGGTCGGCCGAACCAAGGAGGAGAGGAGGATTCCTCCTCCAATCCTAGTAGGACTAGGATTCCTCCTTATTTTCGCCTTTTTTTTTTGCCTTTTTCACCTTTTTCTCTTTGGGCTTTTCTTCCCAGCCGCATGGGCCTTGTGTGGGACTTCCATCAGCCCACTAAATGCTGGTATTTACTCTACCACAGCCCATGTAGCCTCTTGGGTCCAAATACCCCTCCCGATGGTCGCCCGGTACACTACGGGCACTCCCGGTAGACTACCGATGAGCCCGAAACTTTTCCGGTGACCAAAACAGGACTTCCTATATATCAATCTTTACCTCCAGACAATTCCGGAGCTCCTCATGACGTCCAAGATCTCATCTCGGACTCCGAACAACCTTTGGTCACCACCATACATAACTTTATACTACCGAAACGTCACCAAACCTTAAGTGTGCAGACCCTGCGGGTTCGAGAACTATGTAGACATGACCGAGACACCTCTACGGTCAATAACCAATAGCGGGACCTGGATGCCCATATTGGTTCCTACATATTCTACGAAGATCTTTATCGGTCGAACCTCTATGTCAAGGATTCAGTTAATCCCGTAAGATGTTCCCTTTGTTCTTCGGTATGTTACTTGCCCGAGATTCGATCGTCGGTATCTCCATACCTAGTTCAACCTCGTTACCGGCAAGTCTCTTTACTCGTTACGTAATACAAGATCTCGTGACTAACACTTAGTCACATTGCTTGCAAGGCTTGTTGTGATGTTGTATTACCAAGTGGGCCCTGAGATACCTCTCCGTCACACGGAGTAACAAATCCCAGTCTTGATCCATGCCAACTCAGCAAACACCCTTGGAGATACCTGTAGAGTACCTTTATAGTCACCCAGTTACGTTGCGACGTTTCATACACACAAGGCACTCCTCCGGTGTCAGTGAGTTGCATGATCTCATGGTCATAGGAACATATACTTGACATGCAGAAAACAATAGCAATAAACTGACACGATCATATGCTACGTTTGTAGTTTGGGTCTTGTCCATCACACCATTCTCCTAATGATGTGATCCCATTATCAAATGACATCTCATGTCCATGGCTAGGAAACCTTAACCATCTTTGATCAACGAGCTAGTCTATTAGAGGCATACTAGGGACATGGTTTTGTCTATGTATCCACACATGCATCTAAGTCTCCGATAAATACAATTATAGCATGGATAATAAACGATTATCATGAACAATGAAATATGATAATAACTAATTTATTATTGCCTCTAGGGCATATTTCCAACATGTGGTGCATGCTATGATGTCTCTTATCGTTTTGCTACTATAGTTTTGGGGTTATGCGTTAGAGACAACTACATTCACTTTAAATAGGGCACCATCTAAATCTGTTGAGATGACATCGTCTGAACTATGGTTTGATAGAAACCTAAGCTGTCATTTCTTATTTTTTGGGGCCGCAACGCTTATGTGAAAAAAGGTTTTCACCTAATGAGCTCGAACCCAAAGCGGACAATGCATCTTCATAGAATACCCTAAGAACAGTTGGGTATACCTTCTATCTCAGATCCAAGTGCAAAGTGTTTGTTGCTAAAACGGGTCCTTTCCCGAGAAATAGTTTCTCTCGAAAGAATTGAGTGGGAGGAAGATAGAACGTGATGAGGTTGTTGAACCTTTGTTTCAACCAGAGTGTAGCGCAGCGCAGAAAGATGTTTCTGTGGAACCAACGTCAGTTGAAGAGGAAGTAAATGATGATGATCATGAAGCTTCAGATCAAGTTACTTTCGAACCTCGTCGGTCGACAAGGATGCGTACTGCTCCTAAGTGGTACGACAACCCTGTCTTGGAGGTCATGTTGTTGGACAACGATGAACCTACGAGATATGAAGAAGCGATGATGGGCTCGGATTCTGACAAATGGTTAGAGGCCATGAAATCCGAGAAAGGATCCATGTATTAAAACCAAGTATAGACTTTGATAGACTTGCTCGTTGGATGGCAGGTCGTCGAGTACAAATGGACCTTTGAGATGAAGACATACGTTGATGGTGAATGTCACCATTTATAAAGCTCGACTTGTCACAAAGAAGTTTCCGACAAGTTCAAAGAGTTGACTGCGATGAGACTTTCTCACTCATAGCGATGCTAAAGTTTGTTGGAATTATGTTAGCAGTTGCTGCATTTTTCAATTATGAAATCTGGTAGATGGATGACAAAACATTGTTTCCTTAACAGTTTACTTGAGTAAAGGTTGTATGTGATACAACCAGAAGGTTTTGTTAGTCCTAAGGATGCTAAAAGGTGTGCGAGCTCCAGCAATCCATCTAAGGGCTAGAGCAAGCATCTCGGAGTAGGAATATACACCTTGATGAGGTGATCAAAGTTTTGTAGTTTATACAAAGTTTACGACAAACTTGTATTTACAATAAAGTGAGTGGGAGCACTATAGAATTTCTGATAAGTATGTGTGGATGACATATTGTTGATTGGAAATAATGTAGAATTTCTAGAAAGCATAAATGGTTGTTTGAAAAGTGTTTTTCAAAGGAAGACCTGGATAAAGCTACCTAATTGTTGAGCATCAAGATCTATAGAGATAGATCAAGATGCTTGATGAGACTTTCAATGAGTACATACCTTGACAAGATTTTGAGAGAGTTCAAAATGGATCAGTCAGAGAAAGAGTTCTCGCCTGATTTGTAAGGTGTGAAGTTGAGTGAGACTCAAAGCTCGACAACGGCAGAAGAAAGAGAAAGGACGAACATCGTCCCCTGTGCCTTAGCCATAGGCTCTATATAGTACGCCATGCTGTGAACCGCACCTGTGTGTGCCTTGCCATGAGTCGGTCAAGGGGTAAAAGAGTGATCCAGGAGTGGATCACTGGATAGCGGTCAACATTATCCTTAGTAAGTAAAAGACTAAGGAGATGTTTCTCAATTATGGAGGTGATAAAGAGTTCTTCATAAAGAGTTACGTCGATGCAAGCTTTAAAACCAATCCGGATGACTCGCAGTAGCAATCTGGATATGTATAGTGGAGCAACCATTTCGAATAGTACCAAGTGGAGTGTGGTAACAGTGTTTACAGTTTGACATAGAGATTTGCAAAGTACACATGGATCTGAATGTTGGATACCCGTTGACTAAAAGACCTCTCTCACATGCAACGCATGATCGAGCCCCAGAACTCATTGGGTGTTAGATTCATAACAATGCGAATCACATGGTGATGTGAACTAGATTATTGACTCTAGTGCATGTGGGAGACTGTTGGAAATATGCCCTAGAGGCAATAATAAATTGGTTATTATCATATTTCCTTGTTCATGATAATCATTTATTATCCATGCTATAATTGTATTAATCGAAAACTTAGATACATGTGTGGGTACATAGACAACGCCATGTCCCTAGTATGCATCTAATAGACTAGCTCGTTGATCAAAGATGGCTATGGTTTCCTAGTCATGGACATGAGATGTCATTTGATAATGGGATCACATCATTAGGAGAATGATGTGATGGACAAGACCCAAACTACAAACGTAGCATATGATCGTGTCAGTTTATTGCTACTGTTTTCTACATGTCAAGTATTTGTTCCTATGACCATGAGATCATGCAACTCACTAACACCGGAGGAGTACATTGTGTGTATCAAACGTCGCCATGTAACAGGGTGACTATAAAGGTGCTCTACAGGTATCTCTGAGGGTGTCTATCGGGTTGGCATGGATCAAGACTGGGATTTGTTACTCCGTGTGACGGAGAGGTATCTCAGGGCCCACTCGGTAATACAACATCACAATAAGCCTTGCAAGCAATGTGACTAAGTGTTAGCCACGAGATCTTGTATTACGGAACGAGTAAAGAGACTTTCCGGTAACGAGGTTGAACTAGGTATGGAGATACCGATGATCGAATCTCGGGCAAGTAATATACCGAAGAACAGAGGGAACATCATACGGGATTAACTGAATCCTTGACATAGAGGTTCGACCGATAAAGATCTTCATAGAATATGTAGGAACCAATATGGGCATCCAGGTCCCGCTATTGGTTATTGACCATAGAGGTGTCTCGGTCATGTCTACATAGTTCTCGAACTCACAGGGTCTGCACACTTAAGATTCGGTAACGTTTTGGTAGTATAGAGTTATGTATGGTGGTGACCGAAGGTTGTTCGGAGTCCCGTATGAGATCCCGGACATCACGAGGAGCTCCGGAATGGTCCGGAGGTAAAGATTGATATATAGGAAGTCCTGTTTTGGTCGCCGGAAAAGTTTTGGGCTCATCAGTAGTGTACCGGGAGTGGCGGTAGTGTATCGGGGGACCATCGGGAGAGGTATTTCGACCCAAGAGGCTACATGGGCTGTGGGATGAGGTAAACCGGCCCCTAGTGGGCTGGCCGAAGCCTCCTCTAAGGGCCCATGCGGCTGGAGTGGTTTGATAAGGAAAAAATCCAAAGGTGGAGAGGTGGAAAGAGTTTCCAAGTGGAAAGGAGGAATCCTACTCCTAATAGGATTGGAGTAGGACTCCTCCACCTCCAATTTCGACCATATCTTGAGGGTTTGAGGCTGCCTCCTCGACTCCCTCCTTCCTATATATACTAGTGGATTTCGAGGAAAAAGCTAACCCTAATAGCCACGTGCTACCTCTCCTCTAGATCGCAGTTTCTCCTCTATATCAGTTTTCAGCGGTGCTTAGGCGAAGCCCTGCTGGAATAGCTCCACCACCATTGCCGCAACGCCGTCGCGCTACCGGAGAACTCATCTACCTCTCCTCTCCCTCTTGCTGTATCAAGAAGGTAGAGATCTTCATCGAGCTGTACGTGTGCTGAACGTGGAGGTCCCGTCCGTTCGGCACTAGATCGGAAGGACCACGATGGGATCACGGGACGGCGCGTGATGAGATCGCGGGATGGATCGTGAAGACGTTCAACTACATCAACCGCGTTTTCTTAACGCTTCCGCTTAGCGATCTACAAGGGTATGTAGATTCACTCTCCCTCTCATAGATGCTCATCACCATGGATAGATCTTGCGTGTGGGTAGGAAATTTTTTGTTTCCCATGCAACGTTCCCCAACACGTAGGGGGTAAGCACAGGAGCCAGGCAACCCAGCTTGGCCAAAATCTTAAGTCAAATTGATGCATATTTATGGCTTTATAATGATGATTACGGAAGGCAGCACTCGCATATTGTATACAAATGCTTTTATGCTATATGCAATTTTGACTCCTTTGTGACCGTTTATCATTTGAGAGTGGCCCATCATCGGCTTCGACCCCTTTGTAGATGCTATGCAGGGTGTTTCTGAATAACAAGACAACTCTTAGTCGATGTCTCAGTGCCCGGAGGCAGATGTGTTAGCAGAAACAAGGCAATCAGATATCCGGGCTTTATAACTTCCCTTTAGTCATAGGAGCATATGTTTGGGAGGCCAGTTACTAGCCCCCGATTAGTGTTCGGTGTCAGCCGAGGTCAGGTCGTTAACACTCTAGCCAATTTTATGAAAGGCCCATTGTTTAATACGGTCATCGGATCGCGGACCAGTTTACGCTCATTGTGACAGTCAGTTTTTGGCTTTCTCCACTGAGGTACTTAACCAGTTAAACCGGAAGTACAATCGCAGTGGTTCTCCCTTTGCACTCCTAGCCGAACAAAGTGGATCGTAGGAGGCAAGCATAGGAGCCGGGCAACCCAACTATTAACCGAAGACACAATTCGAAATAGGTGCATATAAAGCAATACCCGAGAACATTTTGCCGAGGACTCCTCGGAGTGCCTTTGCTTTTGGTGGGTTCAGCTCTAGTCGCAGGCCCCCATCGATATTGCCGATGCTTTAAAAGTGTACTATGAGAGCTATGCTCGGAAAAAACAAAAAATTATGCAAAAAACTTTTTGTTTAGATAAAAGAAAATTGTGCCAATTCGAAATTGGTCTAAAATTTAATATGTGCTTCGGTCGTGCTTTAACATGATACATCCGATCTCCGGACTCCAAGCGGGTCAACCTTTGGCTTTAACTTCCGTATCCCGAAGGCGGAGTGTTTCTCCGAGGCCTGTTTAGCAAACTAAAATCGAGCGGCTTTAGAAAGAAAACAGGCTTGGCTATTGACCACACACTCCTGTTGGAAAAAGGAGTAGTAGAAAAAGACTTTGCAACGACCAAGAAGAAAATACATTTATTATAAAATAGCTCATATAAATTTAAGATCCCCCAAGTGACTTGGGTAAAAGAATTTTATGAATAATGATTGTATGTAACAAAGTACTTATATCATATATGTGTTCGCCCAAACTTTGAACGTGTCTTAACCGACCATCGGTTTCTTCCTCTTCGGCCAAGGGCCGAAAAGTGTTATCGACTGCGCCATCCGAGGATATCAGAGATGTTTCCAATAACCACGCCATCAGGCCATTAGGCTATAACAGACAAAGCACACCCAGGGAACTTATGCTATATTAATATTTAACGTAATAAGCATCTTCAAAGAAAATAGTTCCTCCAACGGTTCCTTTCTTTGGGTTCTCATGATTACCATGAGGGGCGTGCAATAGATTTATGTATGTTTGTCTTCCGTCGTGGCTGACCATAGTTGAAAATAGTAAGAGCGCTAGCTTTCGGCTTCACCCGTCTGAGGTACGAGTTTGGGTGACCCGATAGTAACAATCACAGAGGTGCTCCCTTTACTCCCTAGACGAACAATCGGGAACGTAGGGGTAAGCACATGAGCAAGGCAACCCAGCTTTGCGGAACACTTAAGTCAACATGATGCATATATTGGCGTAAACACGAACAAGGAAGGGTGCGATACATTAATAATCATATGCAAGAGGAAAAGCTTCATAAAGGAAGTCCCAAGTAAACGGGGTATTTGAATTTGTTTGTAACAAACAAAGTTTTTACAAAGAAAGTTTCTTTTTTTTGTTTAACAAAAAATATAATGTTTGATTGCACTGAACAAAAAGTAAAATTTCAATGAGAGCTGAGCACGAAAATGACTTAGCTGGTTAATGTCCTCGGTGGAGTTCGGGGTTGTGGTGTGACGAAGACGTAGTACTCGGCCTGGCAGAGATCCCAGCCCCAAGCCCGAGGTAATCGAGCGAAGAGCTTGGGTCAAGAAGTGGCAGCGCAACACGGTTGCTGCGGCGAGGCGAAGCCCCCGGTACAGCCGAGGAGAGTACTTCGGCAGCATGACAGTGAAGCCCCCAGTAATCATGGGAAAAGAAAGTGTTTTTAACAAACAAACTTTTTATTTAACACAAAAATAATGCTTGGTCGAACCGAACAAAAGTTAAAAATTGAGCATGAAATTGACTTAGTTGGTTAATGTGCTTGTGACGTGTGTCGATCTTGTAGTGGGCCAAAGTCCCAGTCCCCAAGTCGGTCACGAGGTAGCCGAAGAAGAGATCGGCTTGATGAAGTGACAACACAACACTTCGGAAGGGCCGAAGATAAACCCCGGTCCAATCGAGCGGACAGAGTAGTTCAGCATCATGACTGCGAAGCCCCCACGTCCGTCGGCCATGTCAACGACACGATTTGGTTGATGGAGGCAGGATGCTACCTCTTGAGAATGCGTTGGTTTTCCCTTGAAGAGGAAAGGGTGATGCATCAAAGTAGATAAGTATTTCCCTCAGTTATTGAGAACCAAGGTATCAATCCAGTAGGAGGAACAAGCAAGTCACCAATGGTTGCACCTACACAAACAATCAAACTCTTGCACCCAACGCTATAAAGGGGTTCTCAATCCCTTCACGATTATTTGCAAGGATTAAATCTGGAAGAAATAGATGTAAACGAGTGCAGAAAGTAAAAGATAAATAAATTGCAGCAAGAATAGATCTGCAAATATATGATGGAAAATAGACCCGAGGGCCATAGGTTTCACTAGAGGCTTCTCTCTTGAAGGCAAATATCATGGTGGGTAAACAAACTACTATCAAGCGATTGAAAGAAAACCGAATAATCATGTAGTTATCCAAGGAAACGATAGGCATCACGTCTGTATCAAGTAGACTGAAATGATTCTACATCTACTACTATTACTCCACACATCGTCCGACTCCTGCCTGCATCTACAGTATTAAGTTCATGAAAAACAAAGTAACACATTAAGAAAGATGACATGATGTAGAGGGATAAACTCAAGAAATATGATGAAAACCCTGTCTTGTTACCCTTGATGGCAACAATACAATACGTGCCTTGCTACCCCTACTATGTCACTGGGTGAGGACACCGCAAGATTGAACCCAAAACCAAGCACTTCTCCCATTGCAAGAATTACCAATCTAGTTGGCCAAACCAAACCAATAACTCGAAGAGACTTGCAAGGATATGAAATCATGCTAATAAGAATTCAGAGGAGATTCAAATAAGATTCAGGGATAATCTTAACATAAACTCACAATTCATCGGATCTTGTCAAACACACCACGAAAGAGGATTACATCGAATAGATCTCCATGAAGATCATGAAGAACATGGTATTGAAGATCAAAGAGAGAGAAGCCATCTAGATACTAGATATGGACCCGTAGGTCTATGGTGGACTACTCACGCATCATCAGAGGGGCAATGGAGTTGATGTAGGTGCCCTCTGTGATCGAAGCCCCTTCCGACAAATTACCGAAAAAGGCTCCAAGATTGGATCTCTCGGGAACAGAGGCTTCCAGTGGCGTAAAAGTATTTTTGTGGCTCTCTTTGATGTTGGGGGGAATATTTGGGTATTTATAGGCCAGAGAATAGGGTTAGGAGACCTGCCAGGGAGCAACAAGCCTGCTAGGCGTGACCTGGAGAGGGGGGGTGCCTAGCAGGCTTGTGGTGCCTTGGCACCTCCCGTGATGTGCACTCCAAGCTTGATCGACTTGTTTCCTTCTAGAAAAATTCCCTCTGAAGGTTTTATTCCGTTTGGACCCCGTTTAATATCCCATGTGTGCAAAACTCAAAAACAAGGAAAAATCAGAAACTGGCACTTGGTTCTAGATTAATAGGTTAGTCCCCAAAATAATATAAAATAGCATATTAATGCATATAAAACATCCAAAACAGATAATATAATAGCATGCCATCATCAAAAATTATAGATATGTTGGATATGTATCAGCATCCCCAAGCATAATTCCTGCTCGTCCTCGAGTCGGTAAATGATAAAAACGGAATTTTTGATGTGGAGTGCTACCTAACATATTTATCCATGTAATATTCTTTATTGTGACATGAATATTCAGATCCATAAGACTAAAAAAACTTAATATTGATATAAAAACAATAACATTTCAAGCATACTAGGAAAGCAATTGTATCTCTTCAAAATATAATGGCAAAAGAAAGTTAACCCTACAATATCATATGGTCTGGCTATGCTGCATCTTCCCCACACAAAGTATTTATATCATGCACAACCCCGATGAAAATTCAAGCAATTGTTTTCACACCTTTATTTTCTCAAACTTTGTCAACTCTCATGCAATACATGAGCATGTGCGATGGATATAACACTATAGGTGGAATAGAATGTGGTGGAGGTTGTCAAGGAAAGGGAGAAGATAGTCTCACATCAACTAGGCGTATCAATGGGCTATGGAGATGCCCATCAATAAATATCAATGGGAGTGAGTAGGGATTGCCATGCAACGATGCTCTGGAGCTATAAGTGTATGAAAGCTCGAAAGGAAACTAAGTGGACGTGCATCATGAAGAAAAATTCCACTAGCTATATGAAAGTGACAAAATAGGAGACTCTCTATCATGAATATCATGGTGCTATTTTGAAGCACAAGTGTGGAAAATGGTAGTAGCAATGTCCCTTCTCTCTTTTCTCTAATTTTTTTATGTGGGCATCTAAGGCCTGTTTTATTCATTTTTTATTTGGGCTTCGCTCGCCTCTTTTTTTCATAAAGTCCGGAATCTCATCCCCACTGAGGGAATCATAGCTTCCATCATCCTTTCCTCACATGGGACATGCTCTATTAATGATGATCATCACAATTTTATTTACTTACAACTCAAAAGAAAATTACATCTCGATACCTATGACAATATATGACTATATGCAATATGGAAGTGATGGTGCATGTCATAAAAGGAAACAGTGGAAGTTGCATGGCAATATATCTCAGAATGGCTATGGAAATGTCATAATAGGTAGGTATGGTGGCTGTTTTGAGGAAATATATATGGTGGCTGTTTTTAGGAAGGTATATAGTGGCTGTTTTGAGGAAGATATATGGTATACCAGCGCAAGTTGCGCGGTAATAGAGAGGCTAGCAAAAGTGGAAGGGTGAGAATGCGTATAATCCATGGACTCAACATTAGTCATAAAGAACTCACATACTTATTGCAAAATTCTATTAGTCATTGAATAAAAGCATTAAACACATGCTCCTAGGGTGGAGGTTGGTAGGAGTTAACCATCGCGCCCCCCGAGCCTCACACAAAGGCCGACAATCTATAAACAAGTCATGCTCCGACTTCCTTACATAATGGTTCACCATGCGTGCATGATACAGGAATCACAAACCTTTACACAAGTATTTTTACCAAATAACAATTTACTTCCTAACATGTCTCTTAACATTACCATCTCTATATCTCAAAAGTTTATGCCAGGAATCAAACTTCTCATAAATACTCAATGCACTTAACATGGAAGTTTTTATTATATCCCTTTTGGATGCCTATCATATTAGGACTAAATTCATAACCTAGACCAATTACCATGCTGTTTTAGCAACTCTCAAAATAATATAAGTGAGGTACGAGAGTTCAAGTATTTATATAAAATGCAAACACCACCGTGCTCTAAAAGATATAAGTGAAGTACATAGACCAAATTTACCCAACTCAAAAGATATAAGTGAAGCACATAGAGTATTCTAACAAATTCATGATTCAGCGTGTCTCTGTCAAAAGATGTGTGCATCAAGGATGATTGTGGCAAACTAACAATCAAAGACTCATATCATACAAGACGCTCCAAGCAAAACACATATCATGTGGTGAATAAAAATATAGCCTCAAGTAAATTTACCGATGGATTGAAGACGGAAGAGGGGATGCCTTCCGGGGCATCCCCAAGCTTAGGATCTTTGGAATACTTGAATATGACTTGGGGTGCCTTGGGAATCCCCAAGCTTAGGCTCTTGCCACTCCTTATTCCATAGTCCATCCAATCTTTACCCAAAACTTGAAAACTTCACAACAGAAAACTTAACAGAAAACTTGTGAGATCCGTTAGTATAAGAAAATAAATCACCACTTTAGGTACTGTTTTGAACTAATTATTTATTTATATTGGCATTATACCTAGTGTAATATAACTTCTCCATGACTCATACCACATGATACAACCCATAGATTTATCAAAATAGGCAAACAACTCAAAGAAAACAGAATCTGTGAAAAACAGAACAATCTGTAGCAATCTGAAAACTTCGTGTACTTATGTAACTCATAAAATTCTGAAAACTTAGGGAAACCCGATAAATTTAAATATCAATCTTATGTTAAAATTTCATATGAATTAGATGCTCTGAAAAAATAGAAAAAATCCTGGACTGAGCGCAAAAGTTTTTTTTTCCAGCAAGATCAAATCAACAACTACCATAGGTCACTCCAAAGGTTTTAATTGGCTGAAATACTAATTAAAAGTCGAAAACACAATTACTACAGAAGTAATAATGTGGGAAACACTCAAAAATAGAAGCAAAAACAGAACACAAAAATAAAATTGGGTTGCCTCCCAACAAGCGCTATTGTTTAATGCCCCTAGCTAGGCAAAACACAATAGATCTAGGTATTGTCATCTTTGGTATGCAATCCAAACTTGATCAAACCATCAAAAGCTTTTCTTACTAGATCTATCCTTTCCTTTATTTACTTCCTAGTAGGTGAACTTAAATCATGAAAAGTACTTTGTCTTGTGATTTTAACATTCATGAACCTGTAATCTAGATCATCGCCATAGATATCATCGTATAAAACATGTATCCTATTTCTAACGGGTTCCTTAATCATTTTTTCAAGCAAATCGTTCTTATACCCTACGAAAATTCCCATAGTAATCCAATCAAATTCCTCATAGGTCTCTAGATACAAGGCTTGAGATACTTCCGCGTGGGGATCATTTCTCCTAAGATTTTTACTATAAGATTGATAGTCTCTAGCTTCTAGACTACGCGAAGTTTCTTTATCATGGATAATTTCTTCAAGTAGAGGGTGTTCAACATATTTATCATATAAAGCAAAAAATATTCGTACCTTCTCATACGATGAAATCAAATTCTTGCATAAGGATGATGGTAGCAATCTTCTTAGCCTTAGGGTGATTAATATTGGGAAGTTCATAAAATACGTTTTGCAAAGCGGAATGAAGGTGCACAAATTTTCTTTCCAATTTTTCAATGAGCATGACAATAGCGTCCTCATAACTATTTGTGATAAGAAGAATAGACCTCTTACTCATAGGCACTACCCCCATACAATCAAAGAATGGTTGAATAACACTCTTCCCAATAATATTCCCATCTCCTACTTGAAAAGTTTTAGTTTTATAATTAGGAGGAGATTCAGTTTCATGTTCTAAAGAGCAAGATTCAAATTTTTCTCTAGGATTAGTACTAGCAATACCCTCTAGATTTTCAGTGATAACCTCCCTTGCTTCAGACATGGTGGCAAAGCAAGCAATAAAACACAGAAGCAAACGAAAGAAGGGCGAACAAAAAGGCAATTCTTTTTGGTATTTTCTGAAAATCGTTTTAGAAGTGGGGGAGAGGAAAACGAGAGGCAATTGGAAAATAAGGTAAATGCAAGAGATGATTTTGTGATGGGTACTTGGTAGGCTTGATGTGTATCCACCCCGGCAACGGCGCCAGAAATCCTTCTTGCTACCTCTTGAGCATGCATTGGTTTTCCCTTGAAGAAGAAAAGGTGATGCAGCGAAGTAGATAAGTATTTCCCTCGGTTGTTGAGAACCAAGGTGTAAATCTAGTAGGACGAACTAGCAAGTCACCAATGGTTGCACCTACACAAACAATCAAACTCTTGCACCCAACGCTATAAAGGGGTTGTCAATCCCTTTACGGTTATTTGCAAGGATTAGATCTAAAAGAGATAGATGTAAACGAGTGCGGAAAGTAAAAGATAAATAGATTGCAACAAGTATAGATCCGAATATATATGATGGAAAATAGACCCGGGGGCCATAGGTTTCACTAGAGGCTTCTTTCTTGAAGGCAAATATCATGGTGGGTAAACAAATTACTGTCAAGCAATTGATAGAAAAGCTAATAATCATGTAGTTATCCAAGGCAATGATCATGCATATAGGCATCACGTCCGTATCAAGTAGACCGAAACAATTATGCATCTACTACTATTACTCCACACATTGACCGACTCCTGCCTGCGTCTAGAGTATTAAGTTCATGAAGAACAGAGTAACACATTAAGAAATATGACATGATGTAGAGGGATAAACTGAAGCAATATGATGAACACCCCATCTTGTTACCCTTGATGGAAACAATACAATACATGCCTCGCTACCCCTACTATGTCACCAGGTGAGGACACCGCAAGATTGAACCCAAAACCAAGCACTTCTCCCATTGCAAGAATTACCAATCTAGTTGGCCAAACCAAACCGATGACTTGAAGAGACTTGCAAGGATATGAAATCATGCAAATAATAATTTAGAGGAGATTCAAATAAGATTCATGTATAATCTGAACATAAACTCACAATTCATCGGATCTTGACAAACACACCAGAAAAGAGGATTACATCGGATAGATCTCCATGAAGATCATGAAGAACATGGTATTGAAGATCAAAGAGAGAGAAGGAGCCATCTAGATACTAGCTATGGACTCATAGGTCTATGGTGGACTACTCACACATCATCGAAGGGGCAATGGAGTTGATGTAGATGCCCTCCATGATCGAAACCCCCTCTGGCAGATTACCGGAAAAGGCTCCATGATTGGATCTCTCGAGAATGGAGGCTTCCGGAGGCGGAAAAGTATTTTCGTGGATCTCTTAGATGTTGGGGGAATATTTGGGTATTTATAGGCCAGAGAATAGGGTTAGGAGACCTGCCAGGGAGCGACAAGCCTGCTAGGCATGTCTGGGGGGCCCGCGCCTAGTAGTGTTGTGGCGCCCTGGCACCTCCCCTGACGTGCACTGCAAGCTTGATCGACTTGTTTCCTTCTAGAAAAATTCCTTCCAAAGGTTTTATTCTGTTTGGACTCCATTTAATATCCCATATCTGCAAAACTCAAAAACAAGGAAAAATCAGAAACCAGCACTTGGCTCTAGATTAATAGGTTAGTCCCAAAAATAATATAAAATAGCATATTAATGCATATAAAACATCCAAAACAGATAATATAATAGCATGCCATCATCAAAAATTACAGATACATTGGAGACGTATCATGGGACAACGATGTACGCATGCCGAGGTGATCGCATGACACAACCGAAGTCGACTACCTGTTCACACAATATAGTGCAAGCCAACAGTAATAACAAATAAAGGTAATAATATATTTTAAAATAAATTCTTCTACTTAGTTAATTTAACTGAAGCAAATAAGTAAAGGAATATGGCATGGGCGCCGAGGTGTCTGAACGAAGAGTTCGGCTTGATGAAGTGGCGACACTACACGGTTGATGTGGCGAGATGAAGTCGTTGGTCCAGTTAACATGGAGAAGCTGTGATCGGCGGACGCCTAAGTCTCATGATGGTCGGCTGGTGATGCCGAAGTCTCATGCCAGCCGAGCTGTTGAAGCAGGTCGGCTAGTGACTCCAAAGTCCCCGGAGCAGGTTGAGGAAGGGATGCCAAAGCCCCGGTCTAGCCGAGGTGACGGAGCAGGTTGGCTGGTGACGCCGAAGTCTTCGGCTAGCAAAGGTGTCGAAGCTGGTCGGCTGGTGACACCGAAGTCTCCGGCGAGCAGAGGTGTCGAAGCTGGTCGGCTGGTGACACCGAAGTCTCCGGAGCGAGTTGATGAGGAGATGACGAAGGCCCCAGTATAGCCGAGGTGACGGAGCAGATCGGTAAGGTGATGCTAGAGCCCCATGCCAGTCGACGTGTCAAAGTAGGTCAGCGTGGTGGACGTCAGCTTGAAAAAGTAATGGCGTGGCGATGCCGACGAGGTTGATGTTGGCTTGATGAAGTAACGGAGTGCCTGGCCCATACAACCCGCAGATGACGAGGTATGCTTGATGATTATTCAGCCCTCGCGATGCCGAACACTCGGTCGGATGACCGAGACGATGAGAAAATTTCCTTCAAAAAGGACGTCCGACAACCTGTTCATGAAAAATATGAACTCGGGTCCGATATGTTTTCGCGCAGAAAATAGATCCAAAATTCGTTGTACTAATCAGATGTTTCCCGGAGTTTGGACGGTTGGATCGAGCTGAAATTTTGAGGGGTGATCGGTATAAGAATTCCGCAACCAATGAACACTGGGATTTTCCAATGGATGTCTCAGCTAGACATAGGACTCCTCGCCCTAAACTCGTCTAGATTCGACACGGCTTTGGTAGATCGGAGATTGCCGGACATTCCTCCATCGGAACATGACGAAATTTTGCAGGGTTGTTGTAGATACAATTTCGGAAAATTCCACCGAAGCAATCATCAAAGCGACGCTCCAGGAAACGGGGAAAACAAACACAAATTCGTTGTACAGAAAAACTGCAATCTGCAAACGAGCCATCGATCCTTTAGCGATCCCACAACAGAACTCTCAATGAAAGCACCAATGTCGGTGTCAAAACCGGCGGATCTCGGGTAGGGGGTCCCGATCTGTGGGTCTTTAATCGATGGGTAATAGGAGACAAGGGAGACAATATTTACCCAGGTTCGGGCCCTCTTGATGGAGGTAAAACCCTACGTCCTGCTTCATTTGTATTGATGATGGTGTATCAAGTAAAGAGTTGATCTACCTCGAGATCGTATGTAGTGGTATAAACCCTAGGAGCTATGCTTGTATGATGATATGATATATGATCATCTAATTGTCCTTAATGACTAGTCTGGCCTTGGTTGATATAACACACAAGATGCCTAGGATAACAAGAGTACTAGTCGGCTACGTCGATGGAGAGGAGTCCTTGTCTTGATCACCAAGTCTTGTGGAATCTTCCTCGTATGTATCATGGGCAGTCCGGACTGGTGCATTAATGAACCGCCCTGGGGTCCTCTGCCCAACTCACTGGTTGGGAGACGACGTGGTGAGTACCCCCTAGTCCAGGACGCCGTCAGCTTCCAGGCGACACCTAACCAATCTAGGAGGCACCACCCTCCAAAAGGTAACATGCTCAATAATGTCGATGAACTCCTTACTCTTGTTCTTCAAGATGATAGACTCCTCAACACTCAATTACTCTCTCATAGATTTGGCTTTGGTGGAAGAGATTGATTCGGTGGAGATCAAGATTCATATGGTAGGAATGGAATGGCATGAGCTCAACACATGAGTAGGTGGCTCTCTCTCAGAAAATGAGTTGGGATGAGTGAGGATCTGTTCTGAGTGCTTCTCTATCGAGTGAGTGGTGGTGGAGGGGTATATACAAACATCTCCAAAAATCCAACCATTACACCTACAGTGACCAACTCGGTGACACTGATGTGTGAATCTCAGTGGTACCGAATGGAATTTCTTGGTGGCACCGATTTTGGTGTTTGGATTGGATAGAGTATGTGGGTGTTTTTAGTGACTATCACTTGTGCACGTTTGAGCATCTTTTTCACCAATAGTACCTTACCCCCTTTTAATAGTATTGGCTTTCCTATGGACTCAAAGTGATTTCTCACAAAGTAAAATGTAGAGTCCTCTTTGCTTGAAGCTTTGCCAATCCATTTCTTGCATCTAGGGGTTTCTCCACAATCTTTTTGCCAACCCATCATTAAACTTTCCTAAAATGTGCTTAGTGGAAATATTAGTTCAATGATACATATGTTGTTATTTATTACCAAAATCACCAAGGGAGCAAATGTGCTTTCAATCTCCCCCTTTTTGGTAATTGATGACAACATATAGATCAAAGCTTCGACATATGATTTAATCAATTAATTTAATCATTGCTTTGAGAAGTATGTGATAAGCAAGAGCTCCCCCTAAATTTGTGCACACACATTTTGAATGTGCGTTTGAATGCAAATGCACAATCGATTAGGTTCATGGGGCACTTCTTCCATGTCACATACAACTTGGTGGTGTGCGAGAGTAATAAGAATGAATATCATAGCACAACACAATCAAGCAAAGGTGAATTATCATCTCATAAGCATCATAGAGATAGGAAATAGTAGCAACACACATCAAGTGTATGATCAAGCACCGACAAAGTTTAACACATCCAAACAAAAGATAGCAAATGTTTTTGAAACAGCAATAAAAACCAAACGCTCTCCCTCTCTCGAAGCCCTAGTGATCTATACAACTTCTCCCACTTTGGCAACAAGTTACCAAAAAGTTCAAAGGTATAGAGCTAAACGTTCTCCTTGGGCAGATCTCCTCCGGTAGCTGAAGTTGGAGTCGAGAGAATTGCTTCGGCGAAGACTTCGGTTTAAGTCATGGACGGTGTTGGTGTAGCAACTAGAGGAACTGGAGCTGAAGGAGCCGACGGAGCTAAAGCTGGTGCTGACGAAGAAGGTCTCAACTCTGGAGTTGGCACTATAGCTGATCTAACCTGAGTGGTGAACTGAGTGCTCGTCCTGAGAGGTGCACGATCCTCCTCCTCCTCATAATCAGACTCTGAAGAGGTGCGATGAATAGGAGCTTCGTCCACTTCCTTCTTGAGCTCATTCACAGTCTTTGTAAGTCCATCAACCTTGTTGTTGAGACTATGGAAATTGTCGTCAACAATCCTCGAAAGGCTCTCTTGGTTCTTCAGGATGTTGGAGATGTCCTTCTGCATGCTGAGGACAAAGGTGACAAGTAGATCCATCTGCTCACTCCTGGACCTGGGCGGTTGAGCACTAGTGTCTCTGGCTTCTTCAGCACATGCATGTGCTGCAGCTGATGTGGGATGATCTGGGCCCATAAACACAATGTTTTCCTCTAGCTCCGGTAAGAGTGGCAATTGTGGTCTGTCAAGCGCAAAAATGTGCTTCTCCATCTTGGAGTTGATAAGCATCTGGATATATGGTGCATAGCAGCATGAGCGCTTCTGGTCAACAGCAACTCCCCTCACAGTATGCACAATCAAGTCCATCACTCTGAATTTGGTGTGTTGATCTAGATGGATCAACATGTTGATGGAGTAGCCTCGGATCATCTTCTCATCTCTAGACTTAGGCAACAAGGTATGCCTCAAGGTGGTGTTGATAGTGCAAAGACCAGCCTGAAGGAAATAGATAGATCCAAGCTTATGAGACTTCAGATGTGCAGCAGGAATCTCCTTTACATGTTCTTCATGGCATTATGGCTTGGCTTGTTCTTAGAATAGACATTGATATCACCATCTTGCACTTTCGGGTCTCCTAAGATGGCAACCCACTCCTCAACTGTGGACTCATATCTTGCACCTTCAGTCATCCATACAATTCTACCGTCATCACAGAAATGAGAAGTGGAGTAGAATTTCATGATCATCTCATCATTCCATGCTGTAAATTCCTTGCCAACAAACTTATCCAGGCCAATGCAATGAAAGTTATCCTACACATGTGGGAAGTAGTCTTCATTGTCCTTGATGTGCTTCCAATCCACATACCTCATGTCACTCAGCAGGGTTCTTGTGAAGCAACACGATCTCATAGAAATCTTGTTGTTCTTTGGTGTAGAATCTGCAGTCAACATCAGTCTTCCTCTTTGCATATGGATCAATTGCTCTCCACTCTCTCAAACCTGACTCCTTCCTCTTCTTCATGTCCTCAGCCTGCAGATGGTTGGTATTATGCACTGGAAGGTGTGGTCTCAGCTTCATCAAGGTAGTCACATCAACATCTTCTAGATCTCTGGAGGTGGATCCCTTGTTCTTCCCATAAACTGGAATCTCTGTGGACAACCTCTTGGGTTTGGGAGCAGCAAGCTTCTTAGGGGCATCTTGCTTGCCCTTGGATGGAACTTGCTTTGGCATAGCACCAGACATCAATTTCTTCTGCTTCTTCTTGGGAGGACAGCTGGCTCATCCTCTTCTTCTGCTTCACTTTGCTCTGGAGTCCTCACCATTGTAACATCTTTCCTCGTGACTTAGACTGAGATTTTCCTCTCCCTCCTTTTCTTCTCTCCTGACTTCTTGGGCATAGATTTCTTGAGAGGCTCAATGGTCAGAGTGCCTCTGGATCCCCCAGGTGCCCTCATAGTGCTTGAGGGAGCATCCTCCTTTCTAACCATTTTCTTGGATGTAGTGGCAGCAGCAGTGCTCTTGGTAGCATCAACTTTCTTGGGCAGCTCATCAGGAACAAAGTCTTCATCCTCCTCATCTGAATTGAGCTTCCTTCTTGTCCTGGTTGCAGCCTTGGGCAGATCAGGTGAGCTAGGAACATCATCATAACTCTCTTTAGGACTAGTGCCTGAGCTCATGTCAATATTCTACTCATTGAAGTCATTCTGGCTGTCCTCTGAACCTGACATCTCTGACCCTGTGAAAATAGTATGGAGGAGTAGAAGGGTAAAGCATCACAAAATGCTGATGGTAAAAAGTTTTCAAAAATTTGAACAAGGAAAACATTAGTTTTAGCTTTTTGCAGTTGGTATTTCAGTGTCATCGAGTAGTAATTTTCGGAATCACCGAGACTGACCATATGCATTAACAGAAACTTGGCCAGCCCTTTTTGGTGGAAACGAAAAGAATGGCTCGGTCTCACCGACATGGTTCTCAGTAACCCTAAAACTCAATCAGTGGAACCGATTTTTGTGACTCGATGGTACCGAGATGCACTCTACGGACAACTAACCCTAAATATTTGTTTGTTCGCTAATCTATGAGATTTTTTGGTGGATAGGGAAGATTGCACATAGTGTACTATGGATAAAAACAAATCAATGCGCAAGAATCACATAATGGAGCCTAAGATAAGGTCAGATCCATACCCTAGCTTGGTGACGGTCCTGTACGGTGAAGACGGCGGCGAAGATGCCCGTCAACAGCGAGGATCCCAACGGCGGAGGAGCACGAGAAGGCCAGGGCAATGACCAGGGGGTCCTTCTTGACAGCTTAGGGTTTTGGGGCGCGATGGTTTGAAGAGTTAATTTCAAACCATCGGGTCCACAACATATATACCCCATGCTGTCTGTGACACCGGTTCTAAGTTTTCGGTGTCATGAATTTTCTCAACCGTCAGCTGACACGGAAACTCTGTGTAACCGAGAAAGTGGAATCAGTGATATCAAGGTAGAAAACTATATCAAGCCTAGGTAATTGGTGAAATCTCAAATTGTTGGTTGGTCACACCGAGTTGCCTTGGGAGGTTTCGGAGTGCATCCCTTTTCGACATGGAACTCCGAGTGCATCTCACACAGAGGGATCGAGAAGTGCTTGTTCAAGTTTTGTGATGAAGAATGAATAGAACTTGAGACAAGAAAGCATATATAGCTAGAGAGTGGTCCTAGGCATTCTTGTAAATCCAATTGGCAAAAAGGAAAAAGAAAGTACAAATAGCAAAAATTGGATGTCCTCAAAGGGATTAAGAAATGCAAACCAACATGCTCATACAAACTAGCATCTATCAAGCACTTTGGCGATGATGTAGTCATCTATGTATGAGTATATTGACTTAGGAGCCAAGTAAGAATACTTGATCATAGGTCATACTCATAGTTTAAGCACGAGTGGGGTTACCACTTTTACACAAAGCATTTAATGTTGTCACATGCTATGAGATGCTTTGACTTAAGTCTTAGAGTAAAGGTCCCCCCTTGATGTGACATCCCCCCATAGGAGGGATAAACTAACCTTGGGTTTTGTCAATGAAGACTTCAAGTCGGTGAAGTAGTGGTGGATGCTCAATGTTGATGAAGATCACCATGAGTTGGGAGCATCCTTGTTGTTTCTTACTCTTCTCACCTACATGGTTTAGTACCAACACACAAGAGACAAATACAAGGATATCTATGGACATGGAGTGCAATGCATACATGATGATGTCCATGGATTTGTTGATTACCTTGTCCCTTGCTTACCTTTGAGGGAATGTGTGACTCCTTGAACTATTGCATGGTGTTGATGCCGATTGCAACTAGTTTTTGCCAATAATGAATATGAGTGAATTTCATTGGTGGAGTCACCCCTCAAGGACTTCTCTAGTTCTTCTTCTTGGGGACCCACATCAAGTTGATGGGGATCCTTGGTGTTGAAGTGGCACTTGTAGAAGTTGAGCTTGAAGTAGACTTGGGAACCCACTTCACCAAAGCTTGGGATTCATCTTCATATGAGTCATCGTCCTCTTGAAGCTTGTTCTTGACCTTGAGCTTGTGGTCTGGTGGTGGAAGGTCATCTTGAGCTTTTGTTCCCTTGGGAAGAGTATTTTCATACTTCTCCTTTTCAGGAACAAACTTGGGCTTGGGGTATTGACCTTGTTCCCATTCAACTCCATTACCGTTCAAGTAGCCAATGCCATGGTTCTTCCGGTATCCTCCGTGCTTGCGAACAATTTCCTCAAATTGCTTACACCTGACAAGATTCTTGTAGATACCTTTCTCTATGATCCCTTTCAAAAGTTCATTTTCTTGCTCAAGTTTAAATTGGCTAAGAGAATTGTTAGTGGGATCAATAGAACTACTAGAAGCAATATCATTATATTTATCATTTTTATTGCTACTAGTTGAAGAACCTTTCTTGCCATTGTTATTAGCTTGCTTACCCTTAACTTGTGGAATGAATGCAGACAAGAGAATTCGTTTGGCTAGATAAGAGGAAGTCTTCTTTCAAAGATCGTCATTGATAGCTTTAAGGAACTCATGTTCTTGCTCCAAATTGAGCTTATCATGTGTCGTTTCAACCTCTCTCTGATCTCGTAGAGTAGACTCGTGACCTAACTTAAGAGTGTTTAGTTCATGAGTTAGTCGTTCTATTTCCAACTTATCATCATCATACTTTTTATCTTGACTAGTGTGATTACTAAGAAGTTCATATTGACTAACATTACTAGATTTGTCACATATCAAGTCATCATCTCCTAGTAGGTCATGCTCATCACTATAGAAATCAAGATACTCGGGGTGTGATACCTTGGGGGCTTTAGCCATGAAGCAACACCCACTCCCTTCATTTGGTGAATCAAATATGTCGTAGGAGTCGGTTGTCACTAGTGCAAGTCCGGCAACACCTTCATCTTGACTATAGTCAGAGTTGGAGTGATAGCTTCTCTCGGAGTGGTTGTTGGATTCGGATCTGGAGACCCATTCACCAACATGAGCTTGATGTCTTCTTCTTGAGTAGCTCTTGATGTACTTGTCCTTCTTCTTCGAGTCCCTACTTCTCCTTGAGGGTCTTCTTTGATAACGCTCATCTCTACTCCTTCTCTCTCTTTGAGGTGACTCATCTCTTGAGCTTCGTCTTCTTGGTGACTCTTCTTTCCTTTTGTAGGGAGCCGTGCACTCATTGGAGTAGTGTCCGGGCTTCCCACAATTGTAGCAGTTTCGGTCACGACTTGACGAACGCTTCTCTTCATATCTTGAGTTAGAGCTTCGAACTTTGCCTTTACTCTTGTAGAACTTCTTGAATTTCTTGACCATGAGGCTTATCTCTTCATTTGTGTCAAGGTTGTCGCTTGAAGTTATGGGAGCATTACTTGTGGCTTTGTAAGCACCACTAGACTTGTTGTGAAACTCTTCCTTGTCTTTGAGTGTCATCTCATGAGCAACAATCCTTCCAATCACTTCCGTTGGCTTGAGATCTTTCTAGTTGGGCATCATTTGGATCAATGTGCACACAGTGTCATATCTATCATGCAAAGCTCGAAGTATCTTCTTGATAATGAATTTGTCGGTCATTTCTTCGCTTCCTAAGCCGACAATCTCATTTGTGATGAGAGCAAGCCTAGAGTACATCTCTACGACTCCTTCACCATCCTTCATCTTGAACTTGTCAAGCTGACTTTTAAGAACATCCAATTTGGATTCTCTCACAGATTCAGTACCTTCATGCATATCGACCAAATTATCCCAAATATCTTTTGCATTCTCAAGACGACTAATTTTGTTGAATTCTTCGGGGCATAGGCAGTTGAAGAGAATCTCACATGCTTGAGCATTGTATTGCAACATCTTCAATTTTTCCGTGGTCGCTTCACGATTCGGTTCCCTTCCATCCGCAAAATAATTCATCTTGCAAACCAACACAAACAACAGCCCAAATGGCGGAGTTATGACTAAGAATATGCATTTTCATTTTGTGCTTCCAACTAGCAAAATTTATGACATCAAAGTACGGACCTCTATGGTGATAACTTTTCTCTCTAGACGCCATACTCTCCTAGGTTGTGAAACCCGTGCAATGGAGACCAATGCTCTGATACCACTTGTAGGATCGAAAGTAGGTCTAAAGTGGGGGGGGTGATTAGACTACTTGACTAAATAGAAATTCTACCTTTTGCCAATTTTAAGTGTTGGCAGATTTTAGCATTCATGGCAAGTCAAGCACACTGTACACATGCATGTCTACGAGTATAGCAACAGAAAATAAAGACAATCATAAATAGTAGAGGAAGGGTAGGAATATCAAACACAATTTGAAGACACGAAGATTTTTCCCGGGGTTCCTATAGGTGGCGCTACCGTACGTCCACGTTTATGGAGTCGTCAACCCACGAAGGGTAACGGTCACGAGAGTCCACGGAGGGCTCTACGCACGGAGGGTTCCATGAAGAAGCAACCTTAAATCACCGACATGATCTCCATCATCACCGGCATGACACCATGGTCTCCATGCGCCCACCATGCTTCTACTACTATTGCTACCGCTTAGTGATAAAGCGAAGCATTAAATAGCGCTTAATGATTGACACACATGTCATACAATAATTAAAGACAACCCTATGGCTCCTGCCGGTTGTCGTACTCATGGACATGCAAGTCATGATATTCTATACAAAACATGATCATCTCATACATCACATATATCTCATCATGTAATTGGCCATATCATATCACAACATACCCTGCAAGAACAAGTTAGATGTCCTCTAATTGTTGTTGAATATTTTACGTGGTTTCTGCGGGTATCTAGAAAGAACGATTCTTACCTACGCGAAACCACATGGGTGATACACAAATTGCTTTCCAACCTTCTCAAGGACCGCCTTTGTCGAATCCGATCCAACTAAAGTGGGAGAGACAGACACCCGCCAGCCATCTTTAGGCAACAAAGTCACACGTCAGTCGATAGAACCGATGTCTCGTACGTGGACGAGTAAGGTTGGTCCGGGCTGCTTCATCCCACAATATCGCTGAATCAAGAAAAGACTAAGGGAGGAAGCAATATTTGTATCAACACCCACAAACTCCTTTGTGTTCTACTCGAGATCTCATATACACATAGACCTAGCTTTGATGCCACTGTTGGGGAATGTTGCATGGGAAACAAAAAATTTCCTATGCACACGCAAGATCTATCCATGGTGATGAGCATCTACGAGAGGGAGAGTGGATCTACATACCCTTGTAGATCGCTAAGCAGGAAGCGTTAAGAAACACGGTTGATGTAGTTGAACGTCTTCGCGATCCAAATCGCAAGCCGTTCCGTGATCCCATCACGATCCGTCCCGCGATCCAATCACGGTCTTTCCGATCTAGCGCCGAACGGACGACACCTCCGCGTTCACCACATGTACAACTCGATAACTATCTCCACCTCCTTGATCCAGCAAGCGAGGGTGAAGAGGTATATGATTTCTTCGGTAGCACAATGATGTGGTGGTGGTGATGGTGGAGCTGGTCCGGCAGAGCTTCGCTAAGCCGTACCGAACAGCTCTAGAAGATAAGCTATCTAGAGGGAGAGAGGGCACCACGTGGCTTTTCTTAGGTGTAGCTGCCTTCCCTATACTCATCTATATATAGGGGGAAGGTAGGAGGGGTGGCGCCCCTAGATCCCATCTAGGGGGGCGGCGGCCAAGGTAGATTGGGGCGCCCCCTAGGGAAACCCTAGGGTGACTTGCCCCCCAAGCAAGGTGGAGGGAACCCTAGAGGGGGCGTCCCACCTCTCCTGGTTACGTGGGAAAGGGTGAGGCGGGCGCACAACCCTTTAATGGGCTGGTTTGCCCCCTCCCCTTGTCCCATGAGGCCCTCCAACACTTGTCGGCCCCCCAAAACCCCTTTCGATACTCCGCGTCATAACCCGGTACCCCCGGAATGCTTCCGGACTCCGATTCCCTTCGTCCTATATATCAATCTTCACCTCCGGACCATTCCGGAGTTCCTCGTCACATCTGGGATCTCATCCGGAACCCCAAACAACCTTTGGTCACCAACACATATAACTCAATACTACTGAAACGTCACCGAACCTTAAGTGTGCAGACCCTACGGATTCGAGAACTATGTAGACATGACCGAGACATCTCTATGGTCAATAACCAATAGTGGGACCTCGATGCCCATATTGGCTCCTGCATATTCTACAAAGAACTTTATTGGTTGAACCTCTATGTCAAGGATTCAGATAATCCCGTATGATGTTCCCTTTGTTCTTCGGTATGTTACTAGCCCGAGATTCGATCATTAGTATCTCTATACCTAGTTCAATCTCGGCACCGACAAGTCTCTTTACTCGTTCCGTAATACCAGATCCCGTGGCTAACTCTTTAGTCACATTCCTTGCAAGGCTTATAGTGATGTTGTATTACCGAGTGGGCCCTGAGATACCTCTCCGTCAGACGGAGTAACAAATCCCAGTCTTGATCCATGCCAACCCAACAGACACCCTCGGAGATACCTGTAGAGCACCTTTATAGTCACCCAGTTATGTTGCGAAGTTTGATACACACAAGGTACTCCTCCGGTGTCAGTGAGTTGCATGATCTCATGGTCATAGGAACAAATACTTGGCATGCAAAAAACTATAGCAATAAACTGACACGATCATATGCTATGTTTATAGTTTGGGTCTTGTCCATCACATCATTCTCCTAATGATGTGATCCTATTATCAAATGACATCTCATGTCCATAGCTAGGAAACCTTGACCATCTTTGATTAATGAGCTAGTATATTAGATGCATACTAGGGACATGGTGTTGTCTATGTATCCACACATGTATTTGAGTTTCCAATCAATACAATTATAGAATGGATAATAAACGATCATCATGAACAAGGAAATATTATAATAAATAATTTATTATTGCCTCTAGGGCATATTTCCAATACTTAGCAAGCGCGGGATAGCCCAAGATCGTGTTGTACGGGGACCCTATGTGCGCCATGGTGAAGTCGATGATCTTGGTGCGGTGGTTGCAGGGTGTGCGAAGGTGAAGGGGAGGCATACCTGCCCCAAGGGGACAGTAGGATGCCCGATGGCATCGTAGAACGGCTCGGCTGGGGCCAACCGATTGAAGATCACCTGGAGGGTCTCGAAGATCTCTGTGGAGAGCACGTTAAGGCCGGCGCCCCCATCGACGAGGGTCCTGGTGATGGAGACATCACATATCATGGGGGTACACAACAAGGGGGACGCACCCACGGGGGCTGCAAACTTCTCGTCGTCCCTGGGGTCGAAAGAGATGATGTGCTGAGCCCCCAGGGGAGGCTTCATAGCCTCAAGTCCTCAAGAGACGTCGCTCGCCAGGCCCTGGGGGTGGTCGGGATGGTAACCCAGCAAGGAGGCTTCGGGCTCGCCAAGGATGCACACCACCCCGTGAAGCCCATGTTCCCCTTCAGACCCCTCGTCGCCCAAGCCATCGACGCTTCCTCCGGACGGTCGCGGCTGGGTCAACGGAGCTATGTCGTCAGAGAGGCGCGCTCCATGGGGCCGTTTCGGCCAAGCAATCTCACTAGTCGGGCCAAGCCCGCCGTCGCTACGAGGACGCCCGCGCTAACCTTGGTGGGATTATCCATCCCGGTTATGCCTTTTGTCGCTGGCGCGGCCTCCTTCACGCACGGCACCACGGATGCCGTGGCCCTGGTACTGGCCAGCTTGCTCGTTGCGTGGGAGCCTGAACGCTCGGCAGTCCCTCATGTTGTGAGAGCGTACGTTGTGGTGGATGCAGAACGTTCCCCCACCTCCTCCGGGCGCAACGCCACCAGAGCTGGGCGGCGGGAAAAAACCGGACACCGGGACCCAAAGGAGGAGGAGGACCGAGTGAGGCGGACCCTGCTCGGGCCCGCCGGGCTGGGGCCTAACGGGGCCGCCTCCTGGTAGTGGCGGTGACCCATCTCTTGCGCCCCTGCCTCCGGTAGCGGGGGCCGGATCGGGCGGTAGGGAGCCAGAGCTATCCCGGCGATGGTAACAAGCTCGGTGATGTGGTCTGCCCAAGAGTCGTAGCCTCCGTCTGTCGGGCGGTGTCAGAGCAGCTCGCTCGCCATGAGCAACGCATCATGTGTGTTCAGATCTCCCACATGCACATGACCTAAAGGAGGTGCGACGGGGCGGCCGCCCTGTCGTGCCGGGGGCCGCGAGGGGTCCCGCTGCCCAGGGGCGGCATGGTCTGCGGCGGCAGCGGTCGTGTTGTCGGCGGTGCGTGCATGATGAGTGTCAACCATCGAGTCGGCGCAGGCGAGGTCGAGGCGGAGCTAGAAGGCGGCGGCGCACCCCTACGTGGCACGCCCAATGTGGAATCGGGCACTAGTAGCGTTACGTGCTATACAAACGGTTTTAACCCCCTTCCACGATGTAGTACAAAACCTTCGCCTTGCATGTGTGGGCGATAGGGGGGGTCCATCCCACACGACACGAAATATCATGTGCGATGGTGCGAGCGCCTGCTGACGATTCACCTAACATAAACATATGCAAAGTCGTAGCCTATCCCACACGCCACACTTTGATGCTACGTTTGTGGTCTAGCACACATCCGAGACGATGGCACAAATATATTCGTGTACGATACTTTTTTGGATCGCACACGCGAAACGTATGTCAATCGTCTCTTGATCGTCCTACATTACACACGCACGCAGGTTCGTAACCATTTGTGCTATTAACGGCAAGCACACACAGTTACACCATGCAAACATGTGTGTGATAGTGCGCGCATCCCACACAAGCAAAATATGCGACCGTGTGTTATAAAGTTGATAATCACACACACTATTATTCAAACAATCATATGTGACATATGAAACCATTGCACACGGTTTAATCGTTCTAGCTGTGTGCGTTGTAATTTAGTACCTAATAGCTTATTTTTGTTAATTTATTATTAGATTTGGAAATTTCAATTTTTTAATAATGAAATGTGGATTTAACATCCATCAATACATACCCTGATTACAATGGTTCAACAACCAATGCATAAATCAAAAGCTCAGTACATGTTCCATGGTTACATAGTTCGATAGAAGATTAAATATGATGAACCACAATATATAGTACTAGAGGCGGTAAAGGTGAAGAGATAATTGTGAATGCTTTTAGGTGTCGACGGTGTTGAAGAAGTGGAATACCCATGATGTGCCCTCCTCCATGCCAAAGGTGCGCATAACTTTTGTCCAACCCCTTGTGATGATAGCTCGTCCATCCTTCACTGCCTTCAGGAAGACTTCTAGACCGTTATCATGGTAGCACAAATTATATACTATAACCTTCATTACCTCCACATCGGTCAGGTAGTTTGCTAGGTAATCTTGAGTAAATTCCTTTGGAAACCACTGAAAAAGAAACAACTTTCAGGTATTCATGTCTAATAGAGTAACTTGTTCTGGGATGGAAAAGAAGGCAACACATTACTTACCATCCTAAAGCTCACTGATGTCTTGAATAAAGTATAAATAAAGAGTTTAATTCCAATCAGATGTCTCTTCTGCCTAACTATTTTTCTTAGTTTCCACACTTGATGCTTGTTCATGGTTATCTCATTGCCCCATATGCAAAGGGGGTCAAAGCGTGAATCAGTACCGCTGATATATGTACCTACAAGCAACAAATCAATGTTAGAACACAATCTGGAATTGCATAGATGATGTAAAATGTTATAAGAAAATGGGAGGTGACTAACCTCATTGGTAAACAACAGCATCGCGCATCATAGCCCTACATAAGCACATAGAAAGGCGTGTTAAATACAACAGGGTTCACATCCACCAAAAATAGCAAATGTTAACTAAATGACAATATCTCCGGTGATATTTTCAATACGAGGAGTAGCGCTGTAAGAAAGGGACATGTATTGGTGAAATTAAACTGGATGTGTTAACTTCAGAGTTCATACAACCTTACAGTCATTAAAACGTGTACCAGTGAAAGAGAAATTAACACATTTAAACATCACGAGCCACTTCATACTTGGTAAATCCTGAGGGGTAGTTGCTGGGGTACTTCAACTCGGCCAGAGCCAACACAAAGTCGTTGGCTACATGTTCCCGCTGGTCGCAGCATGGATCAGTACCACTAACATATGTACCTACAAGCAACAAGTAAATGTTAGAAGCTAAGCTGCAACTGAACAAATGATGTAAAGTATTATAAGATATTGGGATGTGACTAACCTCGACGGTAAACAACATCGTCGTGCATTATGGAACTGCTTAGGTACAAGGAAAGGCATGTCAACTACAACAGGGTTAACATGCACCAAAAATATATAATGGTAATTGAAGGACATCATCACCAGTGATATCTTCTTTGCAAAGAGTAGCATGGTACCAAATGGACAACGTAAATAATCGATATAACTGTTCACTACAGCAGGCTTAACAACAACCTAACATAGGCACTTAGGACAGTAAAACTGAGCCTAAACTGAGCTCTCCCACATCATATTGATTTCTGGCCGTCCGTTTTAGTGATCGAAGAGTTTTTGGTCGTCAGATCTATTGTATCTAAGGACCTCCAGTGCACGTCAAAATTCTGGCCCAACTGTCCTAATGGGCAGCTGCTCCAGAAGAAAAAACTGAGTCCTCTGGTAAACTGGGCCTCTTACCCAGCCCATTTAGCTAACGGACGGCGGTCCATAATGATATGCGCTATACTCTCGTCCCCGTCTCTGAAAAAGACAGATCCCCTAAAAAATGTCTCGGAAAAAGATAGAGCTCCACACGCGGTCGATACAATGGAGGGGATTGGTCATCAAGGATCGAGGCATGCATGATGCGACCCTTTCGATCGATCCAGTCGACGTGTGCGCACTGCGGCCGACCCGGGCGATCATCTGCAAGGGGATCCATTCGACGCACGCGCCGTGGGTGGCTCGATGGGCACTCGATCGAGCTGACGTCTTCGATTGGGCTTCGAGGGAGAAAGGGAAGGGACACAAGCGATGAAGGCCGACACCTCGTCTGATTGAAACTGCTCTGAGAGACTTGATAGACGCAATCATACTTTAGTTTCTGAGCGCACATTCATGGCGACTGATGTGCCGATCCTTCATGCTGCCTGAGGGGTACGTCTAGATATGATTCCTCCCCTGCCACTCTTCGCTCACCCTCTCCACTCTCGGCAGCATAACATCAATGAGCATGATGCTCGGGCAGGTTTCCTATTTCCAGTTATGAAATCCTCTCATACAACAAATTCTACTTAGAGGTGATGTTCAGGTTGTCTGTACTCGACTTATTTGGGTGCATCTTGGAGCTTGGTATTGGGATTTTTTTGTTTGGCAGTTCATAATATGAAATGTCTTTTGGACAGGTAATCACTCCATGCCTCATCCTTACATATTTTACCGCCGATGTTTTTATGATGCATGGTTGCTTAGATTATATGTTCTTGTGCTATTCACTATTACCATGCTGTTATATGGAGCAAGTTAATTAGAAAACGACATTAGAATTTGTAGAAAACACCCTTGATGTTTTGATGTTTAGAGGATGAATTGACGTCGGCTCAGACAACCGACTTACAGGTCTGATCTTTGATGTTGTGTGACCATCTGATCACTATTTAATCTTTATACTTTTTTTCCTCAAAGTGTTTGAAATGGTAGAAAAATGCTATTACATTATGTATATAAGAAAACATATGGCCAATGAACTTCTCTGTAATAAACACATCGAGTAGGTAATCATGACGTTTACTCCTATTTGTTACTCCACAGTTGCATGGTTCATTAGTACAAAATCCAAAAAAGATGCTTCATGGTTTTCTTGGGTGTTGACTTCTAATCATCTGCTCCTGTAGTGCAACGAAAGAGAGGTGATATGTATCATATGTTTGGCGTCTTCATTGCTTTGTAAGGGCAGACTGTGATTGTAGTTTATGTTGTTTTTCATGTGCATGGGTAGCCAATAACTTCCGCTCTTTGTCTGGTGTGCAGCATGCAAGAGAAAATCCCCTTTCCCCATGGTCTGCTCATGTTCTGATCATGTTAATCACCTGGCAAGGTGCAGAGTGAGCCGGAAGATTAGTTTCGTACTTACGCGTAAGTTACTTCAATTTCATTTTATTTATGAAATTGCAGAAATTGATGGTAATATTACAACACCTTGATAAACTAATCTTACGACTCACATATGCTGATGTTTAGAACAACAACCTATTGCCGAGAAAGCTAAAAGGAGCATCTCATTTATGATATTTACTCCTAAGATGGAGCTAACAACACATTGTGGCTTCTGTGCTGAACTTCTGGGCCATTATATCTGAAGCAACTCAATTAAATGATTGTTTTTGAAGATCATAAACTCGCCCATTTGGAACTGTAAATTTTTGCACCGAACTCTATTTATTTTTGTGGCTCAGTGGCTCGAACAAAAATGAAGCCATGATGTCCAGTACATAAACCCAGCAACCTCCATTCTCTATAGTCTTATTTTATTTTCATTCATGTGTTGTTTGTAGATAGGCATATGTTACATATAAATAGCCAACTGAAATTGCCATGCATGATCTCCATATTTTCTTCTAATGCATTGATCTATAGTTTATTTGTCTTATTCTTCCTAGATTAACTCACATGTATTTTGCAGGTTGTGCTTAATATTCGAAAACATAGATAAAAGAAAAAACAAATGTAGGAGTATCATCCATTTTGAACCAATGTTTGTACTGAAGTACCAATTCGAGCGTGTACTTGAAAGATGAGAATGGGTGCATGCAGTCGTCAAAGCGATCTCATTTTTCAGTGTTGTACAATGTCCTTACATTTTGGTAGCCATGATCTTATTTTTTTAGTGTTCAGCTTTCATTGATTGATCAAGAAAGAAGGTTCATTGTTAACTTGAAAATATATTGTAAGATTTTATGAAATCAACAAGCTGACAATCTTCTGTATCAATGAAACTCAAGTATTGCCACCTTTAAGAACACAAGAAAATGTTTGCCATTAAAGATATATTAAAAACATAAAAGGCCTAGAAAATACACAAAAAAGGATGACACACGATAAATGAGCTTGAAAATTGTAAAATTTAGACATGGTGTATTCTAGTGGGTATGTTGATTGTAGAAAATAAATCAAGTTGAAAGGACCAAGAAAATATGTGTTCCCCTTTAAAACAAGGCGATTTTCGCTCCCGGAACCATGAAACTCCATAGGTGATGGTCCGGTTTATGAAGAGTGTCTATCATGACATTATCCATACCTCCTCAATTTTTCTCACAATGATATTGAAATCATGCCCGGGCACCACACGAGATAACATGTTCTTCAAGCACGTTTTTTATTTTTCTACAGATACAAAATAAATAAAAGAAAATCTCTGGTTGCCTCTTCCCACACATATCCTTTAAAATTGTATTAGTTTCCTACAAAATACATGAAAACTTATCCAGCGACGCAATTACGAATTTTTAGTCCTTTTTGAGCGGATTTAATGTACAGAATGTTTCTAACCTGAATTACAAGCACAAATGACCTAGAAAGTACACAAAAGAGACCAAATACGATGAACGAGCATGAATATTGTGAAATTTTTACACGATGCATTCTAGTGGGCATGTTGATCGTATAAAATAAATCTAGTTGAAAGGACAAAGGAAAAAAATATGGGTTCCCCTTGACAACATGGTGATTATTGCTCCCGAACCATGAAACTCCATAGGTGATGGTCCGGTTTATGAAGAGTATCTATCACAACATTATCCATACCTCCTCGAAATTTCACCGAATAATATTGAGGTCATTCCCGGGCACCACACGAGATAACATGTTCTTCAAGCATGTTTTCCATTTTTCTAGAGTTACAAAATGAATAAACGACACATCTATGGTTGCTTCTTGCCACACACATATATATCCTTTAAAACTGTATATTTCTTATTATATAAATGAAAACTTATTCAATGACACAATTACGAATTTTCTAGTCCTTTTGAACGCCTTTTCATGTGCAAAACATTCAAACCTGAATTATAAGAACAAAGGACCTAGAAAGTACACAAAAGGGACCAAATACGATAAATGAGCATGAACATTGTGAAATTTGGACATGGTGCATTCTAGTGGGCATGTTGATCGTATAAAATAAATATACTTGAAAGGACCAAGGAAAAATATGGGTTCCCCTTGAAAACATGGCGATTTTCGCTCCCGAACCATGAAACTCCATAGGTGATGGTCCGGTTTATGAAGAGTGTCTGTCACGACATTATCCATTCCTCCTGAAATTTGTACCAAATCGTATTTAGGTCATGCCCGGGAACTAGATAAGATAACATGTGCTTCAGACATGTTTTCCATTTTTTCTATAGTTCCAAAACAAAAAATAAAACGACACATCTCTGGTTACCTCTACCCACACATATCCTCCAAAATTGTATTAGTTTCCTATAAAAAACATGAAAACTTAAACAACGACACAATTACAAATTTTTGAGTCCCTTTTGAACTTTTTTTCATGTACAGAATGTTCTAGCCTAAATTATAAACACAAATGACCTAGAGAGTACGCAAAAGGGATCAAATACGATAAATGAGCGTGAAAATTGTGAAATCTGGACATGGTGCATTATAGTGGGCATGTTGATCGCATAATATAAATCTAGTTGAAAGGACCAAGGAAATATTTGTTCCCCTTGAAAACATGGTGATTTCGCTCCCCGAACAATGAAACTCCATAGGTGATGGTCCGGTTTATGAAGACTCTATCACGACATTATCCATACCTCCACAATTTTGTACCGAATCATATTGAGGTCATGCCTGGGCACCACACGAGATAACATGTTTTGAACACCTTTTTCATGTATAAAACGTTCGAACTTGAATTATAAGCAGTAAATGCCTAGAAAGTACACAAAAAAGACTAAATATGGTAAATGAGCCTGAAAGAATGTGAATTTTGGACACGTTGAATTGTAGTGGGTATATTGATAGTAGAAAAATAATATTGGAGAAACGACCAAGGAAATATGGGTTTCCCATGAAACGTTGTGATTTGTTTGGGCAAACGGTTACTTTTTGAATGTCGTGTGCGTTCACCCCATTTTGCGATGTGTTCTGATTGGCCAGAACACCAACAACATGGATCGCGCATGCACACCGTAGGATGCACCGTGATAGAACGTCAATCCAAACTTCTCCCTGCACACCCGTGTACTGTAGTTTGGATTTTAGTTCGTACATGCACTAGATTGTTTAATGGCAGTAATCACACACGGTTCATGTTTACGAACCATTTCCCACGAGGACCCTCTACCGTGAGTCCCCGACCCTCTCCCCCTTCTTCCTCATTTGCATTGTTGTATACTTGCTCGTTCTCGACCTCGGCCCGACCAAATCATCGAGCTCGACGAGCGTCTGTCGCAGCCTACTGTCGCGACAAACGCAACCGTAGTGTCCACAGTGCAAGCACAAATCAGGCATTAGCAATTCAATCAAGCATTTACATGCTCAAATTGGTATAGTGAATAGTTGGCGGAGTAATTTACAAAACATTAGCTCACTGTTAATTTCACATCAATATAATACATATAAACTGCATGCGCACAAAAGTGCTACTGCTCCTAACGCGACCCAGCATCCATAGCTGCCATCGTCCATCGATATCGTGTCGTTCCTTGGCTCAGGAGGACACGAGGTCGCCAAGTCGATGACCTACACCTTAATCAACCGAGGAAGTGTCAGCCTCGACGAAGGTGGCCGATGAGACCTTGACCATCGAAAATTCTACGGCAACGGTTTCTTGCGCTCCCCCGGCGTCCGGAGTTGCGCCCTCCTCCATCTCGGACATAAGGTTGCGCCTCGTGTGGAGGCCACTGACACAGTTGTCCTTGCAGCGTCACGGTTCCTGCTCCACCGCCTACACCATCCAACGCACTCTGCGCCGAGCCTGCAATATCTCCCGCTGGCGATTGCTGGCTGCTTTCAAGACGACCTTGGATAACTTCTTGGCTTGCTCATGTCATGATTCATGCCTCCTCTGACTATTGTCGGGAGAGGTAGCGGCATGGCCGTCGATTCTCAAGCCGCGCACGCAACCTCGATTCCTCCGTCGCCCAACTCCATCCCGTCATCGGCCATTGGGGGTTTGATGGTGTGTGTGGCAACTAGCCAGGGGATCACTGACTCTCCGTCGCTGGCCATCGCTGTGGTTATTTATAGCTAGCTGCTGCCAAGGGGGTTGGGGATTTTATAATTTACCCCTGTGGCTGGCGCTTGAGCTTGCGTGGGAAGCATTTTCATAGTTTTTAAGTTCTTTCCCGTGCATACATAATCACACATGGAATACATATAGCAACTGTATGCAATTGTGTATAGGGTCATAAATTAATATCACCACTCTTTGCTCTCCATCGTCTCTTTCCCCTCTAGCACCCCCAAATCTGTCTCTTCTTCTCCCCACTATCCTCACCTCCACAAAATCTTCAACATTATACATGTCATTCGCGCGAAGGACCCCGTTGCGGAGGAGCACGCGGTTGAGGCAAGTACGCGCTGCTGAGGGTCCGGAGGCCTTGGCGGCTGTATGCACTGCTGAGACCCCACTGCGGAGGAGCGCACGGTTGAGGCAGGTATGCGCTGCTGAGGGTCCGGAGGCCTTGGCGGCGGTACACGCTATTGAGGGTCCAAAGGCCTTGGCGGTGGTACGCGCTGCTGAGGGTCCGGAGGCCTTGGAGAATAAAGAGGAAGAGCTGAATGTTATATCAGATAGGTTGCTGGCAAGCACGGTTCTATACGCAGAATGCATGGCTCTGGCCTTCGGAGGAGAATCATGCACCGACCAGTCCACCGTTGCCTTGCTTCCTCATGTGGATTTGGCCTCGATAAGGGCAGCAGCCTCCTTACTGTAGTCTCCTACCCCTCTAGCACAACGCGCAGCTCTTGACTATGTTGTTTACGTCCACTTTGAATTTTTCCATCGTAAGAGGGCCGTATGCATGTAGTTCGCCGTGGATGGGATTTTCCATGATATCGTAGCTACCGTGATGGGGTATGAGCAGAGGAAAGTCCGGGCCTATGAAGCATTCAAGAACATGGTCAATGCCAACCCGAAAGCGGATCCCACTTCCATGGAGAGGATATTGCATGAGTGCAGAAGATATTTCTACTAAGGTGAACCAACAGGCCAGCCCCGCAACAACGACGACGAGTAGCTGTTTCCATTTTGTTGTTTTCTGAACCTTGTTGATATGTAATGTCGCTATTATGTTCTTTACTCGATTATGTAGGAGTGCCAACAATAATTTGTGCTATCACTTTCTGAATCAGGTGCTTATTACCACGAATCGTATGTGTTATTATCTGTCTGTGTTATTTTCTGTCTTTCCACACAAATTAATTACTAACCTGTTTGCTGGGCATCACCTACATCTTGTTATGCCCAATAGTTTGTGTTATTTTGGCTTGCACACCTCATCTGAGCGCATGGTATGTCGTCCGCTGTACACATCTTGATCTATGCAACCATTTGTGTAGGCATCATAGATGTTGTGCAGACAGAGAAAATCACAGTACACACGGACAAAACTACGAAACCCGTCGGTGATGATTTCATCAATCGCTGACATTTGTATACCAGCAAACGTTTCCCCACAACACACACGGGTTATTAGCATCAATCATCTATATTATATCTAGTGTTCGCACAAGATTCTCATCACTCACTTGTTTGCTATATGTCGCACACATCTTGTTATGTCGAATTGTTTGTGTTCTGCTGTATCAACGCACATAGTTTATCCGAGTGAACTGTATGCCATACTTCACACACATCTTGTTATACTGAATCATTTGTGTTCTGCTATATTATCGCACATAGTTTGTAGCGATCAACTTTGTGCCCACTATCGCACACATCTGGATCTGTGTAACCATTTGTGTTATCTTATCTAATCACAAACGGTCCATAAGAACAAACTGTCTGCCGTAGATCGTGCACACAACGACTTTTTGAATCGTATTTGATGGATTAGCCTTTGCACACAGTTCGTGCCATTAGCGACGCATCTTGAAATATAATGTTTGCGATTGATGCATCGCACATAGTTTTGTCGAAGGGTTTTTGATTGCAGTGTCGCGTTAGCAGCATCCTGCAGTAGTGGGGGCTCCGCAGACCCAACAGAGGTTCGAACACTAGGGTGCACTCTCTCTCTAGCTCTAATCGTCCTCACAACTTTGCAGCAACTCACCGGTGGCTCTCGCTCAAGGAAGACAAACAAGGACACACAATTTACCTAGGTTCGGGCCACCTCGCGGTTTGAAACCCTACTCCTGCTTGGTGGATTGCTCGGGGTGGAAGACTGTTGGGAGACGTAGTAGTAAATCAAAAAATTTCCTACGTGTCACCAAGATCAATCTATGGACAAACCAGAAACGAGCAAAGGGGGAGTGCATCTTCATACCTTTGAAGATGACAAAGCGTAAGCGTTACTAGAACACACTTGGTGGAGTCGTACTCGCAGCGATTCAGATCGCGGTGGATTCCGATCTAAGCGCCGAACAACGGCGCCTCCGCGTTCAACACACGTGCAGCCTGGTGACGTATCCTACACCTTAATCCAGCAAGGAGGAAGGAAAGGTTGAGGCAGAGCTCCGGCAGCATGACGGCGTGGTGACGGTGGATCTGCGTGGTACTCCGATAGGGCTTTGCCAAGCACTATGGAGGACGAGGAGGAGGAGGGGTAGGGCTGCGCCGAGAGAGAGAGAGAGATGCGTGTCTGCGGCAGCCCCAAGGGCTTCACTATATATAGGAGGAGGGAAGGATGGTGCGCATCCCCTAGGATTCCCACCCTAGGGTTGGTGGCAGCCCTAGATGCCTCCTGGTGCGGCGGCCACAGAGGGAGAGGGAGGGGCGGCGCCCTAGGTGGGCCTAAGGCCCATCTGTGCTAGGGTTTGGCCCCCTCTCCTCCTTGTGCTGCACCTTGGGCCTTGGTGGGAGGCGCACCAACCCACTCTGGTGCTGGTCCCTTCCACCTTCGGCCCATGCAGCCCTCTGGTGCCAGTGGCCCGACACGATGGACCCCCGGAACCCTTCCGGTGGTTCCGGTACGTTACCGGTGATGCCCAAAACACTTCCGGTGACCAAAACCTCATTTCCTATATATGAATCTTTACCTCCGAACCATTCTGGAACTCCTTGTGACGTTCGGGGTCTCATCTGGGACTCTGAACAACCTTCGGCAACCACGTACACTATTTCCCTATAACCCTAGTGTCATCGAACCTTAAGTGTGTAAACCCTATGGGTTCGGGAGGCATGTAGACATGACCGAGACACCTCTCTGGTTAATAACCAACTGTGGGATCTGGATACCCATGTTGACTCCCACATGCTCCATGATGATCTCATCAGCTGAACCACGATGTCGGGAATTCAATCAATCCCGTATACAATTCCCTTTGTCTATCGGTATGACACTTGCCCGAGATTCGATCGTCGGTATCCCTATACCTTGTTCAATCTCATTACCGACAAGTCTCTTTACTCGTTCCATAACACATCATCCCGTGGCTAACTCCTTAGTCACATTGAGCTCATTATGATGATGTCTTACCGAGTGGGCCCAGAGATACCTCTCCGTCACACAGAGTGACAAATCCCAATCTCGATTCGTGCCAACCCAACAGACACTTTCAGAGATACCCGTAGTGTACCTTTATAGCCACCCAATTACGTTGTGATGTTTGGCACACCCAAAGTATTCCTACGGTATCCGGGAGTTGCACAATCTCATGGTCTAAGGAAACGATACTTGACTTTAGAAAAGCTTTAGCAGACGAACTACACGATCTTGTGCTATGCTTAGGATTGGGTCTTGTCCATCACATCATTCTCCTAATGATGTGATCCAGTTATCAACGACATCCAATGTCCATGGTCATGAAACTTTGACCATCTATTGATCAACGAGCTAGCCAACTAGAGGCTCACTAGGGACATGTTATGGTCTATGTATTCACACATGCATTACGGTTTCCGATTAATACAATTATAGCATGAACAATAGACAATTATCATGAACAAGGAAATACAATAGTAACCATTTTATTATTGCCTCTAGGGCATATTTCCGATAGTATCCCACTTGCACTAGAGTCAATAATATAGTTACATTGTGATGTATCGAACACCCATAGAGTTCTGGTGTTGATCATGTTTCGCTCGTGAGAGAGGTTTAGTCAGCGGATTTGCGACATTCAGATCCATATGTACTTTACAAATATATATATATATATATATATATATATATATCTCCTTCCTGAATGTAATCACGAACGGAGTTGAAGCGGCATTTGATGTGTCTTTTCTTCTTGTGAAACCTGCGCTCCTAGTCAAGGGCAATAGCTCCAGTGTTGTCACAGAATAGATTCATCGGTCCCTACGCATTGGGAATCACTCCTAGGTCGGTGATGAACTCCTTCATCCAGACTCCTTCCTTTGCTGCTTCCGAAGCAGCTATGACTCTGCTTCACATGTAGATGCCGCCACGACGCTTTGCCTGCTGCTGCTATGACTCTTAATAGTTGGGGCTGCGACATTTGTGTGGAATTTTTTTTCACTTAATGAGGTCGAACCCAAGGCGGACAAATGCATCTTCATAGAATACCCTAAGATCAGTTGGGTGAACCTTCTATCTCAGATCCTAGTGCAAAGTGTTTGTTGCTTACACGGATCCTTTCTCGGGGAAATGTTGCTCTCGAAAGAATTGAGTGGGAGGAAGATAGAACTTGATGAGGTTGTTAAACCTTTGTTCAACCAGAGAGTAGCACAATGCAGAAAGATGTTTCTGTGAAGCCTACGTTAGTTGAAGAAGAAGTTAATGATGATGATCATGAAGCTTCAGGATCAAGTTACTATCAAACTTTGTAGGTCGACAAGGATGTGTACTGCTCCTAAGTGGTACGACAACCATGTCTTGGAAGTCATGTTGTTGGACAACGATGAACCTACGAGCTATGGAGAAGCGATGATGGGACCGGATTCCGACAAATGGTTGGAGGCCATGAAATCCAAGATAGGATCCATGTATGAAAACCAAGTAAAGACTTTGGTAGACTTGCTCGCTAGACGGCAGGTCGTTGAGTACAAATGGACCTTTAGAATGAAGACAAACACTCATGGTGAATGTCACCATTTGTAAAGCTCGACTTGTTGCAAAGTTGTTTGTGACAAGTTCAAGGAGTTGACTGCGATGAGGCTTTCTCACTCATAGTGATGCTAAAAGTCTGTTGGAATTATGTTAGCAGTTGCTGCATTTTCAATTATGAAATCTGGCAGATGGATGTCAAAACATCGTTTCCTTAACGGTTTACTTAAGGAAAGGTTGTATGTGATACAACCAGAAGGTTTTGTCAGTCCTAAGGATGCTAAAAGATGAGCAAGCTTCAGTGATCCTTCTATGGACTAAAGCAAGCATCTCGGAGTTGGAATATACACTTTGATGAGGTGATCAAAGTTTTTGTAGTTTATACAAAGTTTACGAGAAACTTGTATTTGCAATAAAGTGAGTGGGAGCACTATAGAGTTTCTGATAAGTATATGTGGTTGACATATTATTGATCGAAAATAATGTAGAATTTCTGGAAGGCACAAAAGGTTGTTTGAAAAGTGTTTTTCAAAGGAAGACCTGGATAAAGCTACCTAATTGTTGAGCATCAAAATCTATAGAGATAGATCAAGATGCTTGATGAGACTTTCAATGAGTGCATACCTTGACAAGATTTTGAAAGAGTTCAAAATGGATCAGCCAGAGAAATAGTTCTCGTCTGATTTGTAAGGTGTGAAGTTGAGTGAGACTCAAAGCTCGACAACGGCAGAAGAAAGAGAAAGGACGAACGTCGTCCCCTATGCCTTAGCCATAGGCTCTATATTATAGCATGCTGTGTACCGCACCTGTGTGTGCCTTGCCATGAGTCTGTCAAGGGGTACAAGAGTGGTCCAGGAGTGGATCACTGGACAACGGTCGGAATTATCCTTAGTAACCAGAGGACTAAGGAAATGTTTCTTGATTATGGAGGTGATAAAGAGTTCGTCGTAAAGAGTTACGTTGATGCAAGCTTTAACACCTATCCGGATGACTAGTAGTAGCAATCTGGATACATATAGTGGAGCAGCCATTGGGAAATAGTGCCAAGTAGAGTGTGGTAGCAGTGTTTACGGTTTGACATAGAGATTTGCAAAGTACACACGGATCTGAATATCGCAGACCCGTTGACTATAAGACCTCTCTCACATGCAAAGCATGATCGAGCCCCAGAACTCATTGGGTGTTAGATTCATAACAATGCGAATCACATGGTGATGTGAACTAGATTATTGACTCTAGTGCAAGTGGGAGACTGTTGGAAATATGCCCTAGAGGCAATAATAAATTAGTTATTATCATATTTCCTTATCCATGATAATTGTTTATTATCCATGCTATAATTGTATTGATCGGAGACTTAGATGCATGTGTGGATACATAGACAAAACCATGTCCCTAGTATGCCTCTAATAGACTAGCTCGCTGATCAAAAGATGGTTAAGGTTTCCTAGCCATGGACATGAGATGTCATTTGATAACGGGGTCACATCATTAGGAAAATGATGTGATGGAGAAGCCCCAAACTGCAAACGTAGCATATGATCGTGTCAGTTTATTGCTACTGTTTTCCGCATGTCAAGTATGTGTTCCTATGACCATGAGATCATGCAACTCACAGATATCAGAGGAGTGCCTTGTGTGTATCAAACGTCGCAACGTAACTGGGTGACTATAAAGGTGCTCTACAAGTATCTCCGATGGTGTCTGTTGAGTTGGCATGGATCGAGACTGGGATTTGTTACTCCGTGTGATGGAGAGGTATCTCAGGGCCCACTCGGTAATACAACATCACAACAAGCCTTGCAAGCAATGTGGCGAAGTGTTAGTCACGGGATCTTGTATTACGAAACGAGTAAAGAGACTTGCCAGTAACGAGGTTGAACTAGGTATGGAGATACCGACGATCGAATCTTGGGCAAGTAACATACCGAAGAACAAAGGGAACGTTATACGGGATTAACTGAATCCTTGACATAGAGGTTCGACCGATAAAGTTCTTCGTAGAATATGTAGGAACCAATGTGGACATCCAGGTCCCGCCATTGGTTATTGACCATATAGGTGTCTCGGTCATGTCTACATAGTTCTCGAACCCGCAGGGTCTGCACACTTAAGGTTCGGTGACGTTTCGGTAGTGTAGAGTTATGTATGGTGGTGACCGAAGTTTGTTCGGAGTCCCGGATGAGATCCCAGAAGTAACGAGGATCTCCGGAATGGTCCGGAGGTAAAGATTCATATATAGGAAGTCCCAGTTTGGTTTTCGGAAAAGTTTCGGGCTCATCGGTAGTGTACCGGGAGTGCCGGTAGTGTACCGGGAGGCCTCCGGGAGGGGTATTTCGACCCCAAGAGGTCCATGGGCTGTGGGAGAATAATAACCAGCCCTTAGTGGTCTGGGAAAACAGCCACAAAGGCCCATGGCGCAGGAGAGAAAGTCCTAAAGCAAAAAGTGGAAAATCAGCCAATAGGAGGCAATCCTACTACAACTAGGATTGGAGGTGAAGTAGGATTGCTTCCCACCTCCTATTTCGGCCGACCCAAAGGCCTTGGCTGCCTCTCCTCTCCTCTCCTCCTATATATACTAGTGGATTGGGTGGTTTTTGGACAGAATTTCCGGCCACGTGCTACCCGTTCCACCGGTGCATAGTTTCTCCTCTAGATCGGTTTTCTGCAGCGCTTAGGTGAAGCCCTGCCGGAATTGCTCCTCCACCATCACCGGAGCGCCGTCACACTGCCGGTGAACTCTCTCTCCTCTCCACCTCCTCTTTCTGGATCGAGATGGTGGAGATCGTCATCAAGCTGCACGTGTGCTGAACGCGGAGGTGCCGTCCGTTCGGCGCTAGATCGGAAGGACCGTGACCGAGATCGCGAGACGGTTCGTGATGTGATCATGGAACGGATCGTGATGAGTTCACGGGACAGATCGTGATCAAGATCGTGAGACGGTTCATGATGTGATCACCGAACGGATCGTGATGAGTTCGCGGGAGAGATCGTGATCAAGATCATGAGACGGATCGTGATGAGTTCGCGGGACGGATCATGATGTGTTCGCGGGACGGTTCGTGATTGGATCGCGGGATGCTCAGCGATTTGGATCGCGAAGATGTTTGACTACACCAACCATGTTTCTTAACTCTTCCCGCTTAGCGATCTACAAGGGTACGTAGATTCACTCTCCCTCTCGTAGATGCTCATCACCATGGATAGGTTTGCGTGTGCGTAGGAAATTTTTTGTTTCCCATGTGACATCCCCCAATAGTTCTTGACCGCTATCCAATGTTCTGCTCCGGGATCACTTTGGTACCTCCCTACCAAACTTATGGCAAGGTTCACATCATGTCTGGTACACAACATGGCATACATAATAGAGCCTATGGCTGAAGCATAAGGGATGACACTCATCTTTTCTCTATCCTCTGCCGTGGTCAGGCATTGAGTCATACTCAATCTCACAACCTGCAACACAGGCAAGAACCCCTTCTTGGACTGATCCATATTGAACTTATTCAATATCTTGTCAAGGTATGTTTTTTGTGAAAGACCTATGAGGTGTTTCAATCTATCTCTATAGATCTTGATGCCTAATATGTAAGCAGCTTCTCCAAGGTCCTTCATTGAAAAACACTTATTCAAGTAGTCCTTTATGCTTTCCAAGAGTTCTATATCATTTACCATCAACAATATGTCATCCACATATAATATGAGAAATGCTACGGATCTCCCACTCACTTTCTTGTAAATACAGGGTTCTCCATAAACCTATAAAAATCCAAACGCTTTAATCACCTCATTAAAGCGAATGTTCCAACTCCGAGATGCTTGCACCAGCCCATAGATGGAGCGCTGAAGCTTGCATACTTTGTTAGCATCTTTAGGATCGGCATAACCTTCTAGCTGCATCATATACAATTCTTCCTTAAGGAAACCGTTAAGGAATGCCGTTTTGACGTCCATTTTCCAGATCTCATAATCAAAAAATGCGGCAATTGCTAACATGATTCGGACGGACTTCAGCATCGCTACGGGTGAGAAAGTCTCATCGTAGTCAACTCCTTGAACATGTCGATAACCCTTAGCGACAAGCCGAGCCTTGTAGATGGTCACATTACCATCCGTGTCAGTCTTCTTCTTAAAGATCCATTTATTTTCTATGGCCCACTTATCATCAGGAAAGTCCACCAAAGTCCGTACTTTGTTCTCATACATGGATCCTATCTCAGATTTCATGGCTTCAAGCCATTTGTTGAAATCCGGGCCTGCCATCGCTTCTTCATAGTTCGAAGGTTCACCATTGTCCAACAACATGATCTCTAGGATAGGGTTGCCGTACCACTCTGGTGCGGAATGTGTCCTAGTGGACCTTCGAATAGCAACTTGATCTGAAGTTTCATGATCATCATCATTAACTTCCTCTCCAGTCGGTGTAGCCTCCACAAAAACAACTTCCTGTGTTGCGCTACTCTTCGGTTCGAGTGGAGGTACAATTACCTCATCAAGTTCTATTTTCCTCCCACTTACTTATTTCGAGAGAAACTCTTTCTCTAGAAAGGATCCATTCTTGGCAACAAAGACTTTGCCTTCGGATCTGAGGTAGAAGGTATACCCAACAATTTTTTGGGGGTATCCTATGAAGACGCATTTTTCCGCTTTGGGTTCAAGCTTCTCAGGTTGAAGTTTTGAAAGTGCGTTATATCGGCTAGAGGGGGGGTGAATAGGTGTTTTTTACAAATTCATCATTTGAGGAATTTCAACTTTGAGGAATTTGAAATGTGATGAATAACTAGCAGCGGAATAAGTACTCAAGTGCATGAGGAACATAGTGACAGCATAGTCTTCATGATGAAATGAAACATGCACAAATAGAGGGTAGCGTGATATAGGATAAGGAGTGATGAACAAAGTAACTTGAAGAATTTGAGGTGAGGAATTTCTGAAAGTCTTCAGTCAAATTCTTCAAACTGTAACAATCAATTTCATCAACAGATATATGAGGAATAGAGGGGTTGAGGAAATAGAACCAAATAGCTTGATGAAGACAATGGTTTGATGACCCAGTTCCAACTGCTGTGACAGTTGTACGTCTGGTTTGGAGTGGCCTGGTATTTAAACCAGAGGACACACAGTCCCAGGACACACAGTCCTTACCATATTCTCCTTGAGCTAAGGTCACACAGTCCTCGCCCAACACTCATGGTAAGTCTTCAGGGTAGACTTCCAAAACCCTCACAAACTGGTCACCCGGCGATACACAATTTACTGCTGGATGCTCTAGACCAAGGTCACTTCATGGTCCCCAATTGACTGTAGGAGCACTAGACCATGACGCCTAACCGTCTGGAGGATACACAGTCCTCAAAGGTAACAAGCGTCGCTTCCACACAGGAATTTCTTCAGTGATGCTCAATCACTATGGGTTTTATGGTTTGGTTGTGGGTTTTTCCTCACTGATGATTTTCTCTCAAAGTCCTCAGAGGATGGGTTGCTCTCAAATGACAAGTGCCAGTTCTCTCTCGGAGCAACCAACCAGCTAGTGGTTGTGGGGGTCGGCTATTTATAGCCAGGGTGCAACCTGACATGATAAGACATAAATGCCCCCAATGATATGACTATTATGTGGATACGAACGATTGGGGACAGCTGGCGCTAAGCACAACAACGGTCGGAATTTCGAACTATGAAAGTCCTCAGCTTATCATGATCCTCACTTGTAGGCAATTCGCACTGGCGAAATCCTAACTCCTCAGTCAGATCAATTTCCTCAGAGACCAGAAGACCTTCGTCTCTGTCACTAAAAAACTTGTCTGAACCGTAAGAGATTTCCAAAGGCTTCACTCGAAGAATTGTATGGGTTGAGGATTTTGGAGTTGAGCATCAATTGGAAATTTTCCTTAGTATTACCTCGGCCCCCTTTAACAGTACGATGTTTCCTATGACTCAAAATAAAGGAAATGATACTACGAAAACAAAAGTCTTCACGCTTCATATTCCTCATTCATATCTTCAAGGTCACACCAACTTCTTCATTTTCAAAGTCTTCACAAAGTCTTCACCAAAGTCTTCACAAAGTCTTCAGCAAAGTCTTCACTTGAAGACATACATTTTTAGGGGTCGATAATCTCCGAATATATAAAACTCCTCATCGACTTATAGAGCCTGTGTACACTCACAAACTCATTAGTGCCTTAACCTATAAGTCTTCAATACACCAAAATCACTAAGGGGCACTAGATGCACTAACAATCTCCCCCTTTTTGGTGATTGATGGCAAATAGGTTAAGTTTTCAACGGGGATAAACATATGAAGTGAAAGTACAAATTTTGAGGAATTTTATTGCAAGATAAAGAAGAGCTCCCCCTGAAGATGTGCATATTTGAGGAATTTGCTTTGGGCTGCAAATGCACATGGCAGGTTCAAAACATGGAGAACTCCCCCTATATCTTGTAATTCATACACGCATTTGAATATATGAAATGAAGAATTTGAAATGCGCGAGGAAAATGGTGTCTGACGAAATTCAGCATGCATGCATTAAGGTATTTGAGGAAATAAACATGTGAGGAAATAGTTCAAAAGTGTCAGACCACCATCGGACTTAAGTTTACAACTCAATAACCAAAAACTTCAGAAAAGTGAGAGTTGTAACTTAAACAAAAATAGCCCATATATATGTAGACCTGCTTGAAGACTAACTGAAATTTTCTCCCGCTTTGTCATCGAGGACCACAAGGGAAGAAAAAGTGATGACTAACGCCCCATGAGGAATTTCATCTTGTTGGTGAAGAAGGAGCGCCAGCTTTGTCGAGGTCGATTGTTGATGCAGGTCCAGCAGCAGTATCGTTAATGTCTTCATCTTCATCGCGCTCGCGAGATGAAGAATAGGAACTGGTGACCATCAGAGGAACTTGGACTTTCTTGAACTTCTTGTGAGGACAGCGAGCGAAGTCAGGATATTCTTCAAAGTTTAGCTCATCCAATTCTTCAGAAGACATGATGTGATTTAGCATAGCCCAAGAGTGCTTGAGGTTTTCATGAGCATAGTAGTGGTTCCTCTTGACAGTGTTCTGCGTCACAGTCATATTCTGCACAATATACCCAAGTTGACACTTTACCCACTTATGATTGCGATCGACCTTCTGATGAAGACTTATAAGAAGTTCGCGGTCAGTCATCAATCGAGGGGCACACTCTTTGGGAGCTGAGGCCTTTGCATCAGAGTCTTGTGTGGCAGTGTCATCATTTGTGGAGAAGGAAGCGGCCTTGCGAAACTGTCCATCTAGGGGACGTGTTCCTTCATCAATAATAGACTTGCCTTTCCCTTCAACTGATGAAATTGTACTCTTGATGACTTCAATGGGTGGTAGGAAACTAAAGTGATTCGGGAAATCAGCCTTGTAGTGCACTGAGGACCCCTGATGAATTTCATAATCCAGGGAGCATATGGTTTCTGCTCAAATGGAGCGACTACAGCACTGGCCAAAGTCCTCATGAAGAAATCATGCAAGTTAATGGGAATACCATGGATGACGTTGAAGAGCATATTCTTCATGATTCCTTCAACTTCTTCTTCTTCAGAGTTGTGACCCTTCTGAGGACATAGTGTGTTTGTCAATATGTGATAGACTATGCGAGGTACATAGAGCAGATCCTTCACTAAGAAGACTTGGCCTTGAGGCTTTCCAAATGGCAATGTCTTCATCAGCACATTCATCAGTTGATTGGGTAGAGAAGGTTCATCAAACAACTTGCGAGCTTCTTCTGAGGGAATTTGGACTGGGACATACTGAAGCAATTCAGAGGCTTGAGCAGTGATGTGTGTTGTGCCAGTCATCCAGTCCAATATCCAAGAGTTGATGTCTGAGGAATCTCCGCTGATATGCAATGTGGCATAGAATTGAAGAATGATTTCCTCATTCCAATCGCAGATGTCAACACAAAATGGAAGGAGTCCAGCATCATATAGAACTTGAAGCATAGGAGTAAATGATGGAAGACATTCGATGTCATCGTGAGGAATCTGATGGTGCTCGAAGACTTTCTTCTTCTCATAGAGTACTGAAGCATAGTAATTCAGTTGAGTTGCAGTCCAGAACCTATTTCGACCAGCCCTTGCAGAGTCATAGGGGTTAGGTCCAGAGAAGAATGAGTGTTCATTGAAGAAATTCCTCTTGAGGAATTTGGGACGAACAGTGCCTTTGAAAGGCAGTCTTGGCTTGTGTTGAAGATTTGTTCGTGTACGCCCCTTGATCTCCGTTGGCATGGAAGGAACATCAGATAGAGTGATTTGTAGAGCTAGTTCCTCAGCAGTGGTCGGAGCATCAGTTTCCTCAGCTGTTGCAACTCGAATTTATTCAGGGTCTAGAAGGTATAGGTGTTCAGAGTCTTCAGGTGTTTCTTCAGTCTGTGCAGGTGACTGATGAATCAGCTTCAGAGGTGTTGCCATTGGTGAATTGGGATGTGCAGATTCCCAATATTCATCATTGATGACAGGAGTAGTGTCACCAATGTCAACTTCTTCATCAATTTCTTCAGCGCCAGCAGTTAGCAGAAACTAGGGCGATGATACCTTGGGAGTTGATGCAGTGTCATCAATGACAATTTCCTCATCAAGAGGCTCTGAGGAAGCAGCCAAATGATTCTCTTCTTCGTGAGGAATGTCATATGCTTCCCCAATTGGCACAACAGCATAGGCTGGTGCCGAGGAAATTGGAGTTGCATCAAGTGGTGTAGCTAAGGAACTTGTCTAAGTTTTCGACTTCTTCAACATAGGGGCTTCAGAAGTTGATGCTTTTCTTTTGAGGGGATTTTCCTCAACAGTAGCAATTTCTTCAGGAACGACTGATGCAGCCGTCCTGGCTGGGTCAGTTTCTTTAGGCACAACATTGGAGGGTGCCCTGGCATTTTCATCAGTGGTCTGATCTTCCTCAGCCGCACCGGCAGTTGCTTCTGGGGCAAAAGCATTTCTTACTGCATATGGGGCTGCCTGGGGAATTTCATCTGCAGTCCGAGAAATTTCTTTAGACTGAGTCATTTGTGGTTGCGATCGAGCTGCAACCCTGGTGTTGTGATCCTTTACAACTGCTTGAGCAGCCTTGACGAGTCTGACCTTGGTGCCCCTCCATTCAGCATCATATCTCTGTTGATCTAAATAGAGAGTGCAAATCATGAACTGAACTGCGACGAGTTGATTTGGGGTCTAGTTCATCACATTTTCGCGCAGAAACTTTTCTTTGCGAGTCTTGTTCCTCTTAGCTCTCTGAGCTTGCTCTCTTTTCCATTGCTCTTCAGAGATGAAGTGGGTGAGGACATGATCCACTTCAGGAGGCAGATTTAGTGAGGAAAGTGGAGTGCTTGGGTCCTCATGCCATATATCAATGAAGTTGTGGATCAACTTGGGATCCAACATGAGAGGAATAGAGCTACCCTTTGCTTTAGCAGCCCTGTGCTGACTTTGTCTGATGATTTCTACCAATTCCTCATCATCAGCATCATCATCATCAGCATCATTACCCTCTGAAGAATCTGAGGGGACTATAACCAGAGCCTTGCTAGTGTGAGAGCTTGGTCTTTGACCACGTCCAACTATCTTCTTCAGTTTAAGCGTAGAGGGACTGGTTGAAGACTTTGCGGTAGTGGAGGGGCTTGTAGTGAGCTTCGGAACTATCGTGAAACCCTCAGTCCTTTTGCATGTTGCTAGATGCACTAGGCTTGAGGACTTTTTGGCTGTTGCAGATGACTGAGCAGCAAAAGTTCCAGGTGCTGAAGGTTTTCTGGGCTGAGGCCTTTGACCTTGAGGAATTTGCACTGAGGATTTTGAAGAGCCAATTCTCAGAGCAGATTTCTTTACCATCTTCTTCGGAGCACTAGCAGAAGCTCCAGCAGAGGCAGCAGCACTAGAATCCTTGTTGAATTTCTTCACTGCCTCTTTGGCTTTCCTTGCCAACTTGGCTTGTTGCTTCTCCCACATGTCAAGAAAGTCCTCACCAGTTTTGAGGCTAGTAGGATCAGCAGTTTGGTTTGGAGCAAGAGGAGGCCTGCTACAAGTTGGTTTCATAGCGAATTTCATCATGTATTTTGGAGTTACATAACGATATTCTCTCCATTCTTTGGCCCATCTCCTCTCAATCTTTTGCAGACGGATCTTCCTCCGCTTGGTCGTCTCCTTTCCATGAGTTTCTTTGTCAGGTGTGCAATATTCATCATACAGATCCTCAGGAATCTCAAATGCAGTGTGCACATCTGGCTTTTCCCCTCCTTTCTGAGGTTTCTTTCCATCAGACCTTTTGTTCACTTGAAGAATATGAACTCTTGAAGATCCTGAAGAGGTACACAGTTTTTCTTCAAGTAGCGCTGCAAATGAGTTAAGTTGATGAGAACCTAGTGATTCATCAGCGGACATGTTGTACCTGTGAATAGAGTATAGGTGCGAAGAATTTGAAGAGGTCATATGCGTTCTCAGTAATTTTAAGAGAGATAGGTGTGAGGAATTTGACCATGGATGTCTTGAGGAATTTTACTAAGTGTTCTTAGCCTTAGGTTCCAGAGTTGTGCAAATTTGAGAATTTGCACAATTGTGGAATCTTGAAGAAAGTCATTACTTAGGGAAAATCATCAAGTATCAAGTATGAGGAGATGTAAGGTGCTTGTGTATTTGATTTATAACGTATAAACACTTATTGAGGAATAGTAGTTGTAGTTGAGGATCAAACAGGGGCAGTAAAAATAAATTTTAATTACCCTGGTGAAGAACATGACAAACACAGAGATGAAATGAGGAGGTTCGTTTGTTCAGATCTCCCACGCCCTAGCTTGGCAGAAGGAGACAGCTACAGCGGTGGCGGGATGAAGATTTCCGCGGCCGATGCAAGTACGGCGATGACGAGGTTGAGGCAGCAAAGCTCTTCCTCACCGGCGATGATGACTTTAGCGGCAGCGCTAGGTTGGAGCTCGGGAGAGAGATGAGATGCGGAGTAACCGAGCACAGTTGATGGGAAGGGGGCATTTATAGAGGAAGTGAAAACTGATCTTCCCAAAGATTTTGGACAGGATTGCCCCTGACCCTTGCTCTCCACGCGACAGGTGTCACCCACGATCTAGGTAGTGAAGATTGTGGAGGATCGTGGGTTATCCAGGCGTGGGAATCGGAACAGTTTGAGCGGGAACCGCCGAAAAATTTGGTAGTGAAGATTTCAAAGTTTTTGTTCACAAATTCTTCAGCTATCAAGGACACAGTGAAGATTTTGAACAAGTTTCAAAGTAGAACGCATATGAGGAATTTGTGAACAGACTGGGTTGAGTTTAGTATAGACAGGAAAAAGGGTCCGATCACATTCACTTAGATGAAAATCAACTTGAAGAATTAGCAATAAGTGAATGCTGTTGAGGACATTGAAAAACTCAAATATATATATATATATATATATATATATATATATATATATATATAGTCAATGAAGAATATGAATCTTTAAAAGTTTTGAAGAATTTGAAAAGTTGATGAATTTGAAAACTTGAGGAATTTGAAAATTTGAGGAATTTGATAATTTGAAGAATTTGCAACAATGCTCAATTTTGAAGAATTTCAACTTTTGGTTGGTGGCGTAACCCACCGTATAAGAATGATGATTTCAGACACCGCTTACAATTGTCGTAGAGTTCTGAGAATCAAATTCTTCGTTAATTTCTTCACACTTAGAGATTTATTCTTCATTGATTGAAAAAAAACATTACTTCATGTGTTGCACATCTAAGTCATCAATTTTGCATACGTGTTAGGACGTGTGTTCTTCATCAAAGAACATTCGAAGATTCTAAGATATTTAGCTCACACCACAACTTGGAAAACCTCTTTTCATCCAAGGGCTTTGTGAAGATATCGGCCAGTTGTTCTTCAGTAGGAATGTGATTGATGGAGATGTCACCCTTGAGTACATGATCTCGAAGAAAGTGATGACTAATCTGGATGTGCTTGGTCTTGGAGTGCTGAACAGGGTTGTACGCAATCTTGATGACACTCTCGTTGTCGCAGTAAAGAGGCACATTCTTCAACTTGATGCCGTAGTCCTTGAGGGTTTGCTTTATCCATAGTAACTAAGCACAACACGAGCCAGCAGCAATGTACTCAGCTTCTGTAGTAGAGAGTGAAACATAGTTCTGCTTCTTCGAGGACCAACAGACTAAGGATCGTCCAAGGAAATGACATGTGCCTGAGGTTGACTTGCGATCCACACGATCTCCAGCATAGTCAGCATTAGAGTATCCGACGAGGTGAAGATTTGAGCCCTTGGGATACCACAATCCAAGTGTTGGTGTGTGAGCTAAGTATCGAAGAATATGTTTCACAGCCTTATGGTGTGATTCCTTCGGTGTTGCTTGGAATCGAGCACACATGCCGACACTTAGCATTATATCAGGCCTAGATGCACATAGGTACAATAAGGATCCAATCATGGAGCGGTATACCTTTTGATCGAAATCTTTACCATTTTCATCAGTCAAAGATGGCCTTTTGAAGGCATTGGAGTTTTGACGCCTTTGCAATCTTGCATGTCGAATTTCCTCAGAACATCTTTGAGGTATTTCTCTTGTGATATGAAGATGCCATTGTCTTGCTGACAAATTTGAAGACCTAAGAAGAATTTCAACTCTCCCATCATAGACATTTGATATCCTTCACTCATCATATAGGCAAATTCATCACTATAACGTTTGTCAGTACATCCAAAGATAATATCATCAACATATATTTGGCATATGAACAGTTCATTGTCACAGGATTTCGTGAAAAGAGTAGGGTCGAGTGAACTGGGTTTGAAGCCTTTCTTCATGAGGAATTCCTTTAGAGTGTCATACCATGCCCGAGGGGCCTGCTTGAGGACATAGAGGGCCTTGCTTAGTCTGAAGACTTTGTCAGGATGCTTAGGATCTTCAAAACCTGGGGGTTGAGCAACATATACTTCTTCCTCAAGCTTACCATTGAGGAATGCACTTTTCACATCCATTTGATATAAGATGATATTATGATGGTTAGCGTAAGCCAGTAATATGCGAATAGCTTCAAGTCTAGCAACAGGTGCAAAAGTTTCATCCAAGTCAATTCCCTCAACCTGTGTATAGCCTTGAGCTACAAGTCAAGCCTTATTCCTCACCACAAGACCATTTTCATCTTGCTTGTTGCGGTAGATCCACTTGGTACCTATGATGTTATGCTTGCGAGGATCTGGCCGCTTGACAAGTTCCCACATGTTTTTGAGCTTGAACTGATGCAGTTCCTCTTGCATAGCTTGAATCCATTCGGGCTCCTTGAATGCTTCATCAACTTTGGTGGGCTCTAAGATAGAGACAAAGGCAAAGTGCCCTAGTTAGATGTGAAGCTTTTGAGCGTGTGAGAGGACCTGGTGCATTGATGTCATCGATGATTTTGTCAATCTGCACTTCATTTTCTACTCTTGGATGAGCAGGTTGATGAGGCTGAGGAGTTTCATCAGCACCATTTTCTTCAGGTATATCAGCATGAGAGTCTTCATTTGTTGGAATGATTTCCTCAATGGGTATGACATCTTCAGTTGCCTTCAGCTTGATGGATTCCTTAGGAGATTGTTCATCTAACACAGAAGGCAGGTGCTCTCTTTGCGAGCCATTAGTTTCATCGAACCGCACATCTACAGTTTCAACCACCTTGTGATGGTAGGTGCTGAAGACTTTGTAGGTGTGTGAGTCCTTTCCATAACCAAGCATAAAACCTTCATGTGCTTTAGGTGCAAACTTAGAACTATGGTGAGGATCTCTGATCCAGCATTTTGCACCGAAGACTTTGAGATAACTTACATTGGGTTTCTTGCCTGTCATGAGCTCATATGAACTCTTCTTGAGGAATTTGTGAAGATATAACCTGTTGATGATGTGGCATGCAGTATCAATTGCTTCAGGCCAGAAGCGACGAGGGGTTTTGTATTCGTCAAGCATGATTCGAGCCATCTCAACAAGAGTCCTGTTCTTGCGCTCCACGATGCCATTCTGTTGACGAGTGTAAGGAGTAGATAATTCATGAGTAATACCAAGTTCATCAAGATATTCATCTAGGTTAGTGTTCTTGAATTCAGTCCCATTATCACTCCTGATATTCTTGATCTTGACGCCAAAGTTGGTGGAGGCCCTTGAAGCAAATCATCTGAAGACATCCTGTACTTCTTTTTTGTATAGAATGATATGCACCCATGTGTAACGAGAGTAATCATCAACAATGACAAATCCATACAAACCTGAAGAATTTGTTAGTACAGACTAGTGGGTGGGACCAAAGAGATCCATATGAAGCAATTTAAAAGGTCGCGTAGTGGTCATGATTGTCTTCGAGGGATGCTTGGATCTGGTCATCTTCCCAGATTCACATGCACCACAAAGGTGGTCCTTGAGGAATTTGACCCCCTCGATGCCAATGACGTGCTTTTTCTTCATGAGTGTGTGTAGATTCCTCATACCAACATGTCCAAGTCGTCGATGCCACAGCCAGCCTTCTGAAGCTTTTGCAAGTAAGCAAGTGGCAGGTTGAGGACCTGTAGAGAAATCAACAATATACAAGTCTCCTCTCCTAAAGCCTTCAAAGACTTTGGAATTTTCAGATTCTATGATGACAACACAACGATATTTTCCAAATACGACAACCATATCAAGATCACAAAGCATTGAGACAGACATAAGGTTGAACCCGAGGGATTCAACAAGCATCACCTTGTCCTTTGAGATAGCAACCTTACCAAGTCCCAATACCTTGATTTTTCCTTTGTCTGCGTAGATGATATGCTTCAGAGGAGATGGAGTGAGTGGCAAATTCATCAGTAGATTCTTGTCACCCATCATGTGGTTTGTGCATCCACTATCGAGAACCCACTCAGTAGCTTTTAGAGTATCATCCTGCAGATGAATTAGTACAACTTACGGACTCATATGCTTCAGAGTGAAGAATATGATATCAATTTCATCAGACAGAATTTCATCACACAAGATAGTAAGCAAGTAGAGTGAGGACGTGAGAAATGAAGAATTCATTTCATCAAGGTTAACTTGCGTCCTTTAAAGCATTTTCTCAGGTCTCCAGCAAATTCATCAGATGTTCAAGTTCATCTGGAGACCTGACCCTGCATAAGATGTCAGTTTGTTTTCTTCACCACCCATATCTGGATGGTGGCAAAGAATTCATCATTCTGCGAGCACCATGTGAGAAGGGAGGCATTGAAGCAAGTGCGCTTTGTTTCAGAGGGCGAGGGTTAGAGTATTCAAATGAATAAGCAGAGAAATTCTTCGAGGACTTATGAACATAATGGTTTGAAGAATAATGCACATATTCATGACTCTTAGGTTTTCCCTGCGAAACAGAGGCATTAGCACGAGAATGATGATTTTGACCAATTGAGGAATTTGGTCCAAGTGAGGACTTTGGTCCATATGAGGAATTTGATCTGGGGTTCCGATTCTTCATGAGTGGTGTCGTGAGGACATTCACTTGAAGATTTTGTAGGTAGCTCTTGGGAACCCAGATTTTCTTCATAGGAGAACTGTTCCTGCAGTTAATTCCAACATATATAGCAAATACTTCATTTGACTTATTTTTGAAGAATCTGTAATTGGAGTCAAGTGACCCAACAGAGGAATATGAAGTTTCACAAGTAAAGCCAGATAAAAGCGGATGGATCCACAAGAGATCTTTTTGCAGCAACCCATGAGGTTTTGGGGTACTGCTCAGGTGTCCAGTAGGATCCATCAGCGTTGAGTTTCCTCACAAAGGAAATACCCTCTTTCCTAGGGTTCCTGTTCAGAATCTGCTTCTTGAGGACATCACAAAGGGTTTGATGCCCTTTGAGACTTTTGTATATGCCTGTCACATACAATTCCTTCAACCCTGCATTGTCATCAGTGATACTAGTGGTATCCTCAGATGAGGAATTTAAGACCACAGGAATAGTTGAAGAAATTGCAGCAATAGAAGCATTTGAACACTCAGGTGAAGAATTAGCAGTTTCACGTTCGATGCATTTCAAACAAGGTGGAACAAATTCTTCCTGAGCGGTACTGATCTGTTGAGCCAGTAAGGAATCGTTTTCCCTTTGGAGATCCTCATTTGACACCCTCAGCTTTTCAAGATCTTGCTTTCTTTGAATAAATTCATATGAAAGCTTCTCATGGTCGGCTAAGAGGTCGTTATGATGACTCTGAAGTTTATCATACTTTGTCTAAAGACTTTTAAGATCAACAGACAGAGTTTGAGTCCGATCCACTTCACGGTTTAACAGATCATCGCTTTTGTCTAGCATTTTCTAAAGCTTTTCAAGTGCACTTTGTTGCTTAGTGGCAATTTTAACAATTTTAGCATAGCTAGGTTTCACATATTTATCAGATTCACCTTCACTCAATTCAGATGAGGAATGATGTTTGTGTACCATTGAGCCTTTTGCCATAAAGCTGTAGGTGGGAGCATAATCATCATTGCTGACGTCAGAGTCGTTGGAGTGGTCATATTCTTCATTGTTGAAGATGGACTTGCTGACGAACGCAGTAGCGAGAGCAAGGCTAGCGACACCAGATTCTGATTCCTCCTCATATTCTTCCTCTTCTTCAGATTCTTCAGATTCTTCCTCAGAATCCATTTCTTTGCCGATGAATGCTCAAGCCTTTCTGGAACCATTCTTCTTGTGCTTTGAGGACTTTGAAGATGAGGACTTTGCAGATGAGGACTTTGAAGATTTCTTCTTTTTCTTTGAGTCATCAGAACTATCATCTTTGTATTTCTTCTTCTTCTTTTAGTCTTTTTCCCAGAGAGGACAATCAGAGATAAAGTGGCCAGGCTTCTTGCAACGATGACATGTTCTCCTTTTGTAATCTTCTGAGGAATCTGATTTCCTCAAGCCACTTTTTGATGACTTTCCAAATCCACCTCATCTTGAGAACTTCTGGAATTTCCTCACAAGCATAGCTAGTTGCTGACTTAGTTCTTCAGGATCACCAAGGCTGCTGTCAGAATCTTCTTCTTCAGATGAGGAAATTGCTTTTGCCTTCAGAGCACGAGATCTTCCATAGCTTGGCCCGTAGAGGTCTCTTCTCTTAGCTTGTTGGAATTCATGAGTATTGAGTCTCTCAAGAATATCAGCAGGATCAAGAGCTTTGTAGTCTCCACGTTCTTGAATCATCAAAACTAGAGTATCAAATGAGGAATCAAGAGATTGTAGCAGTTTCTTCACCACTTCATGGTCAGTGATATCAGTGGCACCTAGTGCCTGAAGTTCATTGGATATATTAGTGAGGCGATCAAATGTTTGCTGAACATTTTCATTGTCAAGTCTCTTGAAGCGGTTGAAGAGATTCCAAAGAACATCAACACGAGAGTCACGTTGAGTGGAAACACCCTCGTTGACTTTGGACAGCCTATCCCAGATAAGCTTAGCAGATTCCAAAGCACTCACTTTGCCATACTGACCTTTGCTCGGATGACCACAGATGATATTCTTCGCTTGAGAATCGAGTTGCTTGAATCTCTTCACATCAGCAGTTGTAACAGTGGGAGCGACAGAGGGCACACCATTTTCCACAACGTACCAGAGATCGTTGTCAATAGCTTCAAGGTGCATACGCATCTTGTTCTTCCAGTAGGGGTAGTCTGTCCCATCGAAAGTAGGACATCCCGCGGAAACCTTGATCATACCTGCAATCAACATAACTAGAACTCCACGTGGTTAAACCAAAATCACACAAAGCGAGGGAGTACCTGCTCTGATACCAATTGAAAGTGCGTTATATCGGCTAGAGGGGGGTGAATAGGGAATTTTTTACAAATTCATCATTTGAGGAATTTGAAATGTGATGAATAACTAGCAGCAGAATAAGTACTCAAGTGCATGAGGAACATAGTGACAGCATAATCTTCATGATGAAATGAAACATGCACAAATAGAGGTTAGCGTGATATAGGATAAGCAGTGATGAACAAGGTAACTTGAAGAATTTGAGGTGAGGAATTTGTGAAAGTCTTCAGTCAAATTCTTCAAATTGTAACAATCAATTTCATCAACAGATATATGAGGAATAGAGGGGTTGAGGAAATAGAACCAGATAGCTTGATGAAGACAATGGTTTGATGACCCAGTTCCAACTGCAGTGACAGTCGTACATCTGGTTTGGAGCGACCTGGTATTTAAACCAGAGGACACACAGTCCCAGGACACACAGTCCTTACCATATTCTCCTTGAGCTAAGGTCACACAGTCCTCGCCCAACACTCATGGTAAGTCTTCAGGGTAGACTTCCAAAACCCTCACAAACTGGTCACCCGGCGATCCACAATTTACTGCTGGATGCTCTAGACCAAGGTCACTTCGTGGTCCCCAATTGACTATAGGAGCACTAGACCATGACGCCTAACCGTCTGGAGGATACACAGTCCTCAAAGGTAACAAGCGTCGGTTCCACACAGGAATTTCTTCAGTGATGCTCAATCACTATGGGTTTTATGGTTTGGTTGTGGGTTTTTCCTCACTGATGATTTTCTCTCAAAGTCCTCAGAGGATGGGTTGCTCTCAAATGACAAGTGTCAGTTCTCTCTCGGAGCAGCCAACCAGCTTTGTGGGGGTCGGCTATTTATAGCCAGGGTGCAACCTGACATGATAAGACATAAATGCCCCCAATGATATGACCGTTATGTGGATAAGAACGATTGGGGACAGCTGGCGCTAAGCACAACAATGGTCGGAATTTCGAACTATGAAAGTCCTCAGCTTATCATGATCCTCACTTGTAGGCAATTCGCACTGGCAAAATCCTAACTCCTCAGTCAGATCAATTTCCTCAGAGACCAGAAGACCTTCGTCTCTATCACTGAAAAACTTGTCTGAACTGTAAGAGATTTCCAAAGGCTTCACTCGAAGAATTGTATGGGTTGAGGATTTTGGAGTTGAGCATCAGTTGGAAATTTTCCTTAGTATTACCTCGGCCCCCTTTAACAGTACGGTGTTTCCTTTGACTCAAAATAAAGGAAATGAAACTACGAAAACAAAAGTCTTCACGCTTCATATTCCTCATTCATATCTTCAAGATCACACCAACTTCTTCATTTTCAAAGTCTTCACCAAAGTCTTCAGAAAAGTCTTCACTTGAAGACATACATTTTTTAGGGGTCGATAATCTTCGCATATATAAAACTCCTCATCGACTTATAGAGCCTGTGTACACTCACAAACTCATTAGTGCCTTGACCTATAAGTCTTCAATACACCAAAATCACTAAGGGGCACTAGATGCACTAACAAGTTTCTTCACATAAGCATCGTATCCCCAAACTTTCAGAAATGACAACTTAGGTTTCTCTCCAAACCATAATTTATACGGTATCGTCTCAACGGATTTAGACGGTGCCCTATTTAAAGTGAATGCGATAGTCTCTAATGCATATCCCCAAAATGATAGCGGTAAGTCGGTAAGAGACATCATAGATCGCACCATATCCAATAGAGTGCGATTACGACGTTCAGACACATCGTTTCGCTGAGGTGTGCCAGGCGGCGTGAGTTGTGAAACAATTACACATTTCCTTAGGAGCGTGCCAAACTCGTGACATAAATATTCTCCGCCACGATCAGATCTTAGGCACTTTATTTTCTTGTCACGTTGATTCTCTACCTCACTCTAAAATTCCTTGAACTTTTCAAAGGTTTCAGACTTGTGTTTCATTAAGTAGACATACCCATATCTGCTTAAGTCATCAGTGAGGGTGAGAACATAACGGTAGCCACCGCAAGCCTCAATGCTCATTGGACCGCATGCATCGGTATGTATTATTTCCAACAAGTCAGTTGCTCGCTCCATTGTTCCGGATAATGGAGTCTTGGTCATCTTGCCCATGAGGCATGATTCACATGTGTCAAATGATTCAAAGTCAAGAGACTCCAAAAGTCCATCAGCATGGAGTTTCTTCATGCGTTTGACACCAATATGACCAAGGCGGCAGTGCCACATGTAAGTGGGACTATCGTTATCAACCTTACATCTTTTGGTACTAACACTATGAACATGTGTAACATCATGTTCGAGATTCATCAAAAATAAACCATTGACCAGCGGGGCATGACCATAAAACATTTATCTCATATAAATAGAACAACCATTATTCTCAAATTTAAATGAGTAGCCATCTCGCATCAAACGAGATCCAGATACAATGTTCATGCTCAAAGCTAGTACTAAATAAGAATTATTAAGGTTTAAAACTAATTCCGAAGGTAGATGTAGAGGTAGCGTACCGACGGCGATCACATCAACCTTGGAACCATTCCCGACGCGCATCGTCACCTCGTCCTTCGCCAGTCTCCGCTTATTCCGTAGCTCCTGCTTGGAATTACAAATGTGAGCAACTGCACCGGTATCAAATACACAGGAGCTACTACGAGCGTCGGTAAGGTACACATCAATAACAAGTATACCACATATACCTTTAACGTTGCCGGCCTTCTTATCCGCTAAGTACTTGGGGCAGTTTCGCTTCCAGTGACCGGTACCCTTGCAATAAAAGAACTCAGTCTCAGACTTGGGTTCATTCTTGTTCTTCTTCCTAGCAACTTGCTTACCGGGCACGGAAACCGCTTTGCCGTCCTTCTTGAAGTTCTTCTTACCTTGCCTTTCTTGAAACTAGTGGTCTTATTCACCATCAACACTTGATGCTCCTTTTTGATCTCAACCTCCGCTGATTTCAGCATCGAGTACAACTTAGGAATGGACTTCTCCATACCTGCATGTTGTAGTTCATCACAAAGCTCTTACAGCTAGGTGGGAGCAACTAGAGGATTCTGTCAATAACCGAGTCATCCGAAAGATTAACTCCCAGCTAAGACAAGCGGTTGTGCAACCCAGACATTTTGAGTACGTGCTCGCTGAAAGAACTATTTTCATCCATCTTACAACTGAAGAACTTGTCGGAGACATCATATCTCTCGACCCGGGCATGATCTTGGAAAACCAATTTCAGCTCTTGGAACATCTCATATGCTCCGTGTTGATCAAAACGCTTTTGGAGCCCCGATTCTAAACTGTAAAGCATTTCGCACTAAACCAGGGAGTAATCATCACAACGCGACTGCCAGGCATTCATAACGTCTTGAGTTGCTAGGAAAACGGGTGCATCACCTAGCGGTGCATCAAGGACATATAATATCTTGGAAGATATGAGGATGATCCTCAAGCTATGGACCCAGTCCGCATAGTTGCTTCCATCGTCTTTTAGCTTGGTTTTCTCTAGGAACGCGTTGAAGTTGAGGGCAACATTAGCGTTGGCCATTGGATCTATAATATGTATTGTAAAGACAATTTTTAGACTAAGTTCATGATAATTAAGTTCACATAATCAAATTATTTAATGAACTCCCACTTAGATAGACATCTCTCTAGTCATCCAAGTGACACATGATCCACGTCAACTAGCCCTTGTCCGATCATCACGTGATACGGACTAGTCATCTATGGTGAACATCTCCATGTTGATCGTATCTTCTATACGACTCATGTTCGACCTTTCGGTCTCCCATGTTCCAAGGCCATGTCTGTACATGCTAGGCTCGTCAAGTCAACCTAAGTTTATTGCGTGTGTAAATCTGGCTTACACCCATTGTATACGAATGTTAGAACCTATCACACCCGATCATCACATGGTGCTTCGGAACAACGAACCTTAGCAACGGTGCAAAGTTAGGGTAAACACATTTCTTGAAATTTTAGTGAGAGATCATCTTATTAAGCTACCGTCGTTCTAACCAAATCAGATGTAAAACATGATAAACATCACATGCAATCATATAGTAACATGATAGGGCCAATATCATCTTGCTCCTTTGATCTCCATCTTCGGGACACCATGATCATCATTGTCACCGGCATGACACCGTGATCTCCATCATCATGATCTCCATCATTGTGTCTTCATGAATTTATCTCGTCAACTATTACTTCTACTACTATGGCTCACGGTTAGCAATAAAGTAAAGTAATTACATGGCGTTTATGATTGACACACAGGTCATACAATAAATTAAGACAACTCCTATGGCTCCTGCCGGTTGTCATACTCATCGACATGCAAGTCATGAATCCTATTACTAGAACATGATCAATCTCATACATCACATATATCACATCACATTCTTTTCGCCATATCACATCACATGGCATATGCTGCAAAAACAAGTTAGACGTCCTCTAATTTATTGTTGCAAGTTTTTACGTGGCTGCTATAGGTTTCTAGCACGAACATTTCTTACCTACGCCAAAACCAACATGATATGCCAATTGCTATTTACCCTTCATAAGGACCCTTTTCATCGAATCTGATCCGACTAAGGTGGGAGACAGACACCCGCTAGCCACCTTATGCAACAAGTGCATGTCAGGCGGTGGAACCAGTCTCACGTAAGCGTACGTGTAAAGTCGGTCCAAGACACTTCATCCCACAATGCCGCCGAATCAAGATAAGACTACTAACGGCAAGCAAATTAACAAAATTGATGCCCACAACAACTTGTGTTCTACTCGTGCATAGATTCTACGCATAGAGCTAGCTCTGATACCACTATTGGGAGACGTAGTAGTAAATCAAAAAATTTCCTATGTGTCACCAAGATCAATCTATGGAGAAACCAACAATGAGAAAAGGGGGAGTGCATCTTCATACAAAGCGGAAGCGTTACTAGAATGCGGTTGGTGGAGTCGTACTCGCAGCGATTTAGATCGCGGTGGATTCCGATCTAAGCGCCGAACAACGGCGCCTCCACATTCGACACACGTGCAGCCCGGTGACGTCTCCTATGCTTTGATCCAACAAGGAGGAAGGAGAGGCTGAGGGAGAGCTCTGGCAGCATGACAGCATGGTGACGGTGGAGCTGTGTGGTACTCCGGCAGGGCTTCGCCAAGCACTATGAAGGACGAGGAGGAGGAGGGTAGGGCTGCGCCGAGAGAGAGAGAGATGCGTGTCTGCGGTCGCCCCAAGGGCTCCACTATATATAGGAGGAGGGGAGGAGGGTGCGCAGCCCCTAGGGTTACCACCCTAGGGCCGGCGGCAGCCCTAGATGGCTCCTGGTGCGGTGGCCACAGAGGGAGAGGGAGGGGCGGCGCCATAGGTGGGCCTAAGGCCCATCTGTGCTAGGGTTTGCCCCCCCTCCTCCTTGTGTTGCGTGTTGGGCCTTGGTGGGAGGCGCACAAGCCCACTCTGGTGCTAGTCCCTTCCACCTTCGGCCCATGCAGCCCTCTGGTGCTGGTGGCCCCACACGGTAGACCCCCGGAACCCTTCCGGTGGTCCCAGTACGTTACCGGTGACGCCCGAAACACTTTCGGTGACCAAAACCTCACTTCCTATATATGAATCTTTACCTCCGGACCATTCCGGAACTCCTCGTGACGTACGGGATCTCATTCAGGACTTCAAAAAACCTTAGGTAACCACGTACACTATTTCCCTATAACCCTAGCGTCATCGAACCTTAAGTGTGTAGACCCTACGGGTTCGGGAGGCATGTAGACATGACCGAGACACCTCTACGGTCAATAACCAACAACGGGATCTGGATACCCATGTTGGCTCCCACATGCTCCATGATGATCTCATCGGATGAACCATGATGTCGGGATTCAATCAATCCCGTATACAATCCCTTTGTCTATCGGTATGACACTTGCCCGAGATTCGATCGTCGGTATCCCAATACCTTGTTCAATCTCGTTACCGGCAAGTCTCTTTACTCGTTCCGTAACACATCATCCCGTCGCTAAATCCTTAGTCACATTGAGCTCATTATGATGATGTCTTACCGAGTGGGCCTAGAGATACCTCTCCGTCACACGAAGTGACAAATCCCAGTCTCGATTCGTGCCAACCCAACAGACCCTTTTGGAGATACCCGTAGTGTACCTTTATAGCCACCCAGTTACGTTGTGAAGTTTGGCACACCCAAAGTATTCCCACGGTATCCGGGAGTTGCACAATCTCATCGTCTAAGGAAACGATACTTGACATTAGAAAAGCTTTAGCAGATGAACTACACGATCTTGTGCTATGCTTAGGATTGGGTCTTGTCCATCACATCATTCTCCTAATGATGTGATCCCGTTATCAACGACATCCAATGTCCATGGTCATGAAACCATGACCATCTATTGATCAACGAGCTAGCCAACTAGAGGCTCACTAGGGACATGTTGTGGTCTATGTATTCACACATGCATTACGGTTTCCGGTTAATACAATTATAGCATGAAAAATAGACAATTATAATGAACAAGGAAATACAATAACAACCATTTTATTATTGCCTCTAGGGCATATTTCCAACAAAGACGAGTACAAGGCGTGTTCTTGCTAGCCCAAAAGACTTGCCTCTCTCTACGGTGGACACCCTCCTCCTTATATTGGCTTTGGTCCTGTTCCCCCAACAATAGCTCGCGGGAAGGGTTGCCACAACGGCCAGTTTGAAGGGGGTCAAGGCTGCAGCCTATCCTGACAAAAGGTGATCTTCGCCTACTAAAGCTCCACGCCATGACGCGTCGGTGGGCTCGGGGATGACTTCCGTCCTGCCGAGCCTTTTGTCTTGGTCCTCTTGCACCAGGAAGGCAACCTTTGGGGTTGCTTTTTTAGATCGCCAACTGGTGCTGCTCGTCTATCACCAAAGAGGGAAACCTCTCTGTCCGCTCCCGCTGGCACGACCCTAGGCGCCGCTTGGCTCGGTGTGCATCACCCATGTGTGAGCACCAGGCCGTGAGGCCTCGCAGGGCCCGCAACCGGCAGTCCCCTCCTCCCGAGAGCGTGTTGCCATCCCTCCAAAGGGGCCTCGTGAAGCCCCTGCCAGTAATGCAGCCATGCGCCTCGCGAAGCGCGGCCCCTCATAAAGGCCCGACTCCTGAAGCGTGTAAGTGGGCCACACGAGACCCAAAGCAGCCCTTTCTTCTTGGGTCGCAGGTAGACGGGCCTGGGTACCTCCAGTCCCAGGGGCCCGACAGGGACATTACTTCATATTTTCTATGCTTTAGTAGACGGGGTTTCGTTGTGATATTCAAGAGTGTTGCGAGGTTAAGTATTTCAAGACCTGCATGATGATCAAGACTTCAAGGACTCAATATACCTGTGGGTGGATTGGATATGCATCTTGCACCCTAATATTTATCATGGTCATGCCCAGGCATCCTGGTATCTACATGTGATCATACTGACGGAATGCCACCCAGGCACAAAGAGATGGATGGATACTTCAAAGCCGGAAAGCTAATGTGTGCAACTGCAAGTCATTATGGGCTCTGGCTTGGTTGACCTTAGTTATGACTCTGGTAGGTCAGATTTCTATGAGATGTAGAAGAATGGTAGGATTGGATGGGCACTGACTTTCTGCCGGATGATCACTTTGGAAGACCATGTTTCGATCATCCCATTCTCAAACACCAGGCTGTGCAAGAAATTAACAGGGGGGGTCGAATCTTGCGGGTAAAGTGTACAAGACTCTGCAGAGTAACAATCTAATAGATTAATCTTGTCCCTGGTTACAGACATGGTGAGCACCGAAGATGATACTATCAGCCAGTCTCAACACAATTAATTATAATGAGTAGGTTTATTAATAATTTTGGGACATGAGAATTGGTTGGTGGAACCATCTCATTTCTCAACTAACTTTGTAGTAATATTTGCATTTGTCTCCTTTGTTGTAGGAAAACACAGCTTTTCACTAATACCTTAACCTATAGCCCCACTGGCCATATATGCATACAGTGTAGATGATGATTTTTATCAGATCGCTCTTGTGACTTGTCGACATATTCAAAATGCTGACATACACGGCTGCAACATCTCATGCTGCAGAGTATTATTCCGACTAGGAGTGAGGACACGTTATACGCTCGGTGATAGGTCCTTGGAGTCGGATGGACTCACTATCGTCTACGTCTTTCGCGGCAGTTTTATCTCATGAGCTGGACTTCAGCTAAAATTATTTTTTAATAAGGACTATATGAGATTTCGATGTAATAAAGTAGGTGTGATTGAACTTTGATATAGACATTGATGTACTGTGTGTGTCGGCATGATCTTGGGATGGTACAGATACACAGAGACTTGACAGTGTTGGGCAACTGGGCTATCAAATTCTTCTTACTTGTTATTGGATACATCACCATTCATGTACACTTGTCTTCTTCTTCAAATTATTTGTCCTAATTTTTAACATGTATGTTCGCTTGTCATCCAGAAAATAATTCCGACAAGCTTGACCTTATCTCTACACACATTGAAGATCTTGGCACTAGAGTCCACCGGCACCTACGAGGATCAAGTTCTTAGATACCTAAAATACTTTTCGTGTGTGGAGTAGCTATATATTGAGGTTATGCTCCTATCTTGTTAAATGTTAACCACAATGGATTTCAATTTTTGGTAACTTTTCCCTAGTTTACAATAAAAACTGTACTACGATTTCTAAAGGAAGTTTTGGAGGATTTCAATACATATATGTTTTTTCTATAGTGGTTGCTTGATTCACATCATTACATTCCATATGTATTTCTCCTTTGGGTTCATTTTTACTAGTTCTCATTGCAAAGTTTCCATCCACTCCAACCTTTGTTGAAGAATCCTACATTTTCCTAGAGTGCAATCAAACGCCATGTTAATCATGTCGGATCAAAGATTGCATGCCACTCTATATGTTTATTTTAGAAATCCTGCAAATCAAAGAGTCTCATAGTGTTAAAAACTCCATCAAGGCACTAAAAGATTATCTTCTCTTTTCCATCCGATTAGGCCAAGCAACGGCTACTGTGACGCAATATTATGGCATTCCCGTTGAATACCTTGATCTCCATCTCTTTGAAATTACTTTGAACTCCTACAAAGGGACCTTACCAGAGATTGAATTCGCCAAGTTCTTTGTTGTGAAAGCAAGTATACTAAAAGTGATGAGGTTGGGCATACATTTAGAGCACCGAAATGAGTGGTTCGTTGTTTAGCATCGGCGTCTTCAGCAGAATGGAAAAGGCTCCGCGAAAGTTGAGCTACATTGTGGCAGTTCATGTCACACAGTAATAGGAAGTCGGTATGTCAAGCCCCTAGATTTTTTGTTAGTGGCTGGTCCCTTTGCAGAAATAATGAACTGGCGAGACAAGTTGTACATATCAATTTGGACCTTTCGCATGTTCATTTTGATTTCCAATATCAGTTCGAACCTTGTAATCATCGAATCTCAGCCTTGTCATATTTCTGCCATTTGTGATACAATCAGTGAACCAGCATTGTACGAGACTCATATTTTGTCAGTACCATTTTCACTTTAATATGCAATGGACGATTGATATCTGGACCTTAACATATACTCGACTTGATTTAATTACCATTCTGTCTTGTGTTTCCCCTGCCAATCTCATCACAAAAGATATGTATTACGAAACCGATAGCGATCATTCATATTATCATACACAACTGTCATTCATTACCCGTGTGTGAAACATTCACCTCATCACACACGTTGCTTAGTGTTGAACGTGTGCATTGCTTTCAGTCATTTCATGCACTTCTGTTTTACCAATCATTTGCCATTTAACGCCCACAATAATGGGAGCTTCTTCTAGCTGACACATGGCCAAACAAGATGGGCGAGGAAGCTTTGTGATGTAGCGTGGGAACAGGCTCACAGATGGTACGTTGGTGCCTCTTTGAGCGGGCATGTGGCCAAACGAAACCAGTGTGCGCGCCCTGGTCAAGCTTGCACTGCGATCCTTTACCTGGAACGTGGTGACAAGACATGGCGATTATAGTCCGTTGATACGTCTCCAACGTATCTATAATTTTTATTATTCCATGCTATTATATTATCAATCTTGGATTCTTCATATGAAATTATATGATATTTTATATCACTTTTGGGAACTAGCGGCTTTAACCCAGTGCCTAGTGTCAGTTGGTGTTTTCTGCCTGTTTTTGGTTTTCCAGGAAATCAGTACCAAATGAAATCTAAATGCTACGAAACTTTTTGATGATTTTTTCTGGACAAAACAGACCATGGAAGCTTCGGGAGAGAGCGAGAAGTGCAAAGAGGACACGGGAATGCAACAGGGCATGCCTACGGGGGTAGGCGCGCCCCGATGCCTTGTGGGCCCCTCGGGGCCCGTCTGACCTAATTCCACCTCCATAATTTGTCTAAAATCAGGAAACCAATACAGAGCCACCTAAAACACATTTTCTACCGCCGCGAATCTCTGTTCCGTCGTGATCCCATTTAGAGACCTTTTTCGGTACTCCGTCGGAGGGGAATCGATCATGTAGTCTATCTAAATCAACCTTGTTGTCTTCATGGTGATGCGTGAGTAGTACACCACAAACATACGGGTCCATAGCTAGTACCCAGATAGCTTTCTCACTCTATGATCCTCAGTACCATGTTCATCACAATTCTCACGATGATCTATCCGATGTAATCTTCTTTTGCGATGTGTTTGTTGGGATCCTATGAATTGTGGGTTTATGATCAGATTATTCATGAAAAGTAACTGAGTCTTCTCTGAATTCCAATATGCATGATTTTTATAGCTTCGCAGGGCCAAGCCGGCAAAATCAGGGGCACTATGTCAACCTCTAAAACTGGGCCTATCATTATAAGAACATCCGGTGTAGAGACGTATTGGAACATATGACCAAAAAATCATCGATGATCAAATACATTTTCTTAGTGGATTTCCTCAAATTCCTTACAATTATATTTCATTTTTTAGAAAATTCACCTTAAATAGTTATTTTTGTGGTGTTTCCATTAAAAAATTCCTAAAAACCTACCTATATTAAGGCAATTAGGGAAAACATTTCAGAATACTGTCCATGCAAAGGTGTCTTTTTTATATGGTATGCTAAGTTGTTCTTTATGATGCCTCAAATCATCATTCTGCGAGACAAGATTGGAAAGAATTCTAAATATGGAGGTATAAAGGTTACCATGCAACGAGCGAACAAGGCGTCTATATACTTTTAGTAGCATTTATTCCATTATGTTCCACATAAAAATGCAGCTGAGGTGGTCGATGTTTATTTTGGCTCACGCGAGGTCGCCGGTTCGATCTCAGAAGCTACGCTGCAATATCTCTTTTTAAGGTTGAGCGTTCCTTTTCTTTTAAGTCGTACGGGCTGAAATTTTGGGTCCGTGAAAAGTCATGAGCCCTGTGCGGCTGGCACAGGTTGCACATGCCTTAGCCCGGGCCTGTAGCTTCGTAATTCTCTCTGATAAGTCCACTTGGTTTGGCCAACTAGATTGGTCTATCTTCAGTGGGAGGGGTGCGTTCTGATGGGTTCAATCTTGTGGTGCTCTATATCCTAGTGGTAGGTGGGGACAAGACACGTATTTGTGTTATTGCCATTGAGGATAATACGACAGGGTCTAAACATATTGCTTGTCTTACTTTGTCTACATCATGTCACCTTGCTCCAAGCATTACTATGTTTGTCATAAACTTAATACCTAGAGAGCCAACCATAGAAGCACTCTCGAAGTGGAGTAATAGTTGTAGATGCAGAATCGTTTCGATCTACCTATTTATGAATGCGATGCCTATATATATGATTATTGTTGTGAATAACATGTCATAACTATGCACAATTCTGTCAATTGCCCAATAGTAATTTGTCTACCCACCGCATGCTACTTTCACGAGAGAAGCCACTAGCAAAAACTATGGCCCCGGGGTCTACTTAATCATAATCACTAAAACCCTAAAAAGATATCGCTGCCTTTTTATATTTACTTTTACTTTTATTATTTGCAATATCTATCTCTATCAAGATTTAATCCTTGCAAGTAACAAGTTCAAGGGGCTTGACAACCCTCTTGCCCGTGTTGGGTGCAAGTGTTTGCTCTTGTGTGTGTAGGTGTTGTTGAAAGGAGTTTGCCTCGTTTTCCTATTGGATCGATAGCCTTGCTTCTCACATAGATAAATATTTATCTCTATTGTGTTGCATCTCCTCTCCTCTTTAGGGAAAATCCCAACCCATCTCACAAGTAGCATCCATCCAGCCCCCATTTAATCCACTGCTAATTTAACCTCTTCTCTCTCTTCAACCTTTACCCACATTGCAAGAAGCGCACCCTTGACGCCAATTACAGAGAGGATATCCTGCTCGGATTCAATTGCAGCTCTCCCAATGTCTGCCAACGGTGAGCGATAGTTCACCATTCATGCCTCGGTGGACACCCACATAAGGTTCAAGGACCTCTCGGTGGTGTACACCAACGACCTGGTCTGGGTGGAGAACTATATCCATACCATGGAGCGGTTGCTTGATGAGGACACGTACATAATGGATGGCTTTGACCTCAAGTACACCGATGGTCTTGCCGAGTATGATCTGAAGGTTGTCGTCGCCCAACTGCGTGTGCACTCCTCGTCTACCACTACTACCTGGCCACAGGGCCTTGCGAGCATTTCATCAGGTTTAGCCTGTAGGAATCTTGCGACATCACCAACCCCGATTGTATATTCGGTACGATGGACACCACCAACGATGAAAAGGTGCTCAAGACCACGGGCTTGGCCTGTCAGAATCTTGTCGACATCCAAGGCCAGTACAATGTATTGGGTGGCAAGAAGAAGCAGAAGGACTCCTTGGTTGACCTTGCCATGGCCATCGTCAACCCCTACTACAGAGACATGAAGGATATCTGCAAGAAAAAGAAGAAGAAGGTTGATTGGCACTATGGTGGCTCCGAAGAATGGATGAAGATCACGTCAAGTACGTGGCTAAGGATGCGTACGTAAGCTACGAGCTGTGCAGCGGATCGTTGACATGAGGAAATGCCTCCATACTGTACCAATCAACACCCCTCGTCAAAATAAATATAGATGATTTGATGATCGTTCACTGCTAGTCTAGTATGCATGTACTTGTTAATTGAGGTGTGCAAATGTTATCAGTAGTCAATAATGTAATTGGACGTTTATTTTGGTTATGGAATCATGTTGTTATAAGTATATATATTGTTGTTCTGTAGAGAGAGTGTACATGTCGTGTAGACATAGCAAATCACATTTCTTACGATTAAGCAAAGGAATACGTCGGTGATGATTTCAACAATCACAGACAATTGGGTGCGAGTAAGCGTTTGCCCACAACACACACAACTTATTATCAGGAATCATCTATATTTTTATCGGTCTTCCCACACAATTCCTATTACCGACATGTTTGTCGGGTATCACACACATCTTGTTACACCAAATCATTTGTGTTACTTTTGATCATCGCAAATAGTTCGTTCGAGAGAACTGTTTGCTGCGTATCACACACATCTTCTGACGCCAAATCATTTTTGTTATTTCGGCTCATCGCAAACAGTTCATTTGAGTGACTTCTATGTCGTAGATCGCACACATCTATATTTGGTTAACCGTTTCTACTATTTTGCCTCATCACAAGTAGTTCGTAAGTATCAATTGCATGCCATGTATCACACATGCAAAACTTATCTGAATCGTGCTTGATGGATCAACCACCGCACACAATTTGTTTTTTTGGCGACGAACCTAGAACTATGACATTTGTGATTCATGCATCTTACACAATTTGGTCGAAGGGTCTCCGGTGCATGTGTCGTCTTAGGACCTTCCTACAGTAGTGCTTCAAACAATGGTCTATAGCAAGCTTTTGTCAAAGTGTCAAATCCAGCTTTTGACCGGATCAACAAGCAATTGGTGGTCCAAACACTTATAATGGAAAGAGGTATGGGTATGAGGTATTAATGCTTACAACCTTGTATTTGCACCGGCATCAAATAAGATATTAATTTGTGCTCGAGAAGTCACCAATCGAGATGTGTTTGTGTCATATCAGAGTGGGGATGTGTGCAAATAACATCTTAACCGACATGAGTCTTGGATCAATAATCAATTGTCCTATCGCAGGTGAGGGAGTCCTGGACTAAGGGGTCCTCGGGCCGCTGGCCTGTTTCTCGATAGGCCGGCTTGGTGCGTCACTCTCTGATTATCGCACGAAGGACCGGATATGCCGTGACCCCGTGTTCTAGAAGGAAGTCTCGAAGGCACGTCGTGCACTCCAAGTCAAGATAAGGAAATCGACATCTCTATCGCCGGCACGAGAACTATCACGTGTAAACCCTAGGTACCCCCCGATGTCTATATAAACCGAGAGGGTTTTAGATTGTACAATAGGGAAACTCATCTAGGGTTTTAGATATACGATATCGAGGTAGATCAACTCTGTAACCTTCATGCACATCAATATAATCGAGCAGGACGTACGGTTTTACCTTCATAGGAGGGCCCGAACCTGGGTAAACATTGTTTCCTTCGTCTCATGTTACCATTGATCCTAGACTCATAGCTCGGGATCCCCTACTCGAGATCTGCCGGTTTTGACACCGACATTGGTGCTTTCATTGAGAGTTACGATGTGATCGCTAAAGGAATCGATGGTTCACCTGGTCATTAGCGAAGAAGTCCGTAACATGGACTCCTTTGTCCCTCGACAGATCTTCGCTTTCGGTAGCGTCGTGCTGCATGCCAACCCGACCGGACGCCTTTGCCAGGTCGGGACTTTCGCCCCTGATCAGGAGGTTAGATTCGGGAACCTAGAGTTCTCCGTAGACTCTCGGGCCGATCTTTTGCTCACCGGGCTTGCGATCCCATATTACACGCCCGAAGACTTCGAGGCCTTGACTTCGGTTGTCGCTCTTGACCCCTCCCACGGGACCAGCCCCGACAGCAGTTGGGGGTCAGCTCCTGCCGAACACACTCCTTGTGCAAACGCATCGGAGGTTAACTCTGAAAACTCTGAGTAGATTGACCCGATCGAGCTCTCAACACTCAACGAGACTCTAGATCGGATCTTGTCGATGGAAATCATTGACGACCTAACCCCGATCCACGCTCAGATAGGTCTTGAGGCAGGTTTAGAGGAATTTTTTATCCCACCCACCACCCACTTAGTATCCACTGTCAAATACTTAACCGATATGTTGGAATACGCCTCTAAAGAGGCAGAATACATGGATGAAGAGGATTGCGCTCCTGCCCCTATTAATACCGGGCGATGGACCGCCACGTCCACCTATGACGTCTAAATGGTGGATACTCCAGCCGATAAGGGCGAGAACACACCTAAAAACGATGGCGATAAATCCCGTGAGGAGCCGTTAAGGCGCCGGAAACAGCGCAAGCGATCGAAGGCCAAAAAAGGAAGGGTAGCCATCACTAGCACCAGGAAAAATGACACCCCGGAAGACCTCGGCGATCTAGAAATCACCAAACATCCGCTAGAGGACAAAGAGAGGCCGGAAGATCAGCGTAACCCCGAGTATGACAACTACCTCCCCCTGTCGAGGAGGAGAACAGCCTGGAAGCAAAAGACTTCACTGTCCCTGAAAACCTTGAGTGTCACATCCCTATCTAGGAGTCATAGTATAGCATGTGTTTGCATCATGTTTCATCTTATTGCATCAACATGAAATGGGGAACAAAAGAAACTCCAAGCTCACTATGAATCCAAACAATTCAAACTTGGTGAAAATTCAACAAATCCAAAATGCCCACTAAAAATGTTCACTGTGTCTGGTAAATTTGGACATGATTAGAACAGGGATCATTTTAATTATTTTAACACCTAAATCCATTTAGAAATAAATGATAAAGCCCCTGATAATGATAAATAAAGCATTATCATTATTTCTGATTTCAAATTATTTTGAAACTTTTCAGATAAGTCTGAAATATTCAAAACTTCAATATATAAAATGTCATGGATATTTTACAAAGTCATTTGTACCTGTAAATAAATAAACAAATGTCAGATCATTTAACAGAAAAGAAAAAAAGAAAGAAGAAGAAGAAGAGGAGGCCCAGGTGGAGCTGGCCCAGCCAGCCCAGCCAGCCCCACCGTCTTCAACCTCCTACTAGTAGGTAGGAGGGCGTGTGGCAGCGGCGCGCCGGCCAGCTCCTGCTTGCCTGGCTGCCATGGAACCCCCTGGGAGCGCCAGCGCCCCCCCTCGTTGTCGTGGCCCTTTTCCCTCCCTCTCTCTCGCCCGCCGCTCTCCCTCTCGCTCCCCCTCTTTATTCTTCTCTCCCGTCGGCAACCGAAGCCGTCGCCGCTGCCGATTCGTCGCCCCGGCACCTCCCCGAGCCCGCGAGCTTCATCATCAGCTGCACCGTGAGCCCCTCCGTCAATTCCCCTCCTTATCCTTGCCGTCTAGCTGTCGTAGCTGCCGTTCCCGTCGCGCCCGAAGCTACCTGCCGCCGACGTTAATGGCCATCGCGGCTAGAGCACCCGCCGTGCTCAGTTGAGCACCCCCGCGTGCTTGCGCGGGCCCGTAGGTGCCGCCCCAACCTCTAGCGCACCTCCCGTAGGCCCTAGCATCGAGGCCTTCCTTGGCCGAGCTCCGGCCGCCGCCTCCGGCGTCCCCCGTGCCCTTTGCTAGCTCCCCTGGGTGCGGGCGAGCAGGGGCTTCACCCCAGTGCATCTGGCTGTCGCTCCCGTGGCCGGCAGCGCGGACGCCGCCGCGACCAGAGGTCGCCGGCGACGAGCCCGATGCCTGAGCCCTGCAGGTGGGCCCCCTTGTCAGGTTAATTAACCCCCCTATGCCATTGACAGGTGGGCCCAACCCTACTAATTAGTAGTTAGTTTAATCAAAAAACTGTTAGACGCATGTGTTATTGACAGGTGGGGCCCAGCCGCCAGGTTTGACCTGGGCTGGCGCCTTTGACCTGCTGACGTCATCATGACGTCAGGCTGGCATAATAAAATCAATTTTGGTTTTAAAATAAATTCCAGAAATTATTCAAAAGTTCAAAAAATCATATAAATTAATCTGTAAGTCATATGAAAATAATATATATATGAAATTTTATCAGAAAAATCCAATGAATCCAATGGTGCTATTTTCATGCATGTTAGAACAATATAAGTAGGTGGACATGGACATTTACTAATAGGTTAATATATGGAATTTGAAATGAAGAACAATTTTGAACCTATATTCAAACCCATTTCAAATTAACTGGAACACTAGTTGCATTGTCTCATCCATAAATTCTATCATGTCGTGATCATGCATCATATTGTTGCACTTGCGTGTGTTGATCGTTTCTTATCTGCATTGCGGTAGGCCCTGCTTCTGAGGATACCCCCGAGTATCCCGACGAAGGAGAGAACCTTTGCGCTACCCAGCAAGGCAAGCAACCCCTTTGATCATTCCGATAAGATCCCACTCTCTCGCTCCTGCTCTTGTTTATTGCATTAGGACAGTCGATCACATGTCAGTCATACACGGTAGATGATCCTATTCTGCTGCATAACCTGACATTGTCACAGTAAATAGTCAAACCTTGCAACCTAGCATACCTGGTAGATGCTTGTGCCATGATGTGCTTAGCTTACTTTGCCTGCTATGCTTGTTATGCTTAGAGTTGTGTCAGGTCGGATTCATCTGGGTGATGAACTGAGTGAAACAATGTTGCCTAATGTGATGATGTTATGATGAACTCGATTTGGTAAAGGTAGCGATGAGAGGCTATATAGGAGTACAAAGCGGGTTGTCTCATTGGGACCGTTCTTAGGAACTGAGTTCCGTGTTTGTGATCCAAGACTAGTTACTACCACACGTTGGGATACTTAATTGACCCTCTCGAGTTATCATTCGCTTAGTCCTTAGTCTAGGAGTTGCAAGTAGTTTCTGGTGTTTATAGCATGTTGGAGGCCATGCATAGCGCTGACCCTAGGGGTGGGTTACGACGCGGTAGACAGTGGCACGGTGTACCAAGGGTCACCCGAATGGTGGGCTTGGGAACCCTGCGCACATCGTTTGGCGCCGTAGCGGAAACTTCGGCCAGACTTCCATACGGGTTCAGTCTCAAATAGGCGATAGCCTGGACTAGAGGTCTTATGTGATTGACGGTCGTGGCTGACTCCCTCGCTGGGCATCCGCTTGAAGGTTGCCGAGGTGCGTGGTTTTATGAGCACACCGCAATAAGTGGCGAGAGCGTGTGTGAAGAAGTACACCCCTGCAGGGTATGAAACTATTCGAATAGCCGCGTCCTCGGATATATGGACTACTTGGAGAACTTGTGTTGTTCATATATAATTAAATGAATACTCATAAAAATATCAAGACAGAGTGTGAGTACCATGGATGGCACTCTCCTAGGAGGGAAAGTGAATCCATGGTGGTGTATTGCTATGGAGTTAGTGGACTCGTGTGCGATATCTAAAATGTAATCAAAGAGTTAAAATTGAGTAGCGTAGGTTAGCCATGAGTCAAAGCTGGCATTGCCGCATAACTCCACCACTCCCTTTGTTGATACATGAGCATGAATAGACTAGGTCTATTTTAAAGACTCGCTGAGTACGTTTGTGTTGGAAATATGCCCTAGAGGCAATAAATAAAGTGTTTATTATTATATTTCCTTGTTCATGATAATCGTTTATTATCCATGCTATAATTGTATTGAATGGAAACACATTGCATGTGTGGGTAAATAGACAACACAATGTCCCTAGTATGCCTCTAGTGAACTAGCTCGTTGATCAAAGGATGGTTAAGGTTTCCTAGCCATGGACATGAGATGTCATTTGATAACGGGATCACATCATTGGGAGAATGATGTGATGGACAAGACCCAAACTACAAACGTAGCATATGATCGTGTCAGTTTATTGCTACTGTTTTCTGCATGTCAATGTATATGTTCCTATGACCATGAGATCATGCAACTCACGGGTATTGGAGGAGTGCCTTGTGTGTATCAAACGTCACAACGTAACTGGGTGACTATAAAGGTGCTCTAAAGGTATCTTCGATGGTGTCTGTTGAGTTGGCATGGATCGAGACTGGGATTTGTTACTCCGTGTAACGGAGAGGTATCTCGGGGCCCACTCGGTAATGCAACATCACAATAAGCCTTGCAAGCAATGTGACTAATTGTTAGTTGCGGGATCTTGTATTACAGAACGAGTGAAGAGACTTGCCGGTAACGAGGTTGAACTAGGGATGGAGATACCGACGATCGAATCTCGGGCAAGTAACATACCGAAGAACAAAGGGAACGTTATACGGGATTAACTGAATCCTTGACATAGAGGTTCGACCGATAAAGATCTTCGTAGAATATGTAGGAACCAATGTGGACGTCCAGGTACCGCCATTGGTTATTGACCATAGAGGTGTCTCGGTCATGTCTACATAGTTCTCGAACCCGCAGGGTCTGCACACTTAAGGTTCGGTGACGTTTCGGTAGTGTAGAGTTATGTATGGTGGTGACCGAAGTTTGTTTGGAGTCCCGGATGAGATCCTGGGCATCACGAGGAGCTCCGGAATGGTCCAGAGGTAAATATTCATGTATAGGAAGTCCCAGTTTGGTTTCCGGAAAAGTTTCGGGCTCATCGGTAGTGTACCGGGAGTGTCGGTAGTGTACCGGGAGACCTCCGGGAGGGGTACTTCGACCCCAAGAGGTCCATGGGCTGTGGGAGAGTATTAACCAGCCCTTAGTGGGCTGGGAAAACAGCCACAAAGGCCCATGGTGCAGGAGAGAAAGTCCTAAAGAAAAAAGTGGAAAATCAGCCAATAGAAGGCAATCCTACTCCAACTAGGATTGGAGGTGAAGTAGGATTGCTTCCCACCTCCTATTTCGGCCGACCCAAAGGCCTTGGATGCCTCTCCTCTCCTCTCCTCCTATATATACTAGTGGATTGGGTGGTTTTTGGATAGAATTTCCGGCCACGTGCTACCCGTTCCACCGGTGCATAGTTTCTCCTCTAGATCGTAGTTCCGCAGTGCTTAGGCGAAGCCCTGTCGGAATTGCTCCACCACCATCACCGGAGCACCGTCACGCTGCAGGTGAACTCTCTCTCCTCTCCACCTTCTCTTGCTGGATCCAGACGGTGGAGATCGTCATCAAGCTGCACGTGTGCTGAACGCGGAGGTGCCGTCCGTTCGGTACTAGATCGGAAGGATCGTGATCAAGGCCACGGGACGTTCATGATCGGATCGTGGGACGGATCGTGACGAGATCACGGGACGGTTCGTGATTAGATCGCAGGACGCTCGGCGATTTGGATCGTGAAGAAGTTTGACTACACCAACCGCGTTTCTTAATGCTTCCCGCTTAGCGATCTACAAGGGTATGTAGATCCACTCTCCCTCTCGTAGATGCTCATCACCATGGATAGGTTTGCGTGTGCGTAGGAAAAAATTTGTTTCCCATGCGACGTTCCCCAACAGTGGCATCATGAGCTAGGTTGATGGTTCGGTGAGATCTCGAGTAGAATACAAAAGGTTTGTGGGCGTTGATGCTTAGATTGCTTCCTCCCTTGGTCGGATTTTGTTTCAGCGGGATTGTGAGATGAAGCGGCCCGGACCAACATTACTCGTACGCTTACGAGAGACCGGTTCCCTCGATGCAACTTGTTGCTTAGATGTCTTGCGGGTGACAGTTTCTCTTACTTTAGTTGGATCGGATCCGACAAAGGCGGTCCTTGAGAAGGTTGAAAAGAAAACTACATATCACCGTTGTGGCTTTGCGTAGGTGAGAATCGTTCTTGCTAGATACCCGTAGCATCCACGTAAAACTTGCAACAACAACTAGAGGACGTCTAACTTGTTTTTGCAGGGTATGTTGTGATATGATATGGCCAATTACATGATGAGATATATGTGATGTATGAGATGATCATGTGATGTATAGAATTTCACGACTTGCATGTCGATGAGTACGGCAACCGGCAGGAGCCATAGGGTTGTCTTTAATTATTGTATGACCTGCGTGTCAATCATTAAGCGCTATGTAATGCTTTACTTTATCGCTACGGTAGCAATAGTAGTAGAAGCTTGCAGGGCGTGACAACCCCGATGGCGACACGTTGATGGAGATCAAGATCAGGGAGATCATGGTGTCGTGCCAGTGACGATGGAGATCATGCCGATGTTTTGAAGATGGAGATCTTAAACACAAGTTCATGGCCATATCATGTCACTTATGAATTGCATGAGATGTTAATCATTTTATGCACCTTGTTTTGCTTAGTACGACGGTAGCATTATAAGGTGATCCCTCACTTAAATTTCAAGATAAATTGTGTTCTCCCCGAGTGTGCACCGTTGCGAAAGTTCGTCGTGTCGAGACACCACGTGATGATCGGGTGTGATAGATTATACGTTCACATATAACGGGTGCAAGCCAGATTTGCACGCGCAGAACACTCGGGTTAAACTTGACGAGCCTAGCATGTACAGACATGGCCTCGGAACACAAGAGACCGAAAGGTCGAACATGAGTCACATAGTAGATATGATCAACATAATGATGTTCACCATTGAAGCCACCTTAACTCACGTGATGATCGGACTTGAGTTGGTGAATTTGGATCATGTGACACTCAGATGACCTGAGGGATGTCAATTTGAGTGGGAGCTTTTGTAATTTGATTAACTAAACTCATTATCTTGAACAATAGTCTAAGTAACCTTTGCATATTTATGTTGTAGATCAATGGCTCGCGTAGTAGCACCCCTGAATTTTAATGCGTTCCTAGAGAAAGCTAAATTGAAAGATGATGGAAGTAACTTTGTTGACTGGGCCCGTAATCTGAGGATTATCCTTACGGCTTCCCAGAAGTCATATGTCCTTGATGCACCACTTGGTGACCAGCCAGAAGACATGACCTCCGAAGACGTTAAGAACGCTTGGGAGGCTCGTGCTGGAGACTACTCAATAGTTCAGTGTGCAATATTGTATGGCTTAGAACCGGGACTTCAAAGACGTTTTGAACGTCATGGAGCATATGAGATGTTCCAGGAGTTGAAGTTTATCTTTCAGAAGAATGCCCGGATCAAGAGGTATGAGACCTCCGATAAATTCTATGCTTGCAAGATGGAGGAGAATGGGTCTATTAGTGAGCACATACTCAGAATGTTTGGGTACTCAAACCGTCTAGCGGAGTTGGGAATTACCCTTCCGCCGGAGGCGATCACTGATAGAGTTCTTCAATCGCTGCCACCTAGTTACAAGAGCTTTGTGATGAACTATAACATGCACGGGATGAACAAGTCAGTCGCCGAGCTGTTTGCGATGCTGAAAGTCGCTGAGTCTGAAATCCAGAAAGAACATCAAGTGTTGATGGTCAATAAAACCACTAGTTTCAAGAAAAACGGCAAAGGCAAAGGCAAGAAGGGTAAAACCAAGAAGGATGGCAAAGCAGTTGCTACTCCTACAAAGAAGCCTAAGCATGGACCTAAGCCAGAAACTGAGTGCTTTCATTGCAAAGGAACTAGTCACTGGAAGCGGAACTACCCCAAGTACCTGGCTGGCAAGAAGGCGGCCAACGACAAACAAGGTATATATGATATACATGTTATTGATGTGTACCTTACTAGTTCTCGTAGTAGTGCCTGGGTATTTGATACCGGTTCGGTTGCTCACATTTGCAACTCAAAGCAGGAACTACGGAATAAACGAAGACTGACAAAGGACGAAGTGACGATGCGCGTGGGAAATGGTTCCAAGGTTGATGTGATCGCCGTCAGCACGCTCTCTCTTCGATTACCATCGGGATTAGTGATGAACCTGAATAATTGTTATTTAGTACCTTTGTTAAGCATGAACATTCTATATGGATCTTGTTTATTGCGAGACGGTTACTCATTTAAATCAGAGAATAAAGGTTGTTCTATTTATATGAGTAATATCTTTTATGGTCATGCACCCAATGTTAGGGGTTTATTCATATTGAATCTTGATAGTGATGAGACACATGTTCATAACATTGATGCCAAAAGATGTAGAGTTGATAATGATAGTACCACTTTCTTGTGGCACTGCCGTTTAGGTCATATTGGTGTAAAACGCATGAGGAAGCTCCATGCTGATGGACTTTTGGAGTCACTTGATTTTGAATCACTTGACACATGTGAACCATGCCTCATGGGCAAGATGACTAAAACGCCGTTCTCTGGAACAATGGAACGGGCAAGTGACTTGTTGGAAATCATACATATAGATGTGTGCGGTCCAATGAATGTCGAAGCGCGCGGTGGTTATCGTTACTTTCTCACCTTCACTGATGACTTGAGTAGATATGGATATATTTACTTGATGAAACACAAGTCTGAAACGTTTGAAAAGTTCAAGCAATTTCAGAGTGAAGTTGAGAATCATCGTAACAAGAAGATTAAATTTCTGCGATCTGATCGAGGAGGTGAATATCTGAGTTATGAGTTTGGCAGTCACTTAAGACAATGTGGAATTGTTTCACAGTTGACACCGCCCGGAACACCACAGCGTAATGGTGTGTCTGAACGTCGTAATCGGACCTTATTAGATATGGTGCGTTCTATGATGTCTCTTGCCGATTTGCCACTACCGTTTTGGGGTTATGCATTAGAGACAGCTGCATTCACTTTAAATAGGGCACCATCGAAATCCGTTGAGACGACGCCATATGAACTGTGGTTTGGCAAAAAGCCGAAGCTGTCGTTTCTTAAAGTTTGGGGATGTGATGCTTATGTCAAAAAGCTTCAGCCTGAAAAGCTGGAACCCAAAGCGGAGAAATGCGTCTTCATAGGATACCCGAAAGAGACAGTCGGGTATACCTTCTATCTCAGATGCGAGGGCAGAGTGTTTGTCGCTAAGAACGGAACATTTCTTGAGAAAGAGTTTCTCTCGAAAGAATTGAGTGGGAGGAAAATAGAGCTTGATGAGGTTGTTGAACCTTTGCTTCTACCAGAAAGTAGCGCAGCGCAGAAAGATGTTTCTGTGGAGCCTACGACGGTTGAAGAAGAAGTTAATGATGATGATCATGAAGCTTCGGATCAAGTTACTAATGAACCTCGTAGGTCGACAAGAACGCGTGCTACTCCTGAGTGGTATGGCAATCCGGTCTTAGAGGTCATGTTGTTGGACAACAATGAACCTACGAGCTATGAAGGAGCGGTGATGGGCCCGGATTCCGAGAAATGGTTAGAGGCCATGAAATCCGAGATGGGATCCATGTATGAAAACAAAGTATGGACTTTGGAAGTACTACCTGAAGGGCGAAAGGCCATTCAGAACAAATGGATTTTTAAGAAGAAGACGGACGCAGACGGTAATTTCACCGTCTATAAAGCTCTACTTGTGGCAAAGGGTTTTTCACAAGTTCAAGGAGTTGACTATGATGAGACTTTCTCACCCGTAGCGATGCTTAAGTCTGTCAGAATCATGTTGGCAATAGCTGCTTATTTCGACTATGAAATTTGGCAGATGGATGTCAAAACGGCGTTCCTCAACGGTTTCCTTGAGGAAGACTTGTATATGATGCAACCCGAAGGTTTTGTCGATCCAGAGAATGCTGACAAAGTTTGCAAACTCCAGCGATCCATTTATGGACTGGTGCAAGCATCTCGGAGTCGGAATAAGCGTTTTGATGAGGTGATCAAAGCGTTTGGGTTTATACAAGTTTATGGAGAAGCTTGTATTTACAAGAAAGTGAGTGGGAGCTCTGTAGCGTTTCTAGTGTTATATGTGGATGACATATTGCTGATTGGAAACGATATAGAAATGCTGGAAAGCGTGAAGGAATATTTGAATAAGAGTTTTTCAATGAAGGACCTAGGAGAAGCTGCTTTCATATTAGGCATTAAGATCTATAGAGATAGGTCGAGACGCTTAATAGCACTTTCACAGAGCACATACCTTGATAAAGTTTTGAAGAAGTTCAAAATGGAGCAGTCCAAGAAGGGGTTCTTGCCTGTGTTACAAGGTGTGAAGTTGAGTAAGACTCAATGCCCAGTGACTGCAGAAGATAAAGAAAAGATGAGCGTCATCCCCTATGCTTCAGCCATAGGCTCTATCATGTATGCAATGCTGTGCACAAGACCCGATGTGAGTCTTGCCATAAATATGGCCGGAAGGTTTCAAAGTGATCCTGGAATGGAGCACTAGCTAGCGGTCAAGAATATCCTTAAGTACCTTAACAGGACTAAGGACATGTTTCTCGTTTATGGAGGTGATGAAGAGCTCGTCGTATAGGGTTACGTCGATGCAAGCTTTGACACTGATCCGGACGATTCTAAATCGCAAACCGGATACGTATTTATTCTTAACGGGGGAGCGGTAAGCTGGTGCAGTTCCAAGCAAAGCGTGGTAGCTGATTCTACGTGGGAAGCAGAGTACATCGCAGCCTCGGAGGCAGCGAAGGAAGGTGTCTGGATGAAGCAGTTCATGACAGATCTTGGAGTAGTGCCAAGTGCACTGAATCCAATAAACCTGTTCTGTGACAACACTGGTGCCATTGCTCTAGCCAAGGAACCAAGGTTTCACAAGAGGACCAAACACATAAAGCGACGCTTCAACTCCATCCGGTTCTACATCGAGGAGAAGGACATAAATATTTGAAAAGTGCACACGGATCTGAATGTTGCAGACCCGTTGACTAAACCTCTTCCAAGGGCTAAACATGATCAACACCAGAACTGTATGGGTGTTCGATTCATTACCATGTAAATCACATAGTGATGTGAACTAGATTATTGACTCTAGTGCAAGTGGGAGACTGTTGGAAATATGCCCTAGAGGCAATAAATAAAGTGTTTATTATTATATTTCCTTGTTCATGATAATCGTTTATTATCCATGCTATAATTGTATTGAATGGAAACACATTGCATGTGTGGGTAAATAGACAACACAATGTCCCTAGTATGCCTCTAGTGAACTAGCTCGTTGATCAAAGGATGGTTAAGGTTTCCTAGCCATGGACATGAGATGTCATTTGATAACAGGATCACATCATTGGCAGAATGATGTGATGGACAAGACCCAAACTACAAACGTAGCATATGATCGTGTCAGTTTATTGCTACTGTTTTCTGCATGTCAATGTATATGTTCCTATGACCATGAGATCATGCAACTCACGGATATCGGAGGAGTGCCTTGTGTGTATCAAACGTCACAACGTAACTGGGTGACTATAAAGGTGCTCTATAGGTATCTCCGATGGTGTCTGTTGAGTTGGCATGGATCGAGACTGGGATTTGTTACTCCGTGTAACGGAGAGGTATCTCGGGGCCCACTCGGTAATGCAACATCACAATAAGCCTTGCAAGCAATGTGACTAATTGTTAGTTGCGGGATCTTGTATTACGGAACGAGTAAAGAGACTTGCCGGTAACGAGGTTGAACTAGGTATGGAGATACCGACGATCGAATCTCGGGCAAGTAACATACCGAAGAACAAAGGGAACGTTATACGGGATTAACTGAATCCTTGACATAGAGGTTCGACCGACAAAGATCTTCGTAGAATATGTAGGAACCAATGTGTACGTCCAGGTCCCGCCATTGGTTATTGACCGTAGAGGTGTCTCGGTCATGTCTACATAGTTCTCGAACCCGCAGGGTCTGCACACTTAAGGTTCGGTGACGTTTCGGTAGTGTAGAGTTATGTATGGTGGTGATCGAAGTTTGTTCAGAGTCCCGGATGAGATCCCGGACGTCACAAGGAGCTCCGGAATGGTCCGGAGGTAAAGATTCATATATAGGAAGTCCCATTTTGGTTTCCGGAAAAGTTTCGGGCTCATCGGTAGTGTACTGGGAGTGTCGGGAGTGCCGGTAGTGTACCAGGAGACCTCCGGGAGGGGTACTTCGACCCCAAGAGGTCCATGGTCTGTGGGAGAGTATTAACCAGCCCTTAGTGGGCTGGGAAAACAGCCACAAAGGCCCATGGCGCAGGAGAGAAAGTCCTAAAGCAAAAAGTGAAAAATCAGCCAATAGGAGGCAATCCTACTCCAACTAGGATTGGAGGTGAAGTAGGATTGCTTCCCACCTCCTATTTCGGCCGACCCAAAGGCCTTGGCTGCCTCTCCTCTCCTCTCGTCCTATATATACTAGTGGATTGGGTGGTTTTTGGACAGAATTTCCGGCCACGTGCTACCCGTTCCACCGGTGCATAGTTTCTCCTCTAGATCGTAGTTCCGCAGTGCTTAGGCGAAGCCCTGCCGGAATTGCTCCACCACCATCACCGGAGCGCCGTCACGCTGCCGGTGAACTCTCTCTCCTCTCCACCTTCTCTTGCTGGATCAAGACGGTGGAGATCGTCATCAAGCTGCACGTGTGCTGAACGCGGAGGTGCCGTCCGTTCGGTACTAGATCGGAAGGATCGTGATCAAGGCCACGGGACGTTCGGGATCGGATCTAGGGACGGATCATGACGAGATCACGGGACGGTTCTTGATTAGATCGTGGGACGCTCGGCGATTTGGATCGCTAAGAAGTTCGACTACACCAACCGCGTTTCTTAATGCTTCCCGCTTAGCGATCTACAAGGGTATGTAGATCCACTCTCCCTCTCGTAGATGCTCATCACCATGGATAGGTTTGCGTGTGCGTAGGAAATTTTTTGTTTCCCATGCGATGTTCCCCAACAGGTTGTACTCACGTTTGGTTAATAAATGTTGCATATGAGACCCAGGACCCATTAGGTGGGTTCTATCTAGACGTTGACGATGCCGAATAGCTGGTGTCCCAGCTACGACCTATGCCATGTGGCGGGCTGTAGATAGTCAGGCCATGTGCCTTTTTATCCTTTCATCTGTCTGTACTCAGACAGCTTATGCTTCCGCTTGGTTTGTATGAACATGTTTGTATGACTTGAGTGTCGGGTCATGTGACCCCTATCTGTAAGAACATATTATGCAAGGCTCATCTAAGCCTCTTAAATAAAAGTCATGTTGTTGTATGGTTATGTTGTGATGCCATGGTTGTATCTATGCATATCGGGCATGTTGTGCGTACGTGTGACGTGCAACGGCATGTATGGGATCCGACACCTAGTCGTGTGCCTTTAGTAGTACTCTTTACGGGAAACTGCCTCTTTGTGCTTCCACCGAGCCATGGTAGCTTGCTACTGCTCCGGACACATTGATTGACCGGCATGTATCCTTCTTTGCTGTTGTATCTGTCCCTTCGGGGAAATGTCTCGCGGTGTAATGGAGTCCCTGTAGCCTGCTATGACTCGTCTACGTGCAGTGATGGCATTCGTGTCTCACGACGTAATGGAGTCTCTGTAGCTTGCTATGACTCATCTACACAGGCTTGAGGCTGACACCTGCATTGCTGGGTTATGTATGCCTATTTCCGTATGGATGTGCCGCTTGGGTTCTGACTAGTCATGTCGGCCCGGGTTCTCTATCGTTTGATTGCCAGCGACATGTTCACATACGTGAGCCAAAAGACGCAAACGGTCCCGGCTAAGGTAAGGCTGCAGCCGTGGAACTTATCATGCGTTAGGCCGCAAAGTGATGTGATATGTTACAGTCTGGATTCTTATGACTTAGGATCGGGGTCCCGACATTGAGGATCAGGAACGGTTTAGGCAATAGCTTATAGCCACTATCCAAAGCCTGAAGGCAAAAGAACGGTAGCTCAAGGCCAAACAAGATACCCTCAACGATAGATGGACAAGGGTCCTATCAGCTGAGGAAGGATACAGTACCGGTCTATCAACCAACCCAAGAGCTATCCACGCCGACGACTGCTGCCGCAGTTTGACGACGAGGTCTCCGATACACCATCTCCCAAGTACACTCCATATGACCAGCCGGACTGCCCTCCCCGAGGACGAGATAGGACGGCTGGCGACGCCAATTATAGGCCAGTGATACACCGGAGGAGGAGAAAGGGGCCACAAAGCCCGAGGACAAGTAAGACATGTGACACGATCTGGATTATAGAACAGTCCACACCAGATCATCTATAGATCTAGAGGGTACTCCCCCGATAGACGGGACGGGCACCGGCCTTGGCTCAACCACAATAACAGAGGTCAGGAACAAAACCGGACTACATCAGAAGCCGACCACTGGCGTGACATAGCCCGGGTCAGAGGCGCTGCCCACCCACTGTGCTTCACCGACGAGGTGATGCAGCATCAGTTCCCGGAGGGGTTTAAACCTGTGAACATAGAACAATACAACGAAGCAACTGACCCAGCAGTGTGGATCGAGGATTTCCTCCTCCACATTCATATGGCATGAGGAGACTATCTCCACGCCATCAAGTATCTGCCCCTAAAGCTTAAGGGGCCAGCTCGGCACTGGTTAAACAGTCTCCCCGAGAATTCAATCGGCCGTTGGGAGGATCTGGAGGACGCATTCTGATCAAACTTCCAAGGCACCTATGTACGGTCGCCGGACTCCTCCGACCTAGGCAACATCGTCTAGAAGGAAGGAGAGTCAGTCTGACAATTCTGGAATCGGTTCTTGACCAAGAAAAACTAGATCGTCGATTGCCCAGATGCCGAGGCAATAGCCTCTTCCAGGCACAATATTCAGGACGAAGGGCTAGCCCGGCAGCTCGTCCAGGACAAGCCTTGGACTATGTCCGCCCTCACATCACTCATGACCCGCTTTTGCGCGGGCGAGGATAATTGGCTAGCTAGATGAAGCCACAACCCCGAAGACCCTGGCACCTACGAAGTACGGGATGGAAACAGGAAACCACGACGCAACAAAAGCAAATGTCGACACAACAACGACGATACCGATGACACGGCCGTTAACGCCGGTTTCCGCAACCCACGATCAGGGTAGCGGAAGAAGCCTTCTAAAGGCAATCGCGACGGTCCTACACCGCTAGACAAAATCATGGAGAGGCCTTTCCATATCCATGGCACCCAAGACAAGCCCGCCACCCACACCAACCGTAACTGTTGGGTGTTCAAACAAGCTGGGAAACTCGCAGCCGAAGAACAAGGCAAGGGCCCACGCAATGAGCACGATGACTAGCCCTGTGGTCCGAGCAATGTAGGGTAGAAGCATTTCCCTCCTGAGGTAAAGACTGTGAACATGATATATGCCACTCACATACCCAAAAATGAGAGGAAGCACGCCCTTCGAGAGGTCTACGTCATAGATCCTATAGCCCCGAAGTATAACCCTTGGTCGGTGTACCCGATCACCTTCGATCGACGAGACCATCCGACCATTATCCGTCATGGGGGTTCGACGAACCTCGTCCTAGACCCCATTATCGATGGGTATCACCTCACTAAAGTCCTAATGGAGGGAGGAAGTAGCCTCATCTGATTTGCTCAGACACGGTGAAGAAGATGGGAATTGATCCATCAAGGATCAAACCTAGCAACACTACCTTTAAAGGAGTGATCCCAGGCGTCGAAGCCCGATGCACGGGCTCTGTGAGCCTGGAAGTAGTGTTCGGTTCGCCAAACAACTTCCACAGCGAGCACTTGATCTTCGACATTGTCCCTTTCCACAGCGGTTACCACGCCCTACTGGGCCGCACATCGGTCGCTCGCTTTAACATCGTTCCACACTACGCATACCTCAAGCTCAAGATGCCCGGGCCCAAAGGGGTCATTACTGCCAACGGCAACACAGAGTGTTACCTCTTAACTGAGGAACATGCATTGGCCCTGGCGGCCAAATTCCATTATGTCGGCAATCGGCCAACACAAAAATCTTCCATAAGGGCACAAAAGGTCGACAAACGAGATTGGTCTAAGTCCGAACTCTCGGAACCTTCTCCCCCCTAGAAATAGGGACACATCCCCCACTACATAGCCCTAGTGCCCGTGAAATATGTGCCTATACGACACAACTTTGCGCTCAAGATTCCATGGGCAGCAGTGGGAAACAACTATCAAAGGGAAAGTGTTCGGCTAGACCGAACTACTTCCTGTACATGTCTTCGGACAAGCTATAGGTACCATCAAGGACCTGCTAAAGCGCAAATGTCATCCATATTTCGGTGACTTCTCAATATCTTCTTCACAAGGTCCGCTCATCGATACCAATGACCCTTAGAGGAACACAACTCCCTAGGAGGCATAGGAGCGGACAAGCGACATGGCACATCGAGGACATCAGGCCACCTATCGAAGATCCCTACTACAATCTCTCCTATGTAAGCTTTATATTTCATCTTTAGGTACCTGTAAATAGTTGCTTCGGCAATTTGAATTGTAATAATTATTGAGCAAATAAAAAGACCATTTTGCATGGCCTATTCGTTGTATTTTACGCTATATACTCTGTTCTTCTCTCAGCACCGCTTCTGGCAAAACTGTTTGGTATACATCATGATGCAAACGGCTAATAGACTGGGGGATTGAATTTAAATATCGCCCTAAGCATCACCCTAGGACAATTGGTCATGTGTTCGGTATCTTGGATTTTTTCTTTATATGCATTGGATCCGAACTTGTCTTGGGTCAATAGTTGGGTTGCCCGGCTCCTGTGTTTGCCCTCTTATCTTCTGCTCATTTGGCTAAAAGGGAAAAGGGAGAACCACTACGATTGTGCTTCTAGCTCGCCTAGTCAAGCACCTCGGGGGAGAAAGCCGAAACTGACTGTCATAGTAAGCGAGAACAGATCTGCAAATCCGAGCATAAGTGTCATACTACAAAATTGATAGAGGTTATTCCGTGTTGTACGAAGGGTTTTGTGCTTGTACAAACCATGTGATGCTGGCCTTAGCCCTAGTAAATCCAAACATCACAAAACATGGGGGCTAGTCATCAGCCCCCGCTTTTTTCAGCTCCTCGGCTAAGAGAAAGCGATAAAGCATCATAGTTCGATTGCCTTGTTCCCCTCGCACTACCTCCTTCGTACACCGATATCTCGGCTAAGGGTCATAGTGCGGAGGTGGAAACACCTCGCGTAGTATCTAGGTGGGGGCTGAAGCCGATGACTCGCAACTTTAAGATAAAACGGCCACATGGGAGTCAAAATTAATACCAAAACTTAAAATACATGATAAACCATGCAACCTCATTATAAAAGCATTAATAGTCTTCGGGTGTATTACATTGCGCTCACTCATAAAAAACATCCTTGGAGCATTGTGCTTCTATTGCCAGAGCACCCTCCATCACTGTGGAGAAGTATTGCTCAGGGTGCATATACTCCTTTCCAGGGGCGGAGGTGCAGTGGTCATCTCGGCCGGCTTGAGCTTCTACCAGTGCACCATGGTCCTTACAAAGTCCATATGAGCTCCCTTGATGCACGTAGAACGATTTAGCGCGTCAATCCGAGGAGCAGCATCGCTCAGCTTCTGAACCAAGCCTAAGTAGCTGCCCGGCAACGGCTCTTCAGGCCACAGCCGGATGCAGAGTTCCTTCATGGTCGGCTCCGCCATCCTGTGCAGCTCCATCATTTGCTTCATATGCTCGATCACAAGGGGAGAGCGCTCGGGGGATTCAAACTGCGCCCAGAATAGCCGAGCCTCGCCACCCTCCTCCCACAAAGCATAAAACTTGTTCGCATCCTCCGCGCTCTTGAGGAGGTACGAACAGGCGCCTAAGGAACGCCACACCTAGGTGAGCAACGCGAACAAGCTATCATCAAAGGCACACTATATTAAATACGACTTACCATCCATGACCGCCTTGACTTGACGGACTTCTTCTTCAAAGAACCGCCTGTCCACCCGCTCCTTTTGGAGCTCGGATTTCAGCATGGATAGCTCAGTGGCCTGTTCTTTGCCTTTATGCTCAAGGGCCTCGCACTTCGTGCCGGCATCCTGGATCTCCTGTTACACTTCATCCACCCAGGCCTCATGCTTATCGCTTGCGGTTTTCAAAGCGGGCAGTGCGGCCATAGCTTGTTCGACAGCTGCCTTCTCTTCCGCGGCCTCCTGCTTCATCTTTCGCAACTCGGCCTTGAGGTGCTCGGCCTCCTTAGCAGAAGCTGTGGAAGCAATAAATAACAATTACACTAGGTTACCAGTACGAATCACTAACGATAGACAGTCCGGATGTTATAATTCGGCTTACCTCGCGCCTCGTCAAACCTCTTGTTCAGGATGTCAAGCTCCTCTTAGGAGAGCTTGACCTTCTGATTTAGCTCGGCAAGCTCAGCGGTGTTAACAGCCTCCACCCATGACGAGGCCTACAAAAAATAGAGGAATAACATGTTATGCGCGATCTCAAACCCCCGAACTGTCAAGAATATGGCCCTAGGCTCGGTCTTCTTAAGGACTTCTAGAACAGTGTGAGGCAACTGGTGCCTTGTGCATTGTTGGAGACTCCTGGATATTTGACCCCCGGGTGTGTTTTGTCAAACTCACCCAGGGCTCAGGGGCTACTACACATATAACGATAGCACAATTCAAAAAAATTAAAATCTTTCGGGAAAAGGGTATTACGTGACTCACATTGAAGCCCGTCAAATTACCGTTGAAGGCCTCTTTGAGTCCACTGTCAACGGATTGAATGCCTTGTAAAACCACATTCATAAGAGTGCGGTGATCCTCGGAGACGGAGGCGCTCGATAGAGCCTCCTCCATCATGATCGGCCACCCAGTTATGGGTGACGTTGGTGGTGATCGGCCAGCCCGATCTTTGAAGGGGGGATGAGTCGGTAGCTCCGAAGGCATGGTGCGCTCAGGAGAGGTCGTTGGAGGGGATTGGGCATTCTTTTGTCCTCCCTCCTCAACGGCCAGGAGGGGATCCTTCCCCTAGTCTTCGGCGGCTGAGGCATTAACCTCGGCCGTGACATCGTCGCCCCCACCACCGGTGTTTGGCTCTGAAGGAGCCTGGCACGATGACACCTCCGTGGCCTTTTTTGAAACTCCTAGAGGCATGGGGTGCGACATAGTCCCACTTTCCGCTAGCTCGGCGACTGGAGACTCCCCATTCGATATCTGGTCGGTGGGGACAACGTGCGGTGGGCTGCAGATTAAAAGGCATTTATCCGTTTAAGACATTAAAAACTTCATATAAGCGACCCAGCGGGAATCTTCAGACTCATGCCTTTGGGTTGGGGGCTTAATCCTTAGGTTCCTTCGGGGAACCCGCTCAAAGTCCTTGTACTTGGCATCTGAGTCCGAGTTATCGTCGGGGCGGATGTAGGATCGAAAGTAGTGCTAGAGGGGGGTGATTAGACTACTTGACCAATTAAAAATCTACTTTCCCCAATTTTAAGTGTTGGCAGATTTTAGCATTCATAGTATGTCAAGTACACCCTAAACATGCATGTATACGAGTATTGCAGCGGAAAGTAAAGACAAGCATGTAAGTAAAGGAAGGGTAGGAAGATCAAACGCAATTGGTGACACGATGATTTTCCCGTGGTTCCGATAGGTCATGCTATCGTACATCAACGTTTATGAAGTCTTCAACCCACGAAGGGTAACGGTCGCGAGAGTTCACGGAGGGCTCTACCCACAGAGGGTTCCACAAAGAAGCAACCTTGACTATACCATGATGGCCTACGTCCACGGAGGACTAGCCTAACTCAGGGTATTGCAAGTTAGAAGTAGGGATAGCATTGTACATAGCATTGTGGTTCTCCTTGGATTTAGAGTAGACATCCAAGTCACCATCCTGTACCTCAGGGACTCCTAAGATGGTATCCCACTCATCAACTGTATATTTGTATCTTGCACCTTCAATCATCCACACTATCCTTCCATCTCCATAGAAGTGAGTATTGGAGTAAAATTGCATAATCATCTCATCATTCCAAGCAGTAAACTCTCTGCCAACAAACTGATCAAGACCAATGGAGTGAAAGTTATCTTGCACACATGGGAAATAGTCCTCATTTGCCTTGATATACTTCCAGTCAATGTATCTCATATCACTGACTGCTGGACTCTTGTCAAGCAAGATTGTCTCACAGAAATCTTGATGTTCCTTGGTGTAGAACCTATAGTCCACATTAGTTTTTCTCCTCTGGGCATATGGATCAATATCTCTCCATGCCCTCAAACCAGAATCCTTCCTCTTCTTCATATTCCCAGCAACTGAATGGCTGGCATTGTGTTCAGGAAGGTGAGGTCTAAGCTTCATCAATGCTGTCATAGCATCATCATCATCTGCTTCTCTGAAAGTTGATCCTTTGTTCTTTTCAGCAGCTGGAATATCTCTGGTAGTCCTCTTGGACTTCCCAGCAGCAACCTTCTTAGGTGCAGCCTTGGTGCTCTTGGAGGGACCTGGCTTTGGCATAGCATCTGCCAACAGCTTCTATGTTTCTTCTTGGGAGGAGCCTTGACAACAGGCTCTTCCTCCTCCTCCTCCTCCTCCTCCTCCTCCTCCTCCTCCTCCTCAGCAGCACCAGTAGCCTCCTCTGGATCCTCAAACATTGAGGTAGGCCTTCCAACAACATGAATGATTCTCTTCCTGGCCTTCTTCTCACTTGCGTTCTTAGGCAAAGATTTATTTGGGATCTCAACAAACATGGTAGCTCTAGTACTCTCATGTGCTCTAAAAGACTCTGGAGGTGCATATATCTTGCTCACTACCCTCCTGGTGAGGTGGCCTCATTTGCAGACTTCTTTGCAGCCTTCTCTTGCTTCTTAGCAAGAACCTCCTCAGGGACAAAATCAGTATCTTCCTCTTCAGAATTTCGTATCTTCCTGGTCCTTGTAGCAGCTTTAAGCAGCCCATGAGATCTAGGGGTGCCTGGATCTGAGAAAGAGCTGGACTCAGGGCTAGTGCCTGAACTCATATCAACATTCTTCTCCTGCAGATTCTGGCTATCCTCTAAACCTGACATGTCTAACCCCGTGAATATAGTTGAGAAGAGTGGAATAGGATAAGTCATCACAAAATGCAGAGATTTTGAAAGTTTGAATAAAAGAATTTCTCAAATTTTGCATTCTGCCAAATGTATTTCGGTACAGCCGAGGCAAAGTTTCCGGTCACAACGAGACTAACAACCTGCTTTCCAGGAAATTGGCACCATTTTCTGTTGCATCGATAATTGGCACTCGGTTCCACCGAGGTGTTCTCAGTGTGGCAGAAAAGCCAAATCGGTGATACACGAGGCACACGGCAAAAACTAAAACATTCATCGTTCCCTAATCTATTGAGTTTTTATGTGGATAGAACATGTGCAAACGGTGGCTTATCGAGAAATTGAATTTCATTGCGCAGGATTTGGACGAGGAGTGCAAGAAGGATCGGATCCATACCCTAGCTTGGTGACGGTTCCGCTATGGCGAAGACGGCGATGAAGATGCCCGTCGGCGGCGAAGATCCCAGCGGTGGAGGAATGCGGGGAGACAAAGGCGACAACCAGGGGGTCCTTTTGCGGAATCTTAGGGTTTTGGAGCACGACGTTTGAAGATTGAATTTCAAAGCGTTGGGGTCCACAGCTTATATACCCATCACTGTCGGTGATACCGATTCGAAATTTTCGGTGTCACTGAGTTTCTCAACTGTCAGCTGACAGGGAAACTCGGTGTAACCGAGAATATGGAATCGGTAGTACCAAGATACAAAAACCAGATAAACCCTAGGCAGTCCATGAGACCAAGAATTTTGGGTTGGTTCCATCGAGTTGCACTTGGGAGGTTTTAATGGTCAGTCCTTTGTCAATACGGAACTCTGAGTGCTCCTCACACCGAGCGATTGAAAAGTACTTGTTCAAATTTTGTGATGCAGCATAAATAGGACATGAGCTGAGAAAGCATAGATATCTAGAGGAGTGGTCCTAGGCATTCTTGTATATCCTATTGGCAAATGAAAAATCAAAAGCCAAATAGCAACAATTGGATATCCTCGAATGAGTAAATCAGTGCAGACCAACATGCTCACTCAATAAGATGTCAAATGAAATCATAGCAAACATGCACAAGCACATTAGCATCTAACAAGCACTTTGGCGATGACGGAGTCATCTATAATGAGTATATTGACTTAGGAGCCAAGTAAGAATACTTGATCATAGGTCATACTCATCGTTTAAGCACAAGTGGGGTTACCACTTTTACATAAACCATTAAATCTTGTCACATTTTATGAGATGCTTTGACTCAAGTCTTAGAGTAAATCCCACCCTTGATATGACATCCCCCCACAGGAGGGATAAGCTAACCTTGGGTTTTGTCGATGAAGACTTCATGTAGGTGAAGTAGTGGTGGATGCTCAAGGTTGATGAAGATCACCAAGAGTCGGGAGCATCCTCGTTGTTTCATTACTCTTCTCACCTACATGGGTTAGTCCCAACACACAAGAGACAAATACGAGGATATCTATGGACATGGAGTGCAAAGCATATATGATGATGTCCATTGATTTGTTGATTACCTTGTCCCTTGCTAACCTTTGAGGGAATGTGTGACTCCTTGAATTATTGCATGATGTTGATATTGATTGCAACTAGTTCTTGCCAATAATGAATATGACTGGATTTCATTAGCGGAGTCACCCATCAAGAACTTCTCTAGTTCTTCTTCTTGGGGACCCACATCAAGTTGATGGGGACCCATGGTGTTGAAGTAGCACTTGTAGAAGTTGAGCTTGTAGTAGCCTTGGGAGCCCACTTCACAAAACCTCGGGATTCATCTTCATATGAGTCAATGTCCTCTTGAAGCCCGTTCTTGCCCTTGAGCTTGGGGTCTTGTGGTGGAAGGTCATCTTGAGCTCTTGTTCCCTTGGGGAGAGTATTTTCATACTTCTCCTTTTGAGGAACAAACTTGGGATTGGGGTATTGACCTTCTTCCCATTCAACTCCATTTGCGTTGAAGTAGCCAACACCACAATTCTTCCGGAATCCTCTGTGCTTGCGTACAATCTCCTCAAATTGTTTGCACCCTTCAAGACTCTTGTAGATACCTCTCCCTATAATCCCTTTCAAAAGTTCATTTTCTAATAGAAGATTTAGTGGGATCAAGAGAACTACAAGAAGCAATATCATTGGATTTATCATTTTTATTGCTACTAGTTGAAGAACCTTTCTTTCCTTTGTTACTAGATTGCTTAGTCTTAACTTGTGGCATAAACATAGACAAGAGAATTCGCTCTCCTAGATAAGAGGAAGTCTTCTTTCGAAGATCGTCATTGATAGCTTTAAGGAACTCATGTTCTTGCTCTAAGTTGACCTTCTCAAAGCGAAGCTTCTCATGTGTCCTTTCAAGCTCTTTATGATATTGTAGGGTAGACTCGTGAGCTAACTTAAGAGTGTTTAGTTCTTGAGTTAGTCATTCTATTTCCAACTTATCATCATTGCACGACTTATCTAGACTAGAGTAGTTACTAGCAAGTTCATCTTGACTAACATTACTAGATTTGTCAAATAGCAAGTCATCTTCAATTAACAAGTCATCTTCATCACTATTGAAATCAAGATACTCGGGGTCTGATACCTTGGGAACTTTAGCCATAAAGCAACATCCACTCCCTTCATTTGGTGTAGCAAATATGTCATAGGAGTTGATTGTCACTAGTGCAAGTCCGGCAACACCTTCATCTTGACTATAGGCAGAGTTGGAGCGATAGCTTCTCTCAGAGTGGTTGTCAGATTTGGAGCCAGAAACCCATTCACCAACATGAGCATGATGTTTTCTTCTTGAGTATCTCTTGGTGTACTTGTCCTTCTTCTCCGAGTCCCTACTTCTCCTTGAGGGTCTTCGTTCATAACGATCATCCCTACTCCTTCACTCTCTTTGAGGTGACTCGTCTCTTGAGCTTCATATTCTTGGTGACTCTTCTTTCCTTTTGTAAGGAGTCGTGCACTCATTGGAGTAGTGTCCGGGCTTCCCACAATTGTAGCAGTTTCAGTCACGACTTGACGAACGCTTCTATTCATATCTTGAGTTGGAGCTGCGATCTTTGATTCTATTCTTGTAGAACTTGTTGAATTTCTTGACCATGAGGCTTATCTCTTCATTTGTGACAAGGTTGTCTCTTGAAGTTGCGGGAGAATCACTTGTGTCTTCATAAGCACCGCTACAATTGTGGTGAAGCTCTTCCTTGTCCTTGAGTGTCATCTCATGAGCAACAATCCTTCCAATTACTTCCATTGGCTTGAGATATTTGTAGTTGGGAATCATTTGGATTAATGTGCATATGGTGTCATATCGATCATCCAAAGCTCTATGTATCTTCTTGATGATGAATTCTTCAGTCATTTCTTCGCTTCATAAGCCGACAATCTCATTGGTGATGCGACCTAGCCTAGAGTACATCTCAGTGACTCCTTCACCATCCTTCATCTTGAACTTGTCAAGTTGACTTTGAAGAACATCCAACTTGGATTCTCTCACAGATTCTGTACCTTCATGCATATCAACCAAAGTGTCCCAAATATCTTTCACATTATCAAGACAACTGATTTTGTTGAATTCTTCGGAGCATAGGCAGTTGAAGAGACTATCGCATGCTTGTGCTTTGAGTTGCAACATCTTCAATTCATCTGCAGTCGCTTCACGATCCGGTTCCCTTCCATTCGCAAAGAATTCACCTTGCAATCCAACATGAACAACATCCCAAATGGCGGGGTTATGACCAAGTAAATGCATTTTCATTTTGTGCTTCCAACTAGCAAAATTAGTGCCATCAAAGTATGGACCTCTACGGTGATAATTTCCCTCACTAGACGCCATACTCTCCTAGGTTGTCAAACCAATGCAATGGAGACCTTGCTTCGATACCACTTATAGGATCAAAAGTAGTGCTAGAGGGGGGGGTGATTAGACTACTTGACCAATTAAAAGTCTACCTTTTCCCAATTTTAAATGTTGGCAGATTTTAGCATTCATAGTATGTCAAGTACACCCTAAATATGCATGTCTACGAGTATTGCAGCGAAAAGTAAAGACAAGCATGTAAGTAAAGGAAGGGTTGGAAGATCAAACACAATTGGTGACACGATGATTTTTCCCATGGTTCCGATAGGTGGTGCTATCGTACATCCACATTTATGGAATCTTCAACCCACGGAGGGTAACGGTCGCGAGAGTCCATGGAGGGCTCTACCCACAGAGGGTTCCATGAAGAAGCAACCTTGACTATACCATAATGGCCTACGTCCACGGATGACTAGCCTAACTCGAGGTAGATCTTTCTGAAGTAGGTGATCTCCTTGCCCTTACAAAATTCTTGGTTCACTCCACAACACGAAGTAGGAGGCTCCCAAGCGACACCTATCCAATATAGGAGGCACCTCCCTCCAAAAGGTAATAGGCTCGATAATGTCGATGAACTCCTTGCTCTTGTGCTTCAATATGATAGACTCCTCAACACACAATCACTCTCTCACGTATTTGGCTATGATGGAAGAGATTGATTGGGTGGAAAGGAACTTGGGATGCTAGTGATCAAGATTCATATGGTTGGAATGGAATGGCATGATCTCAACACATGAGTAGGTGGCTCTCTCTCAGAAAATCAGTAGGTATCACTGAGGAACAGTTCTGAGTGCTTCCCATGTGAGTGAGTGGTGCTAGAGGGGTATATATAGGCATCTCCAAAAATCCAACCGTTACACCTAATATGTCAGACTCGGTGACATCAATGTGTTAATCTCGGTGGTACCGAGTTGCCTCAAAGATAGCAACTTTTGAATCTCGGTGAGACCGATACATAAAACTCGGTTGCACCGATAAGGTAACCAACGATAAGATTGCCAAACTCGATGATGTCGATTCAACAAACTCGATGGGACCAAATTTGTGAACTTGCGTAACAGGAAGTTGGCAACCCAAACTCGGTGGCACTGAAATGGAATCGGTTGCATCGAAATGCTAGGGTCTCGTTGAGTCTGTCTGAGGCTGAGAATCGGTGGCACCGATGGAAAGTGTTGGTTGCACCGATTTTGGATATCTGGCTTTGGACAGACTTTTGTGGAAGAGCTTGTGGTTGTATGCGGTGACTATCACTTGTGCACGTATGAGCATTTTGTTCACCAACAAAACCTTACCCCCTTTTAATAGTATTGGCTTTCCTATGGACTCAAAGTGATTTTTGACAAAAGGTAAAATGTAGAGTCCTTTGCTTGAAGCTTTGCCAAACTATTTCCTTGCATCTTGGGGTATTACACAATCCTTTTGCCAACCCATCATTGAACTTTTCATGAAACATGCTTAGTGGAAACATTAGTTCAATGACATATATGTTGTTATTAATTACCAAACCACCAAGGGAGCGAATGTGCTTTTAGAGGATCAACCTCGGCCGGCACGTCCTGTTCAAAGCATTAGGAGGTAGATCCTCCACGGCGGCCGGCGATGCCGCCCTCTTTCTTGTGAGGGGGGAGTCGCCCTCCCCCTCGTCCACGTGCTCCTCCTCATGAGTGGAGGAGGCATGGGTCTCCTCGGACATAGTGTCCGACAGATCCCTTATGCGGAGGCCCTCTCTGGCCTTCTTCTTTTTCTTCTCCCTCTTCTCTGGCACCGTGTATGGCGCCACGACGAGCATCTCCGTCAGTAGCTCCGACCTGGGGTCTTCGGGCTGTGAGGCGGGGCAGTTGATTCCCACGGACTTGCTCAACCATTTCTGTAAACATAAAAGGGAGGTTGTTCAGCTCTTTGTTAGACAACAGGGCCAAAGTTTTAAAGTTGTATCATACCTGGGTGGGGGGTTATTGGCATGTAGGCCCGAATCCTCCTCCTCGGCTGACCATCTCTTCTGGGACTTGAACAATGCCTGCCACAACTTCCGGTGGGTAGTGCGGAAGAATCCCTTCACCGTAGGATCTTCCCCGAGCTGATGAGCCCACATTGGGGAGGCCCGACGCTGGCAGGGAAGAAGGCGGCGGTGGAGCATGACCTGAACCACATTGCCCAGCCCGACCTTGGCCACGATCACCGAGGAATTGCGCTTCTGTAGCGCTTTCACCTCTGTGTCCGACCCCTAGTCGAGGCCCTTCTTGAGCCATGAGGTTAGCCTCTTAGGAGGACCAGATCTTAACTCGGTGGGAGCCGCCCACCTCTCATCCCTTGGTTCGGTGATATAAAATCATTCCTTCTGCCACATCTTGATTGTGTCGATGAAGGTGCCGGCCAGCCACTCAACGTGCGGGAGCTTGCTGATTACCGCCCCTCCATAGTCTGCGTGCTCACGCACGACTGTCTCCAGCTTGACGTTGAATACCTTGAGCCACGGGCCGAAGTGTGGCTCGACCCGCAGGAAGTCTTCACAGACGAGGATGAACGCCGAGATATGCATGAAAGAATTCGGGGGAAGATCGTGGAAATCCAGCCCATAGAAGAACATGAGGCCCCTAACGAAGGGGTGGAGCGGAAAGCCAAGTCCTCGAATGAAGTGGGGGAGGAACACCACCCTCTCGCCTAGCTTGGGGGTAGGGAGCACCTGGTTCTCCTCTGGAGCGTGGTGGAAGACGTTGGCGGGGAGGTAGTCGACGCGATTTAACTCTCGGATGTCATTGTCGGTGACCGTGGAGGCGTCCCACTTGCCCATGGAGCCCGAACCCGCCATGGATAAGCTCGGAGGAGAGGTTGAGGAAGAATTGGATCTCGGCTCTTGGAGCTTGGGAAGATTGGGGAAGCAAGGGATGCGAATGGGAAGCTTGAACAAGCCCTGGGTTTTTCCCCTTTTATGAGGCGTGACGCCGATTAGTCTCCCTCTACCATGCCGCAAATCTCTTCGCTTCCCGAGACATGCATGCTGTTATGCAGGCATGAAGTAACCTAGGGAGTTAAACGCATCCCGTGTGAAACGGAGCGCAATCTACACATTGATGAGTCGTGCTAATATAAAAACGGCCTTGAACTGCGTATCGAGTTTTCATAACTAGTTTAGTGGTCATGATAGGCCGCAACCCTTCACCGGAAAGGTTGTCAGGAGACACTTTTTGCGCTTTGATGTTTGTCCTTTGGGGCTAAGCAACTCATGGTGTTCGGATGATCATATGTTCGGAAGTATTGCACGTTACCGGGAGCCGGACTAGTCTATGCTGATCATTTATGGGAGGAAGAACTCACCCCGCAAGCACAAGACTCCGAACACAGGAGTCTGCCAGTGATGTGACCCTTAGCGTTGGGGGCTAGTTCGGGGGCTACTCAGGGAGTCCTCGACTAAGGGGTCCTCGGGCCGCTAGCCTGGTTCCCGATAGGCCGCCTTGGTGGGCCGCTCTCTGATTATCTCAGGAAGGACCGGATATGTCGCGACCCCGTGTTCTAGAAGGAAGTCTCGAAGGCGCATCGTGGACTCCAAGTCAAGATAAGGAAATCGACATTTCCATCCCTGGCAGGAGACCTATCACGTGTAAACCCTAGGTACCCCCGGTGTCTATATAAACTAGGAGGGTTTTAGATTGTATGACAGGGAAACTTATCTAGGGTTTTAGCTGTACGATCTCAAGGTAGATCAACTATGTAACATTCATACACAACAATATAATCGAGCAGTACGTAGGGTTTTACCTCCATAGGAGGGCCGAACCTGGGTAAACATCGTCTCCTTCGTCTCATGTTACCATTGATCCTAGACTCACAGCTCGGGACCCCTTACCCGAAATCCACCGGTTTTGACACCGACGGCAAGCCCTATCCATCGTGCGGGGTTGCCTCGATAATTAAGATAATGAAATCAGACAACAACTTTGGGTGTTTAATGACTACACCTCATTTATCCCCAAGGATATCATCCATGTTACCCTACTAAACCTTATTGTCACTGGTTCTCGGTATAACACTTCACGGTCTCCTTGCTCCTAACCTCACCAGTGCTCGATCTCCATGATCCTATGTACCTACAAGGATGAAGATGACGGACAAGACAAGAGACATCTTCACAAAACAATTTTATTTCACACATACGGGACATTATGTCAAAGTATTCCATTGATCTCATCAACAAATACCTTCGGTTGTAACTTGTAAGGCTCATGCATCAACCCATACCTTATTGAACTACTCACACATGGAGATCAGATTGTGAGAAGAAACCATTAAAGAACACATCTTTGAGATTGATTGATTGCAATATGTCTTATAATGGATGCCTTGTGCGATGCACGATTACAATTATGAACTAGATGCAAGAGCACTATGGCGGTGGAGATGAAAATGGCGGCGGCTAGGGTTTGTGGATGAATCTGAAGAGGTTCTAGATTTTGTGCTCGCCGCTCCCTTTTTAGCCCATTTCATGTGGAAAAATATTAAAGAGAAAATTTGTAAAATCGTTTGCATTCATTAGTAATTAGTAGCAATATCGGAGTGAATATCTCTTTTTAAATGAAATATCTCAGTTTAAACAAAGGTGAATGACTGTAAAAGTACCACTCATCAACTCCCCAAGCTTAAACTTGATCGTCCTTGAGCAACATAAAGAGAAATCCGAATCATAAGAAACTTAGTTGTTTAAACCGAAATAAGGTGCATGTTTTGGTTCACTTACAATCGGTACGCCTAGATAGCCCTCTCCTTCTTGACCTGAAAACTTAGCTTAGTTGTAGCGGTGGCATGGTGATAGTGCAAGTGTTAGTGAAGCAAAGATAATCAACACAAAGTTCTTGATCTACTAGATAAAACAACTTCGCAACACTATATTATATTTACTCTAGACAACACTTACTTGCCGAGAATGCACGAAAGAGTTTTCCTTCGATAGAGCTATAAAAACATAAGTTAGGGAATAGAAGCATGTAGTAAAATATGATGCGCAAGTGCTCATAAGCACACCCACAATTATTTTTCACCTCTAGGCTCTCAAGCACTTCATTTCAAGCATTGTTTGCTGAAACTTTGATTGTCACGTGAAGGGATTATAACGAATAAGTGAGCATGCATAGGGTTTTCGTTATGGCTTAATATTTGGGAACTATGGACCTTAGCAATATGTCTCTTTCGAGCTCTTTTTGACCATTCCTCTTTATTTACCACACACACACCCATTCAAGAGAAAGCCAAATAATATGCATTTGTAGTGTTGCCACTACGAATGTTCATAAATTCATAGCCGAAATCCAAGATATCGCTCTTGGCGGTTCACTCATTGGGCATCGGAGTCCTCGACATAACATCAAAAAAGATGACGATGATACATTTACACACGTACACATGCATAAGTAGCCGGGCCATGGCACCAACAAGGAGCTTAAGCACCATGTAGGAGATACAACACAAATTTTGACATAATCTCGTTCACCTTTCAACTAAGTTTCTCTAGACAATTTTAATCTACAAATGCTATTAAGTCTATTAGAATTAACAACATGGGGTTGAGCATTTCAAACATCACTTCCACTACAATTTTTTTCAACTCCCAAGTCTTGAAATACTTTCTCTTATCCATAGTTCCAACTTTTTTATGCCAACTACTTGAAACATTTGATACATGGCAAAGAACGTAGTAGGAAATAATTTTAGTGGTTAGAACGACCATCAGAGAACAGTTCTAGGTACTTTGCGCATATTTGGGACTCTAGTTCATTATGATAGACATGATCATCGGGGATACCCAGGTGCTGAAATGTGTAGAGAGGTCATCTTCATGGATATTTGGTATGTGTAATTGGTACTCCCTCAGGTCCTTTTTACTCCGCGTATTAGATTTGTGACAGGTCAAACTTTATGAAGTTTGACCAAATTTATATTAAAAAATATCAACATCTAAAATATTAAATATATATATTATGAAACTAGATTTTATAATGAATCTAATAATATTAATTTTGCATTGTAAATGTTAATACTTTTCTCTATAAGTTTGGTCAAAGTAAAGATACTTTGACTTTGAACAAAACTTATATGTAGACTAAAAAGGACCGATGGAAATATATGGTAGTTCCAACTCTTTTATACCGAGTTATATAAATTAATTCCAAACGTCCTTGACATGGTTACTATTTTCAAACATTCCAAATTGTAGGGGAAAACTTATAGTTGTTGGGATTTGGAGTGGCAACTTGATTCAGAACTCGTATAGGTGTTCAACAACTAAAGGCAATAAGTCTATTGTCCCTGTCACTATGCTTCGTGAGGATTGCAAATACGGTAATTGGTGCATCTATACCAATGTGTATTGCATATTCTAAGGAAGTGTATTGTCATGTGGACCTAAATATTTTTTTATCTTGACAATAGGAAATTCGGAAATCCTAAACGCTAAACGTGGTTGGATGGTTCGAGTGATTGTGGTATCACCAACCCACCAGGATTCAAATCCTGATGTTCGTATTTATTGCTGGATTTATTTCAGATTTTTCGGTGATCCACATTCAGTGGGGAAGACGTTCCCGTCGACGATGAGATGTGTATGATGACCTCGTAAATTTCAAGATGATATGCCGGTTCAGTCTTTCAGATGTGTTCATAGGGAATAGGCTGTGCATATGTGCGTTTATAGGTATGCATATATGCATCGTATATATATGAACGCTTAGGTGTGTACTGTATTTTAAAAAAACACAGAAAAAACACAATCTGGTCAGGCCCGGTAAGGCGAGCAAGGGAACCAATGCGCCATGCATTGGCGGGGCGACTTGGCTTGTTTCGATTGGTCGAGTGACGCAACCCGCGTCGCGGCGTTCCGCCGACGCCTCCCGGCACGCCCACTGAGCCGAAATCAGAATCAGAGGCGATCGAGCACACGGACTGGGTGCCTTCACGAGTGTTTCGTTTCGCAGCCGCAACAAGATCGTGGGTGGATGCCCTGGTATTTGATTTCTCGTGATCGGAGGGCAATCGACCCATGCTACTCTTCCTGTTTCCATCTAGCACGGCTCGCCACCTTGCTTACAGATGCCCGAGTCCAACACAGCAAATGTCCACTGACAATTCTACGGGAAGGGGCACACAGATCATCTCCTGTCTGGACTCCGGACTCCGGAGTGCACGACACTTCAGGTCAAACTAAACCAACTTCAGCAGTCTAGCTCTATATATGTGCAAAACAACTCTACACATTCGGAATCCATCCACCGATCACCTTCGATCAGCTGCTTTGTTCGACACCACTAAACCGATCCAGGAATCTGTTACTGCATCATCCATCATGCCTCTTCTTGTCGCTCTGCCCGTGCCCGTTTCTGCTAGTGCTAGTACGGACACTGTTTGCAGTGCCGGTATCACATCGTCTGCATCAAATGCTGACGGGCTCCTGTTCGATGATCTTGTGCTCGGCGACGGCGAGGAAAGCAAGAATGGGGACGACCCCGCTGCAGTGAAGTTGGAGTGGCTCAGGTCGCAGATCATCGGCGCGGAAGCAGAGTTCACGTCGCCGTTCGGGACTCGCCGTGTCACGTACGCCGACCACACGGCGTCCGGCCGGTGCCTCCTCTTCGTCGAGGAGTTCGTGCAGCGGAACCTTCTCCCGTATTACGGTGCGCGTCATTAACGGTCTTTCTGCTTACTCTTTTCTACAACTTGTTTCTTATCATGTGTACGTCTGTGTCCGTGGGCGGTGTAGGCAACACGCACACGGTGGACAGCTACGTGGGCATGCACACGAGCAGGCTGGCAGGGGAGGCGGCGCGGTACGTGAAGCGCAGCCTGGGAGGCGGCCCACAGGACGTGTTGCTCTTCTGCGGCACGGGCTGCACCGCCGCCATCAAGCGCCTCCAGGAGGTGACCGGCATGGCCGTCCCTCCCACGCTGCGCTCCAGGGTGCTGGAGGTCCTGCCGCCGTCCGACCGGTGGGTGGTGTTCGTCGGGCCCTACGAGCACCACTCCAACCTGCTCTCGTGGCGGGAGAGTCTTGCGGAGGTGGTGGAGATCAGGCTGCGGCAGGACGACGGCCTCGTCGACATGGCAGCCTTGGAGTCGGCGCTGGCAGCGCCCGAGCGCGCGGGCCGGCCCATGCTGGGCTCTTTCTCGGCGTGCAGCAACGTCACCGGGCTGCGCACCGATACGCGGGCTCTGGCGCGCCTGCTGCACCGGCACGGCGCCTTCGCCTGCTTCGACTTTGCATGCAGCGCGCCGTACGTCGACATCGAGATGAAGTCCGGGGAACCAGATGGCTACGACGCTGTCTTCCTGAGCGCGCACAAGTTCCTCGGTGGGCCCGGCAGCCCGGGCATCCTGGCGATGGCGTCGAGGCTCTACCGCCTCCGCCGCACCGCGCCGTCCACCAGCGGCGGGGGCACCGTCCACTATGTCAGCGCCTACGGAGACACGGTGTACTGCGAGGATACAGAGGAGCGCGAGGACGCTGGAACGCCGGCGATGATACAGAAGGTCCGAGCAGCGCTGGCGTTCAAGGTGAAGGAGTGGGTCGGGGCGGAGTGCATCGAGGAGGGCGAGCAGCGCATGCTCGCCCTCGCTCTCCACAAGATCCGGGCGGCCGGCAACCCCAACCTGCGCCTGCTGCTCGGCGGCGACCCCGGCACCACCGCAGGCCGGCTCCCCGTGCTCTCTTTCGTGGTGTATCCTCCGGTCAACCACGAGCCAGTGCCCGCCGGCGGCGACAACAGGGAGCTGGGGGTGGTGAGGACGCAGTTGCACTGCCGGTTCGTGACGAAGCTGCTGAACGACCTGTTCGGCGTGCAGGCGCGCGGGGGCTGCGCCTGTGCAGGGCCTTACGGCCACCGGCTACTCGACATCAGTCCGGCGCGAGCCAAAGCCATCAAATCGGCCGTCGAGATGGTAACCAAAACTACAGTTCCACTATTGCTCTACACATTGGACTATTGTCGATGATGAACTCTGATCGATCGATCCATGCAGGGCTATCACGGTGTGCGACCAGGGTGGACGCGGGTCAGCCTGGCGTACTACACGTCGGCGCGGGAGGCAGAGTTCGTGCTGGAGGCCATAGACTTCGTCGCCAGTTTCGGCCACCGGTTTCTGCCGCTCTACACCTTCGACTGGAATTCCGGGGACTGGCTGTACAACCGCTGCGTCCTGCCAAACAACGGGGTCACCGACGCCACCACAGCTAGTGCTGCTGCACTTGAGTCGCATGCTGGGGAAGTCAAAGCAGAGCACGATTACCAGAGCTACATGGCGTTTGCACGGAACCTGGCCGACTCCCTGCTCAACGCTGGCCTGGATGACGCACCAGCTAGGGCCATTCCAAAGGCCATTGACCCACAGTTGGTTTACTTTATGACGTGAGTTGAGTCAATGAGTTCGACCCTTGGGTCTTTGCTTTTTTTCTGTTTTTATTCGTAAAAGAAGATGTAGAGACAGTGATGAGACTATATACCTAGGATAGGGTCCTAACCAAGGTCTATATACCCTATCTAAGGACACTATATTGAAGGACTTGAAGATCAAGTATAAACTTTCGACTGGATTTCATGTGACGTTCAAGTCAGTCGACATTCAATCCACTCGGAGTATTCTCCTTCACTCGACAGTCGTCTGTCACTCGATAGACCTCATTCTCAGTCGACACCAGAAGACCAGGAGCCACCATCAGGAGGCCAACGGGCAGTCATTAGTCCATCGTCATTAATAGCATTTATTATGTACGTTACCAGTAACGCCAGACTTAAAAACCCACGATCGGACCCTTAGATGTCGGGCACTTATGAGGGGCATCGAACTCTATATAAGCCGCCCCTCCCCTCTGGCACAAGGGTTCGCAACCATTGTAATCTTAACATTTCACACGACATAAACTCCCGAGTACTGAGACGTAAGGCTGTTACCTCCACGAGAGGGGCCTGAACTCATACATCCGTGTGTACACCCTCGCCGTATCTAGGACTCTGCCCTCTCCCTTCGTACCTCTACCTTCTACTGTCAGGCTCGTTCCCACGACAGTTGGCGCCCACCGTGGGGAAGGCGTCTAAGTGACTTCCGGCGAGGTTGCATTTTTCATCCTTCGACATGTCTTTCGGCGGTGTTTTCGCTCTGGGCCACGAGATCTGTTTCGGTGCGCTCACCTTCATCGTTGACGATTCAGCATGGCTTTAGGAAGCGCCTCTCGATGTCGAGGCGCTCCCAGTCCGCGGGGCCACGCACTTCCGTGCGAGTTCCTTCGGCGTGTTGTTGCGTCAGCCGTTGACTCCCTATACGTTGGCTTCCCTCGCCGTTCGCAGTCGCAAGCGGTCTGGCCACTCACGACTCCAGCGCTGAGTCAAGCACGCACTGGCGCGTCAAATTTCTTCTCTGCAGATCGCAGCGCTCGAGCCTGCCGAGTCTGTTCATGGCGTGTTCGATTCGGATTCCGATCCGTCCGATATCCCTTCCGAGTGCGAGAGCTGCGATCCAGTAGCGGAGGTCCTTATGGTGGGCTTTCATCAAAGCCCGCCGCCGGGCTTTGGCCACGGCAAGCGTGATGTTGGTGGTGCGTCGAGTGAACAGCCGCGTCGCGAGGGGGAGGTTCTTCATACCCCCATCGTTGGTACGACCACTGAGGCCCAGGCCTTGGAGGCCACGCGCATTCGGCTGGAAGAGCTCCAGCGAGAACTCGACGAGCGCGTTCGCCAGCGTCCACTTGTTGTCGGTCGATGACAGTGACATCTGTTCCTGAGTGGCTCCCACAACGATGTTGAGGTATATCGAACTCCTGTGTTAAATGTTGCAGCTGCTGCTAGGATAATAGATTCCATTTAGTCGTCGCGGTCAAAGGCTGGAAGAGGGTTGATGCAGATCAGAGCACTGTTAGATGCAGCACAACGTCAGAATTTTGTAGTTTCACAGTCCTGCAACAGGATACACAACAACTCACGCAGGGCCGAAACCGTTTAGTCGGCACACAACCCTGGATCGCCCCTGCGTCGTAGGGGTGGGGGCTTTCGCGAGGATCAGGTCAGAGATCAGTTTGACCGTGAAGACCACCGTCGAGTGCCCGCTCCACCTCAGGACGGTCCGCGCGTGCCCCAGCGCCCGGTCGATGGGCGCTTGTTCGATGATGAACGGAATGCGGAGTTTGATGCTCGAGATCTCCTCACCCAGAAACAGACCAACAGGGGCAGAGCCCATAGAGAAGGCCAAGATAGAGACTTTCCGAGTGGTATCTCAGCCGTGATTTCTGGTCCTGAGTGTTTCAGCAGAGCCATCCGTTCTGCGGAAATTCCCCCCAACTTCAGGTTCGCGGTTGGGATCGGAAAATTTTCTAGCGAGTCCAAGCCAGAGACTTGGTTAGATGATTACCGAGTGGCTGTACAGATTGGTGGCGGCAATGACAATGTTGCAATCAAGCACTTGTCCTTGATGCTAGATGGTTCAGCTCGAGCTTGGCTGAATCGCTTGGCTCCTTCCAGTATATATTGCTGGGAGGATCTTGCCCGAGTGTTTATCCTAACCTTTGAGGGTACTTGCAAGCGTCCTGCGGGTCTGGTCGACTTACAACATTGTGTCCAGAAGCCTAATGAAACTTTGAGAGAATATATTCAGCGGTGGTCCACTTCGTATCATACAGTAGAGAATGTGTCAGAGCACGAGGTTGTGTGTTCTTTCAAGGCCGGTGTGAGATACAGGGAGTTGTACCTGAAGTTCGGGCGCATGGGTGATATTTCACTCGGCAAGAGATGGAAATCGCCACTCGGTACGCCAATGGCAAGGAAGAAGACCACCTCCGTAGCGGCAAAGGAAAGGCAGTCGCCAATGAGACTGGTGGCAATAACAATCGGAAACAGAAGCGAAAAGCCGAGGGTCCGGTTCAAGCAGAAGCAGAAACACTGGCGACCCAATCAAAAAACAAGGGCAAGGCTAAAGCATAGTATGCCCCCAAGAAAGGAAAAAATCAGCCAGGAACTGATATCATGGATCAGTCGTGTGTAATTCACACGAGGAAAGATGTGGAAGGCAATGTGATTTTGCCCAAGCACACCACTCAACAGTCTCGGACCCTTATCCAGCAATTTAAAGGGGACCCGCCGAGTGATAAATCTCCTAAGAAGGGTGATGAAGATGAAGATAAAAAAAACATTACCAGATGTCACTGGTACACTTGTGATTTTTGCTGATGTCGAGAGCAAGAGTCTTCTGAAAGTCATCAACAGAGAAGTCAACATGGTTGTACCTGCTACTCCCACCTACCTCAAGTGGTCCTAGTATGCCATCACATTTGACCAAACAGACCATCCTGCTCTTGTGGTCACTCCTGGTCGACAGGCTCTGGTAGTTGATCCGGTGGGGGGGGGCACTCGACTCAGAAAGGTCCTCATGGACGGTGGCAGCGGCTTGAACATTCTCTATGCAGATACCCTAAAAGGGATGGGCATTCCGATGTCCCGACTGAGTGAAAGAAACATGCAATTTCACGGGGTCATCCCAAGGAAGAAGGCCAAGTCACTCGTCCAGATAGCATTGGATGTGACATTCGGGAATGACAAAAATTTCCGAAAAGAAAAGCTAACGTTTGAAGTCGTGGATTTCCAGAGTGCCTACCATGCCATTTTGGGTCGACCTGCGTATGCACGTTTCATGGCCCGACCATGTTACGTGTATCTCAAGTTGAAGATGCCAGGCCCTAAGGGCGTGATCACGGTCACTGGCAATCGACAGTGGGCCGAAGAATGCCTCCAGCAAGGCTCCAAGATCGCCGATAACCAGATGGCCATGGTCGAGCTGGAAGAGTATAAGAAAACCACTGACCCTGCTGATTTGCTCCGTGGAAAGAAGCCGGCTTCCGAGTCGGCATTTCAGCCGGCAGGGGAAGTGAAGAAGGTGCACATCCACCCGACAGATCCTACTGCTGCCCCGACGAATATCTCATCAACACTCGATAGCAAATAGGAAGCCGAGCTCATCCAGTTCCTCCGTGAGAACTGGCATATCTTCGCATGGAAGCCTACTGACATGCCGGGGGCTCCCAGGGAGCTTGCTGAGCATCGTCTGAGAGTGGATCCGAAAGCCAAACCCGTCAGGGAGCATTTGCGTCATTCAACGGCGGAGAAGCGCAAGGCAATCGGCGAAGAAGTGGCCCGTCTCTTGCAAGCCAAGTTCATTCGGGAGATTTAACACTCCGAGTGGCTCTCGAATGTTGTGATGGTGCCAAAGAAAGATAAGTCTTTGCGTATGTGCATTGACTTCAAACATCTCAATCGGGTATGCCCGAAGGATCATTTTCCGCTCCCCCGCATAGATCAAATTGTTGACTCGACTGCGGGTTGCGAGTGTTTATCGTTTCTGGATGCTTACTCTGGGTACCATCAGATCCGTCTGTATGGCCTGGACGAAATAAAGACAGCTTTCATCACCCCATTTGGGTGTTTCTGCTACATCACTATGCCATTCGGTCTCAAAAATGCCGGTGCAACTTTTATGCGCATGATTCAGAAATGTTTACTCGACCAGATCCCTCGGAATGTCGAGGCATACATGGATGATATAGTGGTCAAGTCCCGCAAAGGTTCCGACCTGCTGGCCGACTAGGCTGAAACATTCGCCAATCTGAGGAGATTCGACATAAAGCCGAATCCGGCCAAGTGTACTTTCGGCATCCCAGGCGGCAAATTACTCGGTTTTCTTGTTTCCGAGTGGGGGATCGATGTCAACCCTGAGAAAATCAGCGCCATTACCCGAATGAAGACTCCCGTGTGAGTGCACGACGTTTAGAAGCTCACAGGTTGCTTGGCAGCATTGAGTCGATTCATTTCTCGTCTTGGTGAGAAGGCTTTGCCTTTATATCAATTGATGAAGAAGTCCGACACGTTCGAGTGGACTCCCGAAGCCGAAGCAGCATTTGTTGAGCTCAAAACCATGCTCTCCACCCAGCCGGTGCTTGCCGCTCCTTGCAGCAAAGAGCCCTTGCTCCTGTACATCGCGGCCACAAATCAGGTCGTCAGTACAATGCTAACTGTCGAGCGGGAAGAGGAGGGTAAAGCTTATAAAGTCGAGCGGCCAGTCTATTATGTCTCTGAAGTTTTGTCCCCCTCAAAGCAAAGATATCCACACTATCAGAAGCTGGTTTATGGTATTTACCTATCAGCGAAGAAGGTGGCGCATTATTTCCAAGACCACTCGATTTCAGTCGTCAGTGATGCTCATCTGTCCGAGATTTTCAATAATCGAGACGCATCAGGTCGAGTGGCTAAATGGGCAATCGAGCTTGGACACTTGGACATCAGATTCGAAGCTAAAAAAGCAATCAAGTCCTAGGCATTGGCAGATTTTATGGCCGAGTGGATTGAATAGCAACAGCCAATCCAAGTTCACTCGGCACATTGGACCATGTTCTTGGATGGCTCTAAAATGTTGAATGGGTCCGGTGCTGGTGTTGTCTTAATATCTCGTAGGGGCGACAAGCTCAGCTATGTCTTGCAAATTCACTTCGATTTCTCCAACAATGAGGTAGAACATGAAGCACTTTTGTATGGGTTGCGCATGGCTATCTCACTCGGCGTCAAGCGCCTGATGGTTTATGGCGACTCAGATCTGGTGGTGAATCAAGCAATGAAAGAGTGGGATGTTCGAAACCCCACTATGACTGGGCACTGCAATGCAGTCAGAAAGTTGGAGAAGAAATTCGAAGGCCTGGAACTTCGTCATGTCCCCCGACTGAAAAATCAGGCGGCCGATGAGCTATCCAAGATTGGGTCCACTCGACGGCCTGTCCCCAGCGGTGTGTTCTTAGAGCACTTGCACACTCCTTCGGTACAATAAGATCCTTTCACCGAAGAGCCCCCACAAGCTTTGAGTTCCACTGACCCGACAGAAGTCGATGTCCCTGCAGTGATTGATCTAGTCATGGAGATTTTGGTTGTCACTCCCGATTGGATTGTGCCTTACATTGCCTATATCCTCAGACAAGATCTCCCTGAAGATGAAACAGAGGCTCGACAGATTGTGTGCAGGTCCAAGGCTTTTACTGTGATGGGAGATCAGCTGTTCAGAGAGAGTGCGACTGGCGTTACTTAGCGCTACATTTCCCCCGAGGAAGGTCAAATGATTCTGGATGAGATCCACTCAGGAACTTGCGGGCATCATGCGTCCTCACGGACGATTGCCGCCAAAGCATACAGAGCTGGTTTCTTCTAGGCCCGGGCTAATGAGATGGCTAAAGACATCGTCGATCACTGTGATGGATGCCAGTTCTATGCAAACTTGTCACACAAGCCAGCCTCTGCTCTAAAGACAATTCCTCTCGCCTGGCCATTTGCTTTTTGGGGACTCGACATGGTTGGTCCCTTTCGTACCGGGAAAGGTGGTTTCACTCATTTGCTGGTTGAAGTCGACAAGTTTACCAAATGGATAGAAGCCAAGCCCGTCAAGAAATTGAACTCCCGTACGGCGGTTACATTCATGAGAGAGCTAATTTTCCGGTATGGTGTTCCTCACAGCATTATCACAGATAACGGCACCAACTTTGACTTGGAAGAATTCAGAAACTTCTGCACATCTTAGGGCACTCGGATAGATTATGCATCTGTCGATCACCCGCAAACCAATGGGAAAGTCGAGCGAGCCAAGGGCCTCATCTTGCAAGGTCTTAAGCCTCGTCTCATGCGCGACCTAGATCATGCCACTAGTGCCTGGGTAACTGAGCTTCCATCTATGTTATGGGGCCTGAGAACTATGCCAAATTGGTCGACTGGACGGACTCCTTTTTTCCTGGTCTATGGTGTTGAAGTTGTCTTGCCGAGTGACTTGTTTCACAATTCTCCTCGAGTGGAACTGTATTCTGATGCTGAAGCCAAACAGACTAGGCAGGATGGTGTAGATCTCCTGGAGGAAGAACGAGAGATGGCTTTGGTACGGACTACTGCCTATCAGCAGGATCTGCGGCACTTCCATGCGAAGAATGTCAAGAGTCGATCGTTTCATGAGGGAGACTTGGTGCTCCGAGTGAATCAACACTGACCTCCCAAGCTTGCTCCTGCATGGGAAGGTCCTTTCGTCGTCACTAAGGTGCTGAACAACGGAGCCTATCATGTGTATAATCTCATGAAGCGGATAGACGAGCCACAAGACTGGAATGCAGATCTGCTCTGGCATTTTTATACTTAAGAGACAGAAGAATCTTCTAATGTAATAAGAATACTTCATCAATGCAATTCAAATTTCTCCAATATATATTTTTGATACCGATCGTACAGTTTCACTCTTGGGAATACTCCGAGTGTTGAGCAATACTCACACTCGGGGGCTTAGCTGCGAACTTGCTTTCGTCTAAGTTGAAAACCCTGTCGGATGGATAGCAGCCCATTCACTCGACGACTTAGCTGCGAATCAACATTCGCCTAAGTTTGAAAAAACTCCGACTGATGAGCAATCCTCACACTTGGGGGCTTAGCTGCGAACATGTTTTTCCTAAGTTAAAAACCCTGTCGGGTGGATAGCAGTCCAGTCACTCGATGGCCTCCTTGCGAATGCATCTTTGCTTAGGTTCAAAAATACTCCGAGTGGTGAGCAATCCTCACACTCGGGGGCTTAGCCGCGAACATGTTTCGCCTAAGTTAAAAACCCTGTCGAGTGGATAGCAGTCCATTCACTCGACGACCTATTTGCGAATCCGTCTTCGCTTAGGTTCAAAAATACTCTGAGTGGTGAGCAATCTTCACACCCCAGGGCTTAGCTGCGAACATGCTTTCGCCTAAGTTAAAAACCATGTCGGGTGGATAGTATTACATTCACTCGACGACCTCCTTACGAATCCATCTTCGCTTAGGTTCAAAAATACTCCGAGTGGTGAGCAATCCTCACACTTGGGGGCTTAGCTGCGAACATGCTTTAGCCTAAGTTAAAAACCCTGCCGGGTGAATAGAAATACATCCACTTGACTCCCTAGCCGCAAATAAATCTTCGCCTAGGGTCAAAAATATTCCAGTGTTGAGCAATCCTCACACTTGAGGGCTTGGCTGCGAACATGTTTTCGCCTAAGTTCAATACCCCACCGAGTGGTTTGTAATACATCCACTCGACTCCCTTGCCGCGAATAAATCTTCGCCTAGGGTCAAAAATATTCTAAGTGTTGAGCAATCCTCACACTCGAGAACTTGGCTGCGAACATGTTTTCGCCTAAGCCTAAGAATAAACTCAGTCGAACAAACGATTGAAAGCCAAATACGGATAAATCCAAAGGGTTAATCGCAGATAAAAGTTTTGCGAGAAAGCAAAAGTGCTCGACCCTAAGGCCTGAATGAAGTTTTAAGGGATACAATTTCACTTGGCATACCGAGGCGAATAAAAGTGTTTCTTCCGAAGGTCAAGTTTTTAATCATTCGATGGGCTGGCTGGCTCGACAAAAGTATCCAAGTCGATGCCATCTGCGATTCTGGTAGCTGCGTCGATGAAGGTCTCCATGAACTCCTCGAACTGAAGCTTCTTTGTGTTAACCACTCCGAGCTCCTTCAGCTTCTCCTCCCTCACATCTCTACAATGGACCCTGACGAGTGATAGCGCCACGTCGGCCCCGCAACAAGCAGCAGACTTCTTCCAGGCCGGCACTCGACTTCGAAGGTCGTTCAGACGGGCCATCATGGAGTTAAGGTCGAGCTGAAGAGTGTCCTCAGGCCACAGCTCCTTGTCGATCCTCTCCATCGCAGATTTCAGTCAGACAAGATATGCCTGAACGCCCTGGAGTCAGAAATTAAGTCTGAGGATGTTCATGGCCACCGCATCTGCGACAGGAGACTTGGTGGGATCCAGGTTGGGTTCAATCTCCTCTTTCTCCTTTTCAAAGTCTTGGTAGAATTCTGTTGAAGAGAAGGAATGGGAGGAGAATCGGTGAGGTACGATCTTCATGGATTTTACAAAGTTCAGTCGACAAGAGATACTCACCATCGAGCATGATGTACATCTTCCTCGAGAATTCGCCCAGATGCTTCTCCAGGCCGTTGGTCCTTTTGTTCAGCTACTCGGCCCTTTTGACGAGGTCCACGCGCTCTTGCTTCAGCTTTGGGTTCTCCTCCTCCAGCTTCTAGGCAGCCGCCAGCTTTCTATATGCAGTCTCGGTTTTATCCTTGGCCACTCGTTGGGCATTGGCGAGTGCTTTGTCCTTGTCCTCTAGTGCCTTCTTCATGGAATCTAAAGAAACAACATTGTTGAGTCGCGCTTGGAGTCGATGATTTTCATTGCGCATGTCTGTTCGAGTGAGAGCACTCGGTTCAAAGCATGAAAAGTGAAGATGGGAATGCAGAGAGTCGATGGTAGTTATCTCCCAGAGACTTCACCTCAGCCCGCACTCGCTCCAGAGCATTGTTGGAGGCTTCCAGATCCACGCGCAGCCGGTTCCTTTCATCCTCAAGATCCTTATACTGCGTTCCAGGTTCGCAAGCCCTCTGAAACCAACAAAAGAAAGAAATTCAATCGACAAGTAATACCAAGGATGGTCGACTGGGCTATGAATACCGTCGAATGCCTGTCTTACTATCCTGGAACAACGTCATATAATGGTTGACCTATGATGTCCATGAAGCCCGTGTCCAGGGGAAGAAGAATTCAAGCAAAAGTCCACTCGACATGTCGAGTGGCTCCAGCGCTCCGCGTGCCGTAAACAAATTCAAAGCAGTCTCTATTAAGACCCCCGCCGGTGCAAGCACCTGACGGCGGTCTCAGGGACTACACCTGGTGGGTGCACTCAGAGTTCCCCCATTGAGATGGTTAACACTCGACTTGTCGAGTAACTCGTCAGAAAAATATATGCACTTGACATGTACTTCGCGTATGACAAAAATCTTGATTTCAAGTTTTCAAGACTATTGCTTATCGTCTGCGATTAGCAGTAGCCTCAGGGACTACACCCAGTGGGTGCACTTAGCGTGCCCCCAATGGTTACTGAAACATTCGACAAGGTCGGCCCTATCAGAACATTCATCCGTCACTCGACCCGTCGAGTGATGCGCCTCCTTGTTCTGTGAAGTTCAATCTATCCATATGTAGCGTCATATCATGGTTTATCAATGATATCCATGAAACCTACAAGGTAGCTTCGGAGTGGTGTGATCAAAGGCAAAATGTATCCTGCATACAACAAACTCTAAGACCCCTGCCGGTGCAAGCACTCGACAGCGGTCTCGGGGACTACACCCCGTGGGTGCACTTAGCATGCTCCCACTGGATCTGCCAATTCTCGATCCGTCGAGTGGCAGAAAACATCCGTCATTGGAATATCCGTCACTCGATCCGTCGAGTGACACACCCCTCCCCACTCTGTGTAGTGTAGTATATCCTTATGTAGCGTCATATCATGGTTTGTCAACGATATCCGTGGAACCTACAAAGTAGTTGCGGAGTGGTGCGACCACGGGCAAACGTATCAAGCATACGGCAAACTCTAAGACCCCTACCGATGCAAGCACTCGTCAGCGGTCTCGGGGACTACACCCAGTGGGTGCGCTCAGACTGCCCCCACTGAGATGGTTAACACTCGATCCGTCGAGTGGCCCATCAGAAAAAAATGCATTCGACATGTCGAGTGACTCTAGTACTATGCGTACTATCGATCCAAAATCTACTCGACTAAGACCTGACCTACTCGAGTGGAGAAATTTCAAACATTCTACGAGTGGAAAATGAGCAGCCGCTGGATGTACAGTCAAGAAAAGACAGGAATTCAATCGGAAATGTACTCACAATCGAACTTACTCGGACAATGGTGCGGAGGGCCGTGCTAGCATCGTAAGCCAGCTTGCTGGCCTCGTACGCCTCTTTGGTTCGTAGCATCATCTACTCTGCCTGGATCATAGCCTCCTTCACAGCTCCGGTCTGATCTTCCGGGACGCGATGCAGAGGGAAAGCCGTCATGGGCGGGATCGGCGTAGTAGCTAGGGCAGCTGAAGCAGTCTGAGCAGGTCTGGTTGGAGTTGATGTCACGATGGTCGAGACAGCTGGAGGGACACTCGACAAAGGTACTGCAAGGTCAGCTCTGATTCATTTCGAGTCACCCATCCCCTGGGAGGACTCTGTAGTCAACCGCTAAAGCGTATGCACTGATGAAGCTCTGGGAATTACTCGTCGTCTTCCAGCTAGATAACCTCTGCAACGTCAATCGACAGTGTTAAATTTTGCAAGTGACGAATCTCGTTCAAATGAATCGAGGACTTATTAACCTCTATGAGAAGTGGCAGCGTCAGCAGTGTCAATGCCCATCGCTTCCCCTCCGTCTCGAGGAGGAGATGTTATAGAAGTAGCAGCTCTAATGGATCAAACAACGCTCGGTTAACAACAACGCAAAGTCACAATCGACAGAAAGAATTTGAAAGTAAACACTCATGTGGATACGATAGGCATGTCCATCTTCATGCGAGGCAAGGCTTTGCGAGGTTTGGCCATGGTCACTTTGGGTTGCTTTGCCGATCGTCCGCTCGACTCGACAGTCGAGGGGCGGCTCCGCTTTGGGTTCTTCTCGCTTGGGCCCGGAGCCCTTTCCTCAACAGCCGCAGGATCTTGGCAAGCCTTGGAGCGGCATTCAGTGTGAAGAGGTGGCTCGACTTCTGGCTCGTTTTTTTCCGAGTTTTCATACTCGTCCTCGAAGTCTTCTGAACTATCGCCGTCCACGCTGCCGCCTTCACTCACAACTCCATCGTCAACGTGGTTCCCGTTAGGAACGGGCGAGTGCATGTGCGTCCACTCCTGCATGATTCAAGTAAAGAAGTCAGTTCATAAGCCAATATATCACTCGACAGTACAAGTACATCGGTCGACACCCCACAACTCACCAGATTCTTCGACGGGTTTTCGGGCGAGTAAGGTCGGATCCTCTTGGCTCCCAAAGGGTTGTCGCATGCTCCAGTGATGCTGTGAAGCCACTGCTTGACAGTTTTTTGCGGAACCTCTTCTGGGTGCGCCCTGGTCAAGTCCTCAGGGCCCATGTAGTGCCACATGGTGTGATCTCTGGCTTGGAGCGGCTGAATACGTCGACTGAGAAATGTTTCCAACAGATCTGTGCCAGTCACTCCACCCCGAATCAGTTGCACCACAGCTTCAACCAAGATTCCCACTTGGATATGTTCCTCTTTGGTCACCCTCAAAGACTTGGGGATAGCTGGACGGTGAGGTGTATAGGGGGGAAGGCTAGCCGACATGTTGGGCGATGCTACGTCTTTGCAGTAGAACTAAGTCGACTGCCAGCCTCTAACAGACTCAGGAAAATTCATGGTAGGGAAAGAACTATGGGCTCTTTTCTGAAGTCCTAAACCCCCACACAACTGAAGCACATGAGTCTTCCCATCAGTAGGGAGGGTTTTCTTCACCGTATGGGATCTGACCGTAAAGATGTGCTTGAAAAGCCCCCAATGAGGAGAACAGCCCAGAAAACACTCGCACAAAGTAACGAAGGCAGACAAGTATGCAATAGTATTCGGTGGGAGATGGTGCAGTCGAGCGCCGAAGAAATTCAAGAACCCTCTAAAGAACGGGTGGGGTGGCATAGAGAAACCTCTTTCAACGTGGGAGAGAAGGAGGACCCTCTCCCCGTCGTGCGGCTCTGGCTCGCGTTCTCCCTCCGGCAGCCTCCAGGCGCCGTCCGCCATGAGCCCATCGGCGACAAGGCCCTCCATGTCATCACGAGTGACTATGTAGGGGAGAAAATCCCCCTGCATCCATCCCGCCGGTGCGGTGAACCAAGCGGTCGAGGGCTTCTTGCGCTTGACCTTTGTCGCCCCCTTCTTAGCTCGCTCTAGCTTCTCCGTGGTGCTCTTCGTCATCGTCGCGGTGGCTCTCGTCGGAGAGGAACAGAGTGGGAAGCTGGAGACAGGGGAGGTGGAGGAAGAGAGGAAGTTTGGGGAAAAGTACTATGCAAACCACAACACTCCGAGATTTATATCCCGCCGAGTGCCTCGCTGACTGGTGGACCCACGAGATCACCTCGCACACCAGCCGCAATATGCATGCAGTACGTGGCGAAATGACCGGCGTGGAGATCGGGGCGGCATGCCCCCACTTTCCCTGATCGTGGTGTCATGGGAACGAGCTTGACAGTAGATGGTAGGGGTATGAAGGGAGAGGGCAGAGTCCTAGCTACGACGAGGGTGTACACAGGGATGTATGAGTTCAGGCCCCTCTCGTGGAGGTGACAACCCTATGTCTCAGTGCTCGGGAGCTTATGTCGTGTGGAATATTGAGATTACAATGGTTGCGAACCCTTGTGCAAGAGGGGAGGGGCAGCTTATATAGAGTTCGCTGCCCCTCATAATTATCGTGCATCTAAGGGCCTGGTCATGGGGTTTAAAGTCTGCCGTTACAGGTAACGTACGTAATAAAAGCTACTAATGAGCATTGAACCAGTGTCTGCCCGTTGGGCTCTTGATGATGGCTCCTGGTCTTCTGGCGTCGAGTGAAAGCGAGGTCTTCCGAGTGACACGCGACTGCCGAGTGAGAGCAGGAGTCTCCGAGTGGATTACTGTCGAGTGACTTTGAACGTCTCCAGGAATCCACTCGGAAGTTCATGCTTGATCTTCAAGTCCTCCCATGTGGTGTCCTTAGGTAGGGTATGTGGGCCTTGCCTAGGACCCTACCCTAGGTACATATCCTCGTCATTAGCCCCCGAATGGATCGGGGTTTGAGTGGTGGAAGGAGGTATAAACGTAGACCTTGAGTTAGTGCATCAAATCCTCCGAATGATATTTGGGATTTTCATGAAACTTGCGCCGATTGAACTCTGAGCATTAGCGTTCATTCAGGATCAACACGCAAAATCTTCCAAATGACATTCGGGGCTTCAACGAAACTTGCGTCGATTGAATTCTTCTCCGCTCGCCCGGATCCATTCAGCCTTAAAAGTGCCTGAGTGGATGTTTAGCATTTGTTTTGCTCCAAGTGAACTGACAGTATCTTGGGAGGCGACGGGTCGGTCTGACAGACCTGGATTTTCTGAGATACGAAAATTTGGGAAGCGTGTGCGCACGCGCGATGATGACGCCACGATCAGGACAAGTGGAGGCATGACGCCTCGATTTTCGTGCCGGTCATATCGCCACGTATCGGGCGCCGTTAGCGGTTGGCATGCGCGGTAACCTCATGGGTCCACTGGTCGGTGAGACACTCAGCGGCGTATAAAGCTTTCCGCACTGTTGTTCGCACAGTACCTCCACCAATTCTTTCTCTCTTTTCCTCCGCCTCCCCTACTCACAGCGCCCCACTCCGATCTTCCTCAATGAGAGCCGCCGCGTCGACGATGAAGAACACGACGAAGAAGCTGGAGCGGGCAAAGAAGGGGGCGACGAAGCTCAAGGGCAAGAAGCCCTCGACCGCCCGGTTCAACGCGTCGGCGAGTTGGATGCAGGGGGATTTTCTCCCCTCTGTAGTCACTTGCGAGGACATGGAGGGCCTCGTCTCCGATGGGCTCGTGGCGGATGGCGCTTGGAGGTTGCCGGGGGAGGAGCGCGAGCCGGAGCCACGCGACGGGGAGCGGATTCTTCTTCTCTCCCATGTCGAAAGAGGTTTTTCCATGCCTCCCCACCCGTTCTTTAGGGGATTTCTGAACTTTTTCTGTGCTCAACTGCACCACCTCTCACCAAATACCATCGCCTATCTGTCTGCATTCCTCACTTTGTACGAATGTTTCCTAGGATGCTCTCCCCATTGGGGGTTGTTCAAGCACCTCTTCACGGTCAGTGTCACGCCCAAGATGCGCGCCTATACATTTAAGGCACGAGGGCCTCGCAAGGGATAGATGCGCATCTTGCCGTTAGCAAGAATAGTATCATCACAACATACAATACTAAATGAGAAGAGTATACAAGTTGGCTTACACTCGCCACATGCTAACTTACAATGTCACTCAAATCATAACATCAAGTTGAACACAGGGTCCGACTACAGACGAAATCAAACGATAAAAGAAGTTGTAAATGATACTATCAAGCTATCCCAAAGATCATGACCCAGTCCTCTACTCCTCCGGATATGTCACATACATCCTGCCTCTTTCCTCGTCATACTCCCACTAGAGCTGGGTAAGATCATCCTGCACGAACTCATCTGAACCTGTACCTAGATTGTTGTAGTAAACTGTGAGCCACAGAGGACTCAGCTATCATGTGCTCGGGTACCGAGACTATTCAAGCTTAAAGGTAGGGATGGGATAAGTGTTGAGGTTGCAGCAACACTAAGCCTATATGGCGTCTAGCTTATGCAACATGAAATAAATATGAGTGGCCTACGAAGAAAGATCGAATCTAGTATGATCTCTAAGAGATCCTAATCACCTACTTACGTCAATCATAACCCCACCGTGTTCTCTCTCGGATCATGTTCACGAGCAGAGACGATCACAGTTACTCACACAGTTGGTGTATTTTAATTAGAGTTTACTTCAAGTTTGCTATAACCGGGTGTTAAACAAATATCCAAGTTGCCACATAACCGCGGGCACGGCTTTCCGAAAGATTTAACCCTGCAAGGGTGCTCCAACTAATCCATTACCAAATTAACCACACTCCGTGGGAATACCTCGACCACGTATCTCGCGATCATCATAGGTGATTCCAAAGGAATTCCAACACCTCGAGTAAACCCGAAGAAAGTCAGTGTCCACACGCAAGACACTCGATAAAGGAAAAACAAATCCAACAAGACCACCCGACGTGTCGACGAACCCGATAAGAGCCGCGTATATCGTTCTCAGGACACGACAGATGGGACTAGCTACGGGGGAAAAACCAATCCTCAAGTTGCCTCGAGGCGGCCCCGCAGGCAGCCCATTTTGGACCAACACTCATGAGGAGCACTGGCCCAGGGGTTGATTAAATTATCCACGGGTTTGCAAGACCCTATGCAATTAATTAAGTTGTTAAGCAAATGTAGTACCAATGTTGGGTCTTGCCAGACAAGTTTTAATCTCAACCGAATATCAAGGGGGTCCCCATAACAACCCCGAGCATGTTAGGAGCATGAAGTATGGAAAACATAGCACCGGTAACAAGGAACTAATGGCGGTAGTAGCGGAACAAATCACTTAGCAAAAGGCCAAGCCTTCCACCAATACCAAGATATATATGTGCATTAAATTAAATAACATAATATGTGATATCCAATCCATGTTATCACATGGAACAACCTGCACCTGCAACTAAAATGCTATAAGAGGGGCTGAGCAGCGGTAACTTAGCCAATCAAAGGTTTTCTAGGATGTGGAGGTTAGAGGCTGTCATGGCAACATGGGGGCTGATATCAAGTGGTAGGTAGTGCAATAGTAACGATAAGAGCGAAAACTAGCAAGCAAAAGAAATAGTATCGGGATCCGGGTACGATCATCTTGCCTATTGGTTCTTCAGTGAAACAAGTAGCGGGATCCTCGTAGTGGTACTCTCCTGGGTCCTCGTACTTAGTATCAACACTCGTGTCTACCCAAGATAAACAGCAACAATAAACATCCAACCAAGGTGCAATGCACAATCAAAATGATGCATGACCACTTAAGAAGATTATAACATGGCAATCCAAAACTATTCACGTTTCACATGCAAAGTTGTTTATTAATGAATCTGGACAGAACCTCATGTAAAGTTATTTAGACATGCATGAACATGGCAAATATGGATGCATCATGCAAAATCGATGGAAATGCATATAAGGTTCACAACAAACGGAGCTACGGTTCTCGAGATACGCTCACGACAAGCTACGGAGGCAAAACACAAGACCACCAATACCTGGGCTAATTCTTGGCATTCCAAGCCAGCCACCGGATAGGTGATGGAAAATCAATCACAATAGACTCAAGAATCAAATCATTCCATGGAGTATAGCTCCCACAAGTCACAAAACAAAATAACACCCAATCTGCCACAAAACAACAACATAGCAATTTGAAAAGCCCACAACTTGAGCTACAGGAACCCTACAGCCACAAACAAGACATGGACATTATCTACTCAATACCCACATCAACTTATCCAACTATGCAATCAGCAGAAGAGGCACACATCAACATGCAAGAAGCAAACAAGTTGGCATGATGACTCAGTTCTCTGGGACTTGGAGAAAATTATAGTTTTCTGGAATCTCTGATTATAAAGTAGCCAGTTGACAGCATAGGTTAAATATGCTAGAGAGCTCCTATTGACATGAAAATTAACAGGATGGTAGATGACAATATCTACTACAAATACCTAACACTGAGCATAAGAAAATTCCAACCACATTACTAGATACAACCCACTCTACATGGAAAAACAATAACAGCAGAATCTCCAGACCTAGTCATTTTTAAGCAGGTTGACAGAAACAAAAGGTAGCTTACTAAATAGCATGGTTCCCACTTATCTAAGGACTTATCATAAATAAAAAAATACTGGGACATCCCCAACAACTTTATCTAACAAACTCATGTTGGCAAGAACTTAAAAGCATGCATAGATTAATTCATATGAAAAAGACAAAAGGGCATCACAGCATAAAAATGCAGTTTTGTCAAGTTGCCCCAAAGTCAAATTTGACTTTACAGGTGCATACATGAGTTGATCCTACCCCAAAATCATTACTCATACCCATATGCTTTCATGGAACAAAAGGGAGCAAAGCTAGGTCGAAATTTGACCCTTAAAGACATGGGTGACTTATGTCACTTATGAAACTTAATGAAAAAGCCCCAAAATGACATGTGCTCCATAGATACATGTTGTAAGTGGTTAATTAACATGTTAGGGACTTGATAACATGGCATAGCATCAATTGCAAGGATGAAACTATCTAGAAGAAAAACTAGCTCATATGCACATAGTGAGACCTACACATGGAGCTACTCATGCACACATACATCCTTAAATGCATATATATGAAGGCACACACCACCTACACCGATGCAACATCACTAGCTTATGTGTATGTGCAAAGCACATACACACACCACATCACAAACCACCCATGTGTTACACACACAAACCACATATGTGTGCATGCATAGCATGCACAAACACTACCACTACACCACACGCACACACACAAGTGTGTATGTATATCATACACACACACCTACACTACACTACACCACACTCACACAAGGGTGTGTGTGTGTGTACAACTTACACACACACCCCACTAACCTACACCTATGTGTATGCAAAACACACACACACACACAACACTACACCACACTAACATATATGCACATACACATCCACTCCACCTAGTATGTGCAAAGCACACACACCCTCATCACATAGCACACACACACACTAGACACACATACACATCTACATGTATGCATACATGTGCACATACACCATCAGGTGCATACACACACAATTACACATGTGCAAAGGCACTACACACACATACATGCTGCAAAAAGAAAACAAAAGAGAGAAAGAAAGAAAACAACAACAAAAAAGGAAAACAACAAAAAAAATGGGGGGGAAGGGGATCGAACCCACGACCCCCTGGGCACACCCAGCACTCCACACCACCGGGCTACGGCTCGATACTTAACAGAGGAGGGACTTGATCTATTTTATACACACACACACACACTAGCGGAACCTGACGAAACTGAAGAAAGGCAGAGCCACGGCGACAGGGCAACTCCGGCAGCGATTCCGACGAGGCCGCGGCGAATCTGGCGACACCACTACTCCTACGTGCGCGGGAACAAGCAGGGGATCCATTCCCTTTCTCACCTAGCGGTGAGGAGGAAGGAGGCACACCACAAGGTGCGGCCTTGCGGACGGCGGCGACTGGCGACTACGATGGCTACCGACGAGCTACCGCGGAGAAGGGGCCAGAGGGGACCAACGGCTCACCTTGGGGGAAGTCGGTGACAAGCCGGTCACGATGGAGGCGACGAAGGGGAAGGAGATGGTCGAAGACGTCGCAGGGGAAGAAGATGGCGGAGAAGTGCTTCCGGCGACGACGAGATCCTTGCCGCATAGCTCCTCCGGATCCCCTAGCGGCAGGAATGGAACGGTGGGAGGACCCATGCACTCCTTGCCATCGCCACCGAGGATGGAGCCCACCGGAGACGCGGCAACGACGGCGACAAGGATCAGCGGACACGGCAAACTCTCCGAACTCTCTCTGAACTTACCTTGGCAGGGGAAAAAGCAGAGAGGGAGGAGGAATAAAGAGAGGAAGAGGGGAGCTATGGCGGCGGAGGGAGGAAGAGGAACCCTAGGCGAGGGGAGGGCACGCACGCCGAGGGCTATAAAGCGACGGGGCAGACGGCGACGGCGACGGAAAGGCAAGGCAGAGCTCCTGCTGCTCTGCTTAACTAAAGGAGAAGGGGCAATGGGGCAGGTAGCCGTCCCTGTTCCCCTGGGCTGGGCCTCGGCCCATCTGCTCCTCTCTCTCAACAAAACAGGGAAAAAGCCTTCTTTTAAATAAATCCAGCCAGACTAATTTAAATCCCCAGGGCAATTTGAAATGGTTTTGAACCAAACAAAAATATTTTTATGGAGGATTTAATATGCTCTATATAAATAAAATGCCAGGTTGGTTTATAGGACAAGTAATTTTTAATATTAATAAAGAGGCAGCTCCTATTTAAATAGAAAACAAAACCCAAACACCTCCAAATGACAAAAATACCACTCTCACAAATCATAAGATTATTAGGGCCACCTTTTGAACATTTTTAAATAATTAAAACAACAAGTTGATTCTGCACATAAAACTAATAGGAAGAGAGGGGGAAAGAAGGAAGGTGATGTTGGAAAAGAATAAGAGAGGGGAAGAAGAAGAAGAGGAGATGCACCCATGGATTGCACCACCTCTCACACATCACACAAAAGCACAGTCACACAAGCACACTCACAAACACACTCACCACCCTCACATCATAGCAAGAAACATGAAAACCAACAAGCATGCAAAATGAATGATATGATGCATGAATGCAAGAACACAATGAATGACAAGGTGAAACTCATACATAGCTCATGACACAAGGTTCAACAATGGGGTTACAAGCCAAATTAGGTAGGGACATCACTTGGGATGTCACAGTCAGATCCCAGACCGCGAAGAAAGCTCTCCCTACCGATGGGAAGACTCGTGTGCTCCAATTGTGTGGAGGCTTAGGGGTTCAGAAAAGTGCCCGTAGTTCCGTCCCTGCCATGACTTTTCCCGAGTCTGTCAGAGGCTGGCAGTCAACTTGGTTCTATTGCAAAGATGTTGTGTCACCCAATATGTCGACTGGCCTTCCCCCCTATACACCTGACCGTCCCGCTGTTCCCCAATCTTTGAGGGTGACCGAAGAGGAGCATGTCCAAGTGGGTATCCTGGTCGAAGAGGTGGTGCAATTGATCTGGGGCGGAGTGACAGGAATGGATTTGCTTGAAATGTTTCTCGGTCGACGTATCCACCCGCTCCAAGCCAGAGACCACACCATGTGGCATTATGCGGGCCCAGAGGACACGACCAGGACGCATCCAGAGGAGGTTCCACAGAAAACTGTCGAGTAGTGGCTTCGTAGCATCACTGGAGCTTGCGACAATCCTCTAGGAGCCAAGAGGATCCGACCTTACTCGGCCGCAAACCCGCCGAAGAATCTGGTGACTTGTGAGGTGTTGACTGATGTTGTACTGTCGAGAATCATGCATGAGTGGACGAACATGCACTGGCCCGTTCCCAACGGGAACCATGTGGAAGATGGTGTGGTGAGCGAGGGTGGCAGTGTGGACGGTGATGGTTGTTCTGACACCCAGGACGAATACGAGGACTTCGGCGAAGAGGAAGAGGTCGAGTCGCCTCCCCGACGTGAAGGTCGCACCAAGGCCCGGCAGGATCTGACAGCTGTTGAGGACAGGGCTCCGGGCCCTAGTGAGAAGAAAACAAAACGGATCCGCCCTTCGACCGTTGAGTCGAGTGAAATACTGGCCAAGCAAGCCGTCACCAAGCCTCGCAAAGCTCTGCCTCGCAAGAGGGTGGCCGTACCTGTCGTCTCCACGTAAGTGTTTATTTCCGAATTTTTCTGTCGACTGAAGTCTGGAGTTGTATCTGATGGAATGCCACTTAATCCTTCAGAGCTACTACATCTGTGACCTCGCCTCATCGGGATGGAGAGGAAGTGATGGATGTTGACACTGCTGATGCTGCCACTTGTCATAGAGGTAAGAAATTTGTTGGTTCGTCCGAATGGGACTCGACACATGTAGATGTTAACACTGTCGGTTGTCATTGCATAGGTCATTGAGGTGGAGGACGATGAGGAGCAACTAGACACTTCGCGCGCTCGTACCCGGAGGGCATCATCGGCGCAAGCGCTTTAGCGCTCAACTGCAGAGTCTTCCCAGGGAGAGGTGGCTCGACACAACCCAGGGCTGAACCCGCAGCACCTCTGTCGCATGCTCCTCTAGCCGTCTCGACTATTGTGACATCGACTCCAACTGGACCCCCTCAGACTGCTTCAGCTGCCCCAGCGATCACGTTGACCCCACCTGTGATGGCCTTCTCTCTGCATCGCACCCCAAAAGATCAGACCGGAGCAGCAAAGGAAGCCATGATTCAGGCGGAGCAGCTCATGCTGAGAACCAAGGAGGTGTTTGAGGTCAGCAAACTGGCTTTTGATGTTAGCGTAGCCCTTTGTACCAATGTCCAAGTAAGTTCGATTGTAAGTCCATTATCGATTGAATTCCTGTCTTCTCTTGGCTGTTGTACACCTAGTGGGTGATTGCTGTAGAATGATTGAACTTTCTCCACTCGAATAGAACGGATCGTAGTCAAGTAGGACTGGTATTGATAGTACGAGTGGTACTGGGGTCACTCGACATGTCGAGTGTATTTTCTGACGAGTTGCTCGACGGATCGAGAGTTAACAGTCTCAGTGGGGGCGCTCTTAGCGCACCCACTAGCTGTAGTCCCCTAGACCGCTGTCGAGTGCTTGCATTGGCAGGGGTCTTAGAGTCTATTGTATACAGGGTACACTTCATCTTGAATCACACCACTCCGTGGCTACCTTGTAGGTTTCATGGATATTATTGGCAAACCATGATATGACGCTGCGTAAGGATAGACTACACTTCATAGAGTAGGGAGGTGTATCATTCGACGGGTCAAGTGTCATGACAGGGCTGACCTTGTCGAGTGTATATTTTTTCTGACGAGTTACTCAACGGATCGAGAGTTAACCGTCTCAGTGGGGGCGCTCTTAGCGCACCCACTAGGTGTAGTCCCTGAGACCACTGTCGAGTGGTTGCATCGGCAGGGGTCTTAGAGTTTGTTGTATACAGGATACACTTCGTCTTGAATCACACCACTCTGTACCTACCTTGCAGGTTTCATGGATATTATTGGCAAACCATGATATGACGCTGCATAAGGATAGACTACACTTCATAGAGTAGGGAGGTGCGTCACTCGACGGGTCGAATGTCATGACAGGGCTGACCTTGTCGAGTGTATATTTTTCTGACGACTTACTCGACGGATCAAGAGTTAACCGTCTTAGTGGGGGCGCTCTTAGCGCACCCATTGGGTGTAGTCCCCGAGGCTACTGTTCATCGCAGACGATAAACAATAGGCTTGAAAACTTGTCATACGCGTGGTACTAGGGTCACTCGACATGTCGAGTGTTTTTTCTAATGAGTTATCGACGGATCGAGAGTTAACCGTCTCAGTGGGGGTGCTCATAGCGCACCCACTGGGTGTAGTCCTCGAGACCACTATCGAGTGCTTGCATTGGCAGGGGTCTTAATAGAGACAGCCTTTGAATTTGTTTATGGGGCACGGAGCGCCAGAGCCACTCGACATATCGAGTGGACTTTCTGCTTGAATTCTTCTGAGATGGTCATTCGCTGGCATTCGATACCCAGTCGACTATTCCAAGCGTCACCCGCCGATTGAATTCTTGTCTTGTGTTGATTCCAGAGTGCTTGTGAGCTTGGGGCGGAGTACAAGGACATGGAGGATGAAAGGAAACGGTTGCAGGTGGATCATACGGTCGCCAACAATGCTCTGGAGCGAGTGCGTGCTGAGATGAAGACTTTGGGAGGTAATTACTGCTGATTTTCTGCATTCTCCTCTTCACTCTTCATGTTTTGAACCGAGTGGTCTCACTCGAACAGACGTACGCAATGAAAACCATCGACTCCAAGCACGACTCAACAATGTTGTTTCTTTAGATTCCATGAAGAAGGCGCTGGAGGAGAAGGACAAGGCGCTTGCTGATGCTCAATGAGTGGCCAGGGACAAGACTGAAGCTGCAGATCGGAAGCTGGAGGCCGCCAAGAAGCTGGAGGATGAGAACAGCAAACTTAAGCAGGAGCGTGCGGACCTTGTTAAGAAGGCCGAGCAAATAACCAAGAGGAGTAATGGCCTGGAGAAGCATCTAGACGAATTCTCGAGGAAGATGTATCTTCTGCTCGACGGTGAGTATTTCTTGTCGACTGACATTTGCAAAAAAATTGAGGGTCGCAGTTCACCGATTCTTTTCCTATTTCCCCTTCTTCAACAGAATCCTGCCAGGACTTTGAAAAGGAACCAGAAGTGATTGAGCCCATGCTTGACCCTACCAAGTCGCCGGTTGCTGATGCGGTGGCGATGAACATGCTGCGGCTCAATTTTTGGCTCCAGGGTGCCCAGGCCTACATCACTCGACTGAAGTCTGCCATGGAAAGAATCTAGAAGGAGCTATGGCCTGAGGACACTCTTCAGCTCGACCTCAACTCTGTGATGGCTCGCCTGAACAAACTTCCCAGTCAAGTGCAAGCTTGGAAAAAATCTGCTGCTCGCTGCGGGGCCGACGTGGCGTTGTCACTCCTCAGGGTCCACTGTAGGGACGTGAGGGAGGAGAAGCTGAAGGAACTCCAGGTGGTAAACATGAAGAAACTCCAGTTCGAGGACTTCATGGAAACCTTCATCGAGGCAGCTACCAGAATCGCTAATAGCATCGACCTAGACACTTTTGTCGAGCCCGCCAGTCCGTCCCCTGCTTAAAAAACTTGGGTCTTTGGAAAAAATAGTTAAATTTGCCTCGGTATGCCGAGTGGAACTGTATCCCCTAAAACTTCATTCAGGCCTTAGGCTTGAGCACATTTGCTTCTACACAAGACGTTTATCCGCGGTTTTACCTTTTGGATTTTACTCGTGCTTTGGCTTTCAATCATTTGTTCGACTGATTTTGTTTTTAACTTAGGCAAACTGCTTTCGCAGCTAAGCCCCCGAGTGTGAGGATTACTCATCGCTCGGAGTATTTTTGATCTTAGGCGAATGTTGATTCATAGCTAAGTTGTCGAGCGAATGGATTACTATCCACCCAACGAGGTTTTTAACTTAGACGAAACGTGTTTCGCAGCTAAGTCCCCAAGCATGAGGATTGCTCATCACCCGGAGTATTTTTAAACTTAGGCGAATGTTGATTCGCAGCTAAGTTGTCGAGTGAATGGATTACTATCCACTTGACAAGGTTTTTAACTTAGGCGAAATGTGTTTCGCAGCTAAGCCCCCCGAGTGTGAGGATTGCTCATCACTCGGAGTATTTTTGATCTTAGGCGAATGTCGATTCGCAGCTAAGTTGTCGAGCGAATGGATTACTATCCACCCGACCAGGTTTTTAACTTAGACGAAACGTGTTTCGCAGCTAAGTCCCCGAGCGTGAGGATTGCTCATCACCTGGAGTATTTTTGATCTTAGGCGAATGTCGATTCGCAGCTAAGTTGTCGAGTGAATGGATTACTATCCACTCGACGAGGTGTTTAACTTTGGCAAAACGTGTTTCATAGCTAAGCCCCCGAGAGTAAGGATTGCTCATCACTCGGAATATTTTTGAACTTAGGTGAATGTCGATTCGTAGGTAAGTTGTCGAGTGAATGGATTACTATCCACTCGACGAGGTTTTTAACTTAGGCGAAACGTGTTTTGCAGCTAAGCCCCCGAGTGTGAGGATTGCTCATCACTCGGAGTATTTTTTATCTTAGGCGAATGTCGATTCGCAGCTAAGTTGTCGAGCGAATGGCTTACTATCCACCCGATGAGGTTTTTAACTTAGACGAAACGTGTTTCGCAGCTAAGTCCCCGAGCATGAGGATTGCTCATCACCCGGAGTATTTTTGAACTTAGGCGAATGTTGATTCGCAGCTAAGTTGTCGAGTGAATGGATTACTATCCACTCGACGAGGTTTTTAACTTAGGTGAAACGTGTTTCGCAGCTAAGCCCCCGAGTGTGAGGATTGCTCAGTGCTCGGAGTATTTTTGAACTTAGGCGAATGTCGATCGTAGCTAAGTTGTCGAGTGAATGGATTACTATCCACTCGATGAGGTTTTTAACTTAGGCGAAACGTGTTTCCTAGCTAAGCCCCCGAGTGTGAGGATTGCTCATCACTCGGAGTATTTTTGAACTTAGGCGAATGTCGATTCACAGCTAAGTTGTCGAGTGAATGGATTACTATCCACTCGACGAGGTGTTTAACTTTGGCGAAACATGTTTCGCAGCTAAGCCCCCGAGTGTAAGGATTGCTCATCACTCGGAATATTTTTGAACTTAGGTGAATGTCGATTCGTAGGTATGTTGTCGAGTGAATGGATTACTATCCACTCGACGAGGTTTTTAACTTAGGCGAAACTTGTTTCGCAAGCTAAGCCCCCGAGCGTGAGGATTGCTCATCACTCAGAGTAATTTTTTTTGAACCTAAGCGAAGACGGATTCGCGAATAGGCTGTCGAGTGAATGGACTACTATCCACCCGACATGGTTTTTAACTTAGGCGAAACATATTTCGCAGCTAAGCCCTCGAGTGTGAGGATTGCTCATCACTCGGAGTATCCCCAAGAATGTAACTGCACGGTTGGAATTGCATTGATGAAGTATTCTTATTACATCAGAAAACTCTTGTCTCAAGTGTAAAAACACCGGAGCAGATCTGCATTCTAGGCTCGTGGCTCATCTATCTGTTTCATGGGATTATACAGGTGATAGGCTCCATTGTTTAGCACCTTAGTGACGACAAAAGGGCTTTCCCATGCAGGAGCAAGCTTGTGAGGTCGGTGTTGATTCACTCGGAGCACCAAATCTCCCTCATGGAACGCTCGACTCTTGACATTCCTTGCATGGAAGCACTACAGGTCTGGCTAATAGGCAGTGGTCCAGATCAGAGCCATCTCTCGCTCCTCCTCCAGAAGATCTACCCCATCCTGTCTGGCCTGTTCAGCTTCAGCCTCAGAATATAGCTCCACTCGAGGAGAATTGTGGGCCAAGTCACTCGACAACATGGCTTCAGCGCCATAGACAAGGAAGAAAGGAGTTCTTCTAGTACCGATTAGGCGTTGTCCTCAATCCCCACAAAACAGACGGCAACTCAGTTACCCACGCATCGGCGGCATGATCCAAATCGCGCATGAGACGAGGCTTCAGACCATGCAGAATGAGACCATTAGCCCGCTCAAATTGCCCATTGGTTTTAGGATGTGCAACAGAAGCATAATGCACTCTGGTGCCTTGGGAGTTATAGAATCTCCTGAATTCTTCCGAGTCAAAATCAGTGCCGTTGTCCGTGATGATGTTGTGCGGAATGTCGTATCGGACAATGATATCCCTCATGAATGTGACCGCCGTACGGGAATTCAGCTTCTTGATGGGCTTGGCTTCAATCCACTTGGTGAATTTGTCGACTCCTACCAACAGGTGGGTGAATTCTCCTTTTCCGGGTCGAAAGGGACCAACCATGTCGAGTCCCCAAACCGCAAACGGCCAGGCGAGAGGAATTGTCTTCAGAGCAGACGCCGGCTTGTGCGACAGATTTGCATAGAACTGACAGCCCTCGCAGTGATCAACGATGTCCTTAGCCATCTCATTAGCTCGTGGCCACTAAAAACCAGCTCGGTATGCTTTAGCGACAATCGCCCTCGAAGACGCATGGTGGCCGCAAGATCCCGAGTGAATTTCATCTAGAATCCTCCGACCTTCCTTGGGGGAAATGCAGCGATGGGTGACACCAGTCACACTCTCTCTGAATAGCTGATATCCCATCACAGTGAAAGCCTTGGACCTGCACACAATCTGTCGAGCCTCTGCTTCATCTTTAGGAAGCTCTTGTCTGAGGATATAGGCAATGTATGGCACAGTCCAGTCGGGAATGATAACCAGAATCTTCATGACCAGGTCAATCATAGCAGGAACATCGACTTCAGTCGAGTCAGAGGAGCTCAAAGCTTGTGGGGGCTCTTCGGTGAATGGATCCTTTTGAACCGAAGGAGTGTGTAAGTGCTCTAGAAACACACCGTTGGGGACAGGCCGTCGAGTGGAACCAGTCTTGGACAGCTCATCGGCCGCATGATTTTTCAGTCGGGGAACATGATGAAGTTCCAAGCCTTCAAATTTCTTCTCCAACTTCTGGACCGCATTGCAGTATCCAGTCATAGCAGGGTTTCTAACATCCCACTTTCTCATCACTTGATTCACCACCAAATCTGAGTCGCCATAAACCATCAGGCACTTGACGCCAAGTGAGATAGCCATGCGCAACCCATACAAAAGTGCTTCATACTCTGCCTCATTGTTGGAGGAATCAAAGTAAATTTGCAAGACATAGCTGAGCTTGTCTCCTCTGGGGGATATCAAGACAACACCGGCACCGGACCCATTCAACATTTTGGAGCCGTCGAAGAACATTGTCCAATGCGCCGAGTGAACTTGGATGGGCTGTTGCTGTTCAGTCCACTCGGCCATGAAATCTGCCAATGCTTGGGACTTGATTGCTTTCTTGGCCTCGAATCTTATGTCAAACTGTCCAAGCTCAATTGTCCATTTAGCCACTCGACCTGATGCCTCGCGATTATTGAAAGTCTCGGATAAAGGAGCATCACTGACAACTGAGATCGAATGGTCTTGGAAATAATGCGCCACCTTCTTCGCTGACGGGTAAATACCATACACCAGCTTCTAATAGTGTGGATATCTTTGCTTTGAGGGGGACAATACTTCCGAGACATAATAAACTGGCCGCTGGACTTTATAGGTTTTACCCTCCTCTTCTCGCTCGACAGTTAGCACTGTACTGACGACCTGATTTGTGGCCGCGATGTACAGGAGCAAGGGCTCTTTGATGGCAGGAGCGACAAGCACCGGTTGGGTGGAGAGCAAGGCTTTGATCTCAACAAACGCTGCTTCGGCTTCGGGAGTCTAGTCGAACGTGTCGGACTTCTTCATCAACTGATATAAGGGTAGAGCCTTCTCACCAAGACGAGAAATGAATCGACTCAATGCTGCCAAGAAACCTGTGAGCTTCTGAACATCGTGCACTCACACGAGAGTCTTCATACGGGTAATGGCGCTGATCTTCTCGGGATTGACATCAATTCCTCGCTCGGAAACGAGAAAACCGAGCAACTTGCCGCCAGGGACACCGAAGGTACATTTGGCTGAATTCAGCTTTATGTCGAATCGCCTCACATTGGCGAATGTCTCGGCCAAGTCAGCCAGCAGGTCGGAACCTTTGCAGGACTTGACTACTATATCGTCCATGTACGCCTCGACATTCCGAGGGATCTAGTCGAGTAAACATTTCTGAATCATGCGCATAAAAGTAGCGCCGGCATTCTTAAGACCAAAAGGCATGGTGATGTAGCAAAAGCACCCGAATCGGGTGACGAAGGCTGTCTTTATTTCATCCAGGCCATACAGACGGATCTGATGGTACCCAGAATAAGCGTACAAAAATGATAAATGCTCGCACCCCGCTGTCGAGTCAACAATTTGATCTATGCGGGGGAGCGGAAAATGGTCTTTTGGGCACACCTTATTGAGATGTTTGAAGTTAATGCACATGCGCAACGACTTATCTTTGTTTGGCACCATCACAACATTCGAGAGCCACTCGGAGTGGTAAATCTCCTGAATGAACTTGGCTTGCAAGAGATGGGCCACTTCTTCTCCGATTGCCTTGCGCTTCTCCGCTGCTGATCGATGCAAATGCTCCCTAACGGGCTTGGCTTTCGGATCCACTCGCAAACGGTGCTCAGCCAGCTCCCTGGGAATCCCCGGCATGTCAGAGGCTTCCATGCAAAGATATCCCAGGTCTCACGGAGGAACTGGATGAGCTCGGCTTCCTATTTACTGTCGAGTGTTGTTGAGATATTCGTCGGGGCAGCAGTTGGATCCGTCGAGTGGATGTGCACCTTCTTCACCTCCCCTACCGACTAAAATGCCGACTCGGAAGCCGGCTTCTTTGCACGAAGCAAATCAGCAGGATCAACGGTTTTCTTGTACTCCTCGAGCTCGACCATGGCCATCTGTTGATCGGCGATCTTGGAGCCTTGCTAGAGGCACTCTTTGGCCCACTGTCGATTGCCAGTGACCGTGATCATGCCCTTAGGGCCTGACATTTTCAACTTGAGATACACGTAACATGGTCGGGCCATGAAACATGCATAAGCGGGTCGACCCAAGATGGCATGGTAAGCACTCTTGAAATCCACGACTTCAAATGTCAACTTTTCTTTTCGGAAACTTTTGTCATCTCTAAATGTCACATCCAATGCAATCTGGCCGAGTGACTTGGCTTTCTTTCCTAGGATGATCCCATGAAACTGCATGCTGCTCTCACTCAGACGGGACATCAGAATGCCCATCCCTTTCAGGGTATCCGCATAAAGAATGTTCAGGCCGCTGCCACCATCCATGAGGACCTTTCCGAGTCAAGTCCCCTGCACCACCGGATCAACTACCAGAGCTTGTCGACCGGGAGTGGCCACACGAGCAGGATCGTCTATCTGGTCGAATGTGATAGCATATTGGGACCATTTGAGGTAGGTGGGGGTGTCTGGCACGGCCATGTTGATTTCTCTATTGATGACTTTCAGACGACTCTTGCTCTCGACATCAGCAAAGATCACCAGTGTAGCAGTGACATCCGGGAATGTTTCCTTTTCCTCATCCTCATCTCCCTTTTCAGGAGATTTCTCACTCGACTGGTCTCCCTTGAATTGCTGTATAAGGGTTCGACACTGTCGAGTGGTGTGCTTGGGCAAAATCAGGTTGCCTTCTGCGTCTTTCCTCGTGTGAATCACACACGGCTGATCCATGATATCAGTTCCTGACTGACCTTTCCACTTATTGGGGGCATACTGAGCCTTGGCTTTGCCCTTGTTCTTCGACTAAGTCGCCAGCGCTGCTGCCTCTGCCGGAGCCGGGTCTTCAGCCTTCCGCTTTTGTTTTCGATTGTTGCTGCCTCTAGAATCGTTGGCGACAGCTCTTCCTTTGCCGCTATGGAGGCGGTCTTCTTCCTCGCCATTGGCATACCGGGTGGCAATTTCCATCATCTTGCCGAGTGAAATATCACTAGTGCGCCCGAACTGCAGGGACAGCTCCATGTATCTCACACCGGCCTTGAAAGCACAAATAGCCTGGTGTTCCGACACATTCTCCACCGTATGATGCTGGGTGGACAATTGCTGAATATAATCCCTTAAGGTTTCATTGGGCTTCTGGACGTAGTGTTGTAAGTCGAACAGACCTGTCGGGCGCTTGCAAGTGCCCTCAAAGGTTCGGACAAACACTCGGGCAAGATCTTCCCAACAATGTATGCTGGAAGGAGCCAAACAATTCAACCAAGCTCGAGCTGAACCATCCAACATGAGGGGTAGGTGCTTCATTGCAACATTGTCATTTCCGCCACCAATCTGTATATCCACTCATTAATCATCTAACCAAGTCTCTGGCTTTGTTTCACGAGAAAACTTTCTGATCCCCGCCGCCATTCTGAAGTTGGGGGGAATCTCTGCAGAACGTATAGCTCTGCTAAAACACTCGGGACCAGACACCACAGCTGAGCTTCCACTCGGAACATCTTTGTTGAGTCCTTCTCTGTAGGCTCTTCTCTTGTCGATCTGCTTTTGATCGAGATAGGTGCGGGCATCAAAGTCCGTGTCCCGCTCATCACCGAAGGAGAGCCTGTCGTCCTGGCGCCAGGGCATGTACGGACCACTTCGTGGAGGAGTGGGCACTCGACGGTGGTCTTCGCGGTGATGCTGATCTCTGTCTTGCCCTTCACGAAAACCGCCGCCTCGACAACGCAAGGGCGATCCAGGGCTGTGCGTCGACTGAACGGTCTCCGCCTTGGGTGAATTGCTGTATATCCTGTTAGGGACTGAGAAACTGCTGAATTCTAATGCTGTGCTGCATCCAACAGCGCTCTGATCTGCAACAGCCCTCTACCAGCCTATGACCGGGACGGCTGAATAGAATCCGCTATCCTAGCAGTAGCAACAACATTTAGCACAGGAGTTCGGTATACCTCAACGTCGTCATGAGATCTAGTCAGAAACAGTTGTCGATGACGTCGACTGGGGCGTGGCGGGCGCTGGCGAGCGCGCTCGTCAATCTTTGCCTAGAGCTCTTCCAGACGAATGCGCATGGCCTCCAAAGCTTGGGCCTCGGCAGTCGTGCCGATGATGGGAGTATGAAGAACCTCCTCGTCGCGACGCGGCTGCTCTTTCGACGGACCTCTAGCCTCACGCTTGCCACGGCCGAAGCCAGGTGGTGAACTCTGATGAGAGCCCGCCATCAAGACCTCCACTGCAGGATCGTAGATTTCGCACTCGGAAGGCACGTCGGACGGATCGGAATTCGACTTGAACACGCCGTGAAGGGACTTGGCGGGCTCAAGCGCTGCAATCTGTAGAGAAGTTTGGTGTGCTGCTCTGTGTTCAACCCAACGCTGAAGTCGTGGGCGGCCGGACCGCTTGCAACTGCGAACAGCGAAAGGGGCTGACGCGTAAGGAGTCAACGGCTGACGCAACAACACGCTGTAGGGACTCGCGCGGAAGTGCGCGGCCCCGCGGACCGGGAGCGCCTCGACATCGAGAGGCGCCTCCTGGAGCCATGCCGAATCGTCGACGATGAAGGTGAGCGCTCCGAAACGGATCTCGTGGCCTAGAGCAAAAACACCACCGAAAGACATGTCGAAGGATGAAAATCGCAACCTCGCCAGAAGTCACTTAGACGCCTGCCCCACGAAGGGCGCCAACTGTTGTGGGAATGAGCCTGACAGTAGATGGTAGGGGTACGAAGGAAGAGGGCAAAGTCCTAGCTACGCCGAGGGTGTACAAACGGATGTATGAGTTCAGGCCCCTCTCGTAGAGGTAACAGCCCTGCGTCTTAGTGCTCGGGAGCTTATGTCGTTTGGAATATTGAGATTACAATGGTTGTGAACCCTTGTGCAGGAGGGGAGGGGAGGCTTATATAGAGTTCGCTGCCCCTCACAATTATCCCGCATCTAAGGGCCTAGTCGTGGGGTTTAAAGTCTGCCGTTACAGGTAACGTACGTAATAAAAGCTACTAATGACCATTGAACCAGCGTCTGCCCGTTGGGCTCTTGATGATGGCTCCTGGTCTTCTGGCGTCAAGTGAAAGCGAGGTCTTCCGAGTGACACGCGACTGCCGAGTGAGAGCGGGAGTCTCCAAGTGGATTACTGTCGAGTGACTTTGAACGTCTCCAGGGATCCACTCGGAAGTTCATGCTTGATCTTCAAGTCCTCCCATGTGGTGTCCTTAGGTAGGGTACGTGGGCCTTGCCTAGGACCCTACCCTAGGTACATATCCTCGTCATGTGGCGTCATCATCGCACGCACACGCGCTTCCCAAATTTTCGTATCCCGTGAAATCCGAGTCTGACTGACCGACCCGTCACCTCCAAAGATGCTTTTAGTTCACTCGGAGCAAAATAGGCATTGAACATTCACTCAGACACTTTCAAGGCTAAATGGATCCGGGCGAATGGCGAAGAGTTCAATCAACGCAAGTTTCATTGAAGCCCCGAATATTATTCTGAAGATTTGGCATGTTGATCCTGAATTGACATCAATACTCAGAGTTCAATCGACGCAAGTTTCGTTGAAGCCCCGAATATCATTCGGAAGATTTGATTCGAGATTGGCATTGATACCCTCATTTCACCACTCGAAACCCAATCCATTCGGGGGCTAATGATGAGGATATGTACCTAGGGTAGGGTCCTAGGCAAGGCCTACATTCCTTACCTAAGGACACTACATTGGAGGACTTGAAGATCAAGCATAAGGTTCCGACTGGATTCCATGTGACGTTCAAGTCACTCGATATTCAATCCCCTCGGAGTCTTCTTCCTTCACTCGACAGTCGCCTGTCACTCGGTAGACCTCATATTCAGTCAACACCAGAAGACCAGGAGCCACCATCAGGAGGCCAATGTGCAGTCGTTAGTCCATTGTCATTAGTAGCATTTATTATGTACGTTACCAGTAACGCCAGACTTTAAACCCACGATCGGACCCTTAGATGTCGGGCACTTATGAGGGGCAGCAAACTCTATATAAGCCACCCCTCCCCTCTGGCACAAGGGTTCGCAACCATTCTAATCTTAACATTCCACATGACATAAGCTCCCGAGCACTGAGACGTAAGGCTGTTACCTCCACGAGAGGGGCCTGAACTCATACATCCGTGTGTGCACCCTCGCCGTACCTAGGACTCTGCCGTCTCCCTTCGTACCCCTACCTTCTACTGTCAGGCTCGTTCCCACGACAAACAGAATGTATGATGTATTTGGCAAGAGTTGTGTCATATACATATACAGTACAACTGTGCGAGAGAGCATATGTATTCATCCTGAGTTTGACATAGATGATTTTGTTCACCGCGTTCTCTAGGAGCATTTTTCGCGAACGTCAAACTTGCCATAACAACTTTGTAGGATTTTCCATGATCGAAGACGGGAAAACGCCATGTAGCACCAAGAAAAAACAAAAAAAATGACATGTTTTTCAGAAAAATTGCCCTTCGTTCCATCGTGATCATACGGGCGTGAGGACCATCACCGGGACGCCCAAAAAATCCGACGTTCGTCCATTATCAGCCTTGATATTTTTATATTAAAAAATAAAGATGAACTTTATCAAGAAACAAGACTTGTTATGAGAACCTTTCTCCTCCCCAAATTGGAGAGAGGAGATTTTTGGTGTGCATCGTGCAAGCACTCCTCCTCTAGAGCCTCCTCCTACATCGACTTTGCTGATGTGGGAGTGCCAAGAGGCTTCCATCAATTGGATGAAGTTTAAGTTTTCCCTACTTTGAAGCTTGTAGTAGGGCAACGCGGTGACACTGATCTAGCGAATAAAGTTTCATCAAGCTTTTCATCTAGATGTGTCGGCCAAAGCTGTTAGGTTGATCTTCTCCCATTCAAGTCCAGTGGCTCGATGGGTCCTTGCCTCGCGTCCTGATCAGGGGCTCCTAACCGAACTATGGTTGGTGGGCCCCTGTCGCCGTGCTACATAAAGAGGTGGGGGAGACGGATGCACACGATACAAGGTTCACCGTGTGCCGCAGCCCCCCACCTACATCCCTATTGATTTAGGGTTTGTGTAGGCCAACGGGAAGCTCCACCGCATCCACTGCTAGCGCACACCCACGACCACGCCGTCGGCCTCTCACCATGGCCACCAACTCGAGCTCCTCGAGCCAAGGAGAAGGTACTCACCCATCTCCATGTTTCCCCACCAACGGAAATCACTAACCCATCTGACCCAAACGATCTATCAATGGTATTAGAGTCGGAGTGGTTTTGATTTTCGGTAGAAAAGAAATAAATTCCCCCACCCTCCCCTCGAAGAACCCTAGAACAAAAAAAGACTCACTGACAGAGGGCCTCAAGCTCGCCGACAAAGTGCGCCGCCGCTGAGGCCGTGTTGTTCCTCTCGACCCCGACGCGCATCGGCAAGCCGAGGCGTTGGACGGAGAACAAATCCCTCCGGGGGAAAAGAGCACCGCCGCTATGCCGCTTGACAGCGCCACGCTATACTTCGGGAGCTCGTGCATGCCGGCAAGGGGGACAAGGGACGCCCCTGCATCGCCATCGCGGGCGCATCTGGGAGTGGTGAGGGAGTCCTAGATTAGGGGATCCTCAGATAGCCGACCTATTGTTCATTCGGCCGGACTATATGGGCCGCAAGGCAGGCATCAGATGATCGAAGACCACCTGTGCTAGATGAAAGCTTCGAGGAGTCATGACGTATTCTCCAAGTTATTAGCTGTAGTTAGGCATGTTATCTCTTCGGCATGTAACCGACCATGTGTAAGCCTAGGACACCCTCGGCATCTATATAAGTCGGAGGGTTTTAGGGTATAGAGATAGAATAACTCGTCTAAGGTTAGCTATACGATCTCGAGGTAGATCAACTCTGTAACCCCTATCATCATCAATACAACCAAGCAGGACGTAGGGTATTACCTCCATAGGAGGGCCTGTACCTGGGTAAACTCGTGTCCCCTTTGTCTCCTGTTACCGTCGATCCTAGTCTCACAGTTCGGGACCCCCTACCCGAGAGCCGCCGGTTTTGACACCGACATTGGTGCTTTCATTGAGAGTTCCTCTGTGAGCGCCGAAGGAATCGATGGCTCGCCCCATCGCAAGTAGAGAGATCTGTATCGAGGGGACTCTCACCCCTGATTAGAGTTTCATCGGCAACGACATCTTGTCGCATGCCGGCCCGATTGGCCGTCATGGCCTGATCGGAAGGTTTCCCCCCAATGAGAGTATCAAGTTCGGAACCCTAGAGTTCGTGGCTGGTTCACGGGGAACACTCGTTCCAACCTTCGAAGAAAACCTATAAGTCCGGATGCTTTGATGTCGAAGACCCCACGGTGGAACAGAACACAGATCCGCTTCGGCGTAACTTTGGAACCGTCACACCACTTGACGAATCCACTCGTATCAGCGATACGCATCGTGCCATCGCCTCATTCTTAAACAAGTTGTTCGACCGGATCGAAGCTATGCATATATCGGAGCACCAGGTTCTGATCTATGATCAGCTCGGCATCAGAAGCGATGACATGGAGATCCATGTCCCTCTGGTCACCCACCTTGTCGCTACCATCGAGTGTCCGGTTGTGGATTCTGCCCGACAACCAGAATTGAAAACCGTCTATACTTTGGTCCTCGACCTCCAAGACCCCGTCGGTGAATTAGAGGCGGGGAATCGCTCTAAAGCCGGGCCGTCACCGGTCCGGGATCCGTCGCACGATTTGGAAACTGCAATTCCGAACACTTGTTGCGATAGGGAACCAAAAAATTTCCCACCCACCACCCAAGATGATCATCCAAGTACCGCGCCAAAGCCCATGTCTTCGGACTTTCGGGATATCAAGCAAATACAAGGAGAATCGGTCCACCACTTTTGGGCAAGACTCCTATTCGCTAGGAGTAGAGTAAAAGGTCTTAGTGACCAAGATGTAATAGCAATTTTCATTCGCAATTGCCATGATGAAGGGATTCTTAATGCCCTGGCCCGCCGACGCATAAGCGAATTTTCGGAGTTATCCGAATTGGTACATAAGTACTGTGCCATGGAGAGTGTCTCGCAATCCGAGCGGTTTTTCTTGGAACCAATTTTTTTCGAACACCCTACAGGAGCTCGGAAAAAGAGGATACCTCCAAATCGGCTAGCCAAGTATGAACCCGTCGAAAAAAGAAACAAGTCCCTTTCTAGGAACAGCACAGTCTTCGACGGACTTTTCGATAAAACTTGCCCCATTCATTCCGTGTTGTTAAACACAAAACCTACACATAGCCTTCGAGCTTGTTGGGTCGTCAGGCAAGTCGCAAAAAGTGGCAAGGCCATCCTTGACACACCTCCGTCGAACAGGCGCTCTCCTTCACCACCCAGATTTAATGACGAAGTCGTGACAGTCTATGAGATCTTCCCCTCGAGGAGCAGGCGTAAAAGAGCTCTTAGGGAGCATGAGCAAGTCTACCACGTGGCAGCTACTAGCCCATGGGCACACGTTCCGATTACTTTCGGGGACACTAACCAGCCACCCATCCTTCCCGGTCATTCACCAGCTGCTCTAGTCTTGAATCCCATCATTGATGGATACAGGCTACATAAAGTGCTACTGGACGGCGGTAGTGGTCTTAACCTCATATAAGTGGCCACTTTGGAAAAAATGCAATTCGACCGATCCCACATCGAACATAGAAACACAACCTTTCGGGGAATTATCCCAGGGAAAGAGGCACGTTGTTCAGGATGTATCATCCTGGACGTTGTGTTCGGCATGCCCGAAAACTACCGATCCGAAGAACTTCTCTTCCACATCGTCCCCTTACCAAGTGGCTATCACGCCCTATTGGGACGCGATGCCTTTTCAAAGTTCCAGGCTATACCCCATTACGGGTACATGAAATTCAAAATGCTAGGACCAAATGGAGTGATCACGATCGCTAGTGATCCAAATATTGCCCTTTGGGCCGAAAACAAAATGGCAGCGCTCGCCCTCGAGGCATTAGCAGAAACTTTTGCCGCCGAAGAGTTGACCACTCTACGATCGAAAGTTAATAGGGATGATGTGATCCTTAGCAAAAGGCCCCGCAAAGGAAATTGTCAAATTTTAGGTGCATCCAACGGACCCCAATAAAACAGCGTCCATCAGAGCCCAGCTCGATCCCCTTATGGACGAAGCACTACGGAATTTCGTCCGTGAATATTGGGACATTTTCGCTTGGCATCCTTCTGATATGCCTGGAATCCGACGTCTGCTCGCCGAACACAGCTTAAATATTATTCCAGGCTTTAAGCCCGTGAAACAGACCCTGCGTCGCTTCTCCGAGCCTAGACGACAAGCCATGGGTGAAGAATTAGCTAAATTTCTCTAGGCCCGATTTATTCGGGATATTAAACACCCTACATGGCTAGCAAACCTGCTGATGGTACCTAAGCAAGACAAGTCCTGGCCGATGTGTTTCGATTTCAAAGACCTCAACAAAGCATGCTCCAAGGACCCTTTCCCCTTACCACGCATAGACCAGATCATTGATGCCACAATCGAACACTATTTATTGTGCTTCCTCGACGCTTACTCCGGATATCATCAAATTAAAATGAAGGAATCCGATCAATCGGCTACTGCATTCATCACCCCCTACGGGCCATTTTGCTTCAACACGATGCCCTTCGGGCTAAAAACGTTGGGGCCACATACCAGCGCATGATCCAAACCTGCCTCGCAACACAGGTCGGAAAGACTGTCGAGGCATATGTGGATGATGTGGTAATCAAAACCAAACACGTCGACAAGTTGATTGATGACTTACGTCAAACTTTTGCTAATCTACTCGAATATGATATACGGCTCAATCCGAAATGTGTATTCGGAGTCCCCTCTGGCAAGCTACTTGGATTCATCGTCTCCCATAGAGGAATAGAGGCAAAGCTAGCTAAAATCCCTGCTCTATCAGAACTTGCAATCCCCACAAAGTAGAAGCATGTCCAGAGGCTAGCCGGGTGCATAGCTGCGTTAAGCCCCTTTACCTCCCGCCTCGGAGAAAAGCCTTTGCCGCTCTATAAGCTTCCGAAATGGACCAACAATTTCGAATGGACCAATGAAGCAGCGACCACGTTAGAAGAAATCAAAACACTACTGGCAACCAACCCCATACTCACGCACCAGGCGCCGACGAGCCCATGTTGTTATACATATCGTCCACCAACAAAGTCGTCAGTGCGGTGCTCGTCGTTGAAAGAGATGAGGAGGGACATAAATTATGGACTCAAAAGTCGGTATATTATGTGTCAGAGGTGCTAACGCAGTGCAAGTCCAGATACCCACATTATCAAAAAATAGCCTATACAATATTCATGGCATCGAGGAAACTCAGACACTACTTCCAGGAGTGTGCGGTAACGGTGGCATCAGAAGTCCCCCTAAATGATATAATAAACAACAGGGACATCACCGGTCACATAGCCAAATGGGCCATTGAGCTCCTTCCCTTTGAAATAACCTACAAGCCATGCCGCGCCATTAAATCTCAGGTACTAGCGGACTTCCTAGATGAATGGACAGAGGCTGAGCTCCCCAAGGAGTGTAGAGCATACTCCCATTGGACAATGTACTTTGATGGATCCAAGACCTTGGCCGGTCTAGGGGCTGGAGTTATCCTCACATCCCCCATAGGCGACAACGTGAGATACCTGTTGCAAATCATGTATGCCGACTCCAACGATGCCACCGAATATGAAGCTCTTCTTCATGGTCTTTGGATGGCGGTGTCAATGGGCGTATGACGGCTAGAGGTACGAGGAGACTCAAACCTAGCCATATCCCAAATTAACGGCACGTTTGACGCCAAAAATCCAAAGATGGCGGCATATAGAAACGCCGTCCTCAAGATATCTGCTTGGTTTGAGGGGTTGGAATTCCACCACGTGGCTCGAGACAACAACCAAGCCACCGACATACTGGCCCGTATGGGAGCCAAGCGCGATCCTGTACCGAGAAACACCTTCTTGGAGCAGCTATTCAAGCCCTTCGTAGTGTGGCGGGACGATGATAATGGCGCCAGTCCGAATACGGCGGATGAAGTTGTTCCCCCTACAAACGAGCCAGATGATGGCATTATCGGCAGATCAATGATGAATGTGTCGCCCTCGGCTCATGAGGTAATGGCAGTAATTGCACCATGGACAGAGCCCTTCCTCGCTTACCTTCTTCACAAGGAACTCCCCGACGATCAAACTGAGGCACGACGCATAGTTCGGCGATCCAATGCCTACAAAGTACACGAGGGTGAGTTATACAAGAAAAGCACCACTGGAGTATTACAGAGGTGCATATCCGAAGAAGAAGGACGGGAGCTCCTAGCCGAAATCCATGCAAGCATGGGCGGGCATCACGCCGTGGCAAGATCCCTGGTCGGCAAGGCCTTACGAGCCGATTTCTTTTGGCCTACAGCTCGGACGGATGCCCAGTACTTGTTCAACATTCCGTTGGGTGTCAACTCTTCGCAAATCAAAGTCACATGCCCCCAACAGCTCTTCGAACTATTCCGATCACCTGGACTTTTGCAGTCTGGGGGATGGACATGGTCGGACCCCTTAAAGGGGGAACCAAGAAAAATAAATACGTACTGGTCATAGTTGACAAGTTCACCAAATGGATACAAGCAAAGCCTGTTAAATCGGTTAAATCTGGACCAGTGATTGACTTTATATGTAGAGTAGTACACTGTTACGGTGTCCCTCATAGTATAATAATGGATAATGGATCCAACTTCACGGCCCAAGAGGTCAAGGACTGGTGCGCAAAAATGGGCATAAAGCTTGATTATGCATCGGTCTATCATACGTAGACCAATGGACAGGTCGAGCGAGCAAACGGTCTCATTATGAGTGGCATCAAGCCACGTCTGGTCCGGTCTCTTCATGAGTCCGACTGTCATTGGGCGAAGGAACTCAACTCCATTCTATGGGGCCTGCGTACCACCCCGAATAGATCAACGAGTTATACACCGTTTTTAATGGTCGATGGGGCAGAGCCAGTTCTCCCCTACGATATTATCCGTGACGCACCAAGAGTGCGCATGTACGAGGAAAAGGAGGCCGACTTGGATCGGCAGGACGACATAGATGCCTTGGAGGGGGGCGGGACATAGCTCTGGCTCGATCCACTCTTTATCAACAACAAGCTCGGCGGTACCAAAGTAGGGAGGTTAGGGCAAAAGCATGCAGCATAGGAGAACTCGTCCTACGGCTCCCGGAGAAACAAAAGCATAAACTCAACCCCAAATGGGAGGGTACTTTCATCATTGATGAAGTGCTCGCAAGAGGGGCCTATTGTTTGTGGAGTCCATCCGATAACCGCCTTGAAACAAACCCATGGAACGCAGCTCGTCTTCGGCGCTTCTACGGATAAATCGGTGTCGTCTAAACTCCCCTACATCTTTTCCTTTTGTTATTTTTTTCCTTTTTTCCTTTTCCCTTCCCACTCTGTTGTTCGATGGGGACAATTTCTTTTCTTACCCTATGTTTGGCTGGACCAATATTGTACTACAAATAATAGGCATACACCATAATGTGTTAAATCTGAACACAACACGTGGGGGCTTCTTTCAATAGCCAAAAAATGTATTTGCTCGTACTTACCAGGCGCGCAAGTTTCTTTTGTCATGTGTAGCCATCATATGCATCAATTCGAACTAAGACTTTGCCAATTTGGGTTGCCTTGCTCCTCTGATTACTCTCTATGTTCCCGATTGTTTGGCTAGAGAGCAAAGGGAGCACCTCTGCGATTGTTACGACTGGGTCATCCGGACACGTAGCTCAGACGAGTGAAGCCGAAAGCTAGCTATCTTACATAGACAATTGGTTGGCTATGACGGAAACACCTTATGAGGCTCTGGTTGATGTTACCATTGTTTGGGTCTTTTCCTCCCAAAGGACACTTAGCCTCATACTGCAAGTATGCGGATTTCTATCTACGCTCTTCGCAGAACCCCGACAAAAGGTATCGATAGAGGTACTATTTTCATGAGAAGATGTTTCTTGCTGTTGGAAATATGCCCTAGAGACAATAATAAATTATTTATTATCATATTTCCTTGTTCATGATAATCATTTATTATCCATGCTAGAATTGTATTGATCGGAAACTCAGATACATGTGTGGATACATAGACAACACCATGTCCCTAGTATGCCTCTGATGGACTAGCTCGTTGCTCAAAGATGGTTAAGGTTTCCTAGCCATGGACATGAGATGTCATTTCATAATGGGATCACATCATTAGGAGAATGATGTGATGGAAAAGACCCAAACTACAAACGTAGCATATGATCGTGTCAGTTTATTGATATAGTTTTTTTGCATGTCAAGTAACTATTCCTATGACCATGAGATCATGCAACTCACTGACACCGGAGGAGTACCTTGTGTTGTATCAAATGTCGCAACATAACTGGGTAACTGTTGGGTTGGCATGAATCAAGACTGGCATTTGTTACTCCGTGTGACGGAGAGGTATCTCAGGGCCCACTCGGTAATACAACATCACAATAAGCCTTGCATGTAATGTGACTAAGTGTTAGCCATGGGATCTTCTATTACGAAACGAGTAAAGAGACTTGCCGGTAATGAGATTGAACTAGGTATAGAGATACCGACGGTCGAATCTCGGGCAAGTAACATACCGAAGAACAAAGGGAAAATCATACGGGGTTATCTGAATCCTTGACATAGAGGTTCAACCGATAAAGATCTTCATAGAATATGAAGGAACAATATGGGCATCCTGGTCCCGCTATTGGTTATTGACCGTAGAGGTGTCTCGGTCATGTATGCATAGTTCTCGAACCTGTAGGGTCTGCACACTTAAGGTTTGGTGACGTTTTGGTAGTATAGAGTTATGTATGGTGGTGACAGAAGGTTGTTTGGAGTCCCGGATGAGACCCCGGATGTCACGAGGAGCTCCGGAGTGGTCCGGAGGTAAAGATTGATATATAGGAAGTCATGTTTTAGTCGCCAGAATAGTTTTGGGCTCATCGGTAGTGTACTAGGAGTGCCAGGAGGGTACCGGGGGACCATCGGGAGGGGTGTCTCGACCCAAGAGGCTACATGGGGTGTGGGAGGAGGTAAACCAGCCCTTGGTGGGCTGGCCGAAGCCTCCTCTAAGGGCCCATGCAGCTAGGAAAGAGTGGGAAAGGAAAAAAAACCAAAGAATGGAAGGAAAATCCAAATTAGGAAGGAGTCCTAATAGGATCCCACCTCCCTTGTGGGAGGTGGATTCCCCCCCCCTGATTGGTTCGGCCGAACCTACTTGGAGTAGGGGCCTAGTCTGCCTCCTCTCCCCTTCCTCCTATATATATTGAGGGATTTTGAGGGCAGTGTTAGAAATATGCCCTAGAGGCAATAATAAATTGGTTATTATCATATTTCCTTGTTCATGATAATTGTTTATTATCCATGCTATAATTGCATTGATCGGAAACTCAGATACATGTGTGGATACATAGACAACACCATGTCCCTAGTATGCCTCTAATAGACTAGCTCGTTGATCAAAGTTGGCTATGGTTTCCTAGTCATGGACATGAGATGTCATTTGGTAACGGGATCACATCATTAGGAGAATGATGTGATGGATAAGACCCAAAACACAAACATAGCATATGATCGTGTCAGTTTATTGCTACTGTTTTCTGCATGTCAAGTATATGTTCCTATGACCACGAGATCATGCAACTCACTGACACCGGAGGAGTACCTTGTTTATATCAAACATTGCAACGTAACTGGGTGACTATAAAGGTGCTCTACAGCTATCTCCGAGGGTGTCTATCGGGTTGGCATGGATCAAGACTGGGATTTGTTACTTCGTGTGATGGAGAGGTAACTCCGGGCCCGCTCGGTAATACAACATCACAATAATCCTTGCAAGCAATGTGACTAAGTGTTAGCCCCGGGATCTTGTATTACGAAACAAGTAAGGAGACTTGCTGGTAACGAGGTTGAACTAGGTATGGAGATGCCGACGATCGAATCTCGGGCAAGTAACATACCGAAGAACAAAGGGAACATCATACGGGATTAACAGAATCCTTGACATAGAGGTTCGACCGATAAAGATCTTTGTAGAATATGTAGGAACCAATATGGGCATACTGGTCCCGCTATTGGTTATTGACCGTAGAGGTGTCTCGGTCATGTCTACATAATTCTCGAACCTGTAGGATCTACACACTTAAGGTTTGGTGACGTTTCGGTAGTATAGAGTTATGCATGGTGGTGACTGAAGGTTGTTCAGAGTCCCGGATGAGATCCCGGACGTCACGAGGAGCTCCTGAATGGTCTAGAGGTAAAGATTGATATATAGGAAGTCCTATTTTGGTCGCTGGAAAAGTTTCGGGCTCATCGGTAGTGTACTAGGAGCGCCGGTAGTGTATCGGGAGACTATCGGGAGGGGTATTTCAACCCAAGTGGCTACATGGGCTGTGGGAGAGTGAATACCAGCCCTTAGTGGGCTGGTGGAAGTCCCACACAAGGCCCATGCGACTGGGAAAGAAAGGCCCAAAGAAAAAAGGTGAAAAAGGCAAAAAGGCAAAAAAAGAAATGAGTCCTAGTCCTACTAGGATTGGAGGAGGATTCCTCCTCTCCTATCCACTTTGGCCGAAGTCTCCTAGGGATGGCCTTTTGGCCAAGCCTCCTCCTCTCTTCCTCTTATATATACTAGAGGTTTTAGGGTTTTTTCACTAGATTTTCAGCCACGTGCTACCCTCTCCTCTAGTGCATAGTTTCTCCTCTAGATCAGCTTTCTGCAGTGCTTAGGCAAAGCCCTGCCGGAATAGCTCCATCACCATCATTGCAATGCTGTTGCGCTGCTGAAGAACTCTTCTGCATCTCCACTCCCTCTTGCTGGATCAAGAAGGCGGAGTTCGTCATCGAGCTGTACATGTGCCGCACGCGGAGGTGATGTCCGTCCGGCGCTAGATCGGAAGGATCGTGATCAAGATCGCGAGACGGATCGTGATGAGATCGCGGGACGGATCGTGATGAGTTCGCGGGACGGATCATGATTGGATCGTGGGATGGATCGTGATGAGATCGCGGGACGCTCGGTGATTTGGATCACGAAGACGTTCGACTACACCAACCGTGTTTCTTGACACTTCCCGCTTAGCGATCTACATGGGTATGTAGATCCACTCTCCCTCTCATAGATGATCTTCACCATGGATAGATCTTGCTCTTGCGTGTGCGTGGGAATTTTTTTGTTTCCCATGCAACGTTCCCCAACAGTGGCATCATGACCTAGGTCTATGTGTAGATAAGATCTTGAGTAGAACACAAAGAGTTTGTGGGCCTTGATGCTTAGATTGCTTCCTCCCTTGGTCGTGTTTTGGTTCAGCGGTATTGTGGGATGAAGCGGCCACAAAGATGGCTGGCGGGTGTCTGTTTTTCCTACTTTAGTTGGATCAGATTCGATAAAGGCGGTCCTTGAGAAGGTTGAAAAGCAACTTATGTATCACCGTTGTGGTTTTGCGTAGGTAAGAATTTTTCTTGCTAGATACCCGTAGCATCCACGTAAAACTTGCAACAACAATTAGAGGACGTCTAACTTGTTTTTGCAAAGTATGTTGTGATGTGATATGGCCAATTAAATGATGAGATAAATGTGATGTATGAGATGATCATGTATTGTATAGAATATCACGATTTGCATGCCAATGAGTACGGCAACCGATAGGAGCCATAGGCTTGTATTTAATTATTGTATGACATGTGTGTCAATCATTAAGAGCTATGTAATGCTTTACTTTATCGCTAAGCGGTAGCAATAGTAGTAGAAGCATGGTGGGCGTGACAACCCCGATGGAGACACGTTGATGGAGATCAAGATTATGGAGATCATGGTGTCATGCCGGTGACGATGGAGATCGTGCTGGTGCTTTCAAGATGGAGATTAAAAAGCACAAGTTCATGGCCATATCATGTCACTTATGATTTGCATGTGATGTTAATCCTTTTATGCACCTTGTTTTTCTTAGGACGACGGTAGCATTATAAGGTGACACCTCACTTAAATTTCAAGATAAATTGTGTTCTCCCTGAGTATGCACCGTTGCGAAAGTTCGTCGTGTCAAGACACCACATGATGATCGGGTGTGATAGACTCTACGTTCGCATACAACGGGTGCAAGCCAGTGTTGCATGTGCAGAACACTCGGGTTAAACTTGACGAGCCTAGCATGTATAGACATGGCCTCTGAACACAAGAGACTGACAGGTCGAACATGAGTCATATAGTAGATATGATCAACATGATGATGTTCACCATTGAAACCACCTCAACTCACGTGATGATCGGACTTGAGTTGGTGAATTTGGATCATGTATCACTCGAATGACCGGAGGGATGTCAATTTGAGTGGGAGTTCTTAAGTAATTAATTGAACTCATTATCATGAACATGGTCTGTAGTGTCTTTGAAAATTATGTTGTAGATTACTAGCTCACGATGTAGCTCCCTATATTTTTTATGTGTTCCTAGAGAAATAGAGTTGAAAGATGATGGTAGCAATATTGTGGACTGGGTCCGTGATCTGAGGATTGTCCTCATTGCTGCACAAGAGCTTATGTCCTTAATGCACCGCTTGGTGTGCCACCCCCTCTAGCATCATTTGTAGATGTTGTGAACATCTCATAGGCACATTCCGATGACTGCTTGATAGTTTAGTGCGTCATGCATTAAGGCTTTGAACTGAGGTTCCAGAAACGTTTTGAACGTCACGAAACATATGAGATGTTCTAAGAGCTGAAATTCGGATCTCAAGCTCGTGCCCGTGTTATGAGATTTGAGATCTCCAACAAGATTCTTTGCTTGCAAGATTAAGGGGAATAGCTCAATCGTTGAGCATGTGCTCAGATTGTCTGCGTGCTACAATCGCTTGAATCGAGTGGGAGTTGATCTTCCAGATAAGAAAGTGATTGATATAGTTTTCCAAGTCGCTGTCACTAAGCTACTAGAGCTTCGTGATGAACAGTAAAATGCCAGGGATGGAAATAATGATCCCTGAGCTGTTCGCGATGTTTGACACCGCGAAGGAAGAAATCAAGAAAGAGCATCAAGCGTTGATGGTTAGTAAAACCACTAGTTTCGAGAAGGGCAAGGGCAAGGAGGGAAACTTCATGGATGGCAAGTTAGTTACTACTCCAATGAAGCAACCCAAAGTTGAACCCAAACCCGAGACTAAGTGCTTTGATTATGAGGAGAGTGGTTGCTGAAGCGGCACAACCCTATATACTTGGTAGATAAGAAGGCTGGCAACGTCGACAGAAGTATATTTGATATATGTGTTATTGATGTGTAGCTTGCTAGTACTCCTAGTAGCACCGGGGTATTGGATGCCGGTTCGGCTGCTAAATGTTAGTAACTCGAAATAAAAGCTACAGAATAAACGAAGACTAGCTAAGGGTGAGGTGACGATGTGTGTTGGAAATGTCTCCAAGGTTGATGTGATCAACATCGCACGCTCTCTCTACCTTCGAGATTAGTGACAAACCTAAATAAATGTTATTTCGTGTTTGCATTGATCATGAAGGTGATTAGATCATGTTTATTGCAATACGGTTATTCATTTAAGTCACAAAATAATGGTTATTCTGTTTACATGAATAATACCTTCAATGGTCTTGCACTCAATGAATGGTTTGTTGAATCTTGATCGTAGTAGCACACATGTTCATAAAATAGATGCCAAAATATACAAAGTTAATAATGATAGTACCTTGTACTTGTGGCACTGCCGCTAAATGTCATATTGGTGTAAAGCGCATGAAGAAACTCCATGCTGATGGATCTTTGGACTCATTTGATTTCGAATTGGTTGAGACATGCGGACCATGCCTCATGGGCAAGATGACTAAAGACCCCATTTTCGGTATGATGGAGCGGGCTAGTAACTTATTGGAAATGATACATGTTGATGTATACGGTCCAATGAGTGTTGTAGCTTGCGGTGGATATCATTATTTTCTTACCTTCACTGTTGATTTGAGTAGATATAGTGTGTATTTACTTGATGAAACACAAGTCGGAATCGTTTGAAAAGTTCAAGCAGAATCAAAGTGAAGTTTGAGATCATCGTGACAAGAAGATAAAATATCTACGATATAATCGTGGAGGTAAATATCAGAGTTACGAGTTTGGTATACAACTTAAGACAATGTGAAAGTTGTTTCACAACTCATGCCACCTGGAACACCATAGTGTGATGCTATGTCCGAAAGTCATAGTCGTGCTCTATTGGATATGGTGCGAATTATGATGTCTCTTATCATTTTCCCACTATTATTTTGGGTTATGCATTAGAGACAACTACATTCACTTTAAATAGAGCACCATCTAAATCCGTTGAGATGACACCATATGGTTTGGCAGAAACCTAAGCTGCCATTTCTTAATGTTTGGGGCTGCGACGCTTATGTGAAAAAGGTTTTCACCTAAAGAGCTCGAACCCAAAGCGGACAAATGCATCTTCATAGAATACCCTAACATAACAATTGGGTAAACCTTCTATCTTAGATCCAAGCACAAAGTGTTTGTTGTAGAAACGGGTCCTTTCTCGAGAAAGAGTTTCTCTCGAAAGAATTGAGTGGGAGGAAGATGGAACTTGTTGAGGTTGTTGAACCTTTGTTTCAACCAGAGAGTAGCGCAACGCAGAAAGATGTTTCTATGGAGCCTACATCAGTTGAAGAGGAAGTTAATGATGATGATCATGAAGCTTCAGATCAAGTTACTATCGAACCTCGTAGGTCGACAAGGACGTGTACTGCTCTTGAGTGGTACGTCAACCTTGTCTTAGAGGTCATGTTGTTGGACAACGATGAACCTACGAGCTATGGAGAAGCGATGATGGGCCCGGATTCCGACAAATGGCTAGGAGCCATGAAATTCGAGAAATGATCCATGTATGAAAACCAAGTATGGACTTTGGTAGACTTGCCCATTGAACGGCAGGTTGTTGAGTACAAATGGACCTTTAAGATGAAGACAGACGCTGATGGTAAATGTCACCATTTATAAAGCTCGACTTGTCGCAAAGAAGTTTCCGACAAGTTCAAGGAGTTGACTGCGATGAGACTTTCTCACTCGTAGCAATGCTAAAGTCTGTTGGAATTATGTTAGCAGTTGCTATGGTTTTTCAATTATGAAATCTGGCACATGGATGTCAAAACATAGTTTCCTTAACGGTTTCCATGAGGAAAGGTTGTATGTGATAAAACCGAAAGGTTTTGTCACTCCTAAGGGTGCTAAAAGGTGTGCAAGCTCCAACAATCCTTCTATGGGCTAGAGCAAGCATCTCGGTGTTGAAATATACGCTTTGATGAGGTGATCAAAGTTTTTGAGTCTATACAAGGTTTATGAGAAACTTGTATTTACAATAAAGTGAGTGGGAGCACTATAGAATTTCTGATAAGCATATGTGGTTGATATATTCTTGATCGGAAATGATGTAGAATTTCTGGAAAGCATAAAGGGTTGTTTGGAAAGAGTTTTTCAAAGGAAGACCTGGATAAAGCTACTTAATTATTGGTCATCGAGATCTATAGAGATAGATCAAGACGCCTTATGAGACTTTCAATGAGTGCATACCTTGACAAGATTTTGAAAGAGTTCAAAATGGATCAGTCAAAGAAAGAGTTCTTTCCTAATTTGTAAGGTGTGAGGTTGAGTGAGACTCAAAGCTCGACCACGGGAGAAGAAAGAGAAAAGGACGAAGGCCGTCCCCTATGCCTTAGCCATAGGCTCTATATTATGCCATGTTGTGTACCACACCTGGTGTGTGCCTTGCCATGAGTCTGTCAAGGGGTACAAGAGTGATCCAGGAGTGGATCACTGGACAACGGTCAAAATTATCCTTAGTAACTAGAGGACTAAGTAGATGTTTCTCGATTATGGAGGTGATAAAGAGTTTGTCATAAAGAGTTACGTCGATGCAAGCTTTAACACCAATCCGGATGACTCATAGTAGCAATCCGGATACGTATAGTGGAGCAGTCATTTGGAATAGTTCCAAGTATAGTGTGGTAGTAGTGTTTACAGTATGACATAGAGATTTGCAAAGTACACACGAACCTGAATATTGCAGACCCGTTGACTAAAAGACCTCTATCACATGCAAAGCATGATCGATCCCCATAACTCATTGGGTGTTAGATTCATAACAATGCGAATCACATGGTGATGTGGACTAGATTATTGACTCGAGTGCAAGTGGGAGACTGTTGGAAATATGCCCTCGAGGCAATAATAAATTAGTTATTATCATATTTACTTGTTCATGATAATCGTCTATTATCCATGCTAGAATTGTATTGATCGGAAACTCAGATACATGTGTGGATACATAGACAACACCATGTCCCTAGTATGCCTCTGATGGACTAGCTTGTTGATCATGAGTTGTCATTTGATAATGGGATCACATCATTAGGAGAATGATCTGATGGAAAGACCCAAATTATAAACCTAGCATATGATCATGTTAGTTTGTTGCTAAAGTTTTCTGCATGTCAAGTATCTATTCCTATGACCAGGAGATCATGCAACTCACTAACACCGGAGGAGTACCTTCTGTGTATCAAATGTCGCAACGTAACTAGGTGACTATAACGGTGCTCTGTAGGTATCTCTGAGGGTGTCTGTTGAGTTGGCATGGATCAAGACTGGGATTTGTTACTCCATGTGACGGAGAGGTATCTCAGGGCCCACTCGGTAATACAAGATCACAATAAGCCTTGCAAGCAATGTGACTAAGTTTTAGCCACGAGATCTTGTATTACGGAACGAGTAAAGAGACTTGTGTTAATGAGATTGAACTAGGTATAGAGATACCGATGATCGAACCTCGGGCAAGTAACATGCCGAAGAACAAAGGGAACATCATACGAGATTATCTGAATCCTTGACATAGAGGTTCGACCGATAAAGATCTTCGTAGAATATGAAGGAACCAATATGGGCATCCAGGTCCCGCTATTGGTTATTGACCGTAGAGGTGTCTTGGTCATGTCTGCATAGTTCTCGAACCCGCAGGGTCTGCACACTTAAGGTTCGGTGACGTTTCGGTAGTATAGAGTTATGTATGGTGGTGACCGAAGGTTGTTCGGAGTCCTGGATGAGACCCCAAATGTCACGAGGAGCTCCGGAATGGTCCGGAGGTAAATATTGATATATTGGAAGTCCCGTTTTGGTCGCCGGAAAAGTTTCGGGCTCATCGATAGTGTACTGGGAGTGCCGGGAGGGTACCGGGGGACCATCGGGAGGGGTGTCTCGACCCAAGAGTCTACATGGGCTGTTGGAGGAGGTAAACGATCCCCTGGTGGGCTGGCCGAAGCCTCCTCTAAGGGCTCATGCGGCTAGGAAAGAGTGGGAAAGGAAAAACCCCAAAGAAGGGAAGGAAAATCCAAATGAGGAAAGAGTCCTAATAGGATCCCACCTCCCTTGTGGGAGGTGGATTCCCTCCCTTGATTGGTTCGGCCGAACCTACTTGGAGTAGGGGCCAAGGCTGCCTCCTATCCCCTTCCTCCTATATATATTGAGGTATTTTGAGGGCAGCCCCTAACCCTAATTGCCACGTGCTGCCCTCTTCTTCCTCTAGATCTGTTTGTTCTCTAGATTGATCCTGTAGTGCTTGGTGAAGCCCTGCCGGATCAGTCCACCACCACCGCCATCGCGTCGTCGCGCTGCCGGAGAACTCATCTACCTCTCCGCTCCCTCTTGCTGGATCAAGAAGGCGGAGATCATCATCGAGCTATACTTGTGCTAAACGCGGAGGTGCCGTCCGTTCGACACTAGATCAGAAGGACCACGATGGGATTGCAGGACGGCTCGTGATGAGATCGCGGGACGGATTGTGAAGACGTTCGACTACATCAACCGCATTTCTTAACGCTTCCGCTTAGCGATCGACAAGGGTATGTAGATTCACTCTCCCTCTCGTAGATGCTCATCACCATGGATAGATCTTGCATGTGCGTAGGGAATTTTTTGTTTCCCATGCAACATTCCCCAACACTTACGCTATGTCGTAATATAACATATCTTTTGGTGTGCTTTCTGTCTATTAGCAAAACATGGCCAGATTGAATGGTTCCCCAAATACAGTTCTTTCTCTTGCTAGGCAATAATAATAAGGAGGAACACTCCCGAGATCTTCGCACGGGAGGGAGAAGCCGATGGCCGGTTAAGACAAAGTTTACAACACAGATTGTTTATACACATGCACATATAAATTACATGTGCGGCTGCTGATTGAGATCATCAATTATTGTGTTGAGGGGGCAGTCTCCGTGCAAAACACAGACGACTGGCATCACCTGGTCATATACCAAGTGGAGTGGCACTTATTTTCCATCCGATCCAACAGGACCAACCCGCGCCATATGCTCGGGGGTTAAGTCCAGTGAAATGGGTCTTGACCATTGCCCACGCCTCTCGTGCTCCCTCGTAATAGGCCGAAGTCTTCCACAACTCGAACCTATCTCGATCCCCCTTAAATTGATCCACAAGTGTGGCTATCCCTTCAGGTGGTTGTTTGGTGGGCCATAGTGCCTTCACCATCCCTTTCATTACTTTTTGCATGCGCTTATAGAGAGAGGTCAGCTCCTTCAGCGGGTCCCCTTGGTATGATTCGATCTCCTCTTCAGGATGCCCGGACAGGAGGCTCGCACATAAGATAACAACACAGTTACTATCATTCCCTACATCGGAAATATTTACTGATAGTGGAATCTTACTTACTGAATACGCCCCTCTGAAGCTTTCGATTATTTTCTTGAGCTTGGGCCAATTGAGTCTTTAAACTCTTTATTTCTTTGGCCTGTTTTTGTATAACAAGGCAGCCAGCCTGATGTTGGGACTCCGCATACCTCTGAGAATCACGGGCTTCTTCCAACTGCCTTTCCATATGTCCTATTGATTTGGCTGCTACACGGAATCCATATGTCAGGCACAATGATATAAAAAGATTAGTAGTAAATGCATACTCACCATGGGCCTCTCGCGTGAAGCTCTTCACTTGTGCTAGTTCAGCCTTCACGGATTGTACTTCCGTGCGGCTCTCCTCGAGTTCCTTGGCCAATTGCTCGGACTGTTGCTTTGAGGCCTATGTTAGCAATCAAACAGTGCAGAGATCCTTAATTCGTTTGATCTAAAACAAATTAAGGCTCGGGGGCTACTAGGCTTACACAAGTATTCGGATTCTATAAAATCCATTCACTTACCTATATGTTGGTTGTTATCAGCTTCATAACTTTGCCGAATCCATCTCGGGCGGCCCCGAGGTGTGCATCCACCGAGCGTAGGGCACTGAACTCCTGGTCGGAAAAAATTGGGTGTCGCATGGCCTCCCATCGGTGCCGATGATGCATGGCACTTTACACCTGCGATTTGGTGACTGATACTCCATAACCAGATTCGGTGAGCGCCGGATTGGCCATGGGGGCTTCTGTAGCAGAAGCCGCATTGGTCATGGCCCGGGACCTTCGGGCGTCTCCGGACACCCAGGTAGCCCCTTCGGTAGGACAGGAGGTGTTTCACCTAGGTATTTCAATGAAACGAGCTGCAAAGAGACTCTACTGACTACAACGACAAAGCGGATAACCGGACAATGTACCTTTGGGATGAGCGGATAGGTGGATTCATCCTCACGTCCAGCTCCATTGTAGGATCCCGATTGGCCTCGGATTCGGCTGCAGCTTCGGCTGCCGGCGCATGGTGTGCGGATCGGTGGTGCTTGGGGGTCAGGACCGACACGTTCGAAGCGCTCTTGGTAGCGGGCCTCTTGTGGGAGGAGCTTTTCCTCTTGCCCGCGGCAGGGATGGAGAATGACCTGGGGTAATCAATTATAATAGCCATCAGGGTCTGGACGACGCTGCCCTGGAAATAGACTCCATTTTCAAAGTCAAGAAGAATATCCGGGTCCTCGTTGAAACCCGGATCGTTGTCGCGTGAATGGTTCTCGGGCTGAGAAGCCGGACAGTTGACTGTCTTGATGAAACTTCTCCATTCCTGTTCATGCCAAGACCTGGGTCAAGTAGAGTGCGGAATGAAACCCCGAACTATTTCATGATTGAAAAAGAAAGGCTTACCTGTTCAATGGGATTGTGGGCTGAATACCCTTCCTTGGTTGACAGCCGAATGAAGTCTTCTTGCTCTCCTTTGTACAGGTCGACAAGTGCAGCGGCCAACGCTGTTGCGTTGGCGGGACCTAGTTTTCGGGAGCACGTGGCATCACTTGTCCCGTTGTACTGCCATAAGGGGTGTACCCTCTGTTGGAGGGGCTGCACACACTGGGAGATAGCAGCGTCCATGACATCAATCATGGTCAGTCAGTGGTGGACAAGCATCCGCACTTGTGCGGCTAGGCGTCGCACTTCAGCGCTTTCCTCCTGAGATGAGCACTTGGGTCGCCAATTGTACCTCTTATTCAGGAGGAGGTCGGAGTATTCAGGAAAACCTGTCCGAGTTGGTTCAAATAGGGGGACATCTTCAATATAGAACCACTCAGAGCTCCATTCTTCGTATTTCCTTGGTTGACCTGCCGGATACCCCATCCCCGCTATGTGGCATACTTCGGCACCACCGAGCTCTAAGATTGTCTTGTCCCGAGTTCGAGGGACGAGGCAGAAGTATTTCCTCCACAAATCGAAATGTGCTTCGCACCCTAAGAACATCTCGCAGAGGGCGACAAAGCCCGAGATGTGTAAAATTGACCCTAGAGTGAGATGGTGGAGTTGGATCCCGTAAAACTCCACTAACCCCCTCAGGAACGGATGGATTGGAAACCCAAAGCTATAGAGGAGGAAGGGGACGAAACACACGCGCTCCCCTTTGTTTGGATTGGGGAAGCGCTCGTCGAAAACCTCGTCGCCATAAGAGAGCAGACCTGCGCGAGTCGCCGCCAGATCTAATGATGGAAGATGTCCTTGGGTCTCTAGATTACGGAGCCGCAGGAGTGTGATGGAACAGCTAGTCCAGTCTCCTGGGCGCTAGCCATAGGGACGTGTGGAGGAGCTAGGAGAGTTAGCCATGTTTTGCATGGAGCTTTCGCTAGGAGTTTCTTTTGATGAGAGGGAAGAAGAAGATGTTGTCTGGACCACGATTTTGTTTGGTTAAATGGGATGGTGCCTCCGTTGCGGAGGGGTAAGATCGTAAAAATCGCTGGACACTCGCCTCCCCCACGATGCACGAAAGTCGAGGAACTCGTGTAGTTATTATAATAAACCCGCGCCTGTGACGCCTGGGATCTTATCGAAGACTGGTCGGTTGCCGAACGGAGAAGGATGAGGGACTCGCCTTGCAAGCCGAAGACGATGACATAAGGAGAACGACCAAATATATATATCGGCGTTGAAGGCCAGTCCGGGGGCTATTGAGGGAGTCCTGGATTAGGGGGTCCCCGAATAGCCGACCTATTGTTCATTGGGCCGGACTGTATGGGCCGCGAGGTGGGCATCGGATGATCGAAGACCACCTGCGCCAGATGGAAGCTTCGAGGAGTCATGACGTATTATCCAAGTTATTAGTTGTAGTTAGGCATGTTATCTCTTCGGCATCTAACCGACCATGTGTAAGCCTAGGACACCCTCGCCATCTATATAAGCCGGAGGGTTTTAGGGTATAGAGATAGAACAACTCGTCTAGGGTTAGTTATACGATCTCAAGGTAGATCAACTCTATAACCCCTATAATCATCAATACAATGAAGCAGGACGTAGGGTATTACCACCATAGGAGGGCCCGAACCTGGGTAAACGCGTGTCCCCTTCGTCTCCTGTTACCGTCGATCCAAGTATCACAGTTCGGGACCCCCTACCCGAGATCCATCGGTTTTAACACCAACAAGCGGGGGGAGGGTTCTCGGCACACTCGCGCCTCTCTCTCTCTGCCACATGATATGAATAGAATAAGGGAAGGTGATAACCCACAAGTATAGGGGATCGCAACAGTTTTCGAGGGTAGACTATTCAACCCAAATTTATTGATTCGAAACAAGGGGAGCCAAAGAGTATTCTCGAGTATTAGCAGCTGAGTTGTCAATTCAACCACACCTGAAAGAGTTAATATCTGCAGCAAAGTATTCAGTAGCAAAGTACTATGGAAGAAACGATTACAATGGCAATAGTTGCAGTAGCAGTTTTGTAGTGATTGTAGCAGTAGTAACGGAACAGTAACTGAGCAGGTATCAATATGTGGAAAGCTCGTAGGCAATGGATGAGTGATGGATAATTATGTCGGATGGCATTCATCATGCAACAGTTATAACATAGGGTGACACAGAACTAGCTCCAATTCATCAATGTAATGTACGCATGTATCCCATATATATTCGTACGTGCTTATGGAAAAGAACTTGCATGACATCTTTTGTCCTACCCTCCCGTGGCAGCGGGGACCTAATGGAAACTAAGGGATATTAAGGCCTCCTTTTAATAGAGAACTGGACCAAAGCATTAGCACTTAGTGAATACATGAACTCCTCAAACTACGGTAATCATCGAAAAGAATCCCAGTTGTTGTCACCCTGGGGGATGTAGATCATAACTCGTAATAGGTGTCTACAACATGCAAGATAGGATCAAGAACACATATATATTCATGAAAACATAATAGGTTCAGATCTGAAATCATGGCACCCGGGCCCTAGTGACAAGCATTAAGCATAGCAAAGTCATAGCAACATCAATCTCAGAACATAGTGGATACTAGGGATCAAACGCTGACAAACCTAACTCGATTACATGATAAATCTCATCCAACCCATCAACGTCCAGCAAGCCTACGATGGGATTACTCACGAACGGTGGAGAGCATCATGGAATTGGTGATGAAGGATGGTTGGTGATGAAGATGGCGTCGATTTCCCCTCGCCGAAGCCCAAAACGAACTCCAGATCTGGCATCCCGAGGAAGAGCAGTAGGTGGCGGTGGCTCCGTATCGTGAAACGTGATAAACTTTTCTCTCCGATTTTTTCTCTGCTAATAGGAATAAATAGGAGTGGAATTGAGGTCGGTGGAGCAGCAGGGGCCCCACAAGCCTGCTAGGCGCGGCTAGGGGGTGGCCGCGCCTGGCAGGCTTGCCACCTATGGGTGACCCCCCTCCGGTTGATTCTTTCGCCAGTATTTTTTATTAATACCAAAAATATTCTCTGTAAATTTTTAGGTCAATCCAAGAACTTTTATTTGTGCACAAAAATAACACCAAGGCAATTCTGCTAAAAACAGGGTCAGTCCGGGTTAGTTCCATTCAAATCATGCAAATTAGAGTCCAAAACAAGGGCAAAAGAGTTTGGAAAAGTAGATATGATGGAGACGTATCAACTCCCCAAAGCTTAACCCATTGCTTGTTCTCAAGCAATTCAGTTGATAAACAGAAAGTGATAAAGAAAAACTTTAACAAACTATGCTTGATCTTGTTGTTGTAAATACGTCTAACTGATGTTCAGATTTTCAGCAAAGATCATGGACTAACCACGTTCACAATAACATTTAGGTCTCACATTTACCCATATCAATGACATAATCAACTAGCGAGCAATAATACTAACTCGCGGATGGCAACACTTTTATCAAAATAATCATGATACAATATGATGAAATGATATCTCGCTAGCCCTATCCGAGACAGCAAAACATAAATGCAAAGCACCTCTAAAGAACAAGGACTGACAAGACATTGTAATTCACAGTGAGAGAGATCCAGTCATGCTCATACTCAATATCAATTAACAGCAAAGCATACAAATGACGGTGGTGCTCTCTTTTATGAGAATGGAATGACCCAACAATAAAGTAAATGGAAAGGCCCTTTGCAGAGGGAAGCATTGATTTGCAGAGGTGCCAGAGCTCGAGTTTTTAAATAGAGATGAGTAATAAAAAATTTAGAGGTATGCTTTCATTGCTCACATAATGACCAAGAGGTTTTCAACATCTTCCATGCTAGATACATTATAGGCGGTTCCCAAACAGAATGATAAGATTTTTACTCCCCCTCCGCCAATCAATCACACTCCATGGCGAGCCGAATCCATGGGTACCGTCCACACAAACACAATCCTGGGGGGAGTTTTGTTTAATTATATTTTGCTTTTATTTCGAGCATGGAACTGGGCATCCTGATTACCATCCACTTTCTCGTGAATGATAGTGAATCAACACATATCGTGAGAATAACCCACCTAGCATGGAAGATACTGACAACCCCCAGTCACCACATGAGCGATTTGGCCATACAAAACATAATGTTTATTTGAAGGTTTAGTGTTTGGCGCATGCAAATTTACTTGGAACGGCAGGTAAATACCGCATATAGGCAGGTATGGTGGACTCATATGGAACAACTTTGGGTTTGAGGAATTGGGTGCACAAGCAGTATTCCTGCTTAGTACAAGTGAAGGCTAGGAAAAGACTAGGGAGCAACCAACTAGAGAGCGACACAGTCATCAACATGCTTTGCGATTAACCAACATTGAATGCAATCATGAGTAGGATATAAATCACTATGAACATAAATACCATAGAGGCTACGTTGATTTTGTTTCAACTACATGCATGAACATGTGCCAAGTCGAGTGAATCGTTCAGAGGAGGATACCATCCCATCATACTACATCACAACCATTTTAATATGCATGTTGGCACCCAAGACAAACCATTATCCACTCTTAGCTAATTAAGCATGACATGAATAACTATAATCTCTACTTGTGATTGCAAATATGTATCACCCATAATGAACTGAATTAGGAACGATGAGCTAATCATATTTACAAAAGCAAGATAGGTTGAGTTCATACCAGCTTTTCTCCATCTCAATCTTTTCATCAAATATCATCATTATTGCCTTTCACTTGCACGACCGAACGGTGTGGATAATAATAAGAGTGCACATGCATTGGACTAAGATGGAATTTGCAAACAATAACTCAAAGGAGAATACAAGGTAATATGGACTCTCTAATAGGTAAACAATAGTGCATATGAGATCCACTCGACATTTTCATTGTGTTCTTCTCCTTACGACCCAAAGAAAGAAAAATCAAAACAAGAACGATAAAAACTATTTACACGGGAAAGCCCCCAACAAGCAAAAGAAGAACAAAAAATATTTTTGGGTTTTCTTTTAATGCTACAACTAAGCAACTAGAGGGTAAAGCTAGAACTATTTTTTTTGTATTTTTCTCAAATTTAATTAAACACACAAGAAGAAAGTGAAACTACCATGGATGGTACAATGAAAGACTTTGAACACCGAGTACTAAAGTGTGAAAACATGAATGTAATGTCGGTGAGAAATACGTACTCCCCCAAGCTTAGGCTTTTGGCCTAAGTTGGTCTATGGCCATGGCTGGCTTGGGTAATATCTGAAGTCATAGCCGGGGTTGTGCTATACTACGGCGGCCACCGCCTGAACGACTGCAGCATGAAGGTGAGTTGCTTCCGCATTTCTCTCGTACTCGTTTGCCTCCTCTCTGGTTATAAAGTATCTCTATTTTTCCTGAAAGTTAAAGAAGGCAGGAGCAGGAAGGGTAACATGGACAACACGCTATCTATCAAAAATTAGTCGTACTGGAGGGATTGTTCGTTCCTTTCAAGAAACTGAAAACGTACCAAAGCCTCATAATCAAGAAAAGCAGGTGGTAACTCAATATCATTTCCCCGTATGGGTGCCCCAAGATAATTAGCTACACTAGTGGCATAAATCCCACCAAAGAAATCTCCATTCTTAGCATTATTATGCAACCTTCTAGCAATAATGGCTCCTAAGTTATAACGCCTTTCACCCATTACTGCACTCTTAAGAATACTGAGATCGGTTGTACAAAGGTGGCTATGCTCAGTTTTACCGTTAATACATCTACCTATAAATAGAGCAAAATAATGTAAAGCAGGAAAATGAATGCTCCCCACGGTAGCCTATGTAATGTTTCTAGTTTCTCCGACGGTGATACTAGCAAGAAAATCATTATATTCAGTCTTGTTCGGATCACTATAGCTGCCCCATTGTGGAATTTTGCACGCATGGTTAAAATCCTCTATGTCCAAAGTATATGATTTGTCATAAAGGTCAAATAGGACGGAACGTTTATTGCGATTGAGTGAAAATTCAAACCTCTGCATGAAAGAATCTGTGAGTTGATAGTATTGCTTGCATTTGTCCGAAATGAATTCCTCAAGCCCATCATTTCTTGTGTATGCGTAGAATTCTTCCTTGAAACTGGCATCACTCATAAATTTATCTGATGGCCATTCACAAGGGCGTACTTGTGCTTCTCTCTCTGGTTCAAGGCCGGGCTCACGTATCGCGAGTCTTGGGGCCTTCTTGCTCGAGGAACCCCCTTGAAACACCCTCCTCAACATTTTTCCTTTCGTCAATGGGGATATGCATGTCCACAATAATAAGTATATCATATTTCTTCTTGACAGTAGGAAGAGGGAACTCAAAGTCTCCAATAATAATCGTTGGAATTTTTTCAATGGAGTTCATACTATGAACTTGAGGTTGTTTCTTCGGAAAGTGTACCGTTTGCTCATTACCATTAATATAAAAAGTGACATTGCCTTTGTTGCAATCAATAACAGACCCTGCAGTATTCAAAAAGGGTCTACCAAGGATGATCGACATATTGTCGTTCTCGGGAATATCAAGAATAACAAAGTCCGTTAAGATAGTAGCATTTGCAAGTATGACAGGTACATCCTCACAAATACCGATAGGTAGAGCAGTTGATTTATCAGCCATTTGCAAAGAGATTTCAGTAGGTGTCAACTTATCAAAATCAAATCTACGATATAAAGAGAAAGTCATAACACTAACACCAGCTCCCAAATCACATAAAGCAGTTTTAACATAATTTCCTTTAGTAGAGCATGGTATAGTTGGTATTCCTACTCTACCCTTAAAAGTATAATTAGCAAGCATGGTGGAAATTTCAGCTTCCGATATCTTCCTTTTATTAGTCACAATATCTTTCATATACTTAGCATAAGGAGGCATTTTCAGAATATCAGTCAAGCGCATACGCAAAAAGACACGTCTAAGCATTTCAACAAAACGCTCAAAATCCTCATCATCCTTTTTCTTGGATGGTTTAGGAGGAAAGGGCATAGGTTTCTGAACCCATGGTTCTCTTTCTTTACCATGCTTCCTAGCAACAAAATCTCTTTCATCATATCTTTTATTCTTAGGATGTGGGTTATCAAGATCAACAGTAGGTTCAATCTCCACATCATTATCATTACTAGGTTGAGCATCAACATGAACATCACTAATGTTATCACTAGGCTCATGTTCATAACCAGATTGTGTGTCAGCATCAGAAACAAAAATATCAGTTGGGTTTTTAGGTGTATCTATAACAGGTTCACTAGTAACATGCAAAGTTCTATCATCATCCGTGTCCCTCTTATTTCTGGAGTGACTAGGTGCATCAATGTTACTCCTTTGAGAATCTTGCTCAATTCTCTTAGGGTGGCCCTCAGGATACGAAGGTTCCCGAGTCATTCTTCCACCTCTAGTCACAACTTTAACAGAATGATCATTGTTCTTACTATTCATCTCATTAAGCAAATCATTCTATGCCTTAAGTACTTGTTCTACTTGAGTTTTTACCATGGAAGCATGTTTATTAATCGGTTTAAGATCATTGATAGTTCTACTCATATAATCACTTGAGCGATCAAGCATGAAAGTATTATGTTTCAATTGTCTACTAACTATAAGAATTAAAATGTTGTTGCTCAACAACAAAATTATCAAACTCATCCAAGCATTGGCTAGCAGACTTATTATAAGGAATATCGCTTTCATCAAATCTACGAAGAGAATTTACCTCTACTACCTGTATTGGGTTATCAAGACCATGTATTTCTTCAATAGATGGTAGATTCTTAACATCTTCCGCTTTAATACCTTTTTATTTCATAGATTTCTTTACCTCTTGCATGTCTTCAGGTCTTAGAAATATGATACCTCTTTTCTTCATAGTTGGCTTCGGAGGTGGTTCGGGAATAGTCCAATCATTATCATTGCTCATTATATTAGTCAATAATAATTCAGCTTGTTCAGCAGTTCGTTCCCTGAAAACACAACTAGCACAACTATCTAGGTGGTCCCTAGAAGCATCAGTTAGCCCATTATAAAAGAAATCAAGTATTTCATTTTTCTTGAGAGGATGATCAGGCAAAGCATTTAGTAATTGGAGATGCCTCCCCCAAGCTTGTGGGAGACTCTCTTCTTCAATTTTCACAAAGTTAAATATTTCCTGCAAGGTAGCTTGTTTCTTATGGGCAGGAAAATGTTTTTCAGAGAAATAATATATCATATCCTGGGGGCTACGCACACAACCAGGAGCAAGAGAATTAAACCATATCTTAGCATCACCCTTTAGCGAGAAAGGAAACAACTTAAGGATATAATAACGATTTTTTTCCTCATGAGTAAATAGGGTGGCTATATCATTCAATTTAGTGAGATGTGCCACAACAGTTTCAGATTCATAACCATGGAAAGGATCAGATTCAACTAAGGTAATTAACTCAGGACCGACAGATAATTCATAATCCTTATCAGTAATAAAGATAGGTGAAGTAGCAAACTTAGGATCATATCTCATTCTAGCATTCAAAGATTTTTCTTTCTACTTGCATATCAATTTCTTAAGATCATCTCCATCATTACAAGCAAGAAAGTCCCTAGCTACCTCTCCTTCCATAAGATAACACTCGGGAATATTGGGTAATTCATATCTAGGAGAGCTAGGTCTAGCAGGTGTCTCATAGTGTCCAATTTCAATAATTTCATCAGTTTCAGAAGTATCATAATTTTCAGCATTGGCTCTAGCAATTTGTTCATCAATAAATTCACCCAGTGGCACAGTATTATCAAGAAAAGTATCATCATAAGCATCATGCATAACAGAAGTGGCATCATTAATTACTTCTGACATATCAGAATTACTAGCAGGTGGTGGTGTCGCAAACTTACTCATAACAGAAGGTGAATCAAGTGCAGAGCTAGATGGCAGTTCCTTACCTCCCCTCATAGTAGAGGGATAGATCTTGGTTTCTGGATCTTTCAGATTCTTCATAGTGATCAACAAATATAAATCCCAAGTGACTCAGAGAATATAGCTATGCTCCCCGGCAACGACGCCAGAAAAAGGTCTTGATAACCCACAAGTATAGGGGATCGCAACAGTTTTCGAGGGTAGAGTATTCAACCCAAATTTATTGATTCGACACAAGGGGAGCCAAACAATATTCTCGAGTATTAGCAGCTGAGTTCTCAATTCAACCACACCTGAAAGACTTAATATCTGCTACAAAGTATTTAGTAGCAAAATAGTATGGAAGTAACGATAACAATGGCAATAGTGGCAGTAGCAGTTTTGTAGTGATTGTAGTAGTAGTAACAGAAAAGTAACTTAGCAGAGATCAATATGTGGAAAGCTCGTAGGCAATGGATCAGTTATGGATAATTATGTCGGATGGCATTCATCATGCAATAGTTATAACATAGGGTGACACAGAACTAGCTCCAATTCATCAATGTAATGTGGGCATGTGTAACAGCCCGGGACCGACGCTCCAGAAGATTCCCCTTTTATTTCCATTCTCGTCATGCGTTTCATCTAGTTGTCGCATTCATCATCGCATCATTCGCATCATCTGCATAGCATCGTCACTCGTTTTCGAAAACTTGCATCCGTTCGTAGTCGCCGGTTCTCTCCATTCTTGGCGTTGCCTGTTTCAAGACCAACCACACACGCACGCGCCCGCGGCATCATTAAAAAATGTTTTAAAAGGCTTGCTAAAAATATTCTCGGATTGGGTCAAGACTTGGCATGCGGTCTTATTATAGTGTAGGTAGACCGCCAATCAAATTTCGTCGCATTCCGAGTCCGTTTGATACCCCATCGGTCAAACGTAGCAGTGTGGTCATCGGTTATTCGTCGGGCGTTTTTTGCTATTTAGAACTCGTGTCACGGGCTCACATTTCCCTCTCTTCTTGGCCCAACCACCTCTCCACATCCCACCTAGCCCATCCTAGCCTACCCCGTGACCGGAGTTATCCGATCGCGATCGGAGGGTCCGAAACGGGCTAAAAATCCCTAACGTAGCCCCATTTCCTATATAACACCCCTAACCTACCCTGCCTCGATTACTGTGTCGCCCCAACCAGCCAGTGCCACCCCGCAGCCGCCTCCTCCCACCTCCCACTGTGGGCCCGCCAGGCCCATCCAGGCCCGCCGCCGGGTCCGAACTGCTGCCGCCCGCAGGCGCCCGCACCCGAGCGCCTCTCACTCGCCCGCTCGTCCCCGCGCCACCCCGCGCCCGACCTCCCTCGAGCCACCGACCCTCGTCGGAGGAGCTCGCCGGCGACCACCGCCGCAGCCGCCAGAATCAGGCCGGACCTCGCGCCCCTTGCCCGTGCTCCTCCCTCTCCTTCCTCCTCCATCTCTCTCACACCGGCCTCCCTCTTTTCCCCCAGGTCCCCACCGCCATGGACTCCAGCTCGCCGCCCCAAGCCAGTGCCGGCGCCTACCTTCGGCCAGATCCGGTAGCCCTGGCCCGGATCCGCCCATCCCCGGCCTTCCCCCTCGCCGGAGCGCTGTCCTACTGCCTGCCGGAGACCTTCGTCGCTGCCGTGTCTCATCCTTGCTCGGGGCTGAGCGGGAGGACGACACGCTACTCGCTCGCGTTGACCCGCCTCCAGCTGCGTGTGGGCCTCGCCTCGCCTGTGGCCCAGCCGCCCGTCGGCCCAGCCAGCTGCTCCACCACCTGGGCCAGTCCCAGCAAGGTGAGCGCCACCCCGCTAAGCCCCGCCCAGTGCCATTGCTTAGCTATCTTGCGCCCAGATTCGCCCCGTTTGTGTTTTTTCTCCCTGCTAACGAATATGCTAATAACCAGTGAAAAAAAGATTTGCAGAAAAACCCCTAGATTCATGCATCTAATAACTTTTCACCCGTGCATCACATGTAAAAACTTTTTATATGAAACTTGACTAGAATTTTATCTAGATTCACAATAACCTACTTTCACATGTGATAAAAATGTTTAAACTTGCTGTTTGCATTGATTTGCGTAAATAACATGCTAAAATGATTTATTTCATAACTACTAAACCGTAGCTTCGATAAAAATGTTTCACATATGTAACTTGGCTAGAAAAATGTGTAGAATCACATGGTGACATTTATTCTACTGTTTAACAACTCTAAAATATGGTTAGTACAGATCTGGACCAAATTCACATTATGCTTATGGGGATGTTTCAGAAATACTATAAGTGGTTTCCAGCCTCATTTAAGATGCCTAGATGTTGTAGTTTACTTATGCTTCACCTCTTGACATGTTTAACAACATTTAATATTGATGAGTACCTAAACGGGAGTGAACTAAATAATTCGAACATGGAATTTCGTCAATATGCAACTCGTTGCATATTGAACTTCACTTAATATGTTGTGGTTGTTTGTTGTGTTTGCCATGCCATGCCCTGTGTTGCATATTAAACCGGACGTGCATCATATCTGTTTGCGCATCGTGTCATGCATATGTTGTGGTGTATCTTGTGTTGATTGTTGTTTCCGGATTGCTTCTTCTCGATAGTGTTCCGAAAGCGTTCGGAGTGTGAGTATTCGTTCAACTACGTTGGCTCGTCCTCTTCGTGGACTCGTTCTTCTTCCGAGCGGGATCTCAGGCAAGATGACACATTTCCCTGGATACCATTACTATCATTGCCATGCTAGATGTCTCATTTTCTATCGCTATGTCACGCTATCTACCACTTGTTTGTCAAGCCTCCCAACATTGCCATGAGAAGCCTCTAACCCTCCACCTTCCCAGCAAACCGTTGTTTGGCTATGTTACTGCTTGCTCGGCCCTTCTTATAGCGTTTCTAGCTGTAGATGCAATTGCTTCCATGTGACAACATGGACACTCTTTTGTTATCATAATATTATTGCTATTTAATTTAATGCACTTATACACTTGGTAAAGGGTGGAAGGCTTGGCCTTTTGCTCGGTATTTTGTTCCACTCTTATCGCCCTAGTTACTTGTGAATCGGTGTTATATTCCATAATTGAGCGCTCCTAACATGCTCGGGGTTGTTATGGGGACCCCCTTGATTTTCGTGTTAGGATAAAACTTGTCTGGCAAGGCCCAACATTGGTACTACATTTGATTAACAACAACTAAAATTTGCATAGGGCATGATCACCCCGTGGATTAATCAACAACCCGGGCCAGTGCTCCTCATGAGTGTTGGTCCAACCCAGAGCAGCATATTAACGCTACCCGGGGAAACTCGGTGTTTGGCGTGGTAACCATCGCTCATCCGGTTGTGCCCTGAGAACGAGATACGCGGCTCCTATCGGGATTGTCGGCACGTCGGGCGGCCTTGCTGGATTTATTTTACCTTTCTCGAATGTCTTGCGTGAGGAACTCTGATCTTCTTCGAGAAATCTCGAGGTGTCGGATTTCCTTTGGAATTGCTTATGAAGATCACGAGATCCGTGGTCGAGGTTATTCTCGTGGCGTGTGGTTAATTTGTGATGGATGAGTTGGAGCACCCTTGCAGGGTTAAATCTTTCGGAAAGCCATGCCCACGGTTATGTGGCAAACTTGGATACTTTGTTTAACACCCGGTCATAGCAAACTTGAAGTAAACTCAAATAAAATACACCAACTATGTGCGTAACATTGACTGTCTCTTTTCGTGAGTTCTTATCCGAAAGAGAACACGGTGGGGTTATGTTTGACGTAAGTAGGTGTTCAGGATCAGTTAGTGATCATTACTAGTTCTCATCCGTTATGCGTAGACCACCATACTTTAATTTCTATACTTGTAAGTTAGCCATTCAAATAAATGTTTAGTCGCTTGATGTAGCCTCACCACTTAACCATAGCTCACCTATTAAGCTTTAATAGTCTTGATACCTTTGGAAATGAGATTGCTGAGTCCCTATGGCTCACGGATTACTACAACAACAACAGTTGCAGGTACATGTAATGCGATGATTTTATGTGAGCATGATGCTTGATTTGATTTGGAGTTCTTCTTCTTCTTCTCTTCATCAATCTAGGATGGGTTCCAAGTGGAAACCTGGGATAGCAAGGATGGATGTCTTTTTGTCGTTTGTTTTCGTTCGTAGTCGGACCCTGCTCTTCTATATGATGTTTGCGTATGTTATTGTATTGATGTGACTCTGATGTAGCTTGTGGCGAGTGTAAGCCAATTCCATATACTCATCTCTTATGTACATGTACTTGTAATGATATCCATTCTTGCAACACGATGAGATGCGCTTCTATCCCTGTCGAGGCCCTCGTGCCGAAATAAGGATAGGACCGCATCTTGGGCGTGACAACATGTATCCCATATGTAGTCATGCGTGCTTATGGAAAAGAACTTGCATGGCATCTTTTGTCCTACCCTCCCATGGCAGCAGGGTCCTAATGGAAACTAAGGGATATTAAGGCCTCCTTTTAGTAGAGAACCGGACCAAAGCATTAACACTTAGTGAATACATGAACTCCTCAAACTACGGTAATCACCGAAAAGAATCCGAGTGGTTGTCACCCTGGGGGATGCGGATCATAACATGTAATAGGTGTCTACAACTTGCAAGATAGGATCAAGAACACATATATATTCATGAACACATAATAGGTTCAGATCTGAAATCATGGCACTCGGGCCCTAGTGACGAGCATTAAGCATAGCAAAGTCATAGCAACATCAGTCTCAGAACATAGTGGATACTAGGGATCAAACCCTAACAAAACTAACTCGATTACATGCTAAATCTCATCCAACCCATCACCGTCCAGCAAGCCTATGATGGGATTACTCACGAACGGCGGAGAGCATCATGGAATTAGTGATGAAGGATGGTTGGTGATGAAGATGGCGTCGATTTCCCCTCTCCGAAGCCCAAAACGGACTCTAGATCTGGCCTCCCGAGGAAGAATAGGAGGTGGCGGCGGCCCCGTATCGTGAAACACGATGAACTCTTCTCTCTGATTTTTTTCTTCGTGAATAGGAATAAATAGGTGTGGAATTGAGGTCAGTGGAGTAGCAGGGGCCCGACAAGCCTGCTAGGCGCGGCCAGGGGTGTGGTCGCGCCTGGCAGGCTTGCCACCTGTGGGTGGCCCCCCTCGAGTTGATTCTTTCACCTATATTTTTTATTAATTCCAAAAAATTCTCCGTAAATTTTTAGGTCAATCCGAGAAGTTTTATTTCTGCACAAAAATAACACCAAAGGCAATTGTGCTGAAAACAGCATCAGTCCGGGTTAGTTCCATTCAAATCATGCAAATTAGAGTCCAAAACAAGGGCAAAAGAGTTTGGAAAAGTAGATACGATGGAGACGTATCAGAAGGCTCGCACGACGCGTGGGTGTTCGACGTCGTCGTCAGCTCGCCGGCGGCGCGACGGGGCTGCCGCCGCAGAGAGCGGAGCAGAGCGGCCCGCGCGGATGGGGGACGGGAAGAAAGGACTAGGGTTTTCCCCGGCATCGGCGAGCGCCGATTTTGATCAGGAGAAATGACCGTGTGGCCGTTGGATTGGATCGAACGGCCAGGGACCAGCGGGAGCTCGCCAGAGCAGGCCTTGGGCCGCATGAGTGGCTCGCTGCGGGACGGGCTAGGCCGCAGGTCGGCGGGAGCACGGCTGGGCCGGCTTCGGCCCAAAGAGCAAGCACGGCGCGCGCAGGCCGCGGGCCGGGCAAAGCAGCCACTGTCCGCTATCTTTTTCATTTATTTTTGTCCAATTTTTTGGCAAATTTCATTCTACTTTTTTATTCAAAATTATCCAACAAAAATTTTGTTTTAGAAAATAGAAAACTAAATTAAAAGCTTCTGAATAGAATAAAGTTCATGAATTTTTATTCATGTTTTTCCGCTGCAAATAAATAAAAATGCTCTTTTTAAAAGTAAATAAAAGATGAATGAGAATTAATTTTTAAGAGCATGTTAAAGTGATTATTGAAATAAATATGATTCTACTATTTTATGAACAACGTTGTTAATAACATAGTCATGATTTATTGATGTTGTATATGTGCATTTATTTCTATTTTTGCCCAACAATGATATAGTTTTAATTTTGACCAACTTGGATTAATGCATGCAATTGTTGTTATGATCTCACTTCATTGTGGTTTTCAGGGGGTACTACTTGATGAGCTGCATCAAGGATGTTCCAACCCTCAGAGGTGACAACTACACTAAATGGAGAAAGAAGTTTGACTTGGGTTTTGTTTGTGTTGAGGTGTATTGGGTTGTGGAAACTCCACAACCAGTCAAACCAACAGAGCCAGTCAGAGGTGCAAAAGAAGATGATGCTGCTTGGGAGAAAAAGAAGAGGGAACATGCTCCAATGGATATCTCATATACCCTCAGAAACCAAAAGTGGCTCACGGCCAATAAAAATGCATGGCTTTCATAAAGAACACATTTGAGAATGCTATTGTGGGCTCAATTGCAGAGTGTACTTCTGTAGGGGGGTTTCTTGAAAAGATAAAGAGTCAGTTCAGTGGTTCTTCAAAGATATATGCTACCAAGTTGCTAAAACAGTTGGTGATAGAAAAGTACACAGACAGTGGACATGGCATAAGAGAGCACATACTTAGGATGAGCAACATGGCAGCTAAGCTTAAACCCATGGATTTGGATTTGGATCTCAAACCTACACTCCTTGTCCACCTAGTTATGGCTTCACTGCCAAAAGAGTTTGACACCTTTGTTGTCAACTACAACATGTCACCTGAAAAATGGGACATTGAAAAGACTATAGCCATGCGTGTGCAAGAAGAGGAAAGACTTATAACATCACATGGTGGTTCCCTGAACTATGTGAAGGATAATAAGAAAAGGAACTACAATCAAAATGGAAAAGGTTCCCCTTCAAAGTCAGATGGAAAACCCACACTCACTATCAGCATCAGCAAAAGTCTCTTCCAGTGGACAAAGATACATGTCTCCATTGTAAGCAGACTGGGCACTACAAGAAAGATTGCCTTGTTTGGTTAAAGTCAATAATGGCAAAGAGAGGTAACTACATTGTTTCCTTTGTAAATGAATCCTTGTATACACAGTTTTCGAAATCTACTTGGTGGATTGACTCAGGTGCAACTATTCATATTGCAAATTCATTACAAGGATTCCATTCGACGTGGACTACGCAAGAAGCAAAAGATGCATTCAAGTTGCAAATGGAGTTCAAGCAGAAGTTGAAGCTGTCGGTGACATCTCCTTAGAGTTAGCTAACGGATTCAAGCTTCTGCTTACAAATGTTTTATATGTTCCTTCATTACACAAAAACTTGATTAGTGTTTCATGTTTTGATAAAGATCATTATGAATGTCATTTTGGACATGGCAAGTGTGCCATACGGTTTAATAATACTCATGTGGGTGTTGCTTTCCTACACAATGAGCTTTATTTGTTATCACTATGTGAAAAAGTGTATTATGTGTGTAATGTGAATGAGCATGTTTCCATATCGAATAAAGAACAAAAATAAAAGAAAGAGAACTCATGACTCATCGAAATTATGGCACGGTCGCTTGGGCCATATTTCCAAGGGGAGAATAGAAAGACTAGTTAAAAGTGAAAATCTTCCTCCGTTAGAGTTCTCAGATTTAGAACAATGCATAGATTGCATTAAAGGAAAGTATGTAAAACAAATCAAAAAGGGTGCAAACCATAGCACACGCACACTAGAAACCATTCACACTGACATTTGTGGACCATTTCCTATACAAAGTGTGGATGGCTATGACTCGTTCATAACATTCACAAATGATTACTGCCCTATGGTTATATTTATCCAATCAAAGAAATATTTCAAGCGTTGGATAAATTTAAAATATTCAAAGCTGGAGTTGAAAATCAGCATGATAAAAGAATAAAGATAGTCAGATCTGACCTGGGGGTACTACGGCCGGCACACTCCATACGGCCAAGTCCCTGGACCTTTTGCAAAGTTCTTATAGGAGACTGGCATAGTGGCCCAATATTCAATGTCGGGCGAGCCTCAACAAAATGGAGTAGCTGAAAGGCGTAATCGTACACTGATGGATATGGTGCATAGCATGATGAGTTACTCCACCTTGCCATTGGGATTATGGATGGAGGCACTTAAAACCGCCATGCACATTCTCGATAGAGTACCAAGCAAGTTGGTGCCCAAAAGATCATACGAGCTGTGTACAGGAAGAGTGCCCTCCCTACAACACTTAAGAGTGTGGGGGAGCCCAGCTGAGGCCAAAATGATTAATCCAAATATTGAAAAGTTAGATCCCAAAATAGTAAGTTGCCACTTCATTGGCTATCCTGATAGATCAAAGGGTTTTCGTTTCTACTGTCCAGACAAATACACAAAGTTTGTAGAAACAAGACATGCAGTATTCTTAGATGTAGTCTTCTTAGAGGACGAAATGATGAGGGGGGAGCATGGTATCTCGGGAAATTGACCTTGTGGAGAAGAGGGTGCATGCACCTAATCCGGTGATTCAGAGCCATTTTTCTCACTACCTATTGTAACTCCACCCATGACAACTATGGGAGAAGACCCGGAATGAAAGGATCGATATGGTTGACTAGAGGGGGGTGAATAGGCAATTACCGGTTTTTAACTTTTCTTTAACAATTTAGGCTTACAAACAAATAGGTTGGCTAGATATGCAACTAGGTGAGCAACCTATATGATGCTAAACACAATCAACAACATAAGCAAGCAAGATAAACAATATGAGTAGCTTGCATAAAGTAAAGGTAACAAGTAACCACAAGAGGAATCGATGGATACGAGGATGTGTTACGGAAGTTCCTTCTCGGTAAAGGGAAGTACGTATCCGTTGGAGTGGTGTGGAGGCACAATGCTCCCCAAGAATCCACTAGGGCCACCGTATTCTCCTCACACCCTCACACCATGTGAGGTGCCGTGATTCGACTAGTGGGGCCCTTGGAGGCCGCAACCGGACCTTTACAAACAAGGTTGGGGCAATCTCCACAACTTAATTGGAGGCTCCCAACGACACCACGAAGCTTCACCATAATGGACTATGGCTTCGAAGTGACCTCTTCCATCTAGGGTGCTCAAACACCCAAGAGTAACAAGATCCACAAGGGATTGATGGGGGAAATCAAATATCTCTCGGTGGAAGTGTAGATCAAGGCCCTCTACTCCAAACCCTAGAGCACCAACAAGATTTGATGGCTAGGGAGGGAGAAGGAGCAAGAATAAGCTTGGGATCAACAATGGTAATTTTTGTAGGAATAGGTGAGTCTCAATGGTGAAGAAGTGTCGTTGTTTTCTCACGACAGATGCCATGGGTAGGCTTATCGAAGGTGGTTGGGGCTGGAGGATGCTGACGAGCTCCGAGTGTGAGATTAGGCACAAGCGGTAGAGACACATGATGTACCCAGGTTCAGGGCCCTCCGTGGGAGGTAACACCCCTAGTCCTGCTTGGTCTAGTTGATGGATGGGTGTGATTACAAGGTTGCTCCTAGAGTTGTCGTCTAGAGGAGGAAGAGGGAGTAGCCGGCTCGCCTTCCTCTGCTATGGGGGTGAATACGTAGGAAGCGTCCCGTGGGTGGGTGTGCGTGATTCATCGTCCCCGTTGCATGGGGGGCTCGGGGGGTTTTATAGGCCAACCCCCTGGCTTACAATACTCTTAAGGTACAAAATGGGGTGACCCGGCTGGCAGCCTCTCCGGCTGGCCGGGGGGTCCCACCCCTTGACCGTCTCGTGGCCCGTAGGGTCCATCGGCTGTGTGGTCCCATCGCCCACTGGGCCCGCCAGCCGGCTCCGCGATTGGCCCGCGCCCACCTCCTATAGCACAGGCCACCTGAGCAGCGGCGTCTTGCGCCAGCCGGTCGAAGTCTCCGATACAACCGGCTACACTATAGCCACGCCAGAGCAGGTAATCGAGTGGGTTGAGGCGTGCCGACACTGTTGCCCCGCCCGGTCGCGGTCGGCCAAGGTGAGTGGTACGACCGGTCGAACTGTAGCCATGCGCACCCGCGTTAGCGGTCACTATGGTTACATTGGTGCCTGTCGTGGGGGTCCTGTCTTGTCGCCGTACCCACGTGCAGAGGGATGGGATGGGAGCTTGTCCGCCCCAAGAGTCAACGGAGGAGGCGGCGCAAAGGCAGCCGACCGCGCCCAGCCGGCCGGGGGCCAAGCCAGCCGGGGGCCAAGCCAGCTCCTCGGACAGCCGTCCTCGATCCAGCTGGCAACGTGCCTGCCGGCCGCATGCTAGCCGGCCAGGAAGTAGTCGGCCACGTATTTTTTCTTGAAGCGGGGGAGAGAACCCCGTTGCTTTGACCTACCCAGGGGTAATAACCCTGTCAGTAGTCCCCGAAGCCGGCGAGGGCCCGCGTCCGCTAGACAGAGGGGAGCCGGTGGCTTCCCCCTCGCGGTACATGCGTCTGGCACGAAGCCGAACAACCAGCCGGGTCGGGAGCCGCTCCTGACACCTCGGGTCCCGACACGCCGCCCCGGGACCCGGGCCGGCCCGCAGTGTGCCACGCAGTGAGTAATGATGTCATGGGTCCCACGCATGTGGGTAGACGGGACGTCGCCCTGGGCCTAGCCCGCTAGGCCTTAGGCGTAGCCCAGTAGGCCTCGAGACGCAGGCAGAGATCTTCTGCGCCCTGATGTGGCGGTTACGGCCGAGGATGCCCACGCACGCGTGGAGATTCCTGGGGAGTGGGCGCAGTTAATCCCCACGTCCCCCGGTGGTGGCCTCCCCATTTAAAAGCAGAGGGAGGGCAAAGGGCGGAAGCACCCGTGCCCCATTTGCCCCCCCTTGTCTTCCTTTCTTTCGTCTTCTCCGCTCCCTCGCACGCCGCCGTTCTTCTCGCTTGCGACCTTGCTCGCACGCCCACTCGCGCAGCCCCGCCATCGCGATGGCCAAAGGATGCTCGGGGAGCTGGGCCGGCTCCATGGTCACGGAGGCCACCATCATGGAGCTTCGCCGTGCGCGCATGCTGTCATCGACGGATCGCGTGACTGCTCGCGCACCGGGTGACAAGGTGGTGCCCGAGCCGTAGGAGGGGGAGTTCGTCGTCTTCTCCTGCCACTTCTCCCACGGCTTCGGGCTTCCGATGAGCCACTTCTCCCATCTCATGATGGACACCTTTGACCTCCAACCGCACCACCTCGGCCCCAATGCCAATCTCTACATTGTGGGCTTCATGACGTTGTGCGAGGGTTACTTGGGGATGCTCCCCTTCGTGGACTTCTTCAAGGCGTTGTTCTACCTCAAGGCGCTGAAAAGCGCCGAGGAGCCATTCGCCTACGGGGGCGAGGCGGTGTGTTGCCGCGGTTCACCCGTCCCGCACTTCAGCCTCATCGACTCTGTCAAGGGTTGGCACCGGACATTCTTCTACGTGAAGAACGCCGACCCACAGCGGGATTACATCCGGCTGCCGGAGTACGTCAACGCCTCGTCCTCCGGGGTGAACTGGTCGGGGACCGCCCCACGCGAAACCGCACTCGAAGAGCTCGGCCGGCTCATGGAGATGAGGAGCGGGGAAGGGATGGTCGCCTTCGATCTGGTGGCGGCCTTCATCGCGTGTCAGGTGTTACCTCTCCAGATGAGGACACACCGGATCTAAGACATGTCCAGCCACCGGGACCCCTGCCGACTGATGACCATCGACCTAACGCCGACTTAGGTGGCGAAGCGAGTGAACGCCATCACGACCTTCAAGCTGGTGCTGGTGACGTGGACATTAGGCAAGGAGCCATATGACCGGCACCACCGAGCACCCCTGGTACGTTCTTGTTCGAACCCCTCCAACCGGTGCCCGATTTTACTTTTCCATGCTAATTGCAGTTGTTTGTGCGACATAACACACCGGATGGCCCACACCCCCAGATCTTCGAGGCGGAGCACGACCATTATGACTCTGAGGACTACGAGCACGGAGGCCTGCCCGAAGAGGGGGTCGATTCCTCAGGGCAGGCCGAGGAGGCGGACGACCCGGGAGCCGGCGGGCCCAGCGCAGCCGGAGGGCCTAGCGTACCCGATGAGTACCCTCGTGGCCCCATGGTCAGGGATTGGACAGATGATGATGATGATGATGATGATGACGATGATTATGATGATGATGTTCGGATCTTGAACGCGCCTCCCCCTCAGTTCAGCAGGGCCGGCGTGAGCGGAGCGAGGAGCGGCCGGCTCATGCCCCGACGGTCGGGGCCACCAGCCGGGGGAAGAGGCCGGCTCAGGAGGAGCCGGCGGCCTCGCCGCCTGCCCGCAAGCAGGTGAAGGCGGCCGTGCCGAAGCCGCCGGCACGCGCCAGGCGGGCTCTGCCCATCGTCCCCAGGTAAGTGACCTTCTTCTTGCGTGGGTTCCTTTCCAAGTTGTGTGTTGGCGGGTGTTTGACCCCTATGTGCCTCAGGGACCCCATCGAGCTCCACGACATGGATTCGACGGGCGACCCGATGGAGGCCGCCGGGCGGCTGGCCCGTGAACATGCGGCCACGCAGCGCAAGGAGAAGAGGAGGCTTGTGGAGCTGCGGGCCTCGAAGTCCGGAGCCCAAGGTGGGGCCTCGCGCTCCGGGAGCTCGAGCGGCGGGAGGCGAAGGAGGTCCACGGACCCCGCGCGAACGTTCGTCTTAGCGGCAGAATCGACTCGCATGTCGAGGCCCCCATCGAGCGAGCCGTGAGGGGCGGCCACGGAGCCGGCTGCGCCCCCATCTACAGAGGAGGCGACCCAACCCGGGGCGGCGGCTATGGAGCCGGCCCTCGAGGAGACCCGGTCGATGGTGCCGGACATGACGCTGCCTGCGGCCGAGCCGACCTAGGACGACCTATCGGAGGTCTCGGTGGTGCCAGAGGCACCGGCCATGGAGACGGAGGCACCGGCCATCGCGATCGTCGCATCGAGCCGGTAGGAGGAGGAGGCGGCACCAGCGCCGAGCGAGGGGCAATTGGGAACCGATTCCCATGCCCTCGCCGTCATCAACCCTCCCCCGGCAGCCGGCACCGTGACGAACGCCGGGACAGGTGGTGAGGATAGCCAGACCCGGAGGTCCATGCTGGACGTGATCCGGAACTGGGAGGCATTGGCACGCGTCCCTACCCTCCCAGCTCCCCCGGCAGGCGGCCCGGTCCCTGCGCTTGGGGAGCTGGGGAGCGTCCTGGAGCGGTGCCGCCTGGAGCTGGCCCGGTTCGCGGAGGCGGCCGACAACACCCTATGACGCGCAGAGGTAAGCTTTGCCTGTCTTTGTTAAAAAATTAGTGGGGGCGCACGAGCGCACCCACTGGGTGTAGCCCCCGAGATGCGAGCCAGCTTACCGGCTGTGGGGCAGCCGGGCCAGATCTCCTTGTGCGCATTCTGACTTTGGCCTCCTGTGGCAGGCGGGGAACGCCCGATGGCAGGAGCTGTTCGACAAGGCGATCGCCATCCACAACCGCAGCAAGCATGGCTTCTACCGGTTCGAGGAGGAGCTGGCGAGGGTGCGAGGTATGTTTGGTCTTGTGGGGGTGCGTAGCCCCCGGGAGCCGGGCCGGCTGCTCGGCAGCCCGGCCAGGCCTGAAATGTCTTGCTGACGCCGGTTTTGCTTCGCAGGGGAGCTGACCACTCTCCGAGAGAAGAAGGCCGGGGCGGTCTCCGAGCGGGACCGGCTGGTGCAGAGCGTCCAAGCGGTCACCCAGGAGAGGGACCGGCTGGGCGCCCTGCTGGTGGATGGGCAGGCGGCTCAAGATTGCCTGAGAGCCAACGTGGCGCGGGAGGCGGCAGCCAAGGAGAAGGTCGTCAAGGAAGCGGTTGACGCCGCCTAGTGGACCACCACCCTCCAAAACAAGGTGACCCGCCTCGAGAGGACGCTCCAGGAGGGCAGGGTTTCCCTCGCCGAGGCGGAGGCGGCTCTCGTGTCAGAGCGGGACTCGTCGCTCCACTTTGCCATTGAGCTGGACGACTCCTTCGAGCGTAAGTATTAGTTTTTCTTTTTCAGCCGGTTGCTTCCTTCTTGTCCTTGAGTTGTATTCTTCTTATTCTTCCCTTTCTTCTTTAGGACGCTTCCAGGAAACCCAACTCCGCGCTGAGCATACCGTCGAGGAGCACCGTGAATATCTCCGGGGGCGCAGGTGCAACATCGAGGGGGATGCCACTTGGGACATCGCGGAGCTTGGGCTGGCCATAGAAAACCGGCTGATCCACCTCGAGCAGAGCATGGAGCGGTTGAAGACGGCCAGCAAGGAGGTCATCGCCGCCCTGTGGCTAGGTCGTGGGGCTCCGGAGAGCCACATGGCCTTGTGGCTGGAGAACGTCGTGGCCCAGCTCGAGGTCTAGAAGGCATCAGCGGCTCGAGCCGGCGTGCAGATGGTGCTCCGGTTCGTCACGTCATGGTACCACGGCGTCGACCTGGACCGGCTGGCCACCATGCGGGACGAGCCGGCCGAGGAGCAACAAGACATTCTACTAAGATACATAAAAGGAGTTACTCCAAGTCTTTACGAGAAACCAAACACGAAGAGACAAATACTTGGATCAACACATTCGAACCAATATGCACTAGAATAGCAAATGCCTCACTAGGAGGAGGGGGCAGTGGCTGAAGCCACCTATGTTTGAGTCAATTGGTATGGCACCGAGAAGATTTTAACCTTGGGCCCATGACCAAAACTCATCTTTGAAGTACAATAACCATAAAAAATGGCGGATGTGAAAGACTTTGATTAGTTTATGCATAATAGGAGGAGGCATAGTTCATTGAGAGAACTAGACTCCCCCTAAGTCCATGCCTACATCTAAACAAGACATAATGATGAGTGCGGTGGGGTGTGCACACATTCAAGCCACATTGCTCAAATCAATGATATTTAGCTCATGCCTTCACTCGCGAAATCTTGCTTCATCCAATGGCTTCGTAAAAATATCTACAAGTTGCTCATTAGTGTTGAGATGGATAAGATTGATATCTCCTCGCTTGATGTGATCCTGGAGAAAGTGATGACGAATATCAATGTGCTTCGTCTTGCAATGCTGAACCAGGTTGTTGGGGATCATAATGGCACTTTCATTGTCGCGGTAAAGAGGCACTTTGTCACAATTGACACCATAATCCTTTAAAGTTTGCCTCATCCAAAGAATCTGTCCACAGCAACTGGCAACAGCTACATACTCAGCCTCGATGGACGAGAGAGAAACACAATTTTGTTTCTTTGAAGACCGACTTACGAGAGAGCAACCAAGGAATTGGCAGCCTCCAGAGTTGACTTCCTCTCCACACGGTCTCCCACCCAATCTGAGTCCGAGTATCCTATGAGATCAAATGAAGCACCTTTGGGGTACCATAAGCCAAAGTTTGGGGTATGAGCCAAATATCTAAAGATTCGTTTGACTCCCACATAGTGGCTGTCCTTAGGTGCAGATTGAAAACATGCACAAATTCCCACTGTTGGGGAACGTTGCATGGGAAATAAAAAAAAATCCTACACACACGCAAGATCTATCCATGGTGATGAGCATCTACGAGAGGGAGAGTGGATCTACATACCCTTGTAGATCGCTAAGCGGGAAGCGTTAAGAAACGCGGTTGATGTAGTCGAACGTCTTCGCGATCAAAATCGCCGAGAATCCCGCGATCCCATCATGGTCCATCTAGCGATCCAATCACGATCCTTCCCGCGATCCCATCACGATCCGTCTCGCGATCTTGATCACGATCCTTCCGATCTAGTGCCGAACGGACAGCACCTCCGCGTTCAGCACACGTACAGCTCGATGACGATCTCCGCCTTCTTGATCCAACAAGAGGGTGCAGAGAGGTAGATGAGTTCTCCGGTAGCGTGACGGCGTTGCGGCGATGGTGGTGGAGCTATTCCAGTAGGGCTTCACGTAAGCACCGCTGAAACCAATCTAGAGGAGAAACTACGATCTAGAGAAGAGGGCAGCACGTGGCTATTTTTCTGTGTCCCAAAACCCTCAAAACCTCTAGTATATATAGGAGGAGGGAGGGAGGAGGCTTGGCGCACAATGGTCCAGCACTTTGCCTTGCGCAAGGAGGAGAGGAGGAGTCCTCCTCCAATCCTAGTAGGATTAGGACTCCTCCTTCCCACTTGGAAACTCTTTCCACGTTGCCTTTTTTCCTTCTCCTCCCACTCCAGCCGCATGGGCCTCTTGTGGGACTTAGGCCAGCCCACTAAGGGCTGGTATACCTCTTCCCACAGCCCATGTAGCCTCTTGGGTCGAAATAACCCTCCCGATGGTCCCCCGGCACCCTCCCGGCACTCCCGGTACACTACCGATGAGCCCGAAACTTTTTCGGTGACCAAAACACGACTTCCTATATATCAATCTTTACCTACGAACCATTCCAGAGCTCCTCAAGCTGCATGGGATCTCATCCGGGACTACGAACAACCTTCGGTCACCACCATACATAACTCTATACTACCGAAACGTCACTGAACCTTAAGTGTGCACACCCTGCGGGTTCGAGAACTATGTAGACATGATCAAGACACCTCTACGTTCAATAACCAATAGCGGGACCTGCATGCCCATATTGGTTCCTACATATTCTACGAAGATCTTTATCGGTCGAACCTCTATGTCAAGGATTCAGTTAATCCCGTATGTTGTTCCCTTTGTTCTTCGGTATGTTACTTGCCCGAGATTCGATCGTCGGCATCTCCATACCTAGTTCAACCTCGTTACCGGTAGGTCTCTTTACTCATTCCGTAATACAAGATCCAGTGGCTAACACTTAGTCACATTGCTTGCAAGGCTTACTATGATGTTGTTTTACCGAGTGGGCCTTGAGATACCTCTCCGTCACACGGAGTAACAAATCCCAGTCTTGATCCATGCCAACCCAACAGACACCCTCAGAGATACCTATAGAGCACCTTTATAGTCACCCAGTTACGTTGCGATGTTTGATACACACAAGGCACTCCTCCGGTGTCAGTGAGTTGCATGATCTCATGGTCATAGGAACAGATACTTGACATGCAGAAAAAAGTAGCAATAAACTGACACGGTCATATGCTACGTTTATAGTTTGGGTCTTGTTCATCACATCATTCTCCTAATGATGTGATCCCGTTATCAAATGACATCTCATGTCCATGGCTAGGAAACCTTGATCATCTTTGATCAACGAGCTAGTCTATTAGAGGCATACTAGTGAGATGGTGTTGTCTATGTATCCACACTTGTATCTGTTGGAAATATGCTCTAGAGACAATAATAAATTAGTTATTATCATATTTCCTTGTTCATGATAATCGTTTATTATCCATGCTAGAATTCTATTGATCGGAAACTTAGATACACGTGTGGATACATAGACAACACCATGTCCCTAGTATGCCTCTAGTAGATTGGCTTGTTGATCAAAGATGGTCAAGGTTTCCTGGCCATAGACATGAGATGTCATTTGATAACATGATCACATCATTAGGAGAATGTTGTGATGGACAAGACCCAAACTGTAAACATAGCATATGATCGTGTCATTTTATTGCTACAGTTTTCTTCATGTCAACTATCTGTTCCTATGACCATGAGATCATGCAACTCACTGACACCGGAGGAGTAATTTGTGTGTATCAAACGTCGCAATGTAATTGGGTGACTATAAAGGTGCTCTACAGGTATCTCCGAGGGTGTCTGTTGGGTTGGCATGGATCAAAACTAGGATTTGTTACTCTGTGTGACGGAGAGGTATCTCAGGGCCCACTCGGTAATACAACATCACTATAAGCCTTGCAAGCAATGTGACTAAAGAGTTAGCCACGGTATCTTGTATTACGGAACGAGTAAAGAGACTTGCCGGTATTGAACTAGGTATAGAGATACCGATGATCGAATCTCACGCAAGTAACATACTGAAGAACAAAGGGAACAACATACGGGATTAACTGAATCCTTGACATAGAGGTTCAACCGATAAAGATCATCGTAGAATATGTAGGAACCAATATGGGCATCTAGGTCCCGCTATTGGTTATTGACATTAGAGATGTCTCGGTCATGTCTACATAGTTCTCGAACCCGTAGGGTCTACACACTTAAGGTTTGGTGACGCTTCGGTAGTATTGAGTTATGTATGTTGGTGACCGAAGGTTGTTCGGAGTCCCATATGAGATCCTGTACGTCACGAGGATCTCCGGAATAGTCCGGAGGTAAAGAATGATATATAGGAAAGTGGTGTTTGAACTCCGGAAAAGTTCCGGGCATTTCCGGCGGTGTACCGGGAGTGACGAATGGGTTCCGGGGGACCACCAAGTGGGGCCCACACACCCCAAGGGGTCACATGGGCCTTAGAGGTGGCGCACCAGCCCCTGGTGGGCTGGGAAGCCATCCCATAAGGCCCTATGCGCAAGGGGAAGAGGAGGAGGAGTAGGGGACAAGTAGGAAAGGAGTCCTACTAGGAGTCCACCTCCCAAGGGAGGTGGACTCCTCCCCTTAGCCTTCGGCTGAAGCACTCCTTGTAGGAGGGGCAAGGCTGCCTCCTCTCCCCTCCCTCCTATATATACTAGAGGATTTTGATGGCAGCCCAAACCATAATGGCCACGTGCTGCCATCTTCTTCCTCTAGATCTGTTTCTCCTCTAGATTAGTTCTGTGGTGCTTAGGCGAAGCCCTGCAGGATTAGTTCACCACCACCGCCACCACGCCATTGTGCTGTCGCAGAACTCATCTATCTCTCTGCTCCCTCTTGCTGGATCAAGAAGGCGTAGATCGTGATCGAGCTGTACGTGTGATGAACGCGGAGGTGCCGTCTGTTCTACGCTAGATCGGAAGGACCGTGATCAAGATCGCGAGACGATTCGTGATTGGATCGTAGGACGGATCGTGATGAGATCACGGGAGAGATCGTGATCGGATCGCGGGACGGATCATGATGGGATCGCGGGACGCTCGGCGATTTGGATCGTGAAGACGTTCGACCACATCAACTGTATTTCTTAACGCTTCCCGCTTAGCGATCTACAAGGGTATGTAGATCCACTCTCCCTCTCGTAGATGCTCTTCACCATGGGTAGATCTTGCGTGCGCGTAGGAAAAATTTTGTTTCCCATGCAACGATCCCCAACAGTATCTAAGTTTCCGATCAATACAATTATTGCCTGGATAATAAACTATTATCATGAACAAGGAAATATGATAATAACCAATTTATTATTGCCTCTGGGGCATATTTCCAACAGTCTCCCACTTGCACTAGTGTCAATAATCTAGTTCACATCACCATGTTATTCGCATTGTTATGAATCTAACACCCAATGAGTTCTGGGGCTCGATCATGCTTTGCATCTGAGAGAGGACTTTTAGTCAACGGGTCTGTGACATTCAGATCCGTGTGTACTTTGCAAATCTCTATGTCATACTGTAGACCCTGCTACCACACTCCACTTGGAGCTTTTCCAAATGGCTGCTCCACTATACGTATCCGGATTGCTACTAAGAGTCATCCGGATTGGTGTTAGAGCTTGCATCGACGTAACTCTTTACGACGAACTCTTTATCACCTCCATAATCGAGAAACCTTTCCTTAGTCCTTTAGTTACTAAGGATAATCTTGACCGTTGTCCAGTGATCCACTCCTGGATCACTTTTGTACCCCTTGATGGACTCATGGCAAGGCACACACTGGTGCGGTACACAACATGGCATACTATACAGAGCCTATGGCTAAGGCATAGGGGACAACGTGCGTCCTTTCTCTTTCTTCTGCCGTGGTCGAGCTTTGAGTCTCACTCAACTTCACACCTTACACAGGCAAGAACTCTTTCTTTGACTGATCCATTTTGAACTCTTTCAAAATCTTGTCAAGGTATATACTCAATGAAAGTCTTATTAGATGTCTTGATATATCTCTATAGATATCGGTGCCCAACAATTAAGTAGCTTTATCCAGGTCTTCCTTTGAAAAACTCTTTTCAAACAACCCTTTATTCTTTCCAAAAATTATACGTCATTTTTGACCAACAATATGTCATCCACATATGCTTATCAGAAATTCTATAGTGCTCCCACTCACTTCATTGTAAATACAAGTTTCTCATAAACTTTGTATAGACTCAAAAACTTTGATCACCTCATCAAAGCATATATTCCAACTCCGAGATGCTTGCTCTATCCCATAGAAGGATTGTTGGAGCTCGTACACCTTTTAGCATCCTTAGGACTGACAAAACCTTCTGGTTGTATCTCATACAACCCTTCCTCAAGGAAGGAAACGATGTTTTGGCATCCATCTGCCAAATTTCATAATTGAAAAACGCAGCAACTGCAAACATAATTCCAACAGACTTTAGCATCGCTATGAGTGAGAAAGTATCATCACAGTCAACTCCTTGAACTTGTCGGAAACTTCTTTGTGACAAGTCGAGCTTTATAAATGGTGACATTTACCATTAGCATCTGTCTTCATCTTAAAGGTCCATTTGTACTCGACGACCTGCCGTCCAACGAGCAAGTCTACCAAAGTCTATACTTGGTTTTCATACATGGATCCTTTCTCGGATTTCATGGCCTCTAACCATTTGTCAGAATCCGGGCCCATCGTCGCTCCTCCATAGCTCGTAGGTTTTTTTGAAGGTTAAGACAGTAGGAGAGATTCCTACTGCATATATATTAAAAGATCAGAGTAGCTGTGGTGTTACATATGTGAACATACAAGGGAGGACCAGTACTCTAAGTTCTAGTTTCAAAATAGGGAAAAAAAGAACGGAAGTTACAAAGTAAATCAGGGGACTGCCTCGAGAATGGTGATAACTAGATGCGTTTTCTGAGTAGGCAGTCTATAGGCAATATTACCAAAGTCCTCCTTGAACCTTTTCTTCCAAGATGCAATCGAGGGGGGCACATGTCTGAAGTAGTTGTTATTCCGTTCCTTCCAGAGGCTCCAAGCTGCAACTAGGAAAATCTCCATGAGCATTTTGCATTGCTGACTTGTTTTCATGTGCTCAAGAAGTTGTAGTCTATTCTGATGGTTGCTCCATGCAATGTTCAACACGTGCCAACATTGTTGGCTAAAGTTGAAGTGAAAAAATAGGTGTTCCACTGTTTCTTCAATATGCTCACCACACAGGAGGCAGTCAAGGTTGTCTCCTATGTTATAATGTCTCCTTTTCAACATATTTCTCGTATTCAGGCGGTCATATAGTAGCAACCAACCGAAAACCTTGATTTTAGGGGTGCACTTGGATTTCCACAGGCAGCCAAAAGGCTTATGCGCATTACTATCTATGAAGTAAAAGTCATAATATGCTTTGGTCTTAAAGGTGTGTGTGTTCCAGCAGCATCGCCAGGTGTCTTGGAGCCCCAAAATGTCCACATTGGTCACCTCCGCCAAGATCTGCCTCAGCTCTGCATGGGCTTGTATCGAGAGTGGTAGGTGGAAGGTCATCGAGAGATCAGCTGTGGCTAGGAATTCTCGAACAGACATATCTTCAGTCTTGGAGTATGAATATGCTCTTGGAAACTTCTCCGCATAGATTGCCTCATTCCAATCATCTTTCCAGAATAGAGTGGATGTGCCCGAGTAGACCTGCACTTTGGTGATGCCACGGTAAATGGGCATTAAGTGGACCAGGTCCCGCCACCACAAGGAGCCGCAAGGTTCCATTGCGTGTGGCACGACACTGGTGTAGTATGTGCCCCAAACAAGGTTTACCCAAGGAATATCTTGGCGGTTGTAAAACTTATGAAAGAACTTGAGCAGGAGAGCATCACTTTGGACTTGTAGGTTTAGCACCCCAAGGCCACCACTTTTCTTCGGGCGGCAGACCATGTCCCAGGCTGCTAAGGAGTTGCACTTGTCCCCGTTTTTCAGTTTTTTTGTTCCAGAGGCAGTGACGTCTTATTTTGTCCAATTGTGTCAAGATCTTGGGCGGAATTCTTATGGTGCCCAATGGGTATATCACCAGAGACGTAATAATGGAGTTCAACACCGCAAGTCTTCCAGCATGAGACATAAGCGACATAGCTGCCGTAATTTTCCTTTCTGCTTTATAGACAATGGGCGTCATGTCGAGAACAGAAGGCCTAGTAGTGCCAAGGGGAAGCCCAAGGTATGTGAATGGCATGCTAGCTTGAGTGCAACCAAATAGAGTGGCGAGAGCATCACAAGTCTCCAGTAATGTGTTGATGGGCACTAGTGTTGATTTATGAAAATTGATCTTGAGCCCAATAGAGGTGGCATAATCCTCTAGAATTTGCTTAATCTTAGTAGCTTGGGTGAGGCAGGCGGGAAGGACAATGATGGTATCGTCAGCATATTGTATGACCGGATATTTTCCGTCCCCCTTAGGCGGGATAGGGTGTTTGATGAGTTCAAGGTCAAGGGCCTCATTAATAGCAGACTATAAGAGATTAGCCACTAGAACAAACAGAAGCAGCGACAGTGGATCACCTTGCCACACCCCACACTTGAAGTGGAATTGTCTGCCGGGAACGCCGTTGAGCAGTACAGAAGACATGCCCGTGGAAAAGATAGTATCCATCGAGTTAAGCCATTTCTTAGGGAATCCCATTTTCTTCATGATCAAAAGCATGGCAGAATGCTCAACAGTATCGAATGCCTTAGCAAAGTCCAACTTGTGGAGAACAATCACCTTCTTTGAAGCTTGGCATTCGTGTATATACTCGAAGGCCCAGGCAAGGCAATCATGGATTGATCTGCCTCGGAGGAATCCATATTGGTTACGGTGCACAATCTGCAAAATGGTTTTTTGAAGATGGTTTGCCAAGATCTTTGTAACCATTTTAAGGCAACAGTTTAGGAGAGTAATAGGGCGATAGTCATTGACTGTTTCTGGAGCATTAGTTTTTGGTATGAGAGTGATGTAGCCAGAGTTAAAACTTTCTCAGTTGAGATCCCCATGATGGAATTCTTCGCAAAGGAGGTAGAGGTCTTGTTTTATGATCGGCCAACAAGCTTTTAGAAAAGCCCATTAAAACCATCCGGTCCGGGTGCTCTATCAGGGGGCATTGCTTTCACAACCGTGTCGATTTCCTCATGTGTAAATGGCGTGGTTAGACTCTCAAAAGGTACTTCTTCTCTCCGCAGTCGTGAAAGATTAAATTTCATGTCTAGGGGATTGTTTTTACCCATCCGATCTTTGAAGTCCTTGAAGAGGATTGATTCCTTACCATTATTATCATCCACATCCGCTCCATCATCAGTCCTCAAAGTTTTAATGCAGTTTCTCCTATATCGTTCTGTTGCAATTGCCTGATTTTTTTTTTTGAATTTTCATCACCGAATTGTATCCAACGGATCGTGCAACATTTCTTCCAGTGTTCTTTTTGATATCATAGCAGTCGGAGGAGGTGTTGTTTGAGAATGCTCCTGAAGTTACTTTCTGGGAGAGTGAGAACACAGCGATCTTCAATGTTGTCAAGTTCTAGCAATGCTTTGTTTGTGTTCTCAATGGCAATCTTCAGGCGAGATATGCGTTTGCTCCAATGTTTAAGGGCATGGCGAACTTCTTTAAGTTTTTGCCCAATTCTTGTGGCTGCATTAGAGGTTTTGCCGTATCTGATGGGCTTGTTCCAAGCTTGTTCAACCACGTCCATAAAGCCTGTATGAGCTATCCAATAAGTTTCAAATCTAAAGAGTCTGCTTATTGGTATCGTGGTTTGAATAACAATGGAGCAAGGAATATGATCGGATACTGGCTTACTCAATGGGGTTACCAATGTATTGGGGAAGGAGGTAGTCCAGTTTGTCATCGTAAAAAACCAATCAAGTTGTTCAAGGAGTGGGTTCTGTTGCATATTGGACCAGGTATACGATCTGCCTTTAATCGCTATCTCGGTGAGATTTTGCACGCGAATGAAGTCATTGAATGTAAACATGTCAGACACATCCCCACCTGGCTTATTACGATTATCAGGAGAACGATAATAATTGAAATCACCAAGGAGCAACCAATCTTCAGAATGGGGAATGTCCAAATTAAAAAGCCATTGTGTAAAAATTGCTCGTTGTTCTCCCTGGCAGGACCCATATATGTTAATAAGTTTCCAATTGTGATTGGACTGCGTGGACGTGAATTCAACCCCAAGCACAAACGCTTCTGATAAGAAAACACGCCCCGAAAATCGACTACCGTTCCAAATGGTGATGATGCCACCCGAAGCCCCACGGGAAGGAATATAAGCGAATTGATCAAAACATCGCGGGCAAATCGCCTTGAGGGAAGAGACATCAAACGTTTGCATTTTAGATTCTTGTAAACAGATGACCGCATAGCCACTAGAGTTGATCACATTAGATAACGCTAAGTGTTTATCTGGGGAATTAAGACCACGAATATTCCAACAAAGTACGTTCTAGTTATGCAAAAGAACCATGAAGCAAAGATAATTCAGAGAGCTAGTTGGAAGAGGACGATCCTCCCTCTGACTTGGTGAGAGCTTCAACTGTCAGCTCCTCTTCTGGAATAGCACACAGATGGGTGCCTATGGCTTGCATGGAGGAGATGGAAGTGGGCGGTGGAGCCACCATGTCACGAGCTGCAGAACCATCATCTTCAGATGGAGCCTATGCAGTTGGAACATTGCGGGGTTTTACCTTGGACTTCGGAGCTCGAGAATCAGTTGGTTGTAGAACTCTGAAGCCATCATACTTTGTGGACCTGTTGCTGTGCCAAAGAGTAGAAGTATCGACAAGGACTTGCCTTTTGCCTTTCCTTAGCTTTGATGCCATAGAAGGAGAGCCAGACTGCCCCTCTGAGTGTGCCTCAAACTCAGATTCAGATTGGTTGCTGCTATTAGACAGTGCAGCTTGTGCAGTAGAATCAAATTCAATCAGAGCAGTGATGTCAGAAAGGACTTTGTCAAGATGCTCCTGAGTTGTGGTCTGAACCACTGCGTATTTAAGGTACCGAGGTTGAATTGAAGAAGCTGCATTAGGCTCAGAGCCAAGTACACTATTAGAGATCTCCTCAAGGTTAGTAATTGCCAGAGTGTTGTTAATAGCAGGCTCAACCATTTCAGAAATTTGGACTGCAGTTCCCCTTATGCCATTTTGCTGAGCTCTGAGTTGAGTGAATTGGATTCCTTCAGAGCCAATAGTAACCTGAATTTCTACTTGAGGGTTTTCCTGTCTCAGACATACCCATGGCTCCAAGGGCCCATAGTTGCCAGAAGGGGGCGTAGAGCAGAAAAGATGGCTCGATTAAGCTATTGGCGAGGCAGTGAATCAGCTAACAACAACGTCATGAGGTGGTCACCTTGGGCAGAGAGGCCAAACCGAATACCATAGTTATGCATTTCAACTGACATAGTGAGTTGTTCTTAAGAGAGCATATGATCAACAGTGTCTCCATCCGATGTGATGATCATGGCCAAAGCAGAGTGGGCCGAGCTTGAGTCGTTAGACAGAGTGATGGAATCATTCCATGCCTGGGATGCACTGTCAACTAAGTTGTTATCAGGAACCAATCCATCTTGTACATTCAAACCCTGTTCAGTAAGCCAAGCTTGAAAGTTCATCAAAAAATATGGCAGAGGGGGGCTGGGGGAACAGGCCAAGCATCCCAGCCCTAATTGTCTGGACCTGGAACTGTAGCATGTCCATCGGGAGCATCATTGGTTGGAGCTGCATTCTGCACGAGCCACTCATGAACCTGTTGTTGGTATAGTTGTTCTGTAGTAAGATTTGGGCCATACTGTGGATGAGGATTACCATCAGGAGGAGGAGGTTCTTCGCCTGCCGGGGGCACCTCTCGAAGCAGAGCGTTCTAGTCATTACTCCTTAGGATGGTGATCTGCACCGTCTAGCAATCGCGTGCGCCACCTAGTTGCCAGACCACAAAGCTCTTGGGAACCATGCGCAGACTAATCACACGAGATTTGATCAACATAAAACATCGATCTTGCCTTGGGTTGTACCAGGAAACGAGGGAGCTGAAACCTCCAAGAGACTTGTTAATATAGTAATCGGTCTGATAGTCGTATGGAAAACCAAAGAACATCATCCATATTTCAGGTCCAAAGGTGGTAGTACGGCGATTGAGTGCTTCATGATGAGGAACAAAAGAAATAAGCAGATCCTCCTCTTCTAACTCAATGGGGGTAGCCACAGCCGTGTCACGAATGAAAGAGTCCACAAATCCAAAGATTCCAATACCAAACGGGTGATCACTAGACTCTGTTGTGAATAACTAAGCTTCATGGAGCAAACCTTGGATTTGGTGGCGGATGGCGGTGCGACGATGCAGAGGGACGAACTGGCTGGACTCCGCGATAGCTAGATAGTCATGATTGAGAGGTGGGATCGGCCCGACCACCATCCCACTACGGACGATATGGTCCACCGGCCCTGGTTCAACAACAAACCCCGGTGGCAGGAACGGAACTAGATTCAGAGGGTAGTTTGCCATTGTTGCGAGGTGTAGCGAGGGTGACGGGTGTGGTGAATGGGAGGAATAGGGCGGTGGCAATTGGGAATTCGATGCAGAAGCTGGAGCATGAGGGGTAGAAAGGGTAGGACTGGTATGACAAGATTGCTTGGGGACCCACCTCCAATACTCTTTCCTTCGTTTAGTATGGCAGGAGCGTGCCACATGTCCATAGTTGCCACAGAAATCACATCGAACAGTGGGACGTTTGGGATGCTGATTGCTCAAAGGCCGGGGCATCCTCGTAGAAGATCCGATGTGATTGATATTATTCCCAAGATCATTCAAATCTAAACCATAAGTCTTTGGAGCAATCAAGGAAGGGCAATTAGTTACCTTGTGATCAGGTGTAGAGCAATAAATGCATATAACCCGTGCTTGGCAGTTAATCTTTTTATGCCCCCATTATAGGCATCGAGTACAGAGAGATGTCCAGTGTTGATCCATCATCAAGATTTCATCCTCCGAATAACAGGCCTGGGCAAGATCAGCTTTGTGATGGGCCGCGAGGGTGGGGGCCAACTGCTATGGGCCGGCGCATATTTGAACGCAAATGAGAGGAAGCATTGAGGGGGGGCTGGATAAGGTACATTAATTGGGCATTGAAATTCCCCCAAGGCAAGGTATATTGGTTTGTCGGCCTCCTCAATTTTCGCATGTGAGAGATATTTTTCCATTAAGGCAATACAGGGGCCTATCGGCACCTTTGTCGGCCTCTCATGAACCGTTTCCTTGTCTGACCCAAATTTGAAATGTTCATCCTTGGAACCATTGGTAATGACGGGGTGCAACAGAGTAGAAGATGAGGCCCCAGCCGAATTCTTATATGAAAAACTCATATAATCAATGGGCACCAAATTAAACTTACTAAGCTCATGCCTGGATGAATCACTCAAATATGATTGTTGCTTGAGAAAACCCAGTTTTGGTTTAATAGCCATATGATAACGGGAGGACAAATCAACCAATTCTTCATCAGCATGCCAACATTGGTCCGAAGTAGGAGCACGAGTAAAGCGGCCCTTGAAAAGATGAAAATGACAAACAAAATCCGGCCAAACACGATCTTTAAGCCCATAGATGAAATGCCCCACTTTGTTATTGGTGACTGAGAATCAAAAGACTCGGGGATTAATTTGTACTACCTTAAAACCAGAACTGATACCACCCAAACAACATTGCAAAGCAATTCCAACTGAATCCACAGTAAGAGGGAAGGAGGCAGAGGAGAATGTGGCCACAAGAAAGAATTCCTTGAGGTCCCGGGAAGGAGAAAAGTGCACCGTAGAACCAAATTGTCTTCTCACCTGATCTGCAAGGGTTAGGCCAGGGGCAAAATCCCAATGCAGGAGACTCTCCATCTTGATCAAGGATGAAGATCACCATGGTAAACGGTGGAGCAGGTGGAGAGGTGGGGAGAGGAAAGGAGAGGTGGAGAGAGCCTCCTCCATGGCTGACCACCTGTTGGTCGGCGGTGCTAGGGATGATCAGATTTCTCAATCATTCATTGTTGTCCAACAACATGACCTCCAAGACAGGGTTGCCATACCACTCAGGAGGAGTACGCGCCCTTGTCGACCTACGAGGTTCAGTAGTAACTTGATCCGAAGCTTCATGATCATCATCATTAACTTCCTCTTCAACTGTCATAGGCCCCACGGAAACATCTTTCTGTGCTACGCTACTCTCTGGTTGAAGTAAAGGTTCAACAACCTCATCAAGCTCTATTTTCCTCCCACTCAATTCTTTCGAGAGAAACTCTTTCTCAAGAAAGGACTCGTTTTAGCAACAAACACTTTGTGCTCGGATCTGAGATAGAAGGTATACCCAACTGTTCTTAGGGTATTCCATGAAGATGCATTTTTCCGCTTTGGGTTCGAGCTCAGCAGGTGAAACATTTTTTCACATAAGCGTCACAGCCCCAAACATTAAGAAATGGCAGCTTAGGTTTCTATCAAACCATAATTTATACGGTGTCATCTCAACGGATTTAGATGGTGCCCTATTTAAAGTGAATATAGTTATCTCTAATGCATAACCCCAAAACAATAGTGGCAAATCGATAAGAGACATCATAGTTCACACCATATCCAATAGAGCACGACTACGGCATTTGGACGCACCATCACACTATGGTGTTCCAGGTGGCATGAGTTGTGAAACAACTTTCACATTGTCTAAAGTTGTATGCCAAACTTGTAACTCAGATATTCACCTCCACGATCATATCGTAGACATTTTTATCTTCTTGTCATGATGATCTTTAAACTTCACTCTGAATTTGTTTGAACTTTTCAAATGTTTCAGACGTGTTTCATTAAGCAAATATACTCATATATACTCAAATCATCAACAAAGGTAAGGAAAAGTAACGATATCCACTTCACGCTACAACACTCATTGGATCGCATACATCACCATGTATTATTTCCAACAAGTTACTAGCCCGCTCCATCATACTGAAAACGGGGTCTTTAGTCATATTTCCCAAGAGGCATGGTCCGCATTTTTCAACCAATTCAAAACCAAATGAGTCCAAAGATACATCAGCACGGAGTTTCTTCATGCGATTTATACCAATATGACATTTAGCGGCAGTGCCATAGGTATGTGGTACTATCATTATTAACTTTGCATCTCTTGGCATCAATGTTATGAACATGTGTATTACTACGGTCAAGATTCAACAAACCATTCTCATTAGGTGCATGACCATTGAAGGTATTATTCATGTAAACAGAATAACCATTATTCTCCCACTTAAATGAATAATCGTATTGCAATAAACACGATCTAATCATATTCATGCTTCACGCAAACACCAAATAACATTTATTTAGGTTTGTCACTGATCTCGAAGGTACAGAGAGCATGCAATGTTGATCACATCAACCTTGGAAACATTTCCAACACATCGTCACCTAACACTTAGCTAGTCGCCGTTTATTCCGTAGCTTTTATTTCGAGTTACTAACATTTAGCAACCGAACCGGTATCCAATACCCAGGTGCTACTAGGAGTACTAGCAAGGTACACATCAATAACACATATATCAAATATACTTCTGTCGATGTTGCCAGCCTTCTTATCTACCAAGTATCTAGAGTTGTTCCGCTTCAGCGATCGCTCTCCTCATAATAGAAGCACTTAGTCTCGGGTTTGTGTTCAACTTTGGGTTGCTTCATTGGAGCAGCAACTGACTTGCCATCCATGCAGTTTCCCTCCTTGCCCTTTCCCTTCTTGAAACTACTGGTTTTACTAACCATCAACATTTGATGCTCCTTCTTGATTTCTACCTTCGCGGTGTCAAACATCGTGAAAAGCTCAGGATCATTATTTCCATCCCTGGCATTTTATAGTTCATCACGAAGCTCTAGTAGCTTAGTGACAGTGACTTGGAAAACAATATCAATCACTTTCTTATCTAAAAGATCAAATCCCACTCAATTCAAGTGATTGTAGCACCCAGACAATCTGAGCACATGCTCAACGATTGAGCTATTCTCCTTCATCTTGCAGGCAAAGAATATTGTTGGAGATCTCATATCTCAGAACACGGGCACGAGCCTAAGATCCCAGTTTCAGCTCTTAGAACATCTCATATGTTCCATGATGTTCAAAATGTGTTTTGAGCCTCGATTCTAAGACGTAATGCATGACACATTAAACTATCAAGTAGTCCTCAGAACGTGCCTGCCAGATGTTCACAACATCTATAGACGATGCTAGAGGGGGTGGCACATCGAGCGGTGCATTAAGGACATAAGCCTTCTGTGCAGCAATGAGGACAATCCTCACATCACGTACCCAGTCCGCAATATTGCTACCATCATCTTTCAAATCTATTTCTCTAGGAACATATAAAAATTCAAGGGAGCTACATCATGAGCTAGTAATGTACAACATAATTTGCAAAGGCACTACTGACTATGTTCATGATAATGAGTTCAATTAATCATATTACTTAAGAACTCCCACTCAAATTGACGTCCCTCTAGTCATTCGAGTGATACATGATCCAAATTCACCAACTCAAGTCCGATCATCACGTGAGTTGACGTGGTTTCAATGGTGAACATCATCATGTTAATCATATCTACTATATGACTCATGTTCTACCTTTCGGTCTCTTGTGTTCCAAGGCCATGTCTGTACATGCTAGGCTCGTCAAGTTTAACCCGAGTGTTCTGCACGTGCAACACTAGATTGCACCCGTTGTATGTGAACGTAGAGTCTATCACACCCGATCATCACGTGGTGTCTCGACACAACGAACTTTCACAATGGTGCACACTCGGGGAGAACACAATATTACCTTGAAATTTAAGTGAGGAATCACCTTACAATGTTACCGTCGTCCTAAGCAAAACAAGGTGCATAAAAGGATTAACATCACATGCAAATCATAAGTGACATGATATGGCCATGAACTTGTGCTTTTGATCTCCATCTTGAAAGCACCGGCGTGATCTCCATCATCACCGGCATAACACCATGATCTCCATCATCATGATCTCCATCACTGTGTCGCCATCAGGGTTGTCGCGCCCACCCTACTCATACTACTATAGCTACCATTTAGCGATAAAGTAAATCATTACATAGCGCTTAATGATTGACATGTAGGTCATACAATAATTAAAGACATCCATATGGCTCCTGCCGGTTGTTGTACTCATCGACATGCAAGTCGCGATATTCTATGCAACACATGATCAACTCATACATCACATATATCTCATCATGTAATTGGCCATATCACATCACAACATACCCTACAAAAACAAGTTCGACGTCCTCTAATTGTTGTTGCATGTTTTACGTGGATGCTACGGGTATCTAGCAGGAACAATTCTCACCTATGCAAAAACCACAACGGTGATACACAAATTGCTATTCAACCTTCTCAAGGACCGCCTTTGTCGAATCCGATCCAACTAGAGTAGGAGAAACAGACACCCGCCAGCCATCTTTGTGCAACAAGGTTACACGTCAGTCGATGTCACACCCTGTGTTGGTAGCACATTAATATGTTTGGGTTATTAAAATTTGGAGCCAACTGAAACTTTTTCAAAGTGCTTGTGCTTGTTTGCAATGTTGTTGCTTGCTTGATGATTGTGATTTATGGCACTCCTAGATTCTATTCCACTTCATATTCATATTCCTTGTCCCAAACCTCTTGCCCAATGATCATGCCATGTGAATAGTGCCCAAAAGTATTTTTATCAAATTTTGTTTTAACCAAAAATGATTTATTCAAATTAGGTTTTCAAAACCCCCTGAAATGAGGTTTGCACTGCAAGTCCTCCAATTGGGTGGATTCTTCTTCCCAAAAGACTTTAATTCAAACCTATTATATATAAGACTTCCCAAAACCACAATATATATTTTGTAAAGATGATTTTCATATTTTATTTAAAAGCTTTTTATTAAGGCCGGAAATGGTGTTTCTTAGGGAAACAATTATTTAAATGCTTTGAAAATATTTGAGAAAATTTAGGGAAACTAAGTGGACATATATTTTCCATATATATGAGTTTCAACACAAGGGAATGTTCAAATCATGGGAAAAACCCTTCAAAACCCTTTCTGTTAAAATCAAACTTTTGGAATATTTCTATAAGAAATATTCTCAATAAATTCTAGGAAAATTCCAAAAAGTCAACACGATCACAGGTGATGATCTTGCAAAGTCTCATCTCAATCCAAATTACTTTGATTCATCAAACCATCCCAAGACCCTTCATGTTCAGATTCAATTTAAACAACTTTACATAGTGAAGTGTCTCCCCTTGGCCTCAAACTTTGTGGGCATGCTCTAATGACCAAATAGTGATGATACACTAAGTCGTGCATCAAGGGTAAAAGCCTAGCATCAATAGTTCTACAGAAACCTGATTCTGTAAATTTCTAGGGTTTAACAAATCTCCATTGTCAACTTTTTACCCTTGAGATCAAACTTGGTGAATCCTCTCATTTTTACCTAGCCCTTGACCCTGATGAATATCTCAGTAAGGTGGTAACTTACTCTTGCCCAAAACCATACCAAACACCTTCTGGTGATTTAGTAAAACCATCATTTCCACCCCTTCCTCTTTTACCCTTGCCCCCAACTTTTTACCACAACCCCTCTAAGTTACTAGTTGCCTCCAGTAACTCTTCCTGGCCAAGGCTCCATGGGTAAGTGGGGTCAAATCCCCCATTTACCCCCTGGACAACACCATTTCTACCCCTCTCACCCTTTCCTTCCACCCTAAGGCATCACCAGAGCATCCAATGCCCTATTCCCCATTGTTAAACCCCCCTAGATCCTGAGGACACAAGTGGACGCACCCATTGTGCCAAGGAGATGCACTGGCATGTAGAGCTTGCGCTCTAGAGCGTGCTACAGTGCGCACCCGCACTATAGCCGCTGGCTAACGGGCGTCCCCGACAGCCTTGGGCCGCCCCACCTTGTCCCCCTTGTCCCCCTCGGCATCCGCAACATGCCGCATGGTCGGCCCCCTCCTCCCTCTCTCTCCGGCGACTCCCGCGCACGTGCCCGTGCCGCTAAATGTGGATGTAAGACTCTTGTTATTCAGCTTATGTGTGTTCAGTGAGCATTGATCTCTGGGATAACTGTACACGTGCATTCGGTGATCACAACTTATGAGTCGGGGTCCCCACAGAGCTGGTATCAGATCCAGGTTGAGTGTAGGAAGCCCTTAGTTAGCATGGACGTTAGTTAGGAAAAGGCCGCTTTCAAACTACACCTAGCACCTATACTTAGGGAATTCTGCACTATTTATCTCTTCTATTCTTCACACAACACTTTGCTGACTCTCCCCCTTTCAAACCTTTGTAGATGGCCATGGTACCCGAAGCCTTCCTGACATCCGGCTTTCCCTTACTCCTTGGGGATAGCCTAGAGAAGTGCCAGTTTTGCCAACCACCCATTTTCCTCTACCACGAGCACTAGGTCGATGCCGACACGAAGGATTACCACGTAGATGTGGTCGTGAAGGCAAACGACTCCCTAACTAGTTGGTTCTTTGAAGGACCACGGATGGAGACCATGATACTTGCGGTCGAGACAGCTGTACGCAAGGCACTCCTACACCTTCGAGACATCGTTCTAGAGATGGCTGACGAGCCGCCTACTTGTTACCTTCCCTTCAGGAAGGATGACCTTGGCGAGAGTTGGACGTTGATTCCGACCAAGGAAGATGGCACACCACTCAGGTTCCAGACCTACTTCAGCCTCTTCGCCGACAGCCTGGTTCATTTCCTGATGAAGGAGTCCTTGAAACTCCGTGGGGAACTACACCACACCCGAGAGCTACTTCGGCAAGCCAAGACGAAGCCAGACAAGATCAAGAAGGATGGAGCCCCCGAGGGACGACCAGTTGTCGCTTATCGAGGAGGAGTACCCCCAGCTAGTGATGCACCCACACGTCGTCATCGTATGAGTGCGAAGGAGTACCGTGAGCTCTTCACCGACCTGCCTGCAAAGCATCGTCGGGATGGACCTCCTCGTTTCCCTTCGGCCGGGAATGATGCCCGTTCAGATAATGAACATGAGGAAAACCCAGAGGAGCGTGAATATGAGACCGAGCACTCCACCACCTGAGTCCGAGAACCCCTAGGGTAGGATCAGTCATGTACCCCTCATGCGAAGTCGAGTCCGTGTAATTGTTCATATGAAACCATGTGTGCTTGTTGTTTGTTTTGTTGTTGTGTTATGATGCAAGTCGTGCTTTTGCCTTAGGCAACATGTAAGTGACTCCATCATCTATCTTAATATATGTTGGTCTTTTGACCTTTGTTTTATCACACTTGCACTTGACCAACCCCCTTAGGCGCGTTTTCCGTTATTGCTTTCCTCTCGTCTATCCTAGTTGTTTGACTTGGCTGCTCCAAATAGAATGGTGACTGCTACCCACAACAGCTCCTTCACCAACCCTAAAGCCGGCAACTCGAGCGAGCAACAGGGAGCTGGTGGGGCTGCTCATGCTAGAGCACACCAGGAGCAGCCACAAGGCGACATTCCCCCGCCATCGCCTCCATCGGAGAACATGACCATAGCTCAGTTTCTCCAAGTTCTCTAGGAGGAGCGCCAAGCCAACAATGCTGCTATCCAGTAGATGGCTCAGGCCCTTGTGAACAACCAGCAGCAAGGCAAGAACGGCAATGGTCGCTCCACACTGTCTGAGTTCAAAAGGAACTCGCCCCCAACCTTCACCGAGACTACTGAACCATTGGATGCTGACGACTGGACCCGCACCATCGAGGACCTCCTTGCATTGGTAAATTGCAATGAGGGCCGTGAGAAGGTGTTGTATGCCTCTCACTGCCTCAGAGGTACCGCCCGAGCTTGGTGGGATGGATTCAAGGTCATGCAAGGAGAACGTTTGATCACTTGGAATGACTTCAAGGAAGGATCCCGCACCGCCCACATTCCTTCTGAGATCATGGCTATCAAGAAGAGAGAATTCCTAGCGCTGAAGCAAGGAAGTGGCTCTGTCAAGGAGTACCTGCAGAAGTTCAACCTGCTGTCAAGGTATGCACCTGAAGATGTCAACACAGAGGCTGCCAAGAAGGAACGCTTCATGGAAGGACTTCAACAGGTCCTGCAGTATCAGCACATCGTCTGTGACTATCGTACCTTCTTCGACTTGGTGAACAAGGCCCACATGCTAGAAGACAAGCGTCGTGCCATAGACGACACTCGCAAGCGCAAGATGATCAGCAAGGGTAGCTCAAGCAACACGAAGCCTCGCCCCTGGCAGCCAGCCATAGTCAAGCTGACCTATCAGCCACAACAGGCTAGACCCCCTGCGCCTCGTCCGAGCTACCAGCCTCAGCAGTATGCCAATCCTAGGCCATCTTACAACAACAATCCCAATAACAACAACGATGGAAGAAACTTCAACAACAACCCTAGGCAAGTCACTTGCTTTGGATGTGGTCAGTCTGGAGACATCTCTAAGCTTTGCCCCAACAGGAAGCCAGATGCACCGCGCCCCAATGCGCCAAACCAAGGTCAAACCCGTGGAGCACCACCAAGGAACCTAGCTCCCCGCAACCAGCCCAACAATGGCAAGGGTCGTGTGAATCACATCACCGCAGAGGAAGCCCAGGAAGACTCGTACGTCATACTAGGTACGTTCCTCGTCAACTCAATCCCAGCAACAACATTATTTGATTGTGGAGCTTCTCATCCTTTTGTCACCCAAAAGTTTGCATTAGAAAGTAGCATGAAACCTACACCCTTGGGTAGTCATATGTTGATACAAACCCCGAGTTCAGTTATGAAGTTCGGGATAGGGTTCAAAGGAGTGAATATTGACATCAACGGGGTAGACTTCCTAGCAAACCTTATAGTTCTGGATTCACCCGACTTGGATGTCATCCTTGGCATGAATTTGTTGAATAAGCACCAAGGCATGTTAGACTATGCCAAGAGGATTGTCACTATGACCAATAGCCAAGGAGTGGAAGTCAAGTATGTTCCCAACCCTGCCTCCACTCAAGACCCTCAGGCTAACTACCTATCAAGAGTTGAGTTGGATCAAGTACCAGTGGTATGTGAGTACTCGGATGTGTTTCCTGATGAGCTGCCCGGAATGCCTCCTGACCGCGACATTGAGTTCATCATTGAGCTTATGCCCGGGTCAAGGCCCATCTATAAGAAGGCCTACAAGATGGGATCCGAAGAGTTGGCTGAGTTGAAGAAGCAACTGGCAGAACAGCTCAGAAAAGGATTTATTCGCCCTAGTGCCTCTCCTTGGGGATCGCCTGTTCTATTTGTGCCAAAGAGGGACGGAACTATCAGACTCTGTGTCGATTACCGTTCTCTCAATGAAGTCACGATAAAGAACAAGTACCCACTCCCCAAGATTGAAGACCTGTTTGATCAGTTAAACGAAGCCAAGGTGTTTTCCAAGATCGACCTCAGGTCTGGGTACTATCAGCTGAAGATCAGACCCCAAGACATTCTGAAGACGGCATTTGTAACCCGGTATGGCCTGTATGAATACACGGTCATGTCATTCGGGTTAACTAATGCCCCTGCCTACTTCATGTACCTCATGAACAAGGTCTTTATGGAGTACTTGGACAAGTTCGTTGTCGTCTTCATTGATGACATACTTGTCTTCTCCAAGTCTGAAGAAGAACATGAGGAACACTTGAGATTGGTCCTAGAGAAGCTACGGGAGCACCAGCTTTATGTCAAGTTCAGCAAGTGTGAATTTTGGATGTATGAAGTTGCATTCTTGCGTCACTGAAAGCACAATATACTCCCTTGGTGGTTTTGATAATTCATGAAAACACACAGTGTCTCTTGGACTGATATTTTTACCTAGTGTATTTCAGATACAGTCTATAGAGAGGTCTGGCAAAAGGAGATTCTGGACATACCCCAAGATTCAAGGAAATAGGTTGGCCAAGCTTCAAGCAAGAGGACTCTACATTTTATATTTGTGAGAAATCACTTTCAGTCCATAGGAAAGCCAATACTATTAAAAGGGGGTAAGGTTTTGTTGATGAACAATATGCTCAAACGTGCACAAGTGATAGTTGCCAAAAACATCCACAAACTCTCCCACCAAAGTCTGTTCTATATCTACCACTCAAAATCGGTGCAACCAACTTTCCCACTTCGGTGCCACCGATTCCAGAACCTGGACAGACTCAAGCCAAACCCTAGCCACTTCGGTGCAACCGATTCCATACCGGTGCCACCGAGTTTAGGTTACCAACTTTCTGTTACGCAAATTCACATTTTTGGTCCCACCGAGAATGTTGGATCAGCGTCACCGAGATTGCGAATCTGACCATTGGTCACCTTATTGGTGCAACCGAGTTTCCTATATCGGCTTTACCGAGATACAAAAGTTGCCACCTTTTGGTCACTTTGGTACCACCGAGATTAACACATCGGTGTCACCGAGTTGGTCATTTTGTGTGTAACAGTTGGATTTTTGGGGATGCCTATATATACCCCTTCACCACCACCTACTCGAATGAGAAGCACTCAAAACTATTCCATACCTATCCTATCAGATTTTCTAAGAGAGAACCACCTACCCTTGTGTTGAGGTCAAGATCTTCCACTCTAATCACATGGATCTTGATTTCTAACCTCCCCAAGTAGCTTTCTACCAATCCCATCTCTTCCACCATGCCAAATCTGTGAGAGAGTGATTGTGTGCTGAGGAATCTATCATCTTGAAGCACAAGAACAAGGAGTTCATCGTCAGTATCGAGCCTATTAACTTTTGGAGGGTGGTGCCTCTTAGATTGGTTAGGTGTCGCTTGGGAGCCTCCTACTTCGTGTTGTGGAGTGGACCAAGAAGTTTGTAAGGGCAAGGAGATCGCCTACTTCGTGAAGATCTACCCATAGTGAGGCTAGTCCTTTGTGGATGGAAGCCGTATGGAATAGTCAAGGTTGCTACTTCATGGACCCTTTTGGGTGGAGCCCTCCATGGACTCTCGCGACCGTTACCCTCCGTGGGTTGAAGACTCCATAAACGTGGATGTACGATAGCGCCACCTATCAGAACCACGAAAAAAATCATCGTGTCTACAACTGCATTTGATCTTCCTACTTATCGCAACACTTTACTTCATATGCAATGTCTTTACTTTCCGCTGCCCTAGTTGTTGACATGCATGTGTAGGGCTGTTAGACTTTCTAGCTTTGCTAAAACTATTAAAATCTGCAAACCAATTAACTTGGGAAAAGGTTAGGTTTTAAATTTCTGCTAGTAGTCCATTCACCCCCCCCCTCTAGACACTCTTCTAGTGATCCCTCAATTGGTATCAGAGCCTTAGTCTCCATTGCTTCGGTTTAATCACCGAGGAGGAAGATGGATGTGTCTAGTATAGGGAGTTTGAGTTGTAGAGTGCCCATTCTTGATGGAGAGTACTATAGTCAATGGAAGTTTTTGATGCTTGAGTTGTTTAATGAATTTCAATTGAGCAAATATGTTATGTGCCCCTATGAGCCTCCTATTGATGAATTGCATCCCACACATGAAGAGGAAATTAACATGATTGGTAACCTAAGAACTGTCAATCTTATTGTTAGAGGTTTACCATGATTCGTGCTTTCTCAAATGAAGAACTTTGCATGTGCTTATACCTTATGGACTGATTTGGATAAACGGTATCCAAATCTTTCCTTAGGGAATCTAGATGAAATTCTTCACAAAGCTATTGCTTTTCACAAAATGAAGCCTAGTGATCCAAACTTTGATAAATGCCTATTTGAACTTCGTGATCTTATGCATGCTAAAGGAGATGTCACCACTATCAACAACATTATCTTTGAAGCCATTCGCACTCATAAACTTGAACATTGTCATGATTACTATTTTAACGAATCTCTTGTTCTTTATGATGAGGATTTCCCACTTGATGATGACAATGTGGAACATGGCTATTATGAAGAAGATGAGATGTTTGACATCGAGTATGAGAAGATCATGAAGAATCTGAGTCTTATGGCAAACCTTAAGGATTATATGTCCAGAGGAAAAGAGTGGATTCTCGACAGCGGATGTACGGATCATATGACTGGTGATAAAGACATGTTCCAAGAAATCACGCCTAATCAAGATCCTCGACGGTATGTGACCTTTGGAGACAACTCTAAGGGTAAGGTACTCGGCCTTGGTAAGGTGGTCATATCCCATGATAGCTCTATTCAAAATTTTATGCTTGTTGAATCCCTTGGTTACAATCTTCTTTCTGTATCTAGACTTGCTGATTTTGGTTTCAATGTTCTATTCAGGAAAGTAGATTGCCAAGTGTTTCATCAAGATAATCATAAAATTGTCTTTACCGGTATCCGTCGAGGTGATCTATACATTGTCGATTTCACCAAAAGATCCAAACCTCTCACTTGTTTAATTGCTAAATCTTCTAAAGGTTGGCTTTGGCATAGAAGATTAGGACATGTTGGTATGCGTAATTTAGACAAACTTATCAAAGGTGATCATATACTTGGTGTTAAAGATGTTATCTTTGACAAAGATAGACTTTGTAGTGCATGTCAAGCTGGAAAGCAAGTGGGTGGAAGTCATCCTGTTAAGAATATCATGACTACTAGGAGACCACTCGAGTTACTTCACATGGATCTTTTCAATCCCAATGCTTACAAGAGTCTCGATGGAAATTCCTATGGTCTAGTTATAGTTGATGATTTTTCCAGATTTATGTGAGTATTATTTCTTGATGATAAGTCGCAAGTTCAAAAGATCTTCAAGAACTTTGTTCGCAAAGCACAAAATCAGTTTGAAGTGAAGATCAAGAAGATTTGGAGCGATAACGGATCTGAGTTCAAGAACACCCATGTGGATACTTTTCTTGACGAAGAAGGTGTTTCACATGAGTTCTCGGCTACGTACACACCTCAATAAAATGGAGTTGTTGAGAGGAAGAACCGGACACTCATTGAGATGGCAAGAACGATGCTTGACGAATACAAGACGCCAAAGCACTTTTGGGTAGAAGCCGTGCAAACAGCATGTCATGCCACAAACCGACTTTACTTGCACAAGCTTCTCGGTAAAACGGCATACGAGCTACTCACCGGTAACAAACCCCAAGTTGGATACTTTCGGGTATTCGGCTCCAAGTGCTACATTCTTGATAAGCACTGTCGTACTAAATTTGCTCCTAAATCTCATGAAGGATTCCTACTTGGTTATGGATTGAACTCTCACACTTACCGTGTCTACAACAACTTCACTCGAAAAGTTGAAGAGACGGTAGATGTGAAGTTTGATGAATCTAATGGTTCGCAAGTCGAACAATTTCCAAATGATGTAGGTGATAAGAATCCTTCGGAAGCTATCCTAGATTTACCCATCGGCAAGATTCGTCCCATGGAGGTGAAGGAAAGTACTTCATCAACTCAAGTGGAAGCCCCAACATCACGACAAGGTGAACCACAACATGATATGGAGGCATCCACAAGCGGTACTCAGCAAGATGATGAATAGGAGGAAGTGCATCATGAAGATCCACCACAACCTCCTTCACCACCACCTCAAGCGAACAACACCTTCAACAACAACGAAGATGAAGGAGATGATGATGAATAAGAAGCTCCACCAACCAACAATCGGAAGATGACCCGAGTTCGAGCACAAGTGACCAAGAACCATCCCCTAAACCAAATCTTTGGTGATATACAAACAGGGAGAATCACTCTCTCTAAAACTCGTCTAGCAAACTTCTGTGAGCTTTATTCAATCATCTATAGCATTGAGCCCTTGAAGGTAGAACAAGCTCTTGAAGACGCAGATTGGGTGAACGCTATGCATGAAGAGCTCCACAACTTCGAAAGGAACGAAGTGTGGACACTCGTGGAGAAGCCCGAGGATGAACACAACATCATCGGAACCAAATGGGTATTTCGGAACAAGCAAGACGAAGACGGTCAAGTCGTACGCAACAAGGCTCGCCTCGTAGCTCAAGGATATATGCAAGTCGAAGGTATGGACTACGGTGAGGCCTACGCCCCCGTCGCTAGACTTGAAGCTATTCGCATTCTTCTTGCTTATGCCAATCACCATGATATCATGCTTTATCAAATGGATATTAAAAGTGCATTTTTAAATGGTGAAATTGAAGAAGAGGTTTATGTTAAACAACTGCCTGGCTTTGTGAATCCTAAGAAGCCTAATCATGTTTACAAACTTCGTAAATCTCTTTATGTTTCTTATCGAAAAAGGTTTTGAAATTGGTAAAATTGATGCAACCTTATTCACTAAGAGAGTTAATGGTGAATTATTTGTGTGCCAAATTTATGTGGATGATATTATCTTTGGTTCAACTAACCCTCAATTTGGTGAAAGATTTGGAAGGTTGATGTCCGAGAAGTATGAGATGTCTATGATGTGTGAGCTGAAATTCTTTCTTGGCTTGCAAATCAAGCAATCAAAAGAAGGAACTTTCATCTCTCAAACTAAGTATATCAAGGACTTGATCAAAAAATTCAACATGCATGAGTGCAAAGGTATGAAAACCCCTATGCCTACTAGCGGACATGTTGATCTCACCAGAGAGGATGAGCCGGTTGATCAGAAAGTTTATCGATCTATGATTGGTTCATTGTTATATCTATGTGCATCTCGTCCCGATATTATGCTTAGTGTTTGCATGTGTGCTAAATATCAAGCTGCACCAAAAGAATGTCATCTTTTAGCAGTAAAACGCATTATGAGATACTTGATACAAACGCCAAGTTTTGGCATTTGGTATCCCAAGGAATCTTCCTTTGACCTTGTTGGCTATTCCGATTCGGACTATGCCGGTGACAAGGTTGATAGAAAATCTACCTCAGGAACTTGTCAATTTTTGGGCAGATCTGTTGTATCTTGGTCCTCTAAGAAACAAAACTCAGTATCTTTATCAACTGCCGAAGTTGAGTACATTGCTGGTGGATCTTGTTGTGCGCAATTACTATGGATGACACAAACACTTAAGGATTATGGAATTCATGTTAAAAATGTTCCATTACTTTGTGACAATCAAAGTGCTATTAAAATTGGTCATAAACATGTGCAACATTCTCGAACTAAGCATATCCAAGTTCGACATCATTTCATTCGTGACCATGTTGCCAAAGGACATATTAATCTTAAGCATGTTCGCACTAACAAGCAATTGGCAGATATATTTACTAAGTCACTTGATGAGAAGACATTTTGTCACTTGAGGAGTGAGTTGAACATCATTGATGCTTCAAACTTGAGCTAGACTCACTCGGTTGCATGCAAGGGCATGAGCTTTCTTGATATTTCCATGTGTCTTAACATTTCATCTTTTGCCATGGAATTCTATGCTCCCTTGTGTTGCATCTAATCTCTTGTAGGTACTTGGAAAAACTTCATTCCACAAGATTGCCATCAACTCCAATCATAAGCAATGTTCTCATTACCAAGTATCCACAACCCCTCTTGATGATGGAAAGAAGAAGGCCAATCAACCATATCCTTGACATATACTTGATTAAAATTGCACACTTTCAATTGGTATCATGTCAATGGGATATATCTATTATTCTTCCTTGCATGACTAATCTTTGTTGGTAACCAGTGTACTAGAACAAGAAGGATTGCTCAAAACTCAAGATGATCTTCATCAACCTCGAGCTTCCTCAACAAGTTCATCTACAAGCTACGTCATCAACATCAGTCAAAGGTATGTACTCATGTCCTTGAAAAGGCTTTACTCCAAGAAATGAGCTAAAGCAACTCAAGCGATATGAAGACATTAAAACACTTAATCGAAAAATGGGAACCCCATTCTGAGATTAACATAGAGTATGACCTATGATCAATTATTCTTGCTTGGCTCCTAAGTCAATATACTTAATATAGGTGACCTAGTCACCGCCCATCATCTAGTTAAGAAACTGGTGTGGTTTGCTCTTTGTTGCATGATTTCCCATAACTGCTCCAATCTTCTCTAGTTGATGTCCATTGTAAAAACTTTACATTTCATCAAAAATCTTTCTCTTGACTCTGTGAAAAACAGAAACTTGGTTTCTCCTTCAGAGTCGCCGACTTAGATATCTCGGCGTCACCGATTTTCACTCTATCTCTTTTGAATTCGTTTTTGCAATTCTATGTTTTCTTAGTGATCTTTCTTGTGATACTTCTATTACTTTGATGATCCCCATTATTATTATTAAAAAAATGAATTACTCAGGGGGAGAAGAACTAAAGTTAAATTTAAGGAGAGAATTTCTTTATTCAAGGATCCCTATCTTCAATGAAGAAAGGAGGAGAAGAACAAGTCATTTTCAATGACTCTCTCAGTTTTCACTTCTATGAATCCTATATTTCGATGACCCTTGTCCTCAAGGATCCCTTCAGTCAATGATCCCTGTATCTATCCCTGTTTTTGACCTTTTTGGAAATTAATGCCAAAGGGGGAGAAGATCAAAGCTTCATGCTAAAGAGGAGATACATGCTTATGCAAAGGGGGAGATATGATCAAGGGGGAGAGCCAATATCAATACTCATACCTTCATAAACAGGGGGCGAATATCAAAGTAGGGGGAGAAGGAAAATTTTGACCTTTCTCACCTTATCCAATCCTATATCTACATGCTAAGATTCAGGGGGAGAGGATCATCTATTTCCATATCTACGGTGAGAAAATTCCAAATGATCTTGGAGACATATCAATTCTAAGGAATACTATTTTCTATATGTCCTCCATATCTTATCTTGGAAATTTTGAGTTCTATTGCCTTGCTGTTTGGTAGAATACTCTTGTGTTTCCTAACATTGTTTTTTCAAGTGTGTTTCTATCACCAAGATGCTCAAAAACTCAAGGTAAGTATATGCATCATATCCTTGGTCAAGATGATCTCTTGCTTCTTGCACATATTGTTTGCAAGAGTGATGTCTTGAACAAATATACATATCATTCATATATATTTTATGCATATAACCAAGATACACATGACCTAGTATATCCATTCTACCTTATGTGTGTTCATTCATTCAAAAGCAACTAGCCTTTAAAGGACAGCACACATTTAGGGGGAGCAAGTCTAAGTCATGTGTCTCTCAAAGTCTTCAATATAACCATGCATATATTTATTTGAAGCTTTGATTGTATGTTGTCATCAATTACCAAAAAGGGGGAGATTGAAATCACAACATACTCCCTTGGTGGTTTGATAATTCATGACAACATACAGTGTCTCTTGGACTGATATTTTTACCTAGTGTATTTCAGATACAGTCTATAGAGAGGTATAGCAAAAGGAGATTGTGGACATACCCCAAGATTCAAGGAAATAGGTTGGCCAAGCTTCAAGCAAGAGGACTCTACATTTTATATTTGTGAGAAATCACTTTGAGTCCATAGGAAAGCCAATACTATTAAAAGGGGGTAAGGTTTTGTTGATGAACAATATGCTCAAACGTGCACAAGTGATAGTCGCCAAAAACATCCACAACCTCTCCCACCAAAGTTTGTTCTATACCTACCACTCAAAATTGGTGCAACCAACTTTCCCACTTCGGTGCCACCGATTCCATAACCTAGACAGACTCAAGCCAAACCCTAGCCACTTCGGTGCAACTGATTCCATACTTGTGCCACCGAGTTTAGGTTGCCAACTTTCTATTACGCAAATTCACATTTTTGGTCCCACCAAGAATGTTGGATCGGTGTCACCGAGATTGGGAATCTAACTGTTGGTCACCTTATCAGTGCAACCGAGTTTCCTATATCGGCTTTACCGAGATTCGAAAGTTGCCACCTTTTGGTCACTTCAGTACCACCGAGATTAACACATCGGTGTCACCGAGTTGGTCATTTTGTGTGTAACGGTTGGATTTTTGGGGATGCCTATATATACCCCTTCACCGCCACCTACTCGAATGAGAAGCACTCAGAACTATTCCATACCTATCCTATCAGATTTTCTGAGAGAGAACCACCTACCCTTGTGTTGAGGTCAAGATCTTCCACTTCAATCATATGGATCTTGATTTCTAGCCTCCCCAAGTAGCTTTCCACCAATCCCATCTCTTCCACCATGCAAAATCTGTGAGAGAGTGATTGTGTGCTGAGGAGTCTATCATCTTGAAGCACAAGAGCAAGGAGTTCATCATCATTATCGAGCCTATTACCTTTGGAGGGTGGTGCCTCCTAGATTGGTTAGGTGTCGCTTGGGAGCCTCCTACTTCGTGTTGTGGAGTGAACCAAGAAGTTTGTAAGGGCAAGGAGATCACCTACTTCGTGAAGATCTACCCATAGTGAGGCTAGTCCTTCGTGGACGGAAGTCGTATGGAATAGTCAAGGTTGCTACTTCGTGGACCCTTATGGGTGGAGCCCTTCGTGGACTCTCGCGACCGTTACCCTCCGTGGGTTGAATACTCCATAAACGTGGATGTACGATAGCGCCACCTATCGGAACCACGGAAAAAATCATCGAGTCTACAACTGCGTTTGATCTTCCTACTTATCTCAACACTTTACTTCATATGCAATGTCTTTACTTTCCGCTGGCATAGTTGTTGACATGCATTTGTAGGACTGTTAGACTTTCTAGCTTTGCTAAAACTGTTAAAATCTGCAAACCAATTAACTTGGGAAAAGGTTAGGTTTTAAATTTCTACTAGTAGTCTATTCACCCCCCCCCCCTGTAGACACTCTTCTAGTGATCCCTCGGTCACGTGTTGACTTCAGAAGGATTATTAGTGGATCCTGCCAAGATTGAAGCCATGACAGAATGGCAAACCCCAACCACCGTGAAGGAACTGAGGAGCTTCCTCGGACTCGTGGGATGTTACCGCAAGTTCGTGGAAGGGTTCTCAAGCATTGCCCGACCCACGGCCCAGCTTTAGAAGAAGGACAAGAAGTTCGACTGGATAGCTAAGTGCGAGGAAAGCTTCCAGGAGCTCAAGAAGAGATTGACCACAGCCCCAGTTTTGGCCACCCCCGATATTCACAAGGAGTTTGTGATTTATTGTGATGCATCAAGAACCGGGCTTGGAGGTGTTCTGATGCACGAAGGCAGAGTCGTAGCATATCTATCCACACAGCTACGCCCTCATGAAGAGAACTACGCAACTCATGATCTCGAGTTGGCAGCCGTGGTTCATGCCTTGAAGACATGGCGACATTATCTTCTGGGGAAGCGATGTGAGATATTCATCGACCACAAGAGTTTGAAGTATATCTTCACTCAAAGGGAATTGAACATGAGGCAGCAAAGATGGTTGGAGTTAATCAAGGATTACGACCTCAGTGTTTAATACCACCCCGGAAAGGCCAACGTGGTAGCAGATGCCTTAAGCAGAAAGGCTTGTTCCTTGAATGTTATGATTAAGGAAAGGCTACTCACCCTGTATGAAGAACTTGAAAGCTTTGGCTTGGAACTAGTTGCACCCGGATTCCTCGCCAACCTCGAAGCAAAGCCTACCTTGATGGATAATATCAAAGAAGCCCAGAAGGGACATGAGAGCATTGAAGGGATCAAGAGGAAGATCAAGGCAGGCAAGGCCCCAGGATTCTTGGTGGACGAACAAGGAGTTGTATGGTTTGGGAACCGCATTTGCTACCCAACAAGGAGGAGCTCAAGAACCTGATCTTGCAAGAAGCTCATGACACTCCCTACTCCATCCATCTTGGAGGAACCAAGATGTATCAAGACCTCAAGACAAGATTCTGGTGGTATGGCATGAAACGGGAGATAGGCACGTTCGTTGCTAAGTGTGACGTATGCCAGAGGGTCAAAGCTGAGACGTTTCCAAAGTGCTTGTGCTTGTTTGCAATGTTGTTGCTTGCTTGATGATTGTGATTTATGGCACTCCTAGATTCTATTCCACTTCATATTCATCTTCCTTGTCCCAAACCTCTTGCCCAATGATCATGCCATGTGAATAGTGCCCAAAACTATTTTTTATCAAATTTTGTTTTAACCAAAAATTATTTATTCAAATTAGGTTTTCAAAATCCCCTAAAATGAGGTTTGCACTGCAAGTCCTCAAATTGGGTGGATTCTTTTTCCCAAAAGACTTTAATTCAAACCTATTATATATAATACTTCCCAAAACCTATTATATATAATACTTCCCAAAAGACTTTAAATCAAACTTTTGGAATATTTCTATAAGAAATATTCTCAATAAATTCCAGGAAAATTTCAACAAGTCAACACTCTCATAGGTGATGATCTTGCAAAGTTTCATCTCAATCCAAATTACTTTGGTTCATCAAACCATCCCAAGACCCTTCCTGTTCAGATTCAAATTTAAACAACTTTACATAGTGAAGTGTCTCCCCTTGGCCTCAAACTTTGTGGGCATGCTCTAATGACCAAATAGTGATGATATACTAAGTGGTGCATCAAGGGTAAAAGCCTAGCATCAATAGATCTACAGAAACCTGATTTTGTAAATTTCTAGGGTTTAACAAATCTCCATTGTCAACTTTTTCCTCTTGAGCTCAAACTTGGTGAATCCTCTCATTTTTACCTATCACTTGACCCTGATGAATATCTCAGTAAGGTGGTAACTTCTTCTTCCCCAAAACCATACCAAACACCTTCTGGTGATTTAGTAAAACCATCATTTCCACCCCTTCCTCTTTTACCATTGCCCCCAAATTTTTACCACAACCCCTTTGAGTAACTAGCTGCCTCCAGTAACTCCTCCTGGCCAAGGCTCCATGGGTAAGTGCGGTAAAACCCCCCATTTACCCCCTGGACAGCACCCTTTCTACCCCTCTCACCCTTTCCTTCCACCCTAAGGCATCACGAGAGCATCCAATGCCCTATTCCTCATTGTTAAACCCCCCCTAGATCCTCAGGACAGAAGTGGACGCGCCCATTGTGACAAGGAGATGCCCTGGGATGCAGAGCTCATGCTCTGGGGTGCGCTATAGCGCGCACCCGCACCGTAGCCGTTGGCCAACGGGCGTCCCCGACAGCCTCGGGCTGCCCCACCTTGTCCCCCTTGTCCCCCTCAGCATTCGCAACACGCCGCGTGGTTAGCCCCCTCCTCCCTCTCTCTCAGGCGACTCCCGCACGTGTGCCCGGCGTCGCGTCGCTCGGCCAACCAAGGAGCTCGCACGCGCGGGCGCCCCCGCCTTTCTCTTCTCTCCCCTGGCTTAGACCACCCCCACGAATTCCCTAGACACGTTCGTTCCCTTCCCCTCGGCCTGTGGCGAGCACCCCATGCTCACCAGCGCACCGCATCCACGGTGAGACGACGCTCGCCTATATATAGCGCCTCCCCAAGCCCCAGCTCCTCTCTCCTCGATCCCTCCTTCCCTTCGCTACTCCCCCGTGCCCAGCACGCTCGACCCCGTGGTCGGGAGCTCTCTCCCGGACCAAACCCTCACCGCCGTCGGGCTCCCCTCCCCTCGCCGGCGTTCCCCTCTCCCCTGTAGCCACTGACCGACGCGCGAGGGCCCCCTAAGCGCGTCGGTGCCCTCTGTTCCGTCCGCCGCGGCTTGAGCCCCTCCGGTGAGCCCTTCCCCGCTCCAGTCGCGAGGAGAGGGATGACAGGTGGGGACCACGTGTCATCCCCTCGCAGCCCTCCTCTCTCGCTGGCAAGCCGGGCCCACGGGCAGGTTTGAAAACAAACCTGCCGCGCGCGGCCCCTTGCTTGGGCCGGCTTCCCCCTGTGGGCCGGTTCAGCTGGATGATTCTAGCCCGACGGGGCACGGTAGCCCTTTCTTTTTTCTTTTTTGTGTTTATCTTCCAAATATTCCATAGATTTATATATCCATCTAAATCCAAATATTTTTCCACCTAAATTCTTAGAATAATCCATAGAATTTACTAGTGCCATTTGTAAAACTGTTTGAAAACATTTTTTGTACTTTTTTATTTTAAAACCCCTATTTGGCAATATCAACCCTTGTTTTAAATATTTTTGAAAATCCTTTTTAGTTCAAAACTTAAACAAATATTTTTAAGATGACATTTAGTATTTATCAGAATAGGTTAGCATTTTTTATAGTAGTTTGTGTGCTATGTTTTTGTGTGTTGCTTATTTTTATCATTTTTATTCGCGATGATAGATTGCGCGGTTGACAAAGAAGTTGGACCCGAAGACTTCGAAGACCCCGAAGACTTTGTTAAGCCAGGCAAGCAGCCCTTTGACCATGTTAAGAAACCTTTTCATTGCATGACATATAACACTCTACTTTTCATATACTTGATCAAGTGAAGTAGTGACCCCTCCGGTGGGTTGCTTCCGATACTTTTGCCATTGACAGTTGCATCATGCATGACCCTAAAACCTTATGAGGGTTATGCGGGTGGGAGTAGTTAGGATGCTAATAGATGCTACGCAAGTGGGTTGGGTTTTTATGCATAGTGAGGGAAAGGAAAACAATGATTTCAAAGACTTTTTGAAAACCCCGTCGGGTGCCACTAATGCCCGAGGGAGATGATGAGAAGATGGGTGACCACTTGAGAAAGAAGTGGTGTGTCGGAGCAAGTTGAGAATGTGTTTTCGAAAACGGATTAGATTTAAGATTTGTCGACCGTCCCAACCTTAAATGCGCAACCACGATACCCCTTATGGGACGGGGTTTTCTTGATTTCTATGGTTGGTTCTAGCAAGGAGCCTGCATTACTAGTGGCAAGAGTGAAGTGGTCACTCTTGAGACGGGGTCGTCCCAGAGTGGAAGGTCATGCGCTTTCTTTACAGGCATCGGGCACATCGTTGCGTGCCCTCATGGATGATACGAGTGATGTACATCATGAGGGATCGCACCAACGAGTGGACTCTTTGTTTAGTATCACCATGGGAAAGGCATTGTTCGGGTGCTTACCTCGGGTATGTTATATACCGCAAGTCGTGGATGACACGGAAGTTCCCCGAGTCTTGTGGGTAAAGTGTGCAACCTCTGCAGAGTGTAAAACTATTCAAATAGTCATGTCCACGGTCAAGGACAGTTGGGTGATCCTGCTTAGACTATGTCCAGATGTTTTCGCAAAACTTGGTGTAAGTATGGAGGTGATGGTGTCACAGAGGTCACATGAGCTAAGTCCGATGACTTAGCGTGGGAATTGAACTAAGTCTGATGACTTAGCATGGTGAATGAACATGAGGTGTTCAACCCCTACTTATGATGATATCTACAACTTGTTCATATGGATATCTGCCTTTTGTTGATGCATGCTTACTAGTTACTTGATCATGTCATTTGCATTCAAAATTAGCTTTCTGCAAAATTACCTACTTAGTGTTGTATCATGCATCATAGTTACCTTGTTCCACAACTTGGGTTGCTTGCGAGTACATTCAAAGTACTCATTGGCTTGCCACTTGTTATTTAATTCGACAAGCATGGAAGAACAGGAGTATGTTGAAGAGTTCGTTGGTGACAAACATGCGAACTAGGACGCTTCCCAGTCAGAATGCCCATAGGTTAAGGCAGATGGCATGGGTTCACGCTTTCGATCAAGATTTCCGCTGCTTGTTCTATTTAAGTGTTTGACCCTCGTGGCCCTATCTATGTAAGACTTGACCTTCATGGTCGTTATTTGTGTAAGATGCTAAATGTGGATGTAAGACTCTTGTTATTTAGCTTCTGTGTGTTCAGTGAGCATTGCTCTCTGGGATCACTATACAAGTGCATTCGGCGATCACGACTTATGAGTCGGTTTCCCCACAGAGCTGGTATCAGAGCCAGGTTGACTATAAGAAGCCCTTAGTTAGCATGGACGTTAGTTAGGAAAAGGCCGCTTTCAAACTACACCTAGCACCTATACTTAGGGAATTCTGCACTATTTATCTCTTCTATTCTTCACACAACACTTTGCTGACTCTCCCTCTTTCAAACCTTTGTAGATGGTAGTCGTACCCAAAGCCTTCCTGACATCCGGCTTTCCCTTACTCCTTGGGCATAGCCTAGAGAAGTGCCAGTTTCGCCAACCACCCATTTTCCTCTACCACGAGCACTGGGTTGATGCCCTCATGAAGGAGTACCACGTAGATGTGGTCGCGAAGGCAAACAACTCCCCGACTAGTTGGTTCTTTGAAGGACCACAGATGGAGACCATAATACTTGCGGTCGAGACAGCTGCACGCAAGGCACTCCTACACCTTCGAGACATTGTTCCAAAGATGGCTGACGAGCCGGCTACTCGCTGCCTTCCCTTCAGGAAGGATGACATTGGCAAGAGTTGGACGCTGACTGCGACCAAGGAAGATGGCACACCACTCAGGTTCCAGACCTACTTCAGCCTCTCCGCCGACAGCCTGGTTCATTGTAGCGACCCGACCTGAAAAGGTCAAGCCTCTGTGTGTTCTATGCCATCCCTGGATCAGTATGCTGGCACACATAGTAGATCAATGTATATATCAAAGTGCAATCACATGTAATTAACGTAAAATTGATATATACCTTATAATCTTAGCGGAAACAATCAACGGGAGTGGAGTCCCAATAAACACCAACAACAGGTTGAGTGTAGACCGTAACCCTGAATCGTACTCTTACTCGTCGAAGAAGAGTATCTGCAACATGAGACGTTGCAGCCGTGTAGGTCAGCATTTTTGTATATGCCGGCAAGTCACAAAAGAGGGGGTGAAAAATAATCATCTATACTATATGCATATATGGCAAGTGGGGCTATAAGTTCAAGTTTTGCGTAAAGCAAATTTTACCTACAACAAGAGAGGGGTAATGCGAAAATTATTACTACAAAGTTGGTTGATTAATGAGATGGTTCCACCAACCAATTATCACACCCAAGTTGTCATTAATACCCACATTATTATATTTCTTTGTGTTGAGAATTCCAGATAGTTTCAGTTCCTTTGGCTCAAGTTGTCCATGACCGTGGACACGGGTAATCGATTAGGTTTGAGTACTCTATAGAGTTTTGCACACGTTCCCCACAAGATTTGATCGCCTCCGTTGGATTCCTCGCACTTCAGGGTGTTTGAGGAACGGATGATCACAACATGGTCTTCTAAGGGGTTCCTCTGAGACTCTGTCGGTGCCCATCCTTTCCTACCGTTCTTCTACATCTCGTAGCACTGCCTGTCCAGGGTCACCACAATATCCAACCAAGCCAGAGCCCATAATGGCTTGTGGCTGTGCAGGTAAGCCTTGGGTCTTGAAGCATCCCTCCATCTCTTTGTTCCTGGGTGGACCTTTCCGCGTGAATACTGGCACTTCTCCAGCAACACCTAGGCTAACCACTGGCTTCTCCAGGGCGCCGCGCAACCATCATCCACCCAGAGGTATGTTGAAAACTTGGAGTCTTGAAGTCTTGATCATCATGTAGGTCTTGTAATTATTTTCTCACAACTCTCATGAATCACACAACCAACCCCGTCTACTAATAGCATAGAAAAATTAAATCAACGTTTCCCGGGGCCAAAGTGTCAAAGGGGTTGAGGGGTGCCTACCACATGATACTACATCAAGTAACCACATTTCCAAATTACCTACTTTGCATGCAATGGGTGGAAGGCTGAACTAATGCAACTTGGAAAAAAACATAGGTAAAAACATGGCCAATGTGAACTTGCCTGGTATTACTTGATGAAGATAGTCACTCTCACAATCTGGATAATTCTACTCGTCACACTCCGAGAAATCTATGGTAAGCAAATAACATTTAATAAACATTCATGCCAAAACAAAGAACCAAAAAACGCAAGAACAAAACATGTCTTGGTGCAAAAATAACAACATACTAAGGTTAAATAAGAAAAGATAGGTTCTAGCTGTGTTGTAAGTGAAAGTGGAGGAATCAACTCAAAAGAGTTAATGGATGATGAACTATTGCAATATAAGCTTAGGTTGGAGAGACTACGAAAGACGATCCAAAGTATGGGAGAACAACATGAACGTTGTTTGACAAATAGTATAAGACTTAAGAATTTATTTGTAGAAAGAATTTAATTGAAAAGGTCAAAAGAAGTTGAACTGTAAATTCAAGTATGAATTGAATCTGAATTCACAAAGGTCAAAATAAGTTGAACCGAAGTACGATAGTTATGAATAGAAATATATGACACGAGTATTTAGGGGCAAAAGGAATCAATTGAAAAGGTGTTACAGTTTGCAAGATATGATCAAATGAAGGTTCGGATTCAAATTGAATCGCTCAAATTTGAAAGGTTCAAATATTGAAACTAATGATGTTACTATATATGGGAAGTCAATATGAACGTGTATAAAAAAGAATTACTAGGTTCAAAATGACGGATCAAAAGTTATAAGCAATTCAATATGGTCTTGAGTTAGCTTACTACGGTGTGTGAACACATTTGGAGGACTAATAGAGAAGTATGAGCAAGATCAAAATTATATGTTGAAACGATAACACTAATGATGTGAACGGAAAGATTACTTCGATACGAATCCGGCGCAATTGGATTCATCTAAAACAGAGGTACGGATAAAAAGATATGATCAAATGAAGTTTGAATATAAATCTGAATAAATTTGGAAATTTGAAAATTTGAAAAGCTGACGTGATAGGTTGATTGGATAGGTGAAGTCAAGACGAAAATCTAGGCGTTGGTTTCATCTAATTTGAGTGAATGAGTAAAAAGTATGGCTATTTGAAAAATCAGGACCAAGCTGTTTTACGGAAGAAAAAGTACTATCACTACTGGAATCAGGCATTTTGCCGTCTGCCAGCGCTTTGCCATCTGCTAGCAGACGACAAAGAGTCTGTTTGCCGTCTATCTTCCCAAAGCAAACGGCACAGAACTAGCTGATGGCAAAGACCATCTTTGTCGTCTGCAATTCTTTGTCGTCCGCTGGCGGACGGCAAAGAATTCTTTGCCGTCAGCCAGCGGACGGCAAAGACCAGAGTGGGCCCCACGGGGCACGGCACTGGCTAGGTCAACCTCCTCACTTCTTTGCCGTCTGCTGGCGGACGGCAAAGAATTCTTTTCCGTCCGCCAGCAGACGGCAAAGAAGTGAGGAGGGCCCACAAACATCACGGTGTGGGCGGGCTAACTGCAAGGGCCCACCCCACCTCTTTGCCGTTTGTTAGCGGACGGCAAAGAAACTTTGCCGTCCGCTGGCAGACGGCAAAGAGAATAACTCGTATAACGGGCCTTTAACCCCCCCTTCTCTCTCTCTTCTCTCTCTCCCTCTCTCACTCTCTCCCGCCGCCGCCGCTGCACTCCGCTCCCCCGCCCCTTCCCCTCCGCCGCCCCACGCCGCCCCCCTCCGCCGTCCCGCACCGCCCCCCGGCGCCCGCCCCGGCGCCGGCCGCCCTACACCCCCCCCCCCCCCCGCCGCCCCCTGGAGCCTGCCCCGTCGACCGCCCCTTCCCCACGCGGCCCTGGCCCGCCTCCCGCCATGCGCCGCCACCGACGACCCCGACCACCTGCCGCCCCCGCCGCCCAGCTGCCCCGACGCCCTCGCCGCCCCACTCCGGTGTGCTCTCCCGGCCCCTGTTTTTTTTCTTTTTTTGATGTTAGTTAGGTTAGTTGCTATTGTTAGTTAGGTTAGTTAGATTAGTTCTAGGGACTAATTACGGGGACTAATAGTAATGTGTAAAAGAATTCTAATACTAATGTGTAAATACGGGGACTAATTAATAATCTAATTACTCTACCGTATACTAGTATAGAAATACTAGTTTGTGGATATTAAACTACAGGAGTATAAAAGAAAATACGAAGAAAATACCTTTAGAATGTAGAGTAAGAAATAATTCCAACGTGAAGACGACTTCCAGAAATCCCGTCGGAGAGAATAAAATATTTTTATTTAATAAACCTAGTCAAACCAAAAAATTGGTTTAACCCGAGTTAGATGATTTTTTGAATGCACCTATAGGTCTATATTTATAGGTAGAAAGGGGGTGCAAAGGTCTAAAGCTAAGCGAGGTGGGACTAAAATCGTAGACAAAAAGAGGAAAAAGAGAGAAGAAGAGAATTCACATGGGCTTCGGTCAGCCGCACCTAAGGCCAGCGGCAAGCTGCAATTTTTTTTTGTTTCGAATGAACAATGTTCCGCAATGAACAGTGTTTCCTGTTTTTTTTTCTCTTAAAAACAGCAAACAAAAACAAATAAACAAAATAGACAAACATTTCATATAGTCATATTATATATCAAAATTTTAAGAAAAATATTTCCTAAAACATAAACATATTTTCAAGGCCGAATAAAATAATTTAAAAATATATTATTATTTTGCAATAACTCCAAAATGAAAAACAAACTTGAATTTCAAATAAATGGCAAATAGTTTTTATTTTAAAATTTGAATCAAACATTGTATCTGATTTTTGAGTGTCATTTACCTTCTCTCATTTGATTTTTTTATAAGAGGGTTTTGAAAATATTCGAACTCAAAAATGAATAGGGATTTGAAATAGAAAATTTTGGGAAAGTCATTTTATTCCCTCTCATTAAAATTTCAGAAGTTTCAAAATTCCACTCAATTTCACACAATCAATCACACAACATTCAAGCAAACAATCCCACTTATTTATTTAATATAACATTCCAAAATTTAGAATTTTGGGATGTTACATTCATAACCTGATGAAGGAGTCTGTGAAGGTGCGCGAGGAACTTCACCACACCCGAGAGCTACTTCGGCGAGCCAAGATGAAGCCAGACAAGATCAAGAAGGATGGAACCCCCGAGGGATGACCAGCTGTCGCTTATCGAGGAGGATTAGCCCAGCTAGTGATGCACCCACACATTGTCATCGCATGAGTGTGAAGGAGTACCCTGAGCTCTTCACCGACCCGCCTGCAAAGCATCGTCGGGATGGACCTCCTCGTTCCCCGACCCCTTTGACCGGGAATGATGCCTGTTCAGATGATGAATAGGAGGAAGAACCAGAGGAGCGTGACTACGAGACCGAGCACTCCACCACCTGAGTCTGAGAACCCCTAGGGTAGGATCAGTCATGTACCCCTCATGCGAAGTCGAGTCCGTGTAATGGTTCATATGAAACCATCTGTGCTTGCTTGTTTTTTTGTTGTGTTCCGATGCAAGTCGCGCTTTTGCCTTAGGCAACATGTAAGCGACTCCATCGTCTATCTTAATATATGTTGGTCTTTCGACCTTTGTTGTATCACACTTGCACTTGACCGACCCCCTTAGGCGCGCTTTTCTGTTATTGCTTTCCTCTCGTCTATCCTAGTTGTTTGACTTGGCTGCTCCAAACAGGATGGTGACTGCTACCCGCAACAGCTCCTTCACCAACCCTGAAGCCGACAACTCGAGCTAGCAACAGGGAGATGGTAGGGTTGCTCATGCTGGAGGACACCAGGAGTAACCACAAGGCGACATACCCCCGCCACCCCTCCACCGGAGAACATGACCATAGCTCAGTTTCTCTAAGTTCTCCGGGAGGAGCGCCAAGCCAACAATGTTGCTATCCAGCAGATGGCTCAGGCCCTTGTGAACAACCAGCAACAAGGCAGGAACGGCAATGGCCGCTCCACACTGTCTCAGTTCATGAGGAACTAGCCCCCAACCTTCACCGAGACTGTTGAACCATTGGATGCTTATGACTGGATCCGTACCATCGAGGACCTCCTTGCATTGGTCAATTGCAATGAGGACCGTGAGAAGGTGTTGTATGCCTCTCACTGCCTCGGAGGTACCGCCCGAGCTTGGTGGGATGGATTCAAGGTCATGCACGGAGAACATGTGATCACTTGGATGACTTCAAGGAAGGATTCCGTACTACGCACATTCCTTCTGGGATCATGGCTATCAAGAAGAGAGAATTCCGAGCGCTGAAGCAAGGAAGTGGCTCTGTCAAGGAGTACCTGTAGAAGTTCAACCTGCTGTCAAGGTATGCACATGAAGATGTCAGCACAGAGGCTGCCAAGAAGGAACGCTTCATGGAAGGACTTCAACGGGTCCTGCAGTACCAGCTCATCGTCTGCGACTGTCGCACCTTCTTCGACTTGGTGAACAAGGACCTCATGCTGGAAGACAAGCGCCGTGCCATAGACAACACTCACAAGCGCAAGATGATCAGCAAGGGTAGCTCAAGCAACCAGAAGCCTCGCCCTTGGCAGCCAACCCCAGTCAAGCCGACCTATCAGACACAACAAGCTAGACTCCCTAAGCCTCATCCGAGCTACTAGCCTCAGCAGTATGCCAATCCCAGGCCAGCTTACAACAACCCCAATAACAACAACGGTGGTAGAAACTTCAACAACAACCCTGGGCAAGTCACTTGCTTTGGATGTGGTCAGTCTGGACACATCTCTTAGCTTTGCCCCAACAGGAAGCCAGATGCACCGCACCCCAATGCACCAAACCAAGGTCAAGACCGTGGAGCACCACCTAGGAACCCAGCTCCCCGCAGCCAGCCCAACAATGGCAAGGGTCGTGTGAATCACGTCACCGCAGAGGAAGCCCAGGAAGACCCGGACGTCATACTGGGTACGTTCCTCATCAACTCAACCCTAGCAACAGTATTGTTTCATTATGGAGCTTCGCATCCTTTTGTCACCCAAAAGTTTGCATTAGAAAGTGGCATGAAACCTACACCCTTGGGTAGTCGTATGTTGATACAAACCCCGGGTTCAGTTATGAAGTCCGGGATAGGGTGCAAAGGAGTGAAGATTGACATCAACGGGGTAGACTTCCTAGCAGACCTTATAGTTCTGGATTCACCCAGCTTGGATGTCATCCTTGGCATGAATTGGTTGACTAAGCATCAAGGGCATGTTAGACTGTGCCAAGAGTATTGTCACTATGACCAATAGCCAAGGAGTGGAAGTCAATTATGTTCCCAACCCTGCTTCCACTCAATCCCCTCGGGCTAACTGCCTATCGGGAGTTGAGTTGGATCAAGTACTAGTGGTATGTGAGTACCAGGATGTGTTTCCTGATGAGCTGCCCAGAATGCCTCCTGACCGCGACATTGAGTTCATCATTGAGCTTATGCCCGAGTCAAGGCCCATCTATAAGAAGGCCTATAGGATGGGATCCGAAGAGTTGGCTGAGTTGAAGAAGCAACCGGCAGAACAGCTCACAAAAGGATTTATTCGCCCTAGTGCCTCTCCTTGGGGATCGCCTGTTCTATTTGTGTCAAAGAGGGACGGAACTATGAAACTCTATGTCGATTATCGTTCTCTCAATGAAGTCACGATAAAGAACAAGTACCCACTCCCCAAGATTGAAGACCTGTTTGATCAGTTAAACGGAGCCAAGGTGTTTTCCAAGATCGACCTCAGGTCTGGGTACTATCAGCTGAAGATCAGACCCCAAGACATTTCGAAGACGGCATTTGTAACCCGGTATGGCATGTATGAATACACGGTCATGTCATTCGGGTTAACTAATGCCCCTGCCTACTTCGTGTACCTCATGAATAAGGTCTTTATGGAGTACTTGGACAAGTTTGTTGTCATCTTCATTGATGACATACTTGTCTTCTCCAAGTCTGAAGAAGAACATGGGGTACACTTGAGATTGGTCCTAGAGAAGCTACGGGAGCACCAGTTTTATGCCAAGTTCAGCAAGTGTGAATTTTGGCTGCATGATTTGCATTCTTGGGTCACGTGTTAACTGTAGAAAGATTACCAGTGGATCCTGCCAAGATTGAAGCCGTGACGGAATGGCAAACCCCAACCATCGTGAAGGAAGTCAGGAGCTTCCTCGGACTCACGGGATATTACCGCAAGTTTGTGGAAGGGTTCTCAAGCATTGTCCGACCCATGACCCAGCTTTTGAAGAAGGGCCAGAAGTTCGAATGGACAGCTAAGTGTGAGGAAAGCTTCTAGGAGCTCAAGAAGAGATTGACCACAGCCCTAGTTTTGGCCACCCCCAATATTCACAAGCAGTTTGTGATTTATTGTGATGCATCAAGAGCCGGGCTTGGAGGTGTTCTAATGAAACAAGGCAGAATCATAGCATATCTATCCAGATAGCTACACCCTCACGAAGAGAACTACACAACTCATGATCTCGAGTTGGCAGTTGTGGTTCATGCCTTGAAGACATAGCGACATTACCTTCTGGGGAAGCGATGTCAGATATTCACAGACCACAAGAGTTTGAAGTATATCTTCACTCAAAGGGAATTTAACATGAGGCAGCAAAGATGGTTGGAGTTGATCAAGGATTACGACCTCAGTGTTTAGTACCACCCCGGAAAGGCCAACATGGTAGCAGATGCCTTAAGCAGAAAGGCTTGTTCCTTGAATGCTATGATTAAGGAAAGGCTACCCGCCCTATATGAAGAACTTGAAAGCTTTGGCTTGGAACTAGTTGCACCCGAATTCCTCGCCAACCTCGAAGCAAAGCCTACCTTGATGGATAATATCAAAGAATCCCAAAAGGGACACGAGAGGATTGAAGGCATCAAGAGGAAGATCAAGACAGGCAAGGCCCCAGGATTCTTGGTGGACGAACAAGGAGTTGTATGGTTCGGGAGCCGCATTTGTGTACCCAACAAGGAGTAGCTCAAGAACCTGATCTTGCAAGAAGCTCATGACACTCCCTACTCCATCCATCCTGGAGGAACCAAGATGTATCAAGACCTCAAGACAAGATTCTAGTGGCATGGCATGAAACGGGAGATAGGCACGTTCGTTGCTAAGTGTGACGTATGCCAGAGGGTCAAAGCTGAGCATCAGCGACCCGTCGGACTTCTGCAACCTCTCAAAGTGCCTGGGTGGAAGTGGGACAAAGACGGGATGGATTTCATCACCGGATTGCCAAGGTCAAGCAAAGGACATGATTCCATTTGGGTCATTGTTGATCACCTGACCAAAGTAGCCCATTTCATTCCCGTCAGGACCACCTATGATGGAAGCCAGCTCGCGAACCTCCACATCAACCGCATCGTGAGTCTTCACGGAGTTCCAAAGGAGATTGTGTCCGATCGAGGGACCCAATTCACCTCAAGATTCTGGAAGAAGTTTCAAGAAGCTATGGGAACCAAGCTCTCCTTCATCACTGCTTTTCACCCCCAGACCGGTGGACAAACTGAATGAGTAAATCAGATACTCGAACATATGCTCCGCGCTTGTGTCCTGGCTTATGGAGACAAGTGGGAAGATTGCCTACCATTCGTCGAGTTCTCCTACAACAACAGCTACCAGGCGAGTCTTCCGATGGCACCATTTGAGGTGTTGTATGGACGCAAGTGCCGTACTCCCCTCAACTGGTTAGAGACCGAAGAAGGATTAATTTTTGGACTGGACATCCTCCGCAAAGCAGAAGAGTAAGTACAACTCGTCCGAGAACGTCTAGAGACCGCCAAATCAAGATAGACGAGTTGCATCGACTCTCACCATCAAGAAGTGAGCTTCAACAACGAAGATCATGTCTATCTTCGATTCATGCCTCTCAAAGGGAACAAGCGTTTCCACGTCAAGGGAAAGCTTGCACCAAGGTTCATCGGCCCCTTCAAGGTCACCGAAAGACGAGGAGAGGTTGCCTACCAGCTAGAGTTACCTTTTGAGCTATCGGATGTGCACAACGTCTTTCCTGTGTCACAACTCAGGAAGTGTCTGCAAGTTCCCAACCGCCCCGACCTCTACAAGGATATCAAACATCAAGCCATCGATCTTCAGCCAGACCTCACTTATCGTGAGAGGCCAGTTCGCATTTTGGATGAAGCTGAGCGCTGCACCCGAAGCCGCACCAGCAAGTACTTCAAGGTCCAATGGAGCAACCGTACTAAAGCTGAAGCTACCTGGGAGCATGAAGACTATCTTAGATCTGAGTTCCCTTATCTTTTTAGCGCTTAGCCTAGGAATCTCGGGGACGAGATTCTTGCAAGGGGGGAAGGTCTGTCACACCCTGTGTTGGTAGCACATTGATATGTTTGGGTTATTAAAATTTGGAGGCAACTGAAATTTTTCCAAAGTGCTTGTGCTTGTTTGCAATGTTGTTGCTTGCTTGATGATTGTGATTTATGGCACTCCTAGATTCTATTCCACTTCATATTCATCTTCCTTGTCCCAAACCTCTTGCCCAATGATCACGCTATGTGAATAGTGACCAAAACTATTTTTACCAAAAAAATTAACCAAAAATGATTTATTCAAATTAGGTTTTCAAACTAGGTGGATTCTTCTTCCCAAAAATGAGGTTTGCACTGCAAGTCCTCAAATTGGGTTGATTCTTCTTCCCAAAAGACTTTAATTCAAACCTATTATATATAAGACTTCCCATAACCACAAAATATATTTTTTAAAGATTATTTTCATATTTTATTTAAAAGCTTTATCTTAAGGACAAAAATGGTATTTCTTAGGGGAAAATTATTTAAATGCTTTGAAAATATTTGAGAAAATTGAGGGAAACTTAGTGGACATATATTTTCCATATAAATGAGTTTCAACACAAGGGCATGTTAAAATCATGGGCAAAACCCCTCAAAACTCTTTTTGTTCAAATCAAACTTTTGGAATATTTCTATAAGAAATATTCTCAATAAATTCCAAGAAAATTCCAACAAGTCAACACTATCATAGGTGATGATCTTGCAAAGTTTAATATCAATCCAAATTACTTTGGTTCATCAAACCATCCCAAGACCCTTCCTGTTCAGATTCAAATTTAAACAACTTTACATAGTGAAGTGTCTCCCCTTGGCCTCAAACATTGTGGGCATGCTCTAATGACCAAATAGTGATGATACACTAAGTGGTGCATCAAGGGTAAAAGCCTAGCATCAATAGATCTATAGAAACCTGATTCTGTAAATTTCTAGGGTTTAACAAATCTCCATTGTCAACTTTTCCCCTTGAGCTCAAACTTGGTGAATCCTCTCATTTTTACCTAGCCCTTGACCCTGATGAATATCTCAGTAAGGTGGTAACTTATTCTTGCCCAAAACCATACCGAACACCTTCTGGTGATTTAGTAAAACCATCATTTCCACCCCTTCCTCTTTTACCCTTGCCCCCAACTTTTTACCATAACCCCTCTGAGTTACTAGCTGCCTCCAGTAACTCTTCCTCGCCAAGGCTCCATGGGTAAGTGGGGTAAAAAACCCCATTTACCCCCTAGACAGCACCATTTCTACCCCTCTCGCCCTTTCCTTCCACCCTAAGGCATCACCAGAGCATCCAATGCCCTATTCCCCATTGTTAAACCCCCCTAGATCCTCAGGACACAAGTGGACGCGCCCATTCTGCCAAGAAGATGCCCTGGCATGGAGAGCTCGCGCTCTGGAGCGCGCTACAGTGCGCACCCACACTGTAGCTACTAGCCTACGGGCGTCCCCGACAGCCTTAGGCCGCGCCACCTTGTCCCCCCTGTCCCCCTCGACGTCCGCAACACGCCACGTGGTCAGCCCCCTCCTCCCTCTCTCTCCGGCGACTCCCGCGCACGTGCCTGGCGCTGTGCGGCTCGGCCAACCAGGGAGCTCACACGCGCGGGCGCCCCCGCCTTTCTCTTCTCTCCCCCTGGCCTAGACCACCCCCACGAATGCCCTGGACATGTTCGTTCCCTTCCCCTCGACCTGTGGCGAGCACCCCATGCTCACCGGCGCACCACGTCCACGGTGAGCTAGTGCTCGCCTATATATAGCGCCTCCCCGAGCCCCTGCCCCTCTCTCCTTGATCCCTCCTTCCCTCCGCTACTCCCCTGTGCCCAGCACGCTCGCCCCCATGGTCGGGAGCTCTCTCCCGGACCAAACCCTCGCCGCCGTCGGGCTCCCCTCCGCTCATCGGCGTTCCCCTCTCCCCCACGGACACCGAGCGACGTGCGAGGGCCCCCTGAGCGCACCGGTGCCCTCTGTTCCATCTGCCGCGGCCTGGAGCCCCTCCGGTGAGCCCTCCCCCGCTCTTGTCACGAGGAGAGGGATGACAGGTGGGGACCACCTGTCATCCCCTCGCAGCCCTCCTCTCTCGCAGGCAAGCCGGGCCCATGGGTAGGTTTGAAAACAAACCTGTCGCGCGCGGCTCCTCGCCTGGGCCGGCTTCCCCCTGTGGGCCGGTTTGGCTGGATAATTCTGGCCCGAGGGGGCACAGTAGCCCTTTCTTTTTTCTTTTTTGTGTTTATCTTCCAAATATTCCACGGATTTATATATCCATCTAAATCCAAATATTTTTCCACCTAAATTCTTAGAATAATCCATAGAATTTACTAGTGCCATTTGTAAAAATGTTTGAAAACATTTTATGTATTTTTTTATTTTAAAACCCCTATTTGGCAATATCAGCCCCTGTTTTAAATATTTTTGAAAATCCTTTTTAGTTCAAAACCTTAAACAAATATTTTTAAGTTGACATTTAATATTTATCAGAATAGGTTAGCATTTTTGATAGTAGTTTGTGTGCTCTGTTTTCGTGTGTTGCTTATTTTTATCATTTTTATTCGCGACGATAGATTGCGCGGTTGACGAAGAAGTTGGACCCAAAGACTTCGAAGGCCCCGGAGACTTTGTTAAGCCAAGCAAGCAGACCTTTGACCATGTTAATAAATCTTTTCATTACATGACATATAGCACTCTACTTTTGATATACTTGATCAAGTGAAGTAGTGACCCCTCCGGTGGGTTGCTTCCGATACTTTTGCCATTGACACTTGCATCATGCATGACCCTACCACCTTATGACGGTTATGCGGGTGGGAGTAGTTAGGATGCTAATAGATGCTATGCAAGTGGTTGGGTTTTTATGCATAGTGAGGGAAAGGAAAACAATGATTTCAAAGACTTTTCGAAAACCCTGTCGGGTGCCACTAATGCCCGAGGGAGATGATGAGAAGATGGGTGACCACTTGAGAAAGAATTGGTGTGCTAGAGCAAGTTGACAATGTGTTTTCGAAAACGGATTAGATTTAAGATTTCTTAACCGTCCCAACCTTACATGTGCAACCACGATACCCCTTATGGGATGGGGTTTGTTGATTACTATGGTTGGTGCTAGCAAGGAGCCCACATTACTAGTGGAAAGAGTGAAGTGGTCACTCTTGAGACGGGGTCATCCCAGAGTGGAAGGTCATGCGCGGTCTTTACAGGCACCGGGCACACCATTGCGTGCCCTCATGGATGATACGAGTGATGTACATCATGAGGGATGGCACCAACGAGTGGACTCTTTGTTTAGTATCACCATGGGAAAGGCATTGTTCGGGTGCTTACCTCGGGTATGTTATATAACGCGAGTCGTGGATGACACGGAAGTTCCCCGAGTCTTGTGGGTAAAGTGTGCAACCTCTGCAGAGTGTAAAACTATTTGAATAGCCATGTCCACGATCAAGGACAGTTGGGTGGTGCTGCTTAGACTATGACCAGATGTTTTCCCAAAACTTGGTGTGAGTATGGAGGTGATGGTGTCATAGAGGTCACATGAGATAAGTCCGATGACTTAGCGTGGGAATTGAACTAAGTTCGATGACTTGGCATGGGAATTGAACTAAGTCCTATGACTTAGCATGGTGAATGAACATGAGGTGTTCAACCCCTACTTATGATGATATCTGCAACTTGTTCATATGGATATCTGCCTATTGTTGATGCATGCTTACTAGTTACTTGATCATGTCATTTGCATTCAAAATTAGCTTTCCGCAAAATTACCTACTTAGTGCTATATCATGCATCATAGTTACCTTGTTACACAACTTGGGTTGCTTGCGAGTACATTCAAAGTACTCATTGGCTTGCCACTGGTTATTTAATTGGCCAGGCAGGGAAGAACATGAGTATGTTGAAGAGTTCGTTGGTGACGAAGATGCAAACTAGGACGCTTCCCAGTCAGAATGCCTGTAGGTTAAGGCAGATGGCATGGGTTCACGCTTTCGATCAAGATTTCTGTTGCTTGTTCTATTTAAGTGTTTGGCCCCCGTGGCCCTATCTATGTAAGACTTGAACTTCATGGTCGTTATTTGTGTAAGAAGCTAAATGTGGATGTCAGACTCTTGTTATTCAGCTTGTGTGTGTTTAGTGAGCTTTGATCTCTGGGATCACTGTACACGTGCATTTGGTGATCACGACTTATGAGTCGGGATCCCCATAGTCGATGGAACCGGTCTCTCATAAGCGTACGAGTAAGGTTGGTCCAGGACACTTCATCCCACAATACCACTGAACCAAAACACGACCAAGGGAGGAAGCAATCTAAGCATCAACGCCCACAAACTCTTTGTGTTCTACTCGAGATCTCATCTACACATAGACCTAGCTCAGATGCCACTCTTGGGGAACGTTGCATGGGAAACAAAAAATTCCTACGCACATGCAAGATCTATCCAAGGTGATGAGCATCTACGAGAGGGAGAGTGGATCTACATACCCTTGTAGATCGCTAATCGGGAAGCATTAAGAAACGCGGTTGATGTAGTCGAACGTCTTCGCGATCCAAATCTCCGAGCATCTCGTGATCCCATCACGATCCATCTCACGATCCAATCACAATCCGTCCCGCAATCCCATCATGATCCATCTCGCGATCTTGACCACGGTCCTTCCGATCTAGTGTCGAACGGACGGCACCTCCACGTCCAGCACACGTACAGCTCAATGACGATCTCCGCCTTCTTGATCCGGCAAGAGGGAGTGGAGAGGTAGATGAGTTCTCCGGCAGTGCGACGGTGTTGTGGCGATGGTGGTGGAGCTATTCTAGCAGGGCTTCGCCTAAGCACCGCTGAAACCAATCTAGAGGAGAAACTACGATCTAGAGAAGAGGGCAGCACGTGGCTGTTTTTTGTGTCTCAAAACCATAAAAACCTCTAGTATATATAGGAGAAGGGAGGGAGGAGGCTTCGCGCACCAGGGGGCAGCCCTTGGCCTTGCGCAAGGAGGAGAGGAGGAGTCCTCCTCCTATCCTACTAGGATTAGGACTCCTCCTTCCCACTTGGAAACTCTTTCCACCTTGGCTTTTTTCCTTCTCCTTCCACTCTAGCCGCATGGGCCTCTTGTGGGACTTAGGCCAGCCCACTAAGGGCTGGTATACCTCTTCCCACAGCCCATGTAGCCTCTTGGGTCTAAATACCCCTCCTAATGGTCCCTCGGCACCCTCCCGGCACTCCCGGTACACTACCGATGAGCCCGAAACTTTTCCGGTGACCAAAACAAGACTTCCTATATATCAATCTTTACCTCTGGACCATTCCGGAGCTCCTTGTGATGTCTGGGATCTCATCCGGGACTCCAAACAACCTTCAGTCACCACCATACATAACTCTATACTACGGAAATGTCACCGAACCTTAAGTGTGCAGACCCTGCGGGTTCGAGAACTATGTAGACATGACCGAGACACGTCTACGGTTGATAACCAATAGCGGGATCTGGATGCCCATATTGGTTCCTACATATTCTACGAAGATCTTTATCAGTCGAACCTCTATGTCAAGGATTTAGTTAATCCTGTATGTTGTTCCCTTTGTTCTTCGGTATGTTACTTCCCCGAGATCGATCGTCGGCATCTCAATACCTAGTTCAACCTCGTTACTGGCAAGTCTCTATACTCGTTCTGTAATACAAGATCTCGTGGATAACACTTAGTCACATTGCTTGCAAGGCTTATTGTGATGTTGTATTACCGAGTGGGCCCAGAGATACCTCTCCGTCACATGGAGTAACAAATCCCAGTCTTGATCCATGCCAACCCAATAGACACCCTCGGAGATACCTGTAGAGCACCTTTATAGTCACCCAGTTACGTTGCAATGTTTGATACACACAAGGCACTCCTCTGGTGTCAGTGAGTTGCATGATCGCATGGTCATAGGAACAGATACTTGACATGCAGAAAATAGTAGCAATAAACTGACACGATCATATGCTACGTTTATAGTTTGGGTCTTGTCCATCACATCATTATCCTAATGATGTGATCCCGTTATCAAATGACATCTCATGTCCATGTCTAGGAAACCTTGACCATCTTTGATCAAGGAGCTAGTTTACTAGAGGCACACTAGTGACATGGTGTTGTCTATATATCCACACATGCAATGTGTTTCCAGTCAATACAATTATAGCATGAACAATAAACAATTATCATGAACAAGGAAATATAATAATAAACACTTTATTTATTGCCTATAGGGAATATTTCCAACACCTAGAGCCAACATAATATCTGGTCTAGATGCACAAATGTAAAGCAAGGAGCTAATCATGGAGCGATATACCTTTTGATCCATGGCTTTACCATTGGGATGAGTGTCGAGGTAGCATTTGAGAGGCATAGGAGTGTTGTCCTTGGGCGGATTGAGTTCATTCATGTTGAAAATCTTGAGCATGTCTTGAGTGTATTTAGCTTGATTGATGAAGGTTCCTTGACTTCGTTCCTTGACTTCGAATCCAAGGAAGAACTTGAACTCTCACATCATAGACATCTCAAACGTATTTGTCGTTAGTGTGGCAAACTCTTCATTGAAAGCTTTGTTAGGGGAACCAAATATAATATCAGCAACATATAGTTGGCATATGAACAAGTTCCCTTTGACCCTCTTTGTGAAAAGAGAGGGATCAATTTTCCTAATTTCAAACCCATGGTCTTGCAACATATCGGTAAGGTGCTCATACCACGCACTTGGGGCTTGTTTAAGGCCATAGAGAACCTTAGAATGTATACATGGTTGGGGAACTTGGGATCCTCGAACCCTGGGGGTTGCTTAACATATACTAACGCCTTAAGACCTTTCAGAAATGCACTTTTAACATCCATTTGATATAATTTAAAGCTATGATGAGAAGCATATGCAAGCAACATGCGAATAGATTCAAGTCGAGCAATAGGAGCAAAGGTTTCACCATAGTCGATACCCTCGACTTGGGAGTAGCCTTGTGCCACCAATCTTGCCTTGTTACGAATGACTACACCATTCACATCTTGCTTGTTTTTGAAGATCCATTCAGTTACAATGACACTATGGTTCTCCTTCGGTCTTGGTACCAATCGCCACATTTGGTTGCGCTCGAAGTTGTTGAGTTCATCGTGCATGGCTTCAACCCACTCCATGTCCTTGAGCGCATCTTGTACCTTGAGGGGCTCAATGCAAGAAACAAATGTGTGATGTTCACAAAAGTTTGTTAATTGTCTATGAGTGGTTACCCCTCTGTTTAAGCTATCGTAGATGTTTTGTAACAAATGTTGTTGTTTTTAAAGCTTGGCAGCATTCTTGTCAGCTCGTATCTCTAAGTTCTCCTCCCTAGAAGGTTGAGAGTCAACATCTGGAGGAGCATCATCTTGATGATCTTGAATGGAGTCATGAGCTTGCTATTGATCTAGAATGAGATCTTGATCTTGAGCTTTCTCGGGGTCATGGACTTGATCTAGGGCATCACTTGGCATGACACCATTGTCAGTACATTGATTTTGCCCTTGATCTTGTCCATGTGGTTGAGAGCCTACATTTTGTTCTTCGTAAGTGTGTGAGTCTTGTGTCATTGATGGTTCCACTTGAATGGAACATTGTCCTTATCCTTCGGCCACAAGGGGTTCCTCAACGGGTAGGAATTGTACCACACCCATTCTTCTTATGGCTTTGGGAGGAATTTCATCACCTACATCACAAAGATCACTTTGCTCCACTTGGGAGCCATTATTTTCATCAAACTCTAGTTACACGTCTCCTCAATGTGTCCATTGGACTTATTGAGTACACGGTAGGCGCGAGAGTTTGTAGCATAACCAACAAATATGCCCTATTGAGCTCTAGGTTCAAATTTAGACAAACGAACACCTTACTTGAGAATGAAACACTTACACCCAAACACCCTGAAGTACTTGGGATTGGGCTTGTTACCGGTAAGAATTTCATAAGGAGTCATGTTCAAGACTTTGCGAAGATAGAGCCGATTGGATGCATGACAAGCTGTGTTGATGGCTTTAGCCCAGAAATTGTACGAACATTTGAATTCCGCCATCATGGTCCTTGTCGTGTCCATTAATTTCTAGTTCTTTCTCTCGGCAGCACCATTCTGTTGAGGGGTATAAGATGCGAAGTATTGGTGCTTTACCCCCTCATCACTAAGGAACTCATTCAAGGTGTAGTTCTTGAACTCGATGCCATTGTCACTTCTTATCATCAAAATCTTTGCCTCATGTTATCGTTGAACTTCATTTGCAAAGTCGATGATGGTTTGTTGAGTTTCACTCTTCCTCTTGAAGAAATATACCCAAGTGTATCTTGAGTAGTCATCCACGATCACCAAACAATACTTCCTTCCCACAAGGCTATAGAAATATGGAGGACCAAAAACATCCATGTGGAGGAGCTCCAAGGGCCTCTTTGAGTAAATGGTAGTCGTGGGGCGGTGAGCTGTCTCGTGTAACTTTCCTTCAATACAAGCACTGCAAGCACGATCTTTGGCAAAACTCAAATTTGTTAGTCCAAGAATGTGATCCCCTTTGAGAAGACTTTGCAAAGATCTCATATTGACATGGGCTAGCTGGCGATGCCAGAGCCATCCCACATCAACTTTAGCCATTAGGTAAGTCGTGGTCTTAGTGGGTCGCTTCGAGAAGTTAACCACATAGAGACCGTTCTCAAGGCTACTTTAAGAGTCTTGCTCCACAAAAGGGCCACGGAGTCAACACCAAAGAAGGTACAAAAACCCATGTGTGGGAGTTGGTGAATAGAAAGTAAATTGTATGCAAGGGTCTCAACAAGCATAACATTATCTATGGAGAGTTCCCGAGAGATTATAACCTTGCCAAGACCCAATACCTTTGAAATTGCATCATCACCAAATGAGACTTGAGTGGCCACGGATGGGTCAGCATGAATGTCCACCACCAAGTCCTTGCTTCCGGTCATATGATTTGTCACTCCGCTATCGAGCAACCATGACACTCCTCCGGAAGCAAACCCCTAAAAGAGATCAATATTTGGTTTTAGGTAACCATTCTTTAATGGGTCCTTTTGTGTTAGCAACAAGGGTTTTAGGACCCACATACACCATTCAATGTACTCATGAGAAGAACCAACATATTTGGCATAGACATGCCCATCACTAGCACGGAATAAAACATAAGAGGGGTTAAAGTCATCGATTCTGTTGGGGTGGGTGGTCTTTCCCTTCTTGGCATTACCAACCACAACCTTCTCTTTCTTCTTCTCATGAGGAACATCTCTTGCTCTTACAAAGGTTTCCTTGAGCGGTGGAACTTGCTTGGTTTTCACCTTCTTCTTCTTGTTGTTGTTTTTGGGTGCAAACCCAACCCCTTCTTTTGCAACAACTTCCTTTTGATTATTCAAAATCTCGTTGAGATTCTTCTCACCTTGGATACAAGTCACAAGGCCTTTCTCAAGCTGCTCTTTCAGCTTAGCATTTTCCTCCACAAGATGTGCATGCTCACAACAGGGTTAGTAGCAGGTGCATTATCATTTAGAACAAAAGGAGGACACGTGGAAATTTCCTTAGTGAGTTTTACTTGGAGTTGATCATGCGACTCCTTAAGAGAAGCATGACCACTCTTCAATTCTTTGTCAGCATTGTCAAGTGAGTCACGCTCATCCTTGAGTCGATCATGGCCAACCCCAAGTGCAACCTTTTCAGACTTGAGTACACGGTTAAGAACGATAGCATGATCATAATCTTTATGTAATTTACCAAGGTCATCATTTTGTGACTCCTCAAGACTCATACGAAGACCTCGCTCCTCCCCAATAGCAATAGAAAGATCTGCTTTCTTGTCGGCATAATCATGACTATGGCCTCTCAACTGCTCAAGATATTCTTCTTGAGACTCGATAGTGTCATTGGCCTCACCAAGTTGTTCTTTTTTTACTGTAAATAGTAGGAGAGGCTCATACTATTCTATATTAATATAAATAAATATAAATATTTACATGGCTTGGAGGAAAATCCCAAGAAGGAAGGAATAAGAACAATCAGAGTCTAAAGAGTGTTTCCAATGGAAGTGATATAATTACTAAGATTAGGAGACACTCTATATCTAAGCCAGGTAACACCAAGTTGTTCTAAGAGAGCTACAAAGTGCTTCTTGTATTCTCCCTTAAGTTTACACAAGAACTTGTCAAACTCATTCTCACCCTCTTTCGCCTCCTCATGTTCATCCACACAATCTAACAAAGACGGAGTGGAAGAAATAGAAGTCTTAATGTTTGAGGTTTTGGCGTTGGAAGTTACCTTGGTGATACCTTTTTGCCATGAGTCACCTAGCGATGTGGTTCTCATTGGGGGCGTCAAAGATTGACACCTTTGTTGGGTTAGAGGATGCAATTGACACAGATGCCATTGCCATTCCTTCACCACTTGTGTCTTCGTCATCAACATCATCATCCGAGGCATAGTCTTCTTGAGACACCAACACTTTGTGAGGAGTCTTCATGGTGAAGTTGGTCTTGTTGGGGAAAGACTTGGCCTTATCTTTGCGGATGATGTTTCCACCATTGTCTTCCCTCTTCTCATATGGACTATCCACCACAAAGTGACTCACATTACCACTATTGTAGCAGGTCCTCACATGTTGCTTGCCCTTTGACCCATTTGAGTTGTTGTTGGAGAAGTTAGGCCTTATGTTTGTCTTGTTGCCCCAAAATTACCTGGACACTAGAGCCATATGCTCATGGTAAGCATATTTGGTGTCCTCGGGGCAACCCTCTTCTCCTTCTTATTCTTCTTCTTCCTTTTGACTGGCCTTGTCCTTCAAAGCAAGGTTGGGAGACAATTTCTTTGACCATTGCATGCGAGCAAGGTCATTGTCTATGGTCGTGTTCAAGATGTTCATTGCAATAAATTCATCCAACACATCCCAAGAGGACAAGGTGTGAAAGTCCGGTCTTTGACGGATGACGGTGGACATGGCCTTGTTGTAGGGCATGATGGCCTTCAGAAACTTACGCTTGACCAAGGTGTCATCCACATCCTTCCTGCCATGATCTTTGAGGGCAATGGCAAGAGCAGTCACCCTCCTATAGAGCTCATGCAGTTCCTCATATTCTGCCATTACAAACTCATCTGACTGGTCAAGAAAAACTTCATAGTTTGATCGTTGAATGCTTGAGTTGCCCTTGTACATGGAGACAATGTGTTCCCAACACTCTTTAGCAACAGTGAGGGGATGTATGTGAGGTAGGTCTTTGATAGGAATAGTAGCTTGGAGAATGAACAAGGCGGAGGAATTTAGCTGTTTATCCGCTTCTTCTCTTGGAGTGAGGTTGTGTGGATCACGAGGGTAGTATCCTTCTTCAATGACTAGCATGAGTTGAATTGAGTTGTGATCCAAATGAGACTTGATAAGAAAAATCCAATTAGCAAAATCATTCTTAACAAGTTTAGGAGGAGGATCGAGATTAACTATATGAGGTGGGTACACCGGTCCTCCATAGACCAAGGGAGGGGGGACCGAGGCAAAGCTCCCCGGCCCATTAATTCCTTGAGAACGATTATCCTTATCAGCACTAGCCCCCTCCTTACCAGAGTTGAGATCTAATGTCGAGTTAGTGGGATTAACCACTTGCACCGCATAGGTGGAAAGTTTAAGAGTATCAGGGAATTCTTTAAACATGAATTTGACCTCGGTCGTCATGGAATATTTGAGAGAGTTTATGGCCTCATTCAAATCCTCATGAGAGACCGTGTTCACACCCACGACCTCGAGTAGTTCACTAGACCGCACCTCTTTGCCAGCCATACTCTTCGGGTGGTGAAACCCTTAATAAAGAGACGAGGCTCTGATACCAATTGAAAGGATCGATATGGTTGACTAAAGGGGGTGAATAGGTAACTACCAGTTTTCACTTTTCTTCAACAATTTAGGCTTAGCAACAAATAGGTTGGCTAGATATGCAACTAGGTGAGCAACCTATATGATGCTAAACACAATCAACAACATAAGCAAGAAAGATAAACAATATGAGTATCTTGCAGAAAAGTAAAGGTAAGAAGTAACCACAAGAGGAAATGATGGAGACGAGGATGTGTTATCGAAGTTCCTTCCCGGTAAATGGAGTACATCTCCGTTGGAGTGGTGTGGAGGCCCAATGCTCCCCAAGAAGCACTAGGGCCACCGTATTCTCCTCACGCCCTCACACAATGCGAGGTGTCGTGATTCCACTAGTGGTGCCCTTGAAGGTGGCAACCGGACCTTTACAAACAAGGTCGGGGCAATCTCCACAACTTAATTGGAGGCTCCCAATGACACCACGAAGCTTCACCACAATGGACTATGGCTTCGAAGTGACCTCTTCCTTCTAGGGTGCTCAAACACCGAAGAGGAACAAGATCCGCAAGGGATTGATGGGGGAATCAAATATCTCTCCGTGGAAGTGTAGATCAAGGCCCTCTCCTCCAAACCCTAGAGCACCAACAAGATTTGATGGCTAGGGAGGGAGAAGGAGAAAGAATAAGCTTAGGAGCAACAATGGAGCTTTTTGTGGGAAGAGGTGAGTCTCAATGGGGAAGAAGACTCACTTATATAGGTGGGGGAATGTGGTTGTTTTTCTGCCAGGACACGAGCATAAGCGGTAGTACCATCCTAGGGGCCGGTACTTCCGCTTATACATGTACTGGAACAACTGAGTGGTAGTACTGCTCTGGAGGGAGCGGTACTTCCTCTTAGAAATCCCAGAAGTCCGGAAGAAAAAAGGATGCGAAAGAGGCTCCAAAGTTCCTCAGGACGGTAGTACCGCTCGGAACTTCTGCTTAAAAAATAAGCGGTAGTTCAGGGCGGTAGTATCGCTCGTAACTTTTGCTTAAAAATAAGTGGTAGTTCGAGCGGCTCTTCAGGGCTGTAGTACCGCTGGAGCAGTACTACTGCTCGAAAGAGCGGTACTTCTACTTAAGAGAAACTTTGGAGCCTTAGGAGCAGAAAGAGCTCCATCGTGCCAGGAAACGGACGAGGGTGCAAAGAGTACGTGATGATTCCTCCCATCCTTTCCAGATGCGGATCCCCTGTTAATAGGACGGATTTTCCTACGACTCAGGTCCACCAACCTAATCTCGAAAGGAAGAGACTCCGTCTTCTGATTTACTACTTGAGGGGAAGATAATCGTCTTGTGCCACGTAATAATCTCTAAAATCTTAATGCACATAGTTAGTCTGCAAATGCACTGTCATCAACCAGCAAAACTACTTAGGGAAAATTATGCTCTTACACGGAACCTATCCGTTAGGAGCCAACTGAACCCGTTGTTATTCATATGATGAGGGTGCAACAGCCAATTTTAGAAGATGTACCGGAAGTTGAGGCACAGAATGTGCCAGAAACTGAGGCCCTTAGAAGGTCTAATAGAACAAGAAGATCAACTATTTCTACTGATTATAAAGTTTATAACACAGAAATGGTTCATATGGAAGGTGATCCCACTTCATATGAAGAAGCCATTAGAAGCCCTCACTCATCAAAGTGGTTGGAGGCAATGGAAGATGAGATGAAATTGATGAGTTCCAAAGATGTTTGGGACTTGGAGGAAATTCCTAAAGGAGCCAAAACAGTATGTTGTAAATGGGTCTACAAAACTAAGTATGACCCTAATGGGAATGTAGACAAGTATAAAGCACGACTTGTGGCAAAAGGATTTACACAAAGGGAAGGGATAGATTACAGTGAGACTTTTCCCCCCGGTCTCTTGTAAGGACTCCTTCAGAATCATAATGGCATTAGTTGCACATTTTTATTTAGAGTTACATTAAATGGATGTAAAGACGACATTTATGAACGAGGATTTCAAAGAAAAAGTTTACATGAAACAACCCAAGGGTTTTATCATGGAAAGCAAGGAAGATATGGGATGTCGCCTGAAGAAACTATTTATGGATTAAGGCAACCCTCTAGACAGTGGTTTCTAAAGTTTAATCAGACAATTAAAAGTTTTGGATTTAAAGAAAATATTGAGGATAACTGAATTTATGCAAGGTTTAAAAATGGGAAATATATTTTCCTAATCTTGTATGTGGATGATATCTTGCTTGCTAGCAGTGATGTTAGTCTTCGACAAGAAACAAATAAGTTCTTGTCCTCAAATTTTGATATAACAGATCTTGGTGAAGCATCATATGTTTTGGGCATAGAAATTCACCGAGATAGGAAAAATGGAGTTTTAGGCTATCGCAGAAGGCATACTTAGAAAAGGTTATTAAAAAGTATAATATGCATGTGAGTAAAGCCACACCTGCTCCTATAGTCGAGGGTGACAGTTTTGGGAAATTCCAATGTCCCAAGAACCAGTACAAGATCGATCAAATGAAAGAAGTACCATATGCTTTCGCTATTGGAAGTTTACAGTATGCACAAGTGTGCACTCGCCCTGACTTGGCTTTTATCACCGGGGTACTCGGTAGATATCAAGAGAATCCAAGCATAGAGCACTAGAAGATGGTAAAGAAAGCAATGCCTTATGTGCAAGGCACGAAGGACCACATGCTAACATACAGCAGATGTGATTCCCTAGAGGTAAGTGTTGGGGAACATTGCATGGGAAACAAAAAAATTCCTACGCACATGTAAGATCTATCCATGGTGATGAGCATCCACGAGGGGGAGAGTGGATCTACATACCCTTGTAGATCACTAAGTGGGAAGTGTTAAGAAACACGATTGATGTGTTGGGGAACGTTGCATGGGAAACAAAAAAATCCTACGCACACGCAGATCTATCCATGGTGATGAGCATCTACGAGAGGGAGAGTGGATCTACGTACCCTTGTAGATCGCTAAGCGAGAAGCGTTAACAAACGCGGTTGGTGTAGTCGGACGTCTTCGCGATCCAAATCGCCGAGTGTCCCGTGATCCAATCACGATCCGTCCCACGATCCAATCACGATCCGTCCCGCGAACTTGATCACGATCCGTCCCGCGAACTTGATCACGGTCCTTCCGATCTAGCGCCGAACGGACGGCACCTCCGCGTTCAGCACACGTACAGCTCAATGACGATCTCCGCCTTCTTGATCCAGCAAGAGGGAGAGGAGAGGTAGAAGAGTTCTCTAGCAGCGTGACGGTGCTGTGGCGATGGTGGTGAAGCTATTTCGGCAGGGCTTCGCCTAAGCACTGCAGAAATCCGATCTAGAAGAGAAACTATGCACTGGAGGAGCGGGCAGCACGTGGCTAAAATTCTGTGCAAAAACCCTAGAACCCACTAGTATATATAGGAGGAAGGGAGGAGAGGCTTGGCGCAAGTTCCAATCCTCCTTTGGTCTGGCCGAAGTGGGGAGGAGAGGAGGACTCCTCCTCCAATCCTAGTAGGACTAGGATTCCTCCTTTTTGGCCTTTTTTCCACCTTTTCCCTTTGGGCTTTTTTCCCCTAGCCGCATGGGCCTTGTGTGGGACTTCCACCAGCCCACAAAAGGCTGGTATATTCTCCCACAGCCCATGAAGCCTCTTGGGTCGAAATACCCCTCCCGATGGTCTCCCGGTACACTACCGGCACTCTCGGTACACTACCGATTAGCCCGAAACTTTTCCGGCGACCAAAACAGGACTTCCTATATATGAATCTTTACCTCCGGACCATTCTGGATCTCCTCGTGACGTCTGGGATCTCATCAGGGACTCCGAACAACCTTCGGTCACCACCATACATAACTCTATACTACCGAAACGTCACCAAACCTTAAGTGTGCAGACCCTGCGGGTTCGAGAACTATGTAGACATGACCGAGACACCTCTACGGTCAATAACCAATAGCGGGACCTGGATGCCCATATTGGTTCCTACATACTCTACAAAGATCTTTATCGGTCGAACCTTTATGTCACGGATTCAGTTAATCCCATATGATGTTCCCTTTGTTCTTCGGTATGTTACTTGCCCGAGATTCGATTGTCGGTATCTCCATACCTAGTTCAACCTTGTTACCGGAAAGTCTATTTACTCGTTCCGTAATACAAGATCTCGTGACTAACACTTAGTCACATTGCTTGCAAGGCTTATTGTGATGTTGTATTATCGAGTGGGCCCTGAGATACCTCTCCGTCATACGGAGTAACAAATCCCAGTCTTGATCCATGCCAACTCAACAGACACCCTCGGAGATACCTGTAGAGCACCTTTATAGTCACCCAGTTACGTTCCGACGTTTGATACACATAAGGCACTCCTACGGTATCCGTGAGTTGCATGATCTCATGGTCATAGGAACATATACTTGACATGCAAAAAATAGTAGCAATAAACTGACACGATCATATGCTACATTTGTAGTTTGGGTCTTGTCCATCACATCATTCTCCTAATGATGTGATCCCATTATCAAATGACATCACATGTCAATGGCTAGGAAACCTTGACCATCTTTGATTAACGAGCTAGTTCACTAGAGGCATACTAGGGACATAGTGTTGTCTATTTACCCACACATGTAATGTGTTTCCACTCAATACAATTATAGCATGGACAATAAACGAGTATCATGAACAAGGAAATATAATAATAAACACTTTATTTATTGCCTCTAGGGCATATTTCCAACAGTCTTCCACTTGCACTAGAGTCAATAATCTAGTTCACATCACTATGTGATTTACATTGTAATGAATCGAACACCCATGCAGTTTTGGTGTTGATCATGTTTAGCCCTTGGAAGAGGTTTAGTCAACGGGTCTGCAACATTCAGATCCATGTGCACTTTGCAAATATTTATGTCCTTCTCCTCGATGTAATCGCGGATGGAGTTGAAGCGTCGCTTTATGTGTCTGGTCCTCTTGTGAAACCTTGGTTCCTTGGCCAGAGCAATGGCACCAGTGTTGTCACGGAACAGGTTCATCGGATTCGGTGCATTGGGCACTACTCCAAGATCTGTCATGAACTGCTTCTTCTAGACAGCTTCCTTCGCCGCCTTCGAGGCTGCGATGTACTCCGCTTCACATGTAGAATCGGCTACCATGCTTTGCTTGGAACTGCACCAGCTTACCGCTCCCCCATTGAGAATAAATATGTATCCGGTTTGCGACCTAGAGTCATCCGGATCAGTGTCAAAGCTTGCATCGACGTAACCCTTTACGACGAGCTCTTCATCACCTCCATAAACGAGAAACATCTCCTTAGTCCTTTTTAGGTACTTAAGGATATTCTTGACCGCTGCCCAGTGTTCCATTCCAGGATCACTTTGAAACCTTCCGACCATACTTATGGCAAGGCTGACATCCAGTCTTGTGCACAGCATTGCATACATGATAGAGCCTATGGCTGAAGCATAGGGGATGACACTCATCTTTTCTCTATCTCCTGCAGTCACTGGGCATTGAGTCTTACGCAACTTCACACCTTGTAACACAGGCAAGAACCCCTTCTTGGACTGATCCTTTTTGAACTTCTTCAAAACTTTATCAAGGTATGTGCTATGTGAAAGGGCTATTAAGCGTCTTGATCTATCTCTATAGATCTTAATGTCTAATATGAAAGCAGCTTCTCCTAGGTCCATTGAAAAACTCTTGTTCAAATATTCCTTCACGCTTTCCAGCATTTCTATATTGTTTCCAATCAGCAATATGTCATCCACATATAATATTAGAAACGCTATAGAGCTCCCACTCACTTTCTTGTAAATACAAGCTTCTCCATAAACTTGTATAAACTCAAACGCTTTGATCACCTCATCAAAGCGCTTATTCCAACTCCGAGATGCTTGCACCAGCCCATAAATGGATCGCTGGAGTTTGCAAACTTGGTCAGCATTCTCTGGATCAGCAAAACCTTCTGGTTGCATCATATACAACTCTTCCTCAAGGAAACCGTTGAGGAATGCCGTTTTGACATCCATCTGCCAAATTTCATAATCGAAATAAGCAGCTATTGCTAACATGATTTTGACAGACTTAAGCATTGCTACGGGTGAGAATGTCTCATCGTAGTTAACTCCTTGAACTTGTGAAAAACCCTTTGCCACAAGTCGAGCTTTATAGATGGTGACATTACCGTCCACGTCTGTCTTCTTCTTAAAGATCCATTTGTCCTTAATGGCCTTTCGCCCTTTAGGTAATACTTCCAAAGTCCATACTTTGTTTTCATACATGGATCCCATCTTGGATTTCATGGCCTCTAACCATTTCTCGGAATCCAGGCCCATCACTGCTCCTCCATAGCTCGTAGGTTCATTGTTGTCCAACAACATGACTTCCAAGACAGGGTTGCCGTACCACTCAGGAGTAGTACGCGCCCTTGTCCACCTACGAGGTTCGATAGTAGCTTGATCCGAAGCTTCATGATCATCATCATTAACTTCCTCTTCTACCGTCGTAGGTTCCACAGAAACATCTTTCTGCGTTGCACTACTTTCTGGTTGAAGTAAAGGTTCAATAACCTCATCAAGCTCTATTTTCCTCCCGCTCAATTCTTTCGAGAGAAACTCTTTCTCAAGAAATGTTCCGTTCTTAGCAACAAACACTTTGCCTTCGGATCTGAGATAGAAGGTATACCCGACTGTCTCTTTCGGGTATCCTATGAAGACGCATTTCTCTGCTTTGGGTTCCAGTTTTTCAGGCTGAAGCTTTTTGACATAAGCATCACATCCCCAAACTTTAAGAAACGACAATTTTGGCCTCTTGCCAGACCATAGCTCATATGGCATCGTCTCAACGGATTTTGATGGTGCCCTATTTAAAGTGAATGCAGTTGTCTCTAATGCATAACCCCAAAACAATAGTGGCAAATCAGCAAGAGACATCATAGAACGCACCATATCTAATAAGGTTCAATTACGATGTTCGGACACACCATTACGCTGTGGTGTTCCATGCGGTGTCAACTGTGAAACAATTCCACACTGTCTTAAGTGACTGCCAAACTCATAACTCAGATATTCAGCTCCTCGATCAGATCGCGGGAATTTAATCTTCTTGTTACGATGATTCTCAACTTCACTCTGAAATTGCTTGAACTTTTCAAACTTTTCAGACTTGTGTTTCATTAAGTAAATATACCCATATCTACTTATGTCATCAGTAAAGGTGAGAAAATAACGATATCCACCACGCGCTGTAACATTCATTGGACCGCACACATCAGTACGTATGATTTCCAATAAGTCACTCGCCCGTTCCATTGTTCCAGAGAACGGCGTTTTAGTCATCTTGCCCATGAGGCATGGTTCACATGTGTCAAGTCATTCAAAATCAAGTGACTCCAAAAGTCCATCAGCATGGAGCTTCCTCATGCGTTTTACACCAATATGACCTAAACGGCAGTGCCACAAGAAAGTGGTACTATCATTATCAACTCTACATCTTTTGGCATCAATGTTATGAACATGTGTGTCATCACTATCAAGATTTCAATATGAATAAACCCCTCACATTGGGTGCATGACCATAAAAGATATTACTTATATAAATAGAACAACCTTTATTCTCTGATTTAAATGAGTAACCGTCTCGCAATCAACAAGATCCAGATATAATGTTCATGCTTAATGCAGGCACTAAATACCAATTATTCAGGTTCATCACTAATCCCAATGGTAATCGAAGAGAGAGCATGCCGACGGCGGTCACATCAACCTTGCAACCATTTCCCACGCGCATCATCACTTCATCCTTTGCTAGCCTTCGTCTATTCCGTAGTTCCTGTTTTGAGTTGCAAATGTGAGCAACCGAACCGGTATCAAATACCCAGGCACTACAATGAGATCTAGTAAGGTACACACATCAATAACATGTATATCATATATACCTTGTTTGTCATTGGCCACCTTATTGTCAGCCAGGTACTTGGGGCAATTCCGCTTCCGGTGACCAATTCCCTTACAATGAAAGCACTCAGTTTCTAGCTTAGGTCCATGCTTGGGCTTCTTTACAGGAGTAGCAACTGCTTTGCCATCCTTCTTGGTTTTACCCTTCTTGCCCTTGCCCTTGCCATTCTTCTTGAAACTAGTGGTTTTATTGACCATCAACACTTGATGTTCTTTCTGGATTTCAGACTCAGCGACTTTTAGCATCGCAAACAGCTCGGCGACTGACTTGTTCATCCCGTGCATGTTATAGTTCATCACAAAGCTCTTGTAACTAGGTGGCAGTGATTGAAGAACTCTGTCAGTGATCGCCTCTGGCGGAAGGGCAATTCCCAACTCCGCTAGACGAGTTGAATAACTAGACATTCTGAGTATATGTTCACCGATAGACCCGTTCTCCTCCATCTTGCAAGCATAGAACTTATCGGAGGTCTCATACCTCTCGATCCGGGCATTCTTTTGAAAGATAAACTTCAACTCCTCGAACATCTCATATACTCCATGACGTTCAAAACGTCTTTGAAGTCCCGGTTCTAAGCCATACAATATTGCACACTGAACTATTGAGTAATCTCCAGCACGTGCCTCCCAAGCGTTCTTAACGTCTTCGGAGGTCATGTCTTCTGGTTGGTCACCAAGTGGTGCGTCAAGGACATATGATTTCTGGGAAGCCGTGAGGATAATCCTCAGATTACAGGCCCAGTCAACAAAGTTACTACCATCATCTTTCAACTTAGCTTTCTCTAGGAACGCATTAAAATTCAGGGGTGCTACTGCGCGAGCCATTGATCTACAACATAAATATGCAAAGGTTGCTTAGACTATTGTTCAAGATAATGAGTTTAGTTAATAAAATTACTAAATCTCTAACTCAAATTGACATCCCTCGGGTCATCTGAGTGTCACATGATCCAAATTCACCAACTCAAGTCCGATCATCACGTGAGTTGAGGTGGCTTCCATGGTGAACATCATCATGTTGATCATATCTACTATATGACTCATGTTCGACCTTTCGGTCTCTTGTGTTTCGAGGCCATGTCTGTACATGCTAGGCTCGTCAAGTTTAACCCGAGTGTTCTACACGTGCAACACTGGCTTGCACCCGTTGTATGTGAACGTAGAGTCTATCACACCTGATCATCACGTGGTGTCTCGACACGACGAACTTTCGCAACGGTGCACACTCGGGGAGAACACAATTCATCTTGAAATTTAAGTGAGGGATCACCTTATAATGCTACCGTCATCCTAAGCAAAACAAGGTGCATAAAAGGATTAACATCACATGCAAATCATAAGTGACATGATATGGCCGTGAACTTGTGCTTTTGATCTCCATCTAGAAAGCACTGGCATGATCTCCATCGTCACCGGCAAGACACCATGATCTCCATCATCTTGATCTCCATCAACGTGTCGCCATCGGGGTTGTCGCGCCCAACATGCTTCTACTACTATTGCTACCATTTAGCGATAAAGTAAAGCATTACATAGCGCTTAACGATTGACACGCAGGTCATACAATAATTAAAGACAACCCTATGGCTCTTACCGGTTGTCGTACTCATCGACATGCAAGTCGTGATAATCTATACATCACATGATCATCTCATACATCACATATATCACATCATGTAATTGGCCATATCACATCACAACATACCCTGCAAAAACAAGTTAGATGTCCTCTAATTGTTGTTGCATGTTTTACGTGGCTGCTACGGGTATCTAGCAAGAACAATTCTCATCTATGCAAAAAACACAACGGTGATACACTAGTTGCTTTTCAACCTTCTCAAGGACCGCCTTTGTCGGATCCGATCCAACTAAAGTGAGAGAAACTGGCACCCGCAAGCCATCTATGCAACAAGTTGTAGTTAAGGGAACCGGTCTCTCGTAAGCGTACGAGTAATGTTGGTCCGGGCCGCTTCATCTCACAATACCGCTGAACCAAAACACGACCAAGGGAGGAAGCAATCTAAGCATCAACGCCCACAAACTCTTTGTGTTATACTCAAGATCTCATCTATACATAGACCTAGCTCTGATACCACTATTGGGGAACGTTGCATGGGAAACAAAAAATTTCCTACGCACACGCAGATCTATCCATGGTGATGAGCATCTACGAGAGGGAGAGTGGATCTATGTACCCTTGTAGATCGCTAAGTGGGAAGCGTTAAGAAACCCGGTTGGTGTAGTCGAACGTCTTCGCAATCCAAATCGCCGAGCGTCCCGCGATCCAATCACAATCCATCCCGCGATCCAATCACGATCCGTCCCGCGAACTTGATCACGATCCTTTCGATCTAGCGCCGAACAGACGGCACCTCCGCGTTCAGCACACGTACAGCTCAATGACGATCTCCGCCTTCCATATCCAGCAAGAGGGAGTAGAGAGGTAGAAGAGTTCCCTGGCAGCATGATGGCACTCCGGCGATGGTGGTGGAGCTATTCTGGCAAGGCTTCGCCTAAGCACTGCAAAAATCCGATCTAGAGGAGAAACTATGCACTGGAGGAACGGGCAGCACGTGGCTAAAATTCTGTGCAAAAACCCTAAAACCCACTAGTATATATAGGAGGAAGGTAGGAGAGGCTTGGTGCAAGGGCCAAGCATCCTTTGGTTCGGCCGAAGTGGGGAGGAGAGGAGGACTCCTCCTCCAATCCTAGTAGGACTAGGATTCCTCCTTTTTGGTCTTTTTTCCACCTTTTTCTCTTTGGGATTTTCTTCCCAGCAGCATGGGCCTTGTGTGGGACTTCCACCAGCCCAGTAAGGGCTGGTATTCACTCTCCCACAGCCCATTTAGCCTCTTGGGTCGAAATACCCCTCCCGATGGTCTCCCGGTACACTACCGGCACTCTCGGTACACTACTGATTAGCCCAAAACTTTTCCGGCGACCAAAACAGGACTTCCTATATATGAATCTTTACCTCCGGACCATTCTGGAGCTCCTCGTGACGTCAAGGATCTCATCTGGGACTCCGAACAACCTTAGGTCACCACCATACATAACTCTATACTACCGAAACGTCACCAAACCTTAAGTGTGCAGACCCTGCGGGTTCGAGAACTATGTAGACATGACCGAGACACCTCTACGGTCAATAACCAATAGCGGGACCTGGATGCCCATATTGGTTCCTACATATTCTACGAAGATCTTTATCGGTCGAACCTCTATGTCACGGATTCAGTTAATCCCATATGATGTTCCCTTTGTTCTTCGGTATGTTACTTGCCCGAGATTCGATTGTCGGTATCTCCATACCTAGTTCAACCTTGTTATCGGCAAGTCTCTTTACTCATTCCGTAATACAAGATCCCGTGACTAACACTTTAGTCACATTGCTTGCAAGGCTTATTGTGATGTTGTATTATCGAGTGGGCCCTGAGATACCTCTCCGTCATACGGAGTAACAAATCCCAGTCTTGACCATGCCAACTCAACACACACCCTCGGAGATACCTGTAGAGCACCTATATAGTCACCCAATTACGTTGCGATGTTTGATACACACAAGGCACTCCTTCAGTATCTGTGAGTTGCATGATCTCATGGTCATAGGAACATATACTTGACATACAGAAAACAGTAGCAATAAACTGACACGATCATATGCTACGTTTGTAGTTTGGGTCTTGTCCATCACATCATTCTCCTAATGATGTGATCCCGTTATCAAATGACATCACATGTCAATGGCTAGGAAACCTTGACCATCTTTGATCAACGAGCTAGTTCACTAGAGGCATACTAGGGACATAGTGTTGTCTATTTACCCACACATGTAATGTGTTTCCACTCAATACAATTATAGCATGGACAATAAACGATTATCATGAACAAGGAAATATAATAATAAACACTTTATTTATTGCCTCTAGGGCATATTTCCAACATGATGTACTCAAACGTCTTTGCGATCCAAATCGCCGAGCGTCCCGCGTTCCAATCACAATTCGTCCCGATCTAGCGCTGAACGGACAGCACCTCTGCGTTCGGCACACATATAGCTTGATGACGATCTCCACCTTATTGATCTAGCAAGAGGGAGAGGAGAGGTAGATGAGTTCTCCAGTAGCACGATGGCATGGCGGCGATGGTGGTGGAACTATTCCAGTAGGGCTTCGCCTAAGCACCGCTGAAACGATCTAGAGGAGAAACTATGATCTAGAGGAGAGGGTAGCACATGGCTGATTTCTGTTGTGAAAAACCCTCAATACCTCTAGTATATACAGGAGGAGGGAGGGAGGAGACTTGTCCCCCAAGGGGCCAACCCTTGGTTCAGCCGAAGTGGGGAGAGGAGGAGTCCTCCTCCAATCCAAGTAGGATTAGGACTCCTTCTCTCCCACTTGGAAACCTCCTTTCCACCTTGGGTTTCTCCTCCCGAACACATGGGCCTCTTGTGGGGCTTCGTCCAGCCCACTAAGGGCTGGTATACCTCCTCCCACAGCCCATGTAGCCTCTTGGATCGAAACACCCCTCCCGATGGTCCCCCGATACCCTCCCGGCACTCCCGGTACACTACCGATGAGTCTGAAACTTTTCCGGGGACCAAAACAGGACTTCCTATATATCAATCTTTACCTCCAGACCATTCCGGAGCTCCTCGTGACGTTTGGGATCTCATCCGGGACTCCTAACAACCTTCGGTCACCACCATACATAACTCTATACTACCAAAACGTCATCGAACCTTAAGTGTGCAGACCCTGCGGTTTCGAAAACTATGTAGACGTGACCGAGACACCTCTACGGTCAATAACCAATAGCAGGACTTGGATGCCCATATTAGTTCCTACATATTCTATGAAGATCTTTATCGGTTGAACCTCTATGTCAAGGATTCAGTTAATCATGTATGTTGTTCCCTTTGTTCTTCGGTATGTTACTTACTCGAGATTTGATCGTCGGTATCTCTATACCTAGTTCAATCTCATTACCGGAAAGTCTCTTTACTCGTTCCGTAATATAAGGTCCCATGGCTAACACTTTAGTCACATTGCTTGCAAGGCTTGTTGTAATGTTGTATTACCGAGTGGGCCCTGAGATACCACTCCGTCATACGGAGTAACAAATCCCAGTCTTGATCCATACCCACTCAACAGATAGTCTTGGAGATACCTGTAGAGCACCTTTATAGTCACCCAGTTACGTTGCAATGTTTGATACACACAAGGCACTCCTCCAGTGTCAGTGAGTTGCATGATCTCATGGTCATAGGAACACATACTGGACATGCAGAAATACTATAGCAATAAACTAACACGATCATATGTTATGATTATAGTTTGGGTCTTGTCCATCACATCATTCTCCCAATGATATGATCCCGTTATGAAATGACATCTCATGTTAGTGGCTAGGAAACCTTGACCATCTTTGATTAATGAGCTAGTCTACTAGAGGCATACTAGGGGGAAATGGTGTCTATGTATCCACACATGCAATGTGTTTCCTGTCAATACAATTATAGCATGGATAATAAACAATTATCATGAACAAGGAAATATAAGAATAACCATTTTATTATTGCCTCTAGGGCATATTTCCAACAATAAGAGGGTATTGTGACGCAGATTTTGCGGGAGACAAAGATGGTAAAAAATCCATGTCAGGATACGTTTTCACTCTCGCTGGAGGGGCTATTTCATGGAAAAGCTCAAAACATTCAATAGTTGCATCATCGACGATGTATGCAGAATTTATAGCATGTTATGAGGCCACGGGGCAGGCGATATGGTTAAAGAAATTTATACCCGACTTGAAAGTGGTAGGTTGTATTAACAAACCACTAAGATGTACTATGACAACTAGCCCGCGGTATTCTATGCTCACAACAACAAGTCGAGTAATGCTGCCAAAACAATAGAGATAAAGTATCATGTTGTGAAAAATAAAATCCAGGATCACACTATAAGTCTCGAGCATATAAGGACAAAGGATATGCTTGCGGATCCGCTTACGAAAGGCTTACCACCCTATGTGTCCAAGGAACACTTAGCCGGCATGGGTTTAAGGGAAAGCCTGTGATTCCTAGATCATGAGAGGCCCAAAAGGAACATAATTTGTTTAAAAACAGAGAGGTATGTTTTAGCTGTGTGATTCCATTGGCAATTAAGCTGTGACGATGAAACATGCCCTATGTACTAATCAGTGCAAAACTAGTAAAGTATAAAGTATAAAGTTAACAGGAAAGTTGAGATCAAGGGGGGGAATGTCAGGTTGATCTCCTCTCGTTCGAGCCCAACGGCTCGACGGACCCTTGCCTCGCGCCCTGATCGGGGGCGCCCAACCGAACTATGGTTGGTGGGCCCCTGTCGTCGCGCTACATAAAGAGGTGGGGGAGCCGGAAGCACACGGTACGAGGTTCACCATGCGCCGCAGCCCCACACCTACATCCCTACCGATCTATGGTTAGCGTAGGCCGACGGGAAGCTCCACCGCATCCACTGCTAGCGCACACCCACGACCACGCTGTCGCCCTCTCACCATGGCCACCAGCTCGAGCTCCTCGAGCCAAGGAGAAGGTACTCACCCATCTCCTCCTGCCCCACCACCGGAAATCACTAACCCATCTGATCCAAACGATCTATCAGGAGCGACTTCGATGGCCCATTTGCGTAGATTGTCGTCGGTCTCTCTGGCTAGTGAGGGTAGGGTTTGTCGGTGTGATTGCGATGACTTTCCTTTATGGTTTGATCTCCTCTTAATCACTTTGGTGTAGCCTCCGCTACCATTATAATGCCTATGAGCTTTTTAGATGTTGGGATAGTGGATATGTTGATCTTTTGACGATTTCTACTCTAGGACGATGGTCCATTGGGACCATGGCCTTGGCAGTTTCAGTCCACGATCAACAAAAATTGGCTGGCTTCGACAATGGGGAGAAGAAGCAACAACACGTCATCGATATTTTCGAGATGAAGAAGACGATCATCCTCAAAGACCTCAATGTACTTTCCTTATTAAAGAGTGTTTGTACTACTGATTTTCACTAGATAGTCTCGAGAAGCAAAAAAAAAGACAATGAACTTGCTTTCTTTTGTTGTTGAGAAATCACGGTTTCTTTTTCTTGAATCGGGAGAATTCACAGCTAAATACTACTAGTAATTTCCCCGTAAAGAAATACTACTAGTAAAAAACTTGAGCAACCAATACTAGTATTTTTTTTAGAGGTAGCAACCAATACCTTTTTTTTTGAGACAAAGTAGTAACCAATACCTAGTAAGCCAAGCCAATCGTTGGGTATGCCGGCCCAATGTTGGAAGCCTGGAGGAGAAAAGGCGGCAACTTCATTTTCCCGTCAAAGAGAAAGGAGAGGCCCACCGTACGAATCGCGATCTAGAGTCCAAATATCTAGACTGCCGTCTGACCGATACCCGACCGCCCCAGACCGTCTCTGTTTCTCACCTCATGGCCAGGGCCAGATCCGCGGCGCTGCTGCTGCTCGCGCTGCTCCTGGTCTGCTCGGGGGCCGCGTCGGTAGCCGCCGCTGCGGCGGGCAAAATCAAGGGCAAGGCTGCTGCCGGGTCGGGGAGGGCGGAGGCGGAGTGCCGGGATCTGGCGACGCGCCGCAAGTGCGTGGCGATCGGCGGCGGGGGCAGGTGCCGGTGGTGCCGCAGCGAGGCGCTCGACGACATGTGCTTCGGCGTGGCGGAGGCGTGGCGGCTCCCGAAGCAGGTCTTCTCCTGCGACCAGCCCGCCGGCGCCGCGCACGCCAGGAGATAGCGCCGACGCCGATGCTCTCCTGTCGACGCCGTCCCCGGGATGGGAGGGCCGGATCATTGTATTCTACATTTCTACTCACTGGATGTGGGATTTACTGAGTGTTTGGTGGTTTTGCGTTTTACTGTCGTGTTACTCATGTATAAGTACTTGATTTTATCGAAACGGGGCTGATCGTGGCCGAATTCATTAGCTTCTATTGTTCTCAGGATCACTTGCCTTCAATCTTCACTCCTTGCGATCGAATGTTTTGTCATCCACTTTCTTGCGTTGAGGTTTCTTTTTGGATTCACAACCGTCGCAAGGGACATGTTCAGCGAATGTAACGATAAACAACAGTAAGAGCATCAATAAAACATCAGTAAATAGCTAAAGACATCTCCAACAGATGATGTGAAAATTGATGCTGAGAAATGATTTTAGGGCAAGACAGAAGTTTTTTGGGCACACATTTAGTTTCTGCCATAACAGATGATGTAATTGGGACCTAAAAAGTTGAAAGTGAGGCCCTGTTTCAGTAATCATCCACTTCTGGATCTCGGAGCGTTCCCGGAATCTGCGGAGCGGGGAAACTGCAACTTCGCCAACTCCGCTTCGAAGTTGTGGAGCGGAGCGATACTGAACAGCGCTTGAGAACCATATGAAACATGACGATCCAACGGGCAGAGACGAGCCGGACGAGGACGGCAACCGTGATGACGGAATCTAGCAACGAAGAAGTTTGCGGACAGTGGCAGGTCCACGGGGACTGCGATGTAGTGCTCGTGGACGACGACGGGATGGGGCGGACGACGTCGAGGGACGAGATGGGGCAGCCGCGTTGTGATCTCGGCGGGGTCAAGGCGACATGGCAGTCATCGTCGAGGGGCTACAGGGTTCACGGTGGCCGATGGGCTGATGGCGGCGGCGGGTGGCGGCTGGTGCAGAGGCTGGGTGAGGCAGCGTGGTGACGTGAAAGTTCACACCTGCGATTGGGTTCCCACCACAACAATTTTTGTTTTGGGGCAGCCGCTAGTGATGCTGCAAATGTATCACTTTGACCTAAAATTTGAGACAATCAAAAATAGGTTCATCACCAAACAAATGAACAGCAATGGCATGCACATAGCATGTCACGCTTCAACATGCCTGTTTGATTATAAACCGATGGCACATATCAAACGTTGCAGCAACACAGCACTCTAGACGAGGATACTATTCACTTGGTAATGTAAATTTGCCACTATTCATGGGGGTCTTGTAGCTGGAATTGTTCATGATGATCCAATCGTTGATTCTCCTTAAGATGTCATGAAGAGGGGGGTATTATCACTGTTACTGTTCATTGGTGACATGCCTATTGCATGTTAACGGATCTCAATCCCAAATCTTTATACATCATTTGCTGAAGCTGATTTTTTTTGTCCCCCAAATGCCCCAAAACGGCAAATTTTAGGATACTGTCGTTTTTTTTTTTACTAGGCAAAAGATTTGCCATTTTCATTAACTAGGAAAAAGGTATTGTTACACACATGCTGTGAAGCGGCAAAATCCTAAACGGGTTACTTTCGCGGCATTACATTGTTCAGTTACTTGGCAGCCACAATAGCCTAAATAGACATTTCTTCTTTGATGATTTGCGTGACGACCGCCACTGGCGCGACTTTGCTCTTGAAGACGTGCATTCCAGTCCTTTCAAAGTTACCACCCCACAAGAAGTAACAAAGAAGATAAGACCTTAACCAGTTAGGTGTTGTTTGAGAGGAGCTCATCCCACCAAGATTTAGCCGTGCCTAATTGGTGCCAAGGAACCGTGGAAATAGCAAGCCTGAGCGAGGAGAGCACATCATCCCAAACCCGGACAGACAACCGACACTTGAAAAGCAGGTGGACTGCTGATTCTTGCACCTGATTGCAAAGCGGGCACCGGGCACAATTTTGTCATCCTCGGTATTGCAGCCTATCCGCAATCCAAAATTATGTTTTGATTGACTAACCAGGCGAAAGTTTGCATTTGGGAGGAGCCCGAGCCTTCCAAATAGAGACCTGAAAGCTAGATTAGTTGAGCCCATGAAGACAATGTCGTTCATGTGGGAAGCAAAGCCCATGGCAAGAATCTTTGCAATGAGCTTTGCTACTGCATGGACTAGCCTCATCGGTCGAAAGTCTGAAATCTCCTCCGCTCCATCCTTCTTGGGCACGAGAACAATATTCACCGAGTTGAGCCAGTGAAAATTTCTAGATTGGAGATTGGAAAAGCTATTAATCACGAGCAAGGTGTCATTTTTAATAATCTCCCAACATCTATTGAAGAATTTTCCATTAAAACCATCCGGGCCCAGTGCTTTGTCACTGCCATTGTTTTACTCCAGCTGTTCTGTTGGAGAAGCTCTGGCTCAACGCAATGCAAGGGATATTTTGCGTTTAAAAGACAGTTCAGATTAACAAGCCTTTAATAGCTTGCTTGGTGATGACCGGTGCGTGGACTCAAAGCAAGAACAAACGAATGGAAAGGATCCTGCATGGAGGCGTTTTCTCCTTTCCAAAGAACTCAATCCAAGCCAGAGGCCGAGTCGCAGGCTACCAAGTACCAACATAGTGCCGCGTCGCGGTCGCGTACAAGAAGTGCCCTCCCATCGTGGTTGTGTCCAAAGCTGAGCAAGCTTGCATTTGCAGAATAAGATTGAATGTTTTTAAAATTGCTGAAAGGCAGCTACTAGGCGACACTCCATACCTTCCCACGGTGGTTGCCGCATTGTTCTCAGCCAATGGAAACAGCTGTACTGATTGACCACGCTAAACCGAACGATTATGGAAGATTCTTCAACAGACGTGCCATGCTGCTTTGCAATCAATGGACGCAGCAGAAGAGACTACAGAGCCAAAAGAATCCCCTTTACCTCGAAGCAGTATATAAAGATTAAACAACAAGCTTGATATACGATTAATTGCATGTGGCTGGTCAACAGCTCAGCTTCCATTAACCATTGCAACTTGAAGAAATTATTCGTGTGCGTGGTCTGGTCGGGAGACCCGGCCAGTAAAAATTACATGCAAGTAAACAGCAGTAGAGCAGTATGTCCCAAGGGGCCAAAATAGGATTAATCGATAATACTTGTATATCCTAGTGCCTTTGGCGGCAGCTGGAAACAACCTGATGGCACTGGTTTCTTGCTTGCTTCACTTGCCAGGTCTAAATTCAGCTTATAGGCGCCAAAATAAGCACACAACAGCTCCGCATGTCTACATACTCCACACGACTTTGATATGCTGGAGAAAGCTTACTATTTACATCTCTTTTAGAGTGGTACAACATACATTCCCCAGGCACATTTGGTATCAGAGGACTCTCAGCTGAGCTAGGAAGGCGGCACATAGATCAAGAAAGAGGAGATGCGGCCCGCTGGCCCTTTGCAAGTCCAGAAGGTATTTCTCATCTCTTGTTTTGTAAAGCTGCAATGTCAGAAATACAGAGACAACTAAGAAGGATGCAACACAGATAAAGAGAACATGTGGTTTCAAGTGCGTAAGCAAAAAAAGAAAGAGAAAAATGTGATTCCAATCGTATAGGCTTGTGAGTTATGAAAGGCTGTGGCTGAGTGGAGGGATCACCATCAAATGCACAACTGATAATGAGAGTTTCAGTTTCAGTTTCCGTATGATGCTCACTCAACGGCGGAGCTTAGTTGGGGCCGACAGGGGCCATGGCCCCCCCAGCCTCACTACAAATCCTAAAGAAAATTTTTGAGGGGCTGTTTAGATTAGGATTTTTTTTTAGCTTTTGGCCCCCCCAAACAACCATATTTGCTACCTCGCCCCCCCTGAACATCCTGCCTAGCTCCGCCACTGACTCAGTGCACTAAGCATCAAATGGAGGCATGCAAGCATTAGGTGTATGGAAACAGGGGTGCGTGTATACAATGGAAATATAATTCCAATTTGTAATAGATTCCTGAACCTATTGCGCTGATTTCAAAGTAAAAGAGAGAGATGCAGGGATATGTGAAGAGTTATCATCTTGTGTGTACAACTTCATCGTAAAAATATCATGTATAGACGAGCATTGAAATGCAAGGGACTGCTAGCATTCTTAGAGTGACTAAAAGGTCAAGGTCTGCTACACTCTTTAACCATCAGGAGAAAGACACGCATAAGTACTGATGCATCACATTGCCGTATTTGCATCAGGACTTTTCATTGGATGTGTACAGATGGATTTGCAATTTACCTGAAGTTCGAACTTAATTAAATTTAACTTGTCACCCTGGTCGTCGGTTTCAATAGGCTCTGCACTAAAGTTATAATTGGTATGATTCATATTCTCCTGACCAGGAAAGCCAGGACTCCATCTACATTTCATGTTGTAGTGTCCAATTTTTTTCCAGTATACATTCAGTTCTTGCAGAGCCTTGAGCACTTCAGTCATAACTTCTCTTGGATGTGCTCGAGACTATCAAAATGAATACAAAAATGTTAACTGAAATATAAGAAGAAATAGCTTAACAAAAGCACCAGAACCAAACTAAAAATAGATTACCTGAAGCCCAAGAGCCCATTTCCTATCGGCTGGAAAATGTGGCCTCAAGCCAACTGGAGATTCCATATATGGTTGTTGCCGATTTCCATGTGCTGGACTTTGTGTTTCACTTGGAGTAATGGGTGAGAATGAAGATTCCTTGATGCCAAAGTTAATAAAAATCAATAATCTAACAGCACATGCAGCAGTCAGAAAATTAAAATAGAATCAGGGGAAGCAAACAGGTGACCACACTAACTCACCATAGCTTCTTGATACTCAGCTCCGAGATAGCCAGTTGTTGTGCGATTCTTATTATCCAAAAATAAATAATATGCAACTGTTGCCTGCAGTGCGCAGATAAATTAGTCACGACCTTTAATGTAACAGGCATATGCAGACAACAGAACGTAGAAAGAGTTACCTCATTTTGCAATCTATTATGAATCGATTCAACCAACAGGTTTTTGTCAAATCCCAGACTGATGACTTTACCAAGAGATTCTTCATCAATCTACAAAATCATGAGAGAAACCAACACATTATTCAAGGGCTTAAATGAAGCAATACGCAACTAAAAAAATCTGCCAGCTCCCATCTGGACAGTCACACAGAGAACTGCAAGATTGACTCCAATACATATAAAAATTTAGTAACCAGTGAGCACTCCCATGCATGAGCAATGCTACACCTACGAAAGGATTCTACGTAGTCTTACGTGATTAGCCAGATGGCAACTTATAATTGGAGAAGGGGGAAGGAAGGGGCCCACCCCCATGAAATTCAGAGGGGGGGGGGTAGTTAGTTAGGAATTTTACGTAAGAGTTCCTAGAGGTTAGTAGATGTAGGATTTTCGCCCATGCATAGCTTCACGAAATGGCACAAGGCAGAAGGTAATGTACAGACCCCAGAATAAAACTTTATAAGACGCCTTTATAAACCATAAAGGACACATTTTTTACCACGTATAAAATTAACCAAGTTAATGCTAAAAAAGGAGATATCAACAATATAAGAATATCCTTACAGACTAAAGATACTAGCAGAATATGTTGCATAACTAACACACAGAGAAACAACATTATATCATAGTTCAACTGAGTTCCATATAGGAAGCGGTGCAGAGTGCTAACTATACCTTTTTAACTTGTTGCGCAGTATCTGGTGGAGGCACTGCTAAATATCGTGGGAGTTGAGCTTCAAACCATGGATGCTCGCGTATTTCACGAATGGTTATCCTTTTCATAGGATCAACAACTAGCATCCTCGGAATCAAATCCCTTGCTGGCCCTGATAAATGGCTCGGAAGGGTATATATTCCACCCTGAAATGAAAAATGGAATATATTATTAATATCACTACAAGCAGGCACTGATGCACCATTCAAATGCAAACTATACAAATATTTGCTAACCTTTATTTTCTTAAAAAGGTTGGGTATGTTCTCATCATCAAATGGAAGAGTACCACATAGAAGAGCATAAAGAATAACACCACAGCTCCATACATCAACTTCAGGCCCAGCATAAAGTTTTCCAGATATAACCTAGATAACAGAAAGTATATTATACAGTGATACCAAAGAGACTGGAAACAAATATAAATGATGCCATGTCCTTTGTGTGTGAAAATAGTTCAAGGATGTATACCTCGGGAGCTGCATAATTTGGGCTACCACAACTCGTCTTAAGAAAGTGGCCATCACGCATAACATTACTTAAGCCAAAATCCGCAATCTTAACATCACAATTATTATCCAGAAGAAGGTTCTCCGGCTTTAGATCGCGGTGCACCACCATGTTTCTGTGGCAATATTGAACACCAGATATGATCTGTACAAAGACAGACAACAAAGTAACCAGTCACATTCAAGGGTCTGAGTGGAATGATAAACATCATTACAGTGTCTGCACCCTGTGATTTCCTAGCAAACTATATTTCACGTGCCATTGTTGATACATCATCAAAATAAGTCACAAACAAGAATAAAATAAAAGCTTAATCCAAACTTTAGAGATTAGAAACTAGGACGCTGAGTAGAATCTTCAGAATAAAGGGTTCAAGAATAACAGAGAGGCTACCTGTTGAAAGAAACGGCGGGCCTCTTCCTCTTGTAGCCTACCTTTTTCAACAATGTAATCAAACAATTCACCAGACTTAACATACTCCATAACCACATAAATATCAGCTGGTGCCTCTATCACTTCATAAAGGCGGATGATATGTGGGTGCATGAATAATCTTAATATCTTGATCTCTCTTTTCACTGCAAGAGAACAATGCAAAAAAATCAACAGGAGGCTTCATTTTAGATCAAACAACTCTATAAGATACAAACAAGAACAAAAGGTAACATACAATCGGTGGAATAGAAGAAAAAGTTGTTCAAGGTTGCAAATTAACCATTTATCTGTTGAGTATATTGATTAGTTAGGAAATATGAGATTGACTAGGATTTGTCCTGCCTTGTCTTGTACTCCAAGTTGGTCATTGTACTCCTATATATAAGCCCACGAGGCTCAAGCAATACAACAACTATTCCACCAATCCCTCTCTCCCTTCCAATAGTAAAAGGGAAATACTACGCAAATATGTCCTTCCAGATGATGACTAATGATAGCTACTCCCTCGGTCCCATAATATAAGAGCGTTTTTGACACTAGTATATTATGGGACGGAGGGAGTATATAATAGCAATGAGAGCATTTGTTGTGCTTGACACTTGAGCAGTGAATATTTTCTTAAACAGTTCCTATACGAAATTAATAATCAAGAGCGGTGCTGCATTCACATGGCTGGTGTGCTTGCTCATGTCAATCACAGTTCCCTACATCAATGTAAAGATAAAAAAAAAACAATAGTACTCCATTTATGAGAATGGTAATCTTCTATTCCTAAATAGCTAAATAGCTACAACCCAGTAGCTATTTTTCCTAGACATGCAACTATGCCACATGAGCAAGTCATGCATGCAAGTCATAAATTACATTGTTTATTCATTACTCTATGCATGCAAACGCCACATCATCAACTAATGCATGTTACTCATACGATATTTTTTGCATTGGATTTTGTATTGACAACATATGTGTTAGTTGCTTGCACCATACTTATGTTGTTCGCATTCACATTTTTGTGCGAAATGACATTCTTTTAACTGTAATTTTTTTCCTTTTTTCATACCCTTTGTATTTTATTTCCATTTTTAAGCTTACATACAACTTCCCATTAGTTATAGATATTTTTGTAGCAACTTTTATGCATCTTTTTAGCATGTTTCCCGCAGCAACGCGCCGAGGCATCATCTAGTTACTACAACAGCTAGATCACAGGGAGTATATGTTATTTAATAGAAGAATAGTAGCATGCCAAATTTCCATTTATGAGCGGTAATTAATACAACAGGAGCATACTACTAGTTCAACACATATACCCGATAAACGAACATCACACAAAGAAACTAATTATGTGTTATGCTGGTGTACAGAATAGGAAACTCTATACTCAATGAATGAGCTCAACAGAGCAAGTGAAATTACCAACCTTTCTCTTCCATCTCCATGTTTTTTATTTTCCGGCGGTTAAGGATCTTGATGGCCACCTTGTGGCCAGTTTTGATATGCTCAGCAATCTTGACCTTCCCGAAGGAACCAATCCCCAGGGTCTTCCCAATACGGTAATTCTTCAAAGGGTTGCCATCTTTGCCGCCTGCCTCCATCTTCCACCTTAATCGCAATCACACCAAACTACACTTCAGGAAACGAAGACCGGGAAATCACTACTAGTACAAAATTCACGGCGGGCAGCATGAATAAAGCGCGCTGGCTGTTCCATTTGAGTAGGACAGATCCAGCTGGTCCGTGAGTTGAATTGCAACTCCGCGCCTCCGACCGCTGGGGATGAAACGCGGGCGGAAATGCTTAATTCCGAAAGGAGAACGGCCATTTCCCTCTCCCCAGAACCGAGCTCCAGCTCTTCCCACCCAATTCAGCCTGAGACCCGCAGCATCGCCGAAAAAACAGCAAGCCATGCTAAGCTAGGGAGCTCACGGATCTGCGGGTTAGGTGGCGAGCGAATCCCGCTCACTCCCGGAGCGATGAAAGGAAAACTCACGGTCCCCTCTAAAAACCCAAGCGCCTCGCGGAATTCTCGGGCGGGGAGGGGCGCGGGAGGCGGAGCAAGGGAGAGAGGTGGCGAGGCGGGATCCCCTACCTGACCGCCGGCGAGGCTCCCCGGGGAGAGGCGTGGCGGCGCGGAGATGCGGAGGGCGGACGGAGAGAGAGAGGGACGGGGGTGGAGAGACTGGGGAGCGATGCGTCGCTCACGGGACCGGGGGAAAGGGGGAGGAGAGATTCGATTCCCGCAACACCGGGGGGCCCACGGCGACGGCGACTGCGGGTGGGCCCGCGCTCGTCCGCCCGTGGCGCGCGCGGGTTCGTGCGGCTCGCTGGTGCGGTGGGGGGCCAATCGGACAACGGGCAGGGTCGGGGAGGATTCCATCGCGATCTGTCGTTTTCCGACGGGGTGGACGCGACGCGACGGGGCGGTTCTTTGTTCCTGGTGCGCTGGTGCGGGTTCAACAGTGTCGGTACTCGCTTCAGCTGCGATTAACGTGCGGTTTTTCTGGCAAATTTTTCAGAAACTCCTTTAAAAATACACTGTATTTCTTTCTTTGTTTCTTTTTTTTTGGGTATCTATTTGTTTCTAAATATAAGTCTTTTCGGATGTATATATTTTTTTCAGCTTGTCTTGTTTATTTTTAACACAATACAGTCGCAAAACGTATACACGCGCATACACTTATCTTATGAACGCACGTACGCACACTCTACCCCTATGATCACCTTCAAAAGACTGAACCGACATCTCTTAAGATTTATTAAGTTATCGTAGGCGTCTCGCCATCAACGAACATGTCTTTTTCCATTGAATGCGCATCGCCGAAAATCCTGTAATAGACTAGCATATCACAATCTATCTAACCATCCAACCACAGATTGTTTCGCTCTTTTTACATATTTCAATATAAATACATATGAAGTAAAATAAATGAATGTACACTATAAAATACATCTATATACATTCCTACGTAGTCCTTATTGAAATCTTTAAAAATACTTATACTCCCTCCTCCTAAATATAAGTATTTTTTAAAGATTCTATAGACTACATATGGTATATATAGATATATTTTAGAGTGGAGATTGTATTTAGGAATGGATGAAGTGGGTGGGTGGTGTTCTTATACCCAAGAAAGTGGGTGGTATTTTTTTACGGATAAGGAACACCACCCTCTGATGTTCTATTAGTGTGGGAAAAGTCATTCGTGAGGTACGGAAACAAATCAGCAACAATAGTGATGGTGCTATTAATTACTAAATTTGTTGTTTTTACATACCATGAAAATGAATTAGAGTTTTTTTAGGACTTGTAATTTTACATGCTAATAGAATACCGCTCTCTTAACATAATATATCTTTTCATTTTTTTTAACTTCGAAACATGGTATCCACGTGATTTACATTGGTTTTCTTCTTAACTTGGTTTTTACATGATATTCTCTCATTATTCTCTCTTTTTAATGGTACCAAGGCTCTGTTTGTTTCACCTTACTGTAAAACAAATACTCCCTCCGATTCGAGTTACTTGTAGTGATGGCTAGTTTACAAAAAAAAACACTTGTCCGACACAACCCACGGTTCCTCTCCATTCCCCTACGACACGCCTGCTCGCCGGCTATGCCGCACGCTGAGCCCCCTCCTGCCGCCTAGCTCCCCTACGCAGCTTACCCGCTATCTCCTCATGTCCACTCCCCGGGGCCTGGAAAACTATTCTTTCCCCACCACCACCAACGACGACGAGGCGGTGCTCAATCTGGAGTGCATGGCGACGTCGCTAGATCAGCAGATCGTAGATGCCTCCTCGATGGTCGCCGTGTTGGGGGGAGGTGGCGGTGACACAGCAGCTCGAGCTCCCTCTCTTACAGTCACCTCTTTCCCTGCCCCCGGCCCAAGTCAAGGATCCCAACCGCGACCTTGTCTCCCCTCAGATTCTTCCCCTACCACATCTTCCCCTTGTGATATTGGTTTGTTGTCAATTTGGTATGCTGCTATTGCTAGTTGTGTGATGTTATTTTGATGTTGTCGTTGTTGTGTCATGTTGCATGCATGCCTTTGTTGCTGTGTTGTTGGGTGATGGAGATTGTTGTCGTTATGTATGTATAATGCTCCTTGACTGTCTATAAGAATCAGTGTATAATTAGTAATCAAATTAGTGTGTTGCTATGTGTTGTTTGACTATAATGATGCTCTTATATTTACAAGTGATCTTATAATCATGGATATTTGAACATGTTGTTGTTTGTGAACCTGTTGTGTGTACATTGAACTTGCAAATTATGGATGATGGAGGCAATTATACATACTCTAAAATTAGTATTTACTGATGCTCGTATAGTCCTATGTGTACTTTGATTTAACTATTGGAGTACACGATATTCTGAAATTCAATGCACTGAACCTGTTGTGTATAGTTTGCATGCTCGTATACATGAACTTGCAAGTAGTGGAGTAATAGGATTGTTGATGCTCATATACATGATGATGTTGGTGAACCTGTTGTTGGTGAAACTAAAATTATTCACAATTATACATATTCTGGAATTATGGATGATGACGGATGACATCTATATATACACACATATTATTTTTAGGCCATCTAAATTTTATTGCTCGTAATAGCTGTAATCCTAATTGGAAAAATAATGAATATGCTCCTAAACTTCCTTATCCTGGTAATGGAGGAGCATCCAACAATTTTAATGGAGCTAATGGTAGCAATAGAAATACTCTTGAAGAAACTCTTAAAAAAATTATTTCTAACCACACCGAGCAAAATGAAAACTTCAAGATTGTCTTGAAGAATCATGATAACTTACTTGGTATGTTGATCGGTAAGGTTGTTGGACTAACAAATGATGTGCATGTACTTGAAGTAAGATCCAAGAATACGGAAGCACAAGTGGAAAAAATAGTAGAGAGCCAAACCTTGTTTTGGCTAAGTTTGTAGGTAAACCGGAGCCTAACCCCGGCTGAAGAAGTTAAAATGGTAAGAAGCAACGAAGAGAAGGTTGAGGTGCTTGACACAAGCCATGTGCCAGAGTACAACTACACCGTTGCACATTTTGTCAAGATAATATCCATGAAGTATCCACTGCCGGAGGTAATTAATGTTGAGTCATATAATGTCTTTGGTGAACCAGTTGCAGCCAGGGTACATGAACTTGATGATGAAAGGAAAAATTTATTCAGTAAGTTACCAGCTAAGCAAGAGGATGCTTTTGAACCTACTATAGAGATTGAGGTATGATTTAATACATTCGGTGTTTTATGTGATCTAGGGGCAAGTGTTTCCACTATCTCCAAATATGTTTATGATAGTCTCAATCTTGGTCCTTACGCTAATACCGAAATTATACTGAATATGGCTAACTCTACTTGACACAGTAGGCATTAAGCATGGAGTTATAGCTCAAATTAATGATTGCCCTGTCATGAGTGATAGTATGTATTTTTGAAGATCCAAATGCTCCTATAGTTCTCAGTAGACCTTGTCAGAGTTCGGGATCTGCGTCCAAGAACTAGGTTCGAACACTTGGGGGCTTGACTTGCGACCTGCAACACGATGGCAAAAAACAGCAAGGTCAACGGCAAGATCGCGCCACCTCACCAGAAACGACAAAGACACATGAGCTACCCAGGCTGAGGCCATGTGCGGTGTAAAACCCTACTCCTACTTGTGATTTTGTTGCTTTGGGAAAGGAGGAGCTTGAGGCTCCACTACATGGGGTGTTGGGGGAGAGAACGGCTTGATCCCCTTACATGGACGTGGCCCTTCCCCCTTTTGTAGTTCCTTGGTCCTCTTCCCCGAAAATATTGATGGGAAAGGGTGGCCATGGGGTGGCAATTTGAAGGGGGACAGGAGCCAGGCATATCCAGACTAAAGGTGGTCTCCACCCGATAAACAAGTCGTCGTGACGCCTTCCTGGGCTCGGCGATGATTTTCACCCTGGCGCGCTGACCCGTTGTCGAGGGAATTAGCCTGACAATAGTACCAGGCGTACGAACGGAGGGGCGAAGTCAAGCTACGGCGGATGTTCACTCGGATGTGTACGAGTTCAGGCCTCACTCGGAAGTGGTAAAAACCCTACGTCTCGAGCCCGGAGGCTTTGATGCTTGCTTATGGGAGGTAAAGGATTACAAGAGGTCGGAACCCCTGCCCTAGTGCCCGGGGATGGCTTATATAAAGTACGCCACCACCTGACAAGCGCTAACATTAGATTATTAATGCTAATCAATGAAACATTACAGGAACTGCTAATTAAGCGGGGCGTTACTAGTAACGCATAATTAACAATGCCTAGAGTGTCGCTTCAAATCCCTCGGACGCTGCATCTCCTCAACCGCTAAACTTCTATCGCCCAAATGAAGCCATGGACGTTCGAGTGACTTGAATGACCCGAGTGAATCTTCACATGCATCCAAATGCATTTTTACCTTAGGGGTTTTAATGATAATATGGGACCACATGTGGGTCCTAGATGTTAGTCTTGTGGCCCTACCCATGTTAGACTACTTCATCAGTAGCCCCCAAATCCGTGAGGTTTTTTAAAGGTCGAGTGATCCACACTCGAAAGCATCGATGGCAACTCAGAGGTGTCCAAGAAATGACTTGCGTTGTTTCTCACTCAGCTACAAACTGTGACAAATTCACAATTAACATCTTCTGACCAAATGAATTAGCTTAAATATGTAATACTATTGTGAAATCAAAACATTTCCCGGAACAAATGGTCCAAATGCTCAATTATTCCATCCGAGTGCTTAGCTAGGAACGAGTTGTCCATTCGGTTTGAGAAAAATGAACCGACAGATGCTTCGGAGCGCGGGGCTCGTTCCGTTGTAAGGCAGAAAAGATTCCCGCGCGTTCAAAATCGTGAAGGCCATGCGCAGACGTGCGATGGAACGGTCAAGTCGCGAGAATTGTGGGTAGTGGGCATGGCGCCTCAATTTCCGTGCCAAGATTTTCGCCACGTGTCCCTAAGGCTCTAAATAGTGGATCCACAAATCTCGATCCATTTGCGGATTGATGACCAGAGATTTTGCCCGATTTTTGATATAAAAGACGGGGGTACTATTGAGGACGAAATAGATCTCACTTTCTGCCTCTCCCTTTGTCTTCTCCGGCGCCCACATGTGAATCACCCACCGAGCTCTTGCTGCAGTCCAAACTCAAGTTCGCCGGAGATGACGAAAGGGGTGATCGCAAAGGCTGGGCGGGTGAAGAAGAGATCGTGCGGCTCCTCCTCAAGAATCGATGTGCCGGTGGGATGGACCCAAGGCAATTGGATGTCCTCGCGGGTCACCAAGGCTCGGATGATTGAGCTGGAGGGTGAAGGTCTCCTGGCTGAGGGGAGCTGGCGGTTGCCGGAGGCGGGCGAGGACGAGCCCTCACCGCGGGGGAACGAGCGCGTCCTCCTGGTAACTCACCTTGAGAGAGGTTTCTCTCTTCTGCATCATCCGTTCTTCCACAAATTCCTAGATTTCTTTGGCGCTCAACTCCATCATATCCCTCCCAATGTCGTCATTTACTTGGCCGCATCCGTTTCCATCTTCAAAAATTTCTTAGGTTGTCATCCCCACTAGGGTTTATTCAAACACCTTTTCACATGTCGAGTGATGATTGTGAAGAAGTCCACTTGGGCAGAGGACAAAACAAATGTAGCTCAACACTGTGGGGGTTTAGGGATCCATCTAAGGGGAAAGGTTTGCTTCCCAACGATGACATTTCCAGATTCGGTGAAGGGCTGGCAGGAAAACTGGTTTTACTGCCAGGATGTTCGAGTCGGCGAAGGTCAATCGGGACTTCCACCGTATATGTCTAAACGCATTCGTCCAATCCCCAGCCTGACTATGACCAAGAATGAGAAGACAAAGGTAGACATTTTGGTGATAGTTCTGGTGGCCTTGGTGCAGAAAGGTATCAACGACCTAGACTTGTTAGAGGTTTTCTTTCAGAGGAGGATTCAACCTCTACAGGCTAGGGCTCATCCCATGTGGGAATTGTTGGAAATATACCCTAGAGGAAATAAATAAAGTTTTTATTATTATATTTCCTTGTTCATGATAATTATTTATTATCCATGCTATAATTGTATTGACTAAAAACACATTGCATGTGTGGATATATGGACAACACTTTGTCCCTAGTGTGCCTCTATTAGACTAGCTCGTTGATCAAAGACGGTCAAGGTTTCCTAGCCATTGACATGAGATGTCATTTAATAACGGGATCACATCATTAGGAGAATGATGGGATGGTCAAGATCCAAACTATAAACGTAGCATATGATCGTGTCAGTTTATTGCTACAGTTTTCTGCATGTCAAGTATATGTTCCTATGACCATGAGATCATGCAACTAATGGACACCAGAGGAGTGCCTTGTGTGTATCAAACATCACAACGTAACTGGGTGACTATAAAGGTGCTCTACAGGTATCTCCGAGGGTGTTTGCTAGGCTGGCATGGATCAACACTAGGACTTGTTACTCCGTGTGACGGAGAGGTATCTCAGGGCCCACTCGGTAATACAACATCACAATAAGCCTTGCAAGCAATGTGACTAAGTGTTAGCCACGGGATCTTGTATTACGGAATGAGTAAAGAGACTTGCTGGTAACGAGGTTGAACTAGGTATGGAGATACCGACGATCGAATCTCGGGCAAGTAACATATCGAAGAACAAAGGGAACATCATACGTGATTAACTGAATCCTTGACATAGAGGTTCGACCGATAAAGATCTTCATAGAATATGTAGGAATCAATATGGGAATCCAGGTCCCGCTACTGATTATTGACTGTAGAGGTGTCTCGGTCATGTCTACATAGTTCTTGAACCCACAGGGTCTGCACACTTAAGGTTCGGTGACGTTTCGGTAGTATAGAGTTATGTATGGCGGTGACCGAAGGTTGTTCGGAGTCCTAGATGAGATCCCGGACGTCACGAGGAGCTCTGGAATGGTCCGGATGTAAAGAATGATATATATAGGAAAGTGGTGTTTGAACTCCGGAAAAGTTTCGGGCATTTCTGACAGGTACCGGGAGTGACGAATGGGTTCCAGGGACCACCAAGTGGGGACCACATACCCCAAGGGGCCACATGGGCCTTAGAGGTGGCGCACCAGCCCCTGGTGGGCTGGTCAAGCCAGCCCAAGAGTCCCTATGCGCATGGAGAAGGAGGTAGAGTAGGGGCCAAGTTAGGGAAGGAGTCCCACTAGGAATCCACCTCCCTTGTGGGAGGCGGACTCCTCCCCTTGGCTTCGGCCGAACCTCTCCTTGTAGGAGAGGCTAGGGCTGCCTCCTCTCCCCTCCCTCCTATATATACTAGAGGATTTTGAGGGCAACCCCAACCCTAATTGTCGTGTGCTGCCCTCTTCTTCCTCTAGATCGGTTTTCAGTAGTGCTTAGGCGAAGCCCTACTAGAATTGCTCCACCACCATCGCCTCAACGTCGTCGCGCTGCCGAAGTACTCGTCTACCTCTCCGCTCCCTCTTACTAGATCAAGAAGGCAAAGATCTTCACCGAGCTGCACGTGTGCTAAACACAGAGGTCCCGTTCGTTCGGTACTTGATCGGGAGTTCGTGGGACGGCTTGCGATTTGGATCGCGGAGACGTACCACTACATCAACCGCGTTCTTTAACGCTTCTGCTTAGCAATCTACAAGGGTACATAGATCCAATCTCTCCTCTCATAGATTCTCATCTCTTAGATTGATCTTGGTGAAGCATAGGAATTTTTTTGTTTCCCATGCAACGTTCCCCAACAGTGGCATCATGAGCTAGGTCTATGCGTAGATGAGATCTTGAGTAGAACACAAAGAGTTTATGGGCATTGATATTCAGATTGCTTCCTTCCTTAGACTTTTCTTTGTTCAGCAGTATTGTGGGATGAAGCGGCTCGAACCGACTTTACTCGTACGCTTACGAGAGACCGTGTTCCATAGATTGACATGTGACTTCGTCACATAAAGATGGCTGGCAGGTGTCTGTCTCTCCCACTTTATTTGGATCGGATTTGATTAAGGCGGTCCTTGTAGAAGGTTGAAAAGCAATCTTCATATCACCGTTGTGGTTTTGTGTAGGTAAGAATCGTTCTTGCTAGATACCCATAGCAGCCACGTAAAACATGCAACAACAATTAGAGGACGTCTAACTTGTTTTTGCAGGGTATGTTGTGATGTGATATGGCCAATTGCATGATGTGATATATGTGATATATGAGATGATCAGGTTTTTGTATAGAATATCATGACTTGCATGTCGACGAGTACGATAATCGGTAGGAGCCATAGGGTTGTCTTTGATTATTGTATGACCTGCGTGTCAATCTTTAAGCGCTATGTAATGCTTTACCTTATCACTAAACGGTAGCAATAGTAGTAGAAGCATGGTGGGCGTGACAACCCCGATGGCAACACGTTGATGGAGATCATGGTGTCATGCCGGTGACGATGGAGATCATCTCGATGCTTTCAAGATGGAGACCAAAAGCACAAGTTCATGGCCATATCATGTCACTTATGAATTGCATGTGATGTTAATCCTTTATGCACCTTGTTTTGCTTAGGACGACGGTAGCATTATAAGGTGATCCATCACTTAAATTTCAAGATGAACTGTGTTCTCCCCGAGTGTGCACCGTTGCGAAATTTCGTCGTGTCGAGACACCACGTGATGATCGGGTGTGATAGACTCTACATTCGCATACAACGGGTGTAAGCCAGTGTTGCACATGCAGAACACTCGGGTTAAACTTGACGAGCCTAGAATGTACAGACATGGCCTCGGAACACAAGAGACCGAAAGGTCGAGCATGAGTCATATAGTAGATATGATCAACATGATGATGTTCACCATTGAAACCACCTTAACTCACGTGATGATCGGACTTGAGTTGGTGAATATGGATCATGTGTCACTCAGATGACCTGAGGGATGTCAATTTGAGTGGGAGCTTTAGTAATTTGATTAACTAAACTCATTATCTTGAACAATAGTCTTAGTAACCTTTGCTTATTTATGTTGTAGATCAATGGTTCGCACAGTAGCACCCCTGAATTTTAATGCGTCCCTAGATAAAGCTAAGTTGAAAGATGATGGAAGTAAGTTTGTGGACTGGGCCCGTAATTTGAGGATTATCCTCACGGCTTCCTAGAAGGCATATGTCCTTGATGCATCGCTTGGTAACCAACCCACAGACTTGTCATCCGAAGATGTTAAGAATGCTTGGGAGGCATGTTCTGGAGATTACTCAATAGTTCAGTGTGCAATATTGTATGGCTTAGAACTGGGACTTCAAAGACATTTTGAACGTCATGGAGCATATGAGATGTTCTAGGAGTTGGAGTTTATCTTTAATAAGAATGCCCGGATCGAGAGGTATGAGACCCCCGATAAGTTCTATGCTTGGAAAATGGAGGAGAACGGATCTATCAATGAACATATACTCAGAATGTCTGGGTATTCGACTCGTCTGGCGGGGTTAGGGATGCCTCTTCCGCCAGAGGCGATCACTGACAGAGTTCTTCAATCACTGTCACCTAGCTACAAGAGCTTCGTGCTGAACTATAACATGCACAGGATGAACAAGTCAGTCACCGAGCTGTTTGCGATGCTGAAAGATGATGAGTCTGAAATCCAGAAAGAACATCAAGTGTTGATGGTCAATAAAACCACTAGTTTCAAGAAGAATGGCAAGGGCAAGAAGGGTAACTCCAAGAAGGGTGGCAAAGCAGTTGCTCCTCCTGTGAAGAAACCCAAGGCTGGACGCAAGCTAGAAACTGAGTGCTTTCATTGCAAGGGAATTGGTCACTGGAAGCAGAACTGCCCCAAGTATCTGGCTGACAAGAAGGCGGCCAACAACAAACAAGGAATATATGATATATATGTTATTGATGTGTACCTTACTAGCTCTCGTTGTAGTGCCTGGGTATTTGATACCTGTTCGGTTGCTCACATTTGCAACTCAAAACAGGAACTATGGAATAGACGAAGGTTGGCAAAGGACGAAGTGACGATGCACGTGGGAAATGGTTCCAAGGTTGATGTGATCGCCGTCGGCATGCTCTCTCTTCGATTACCATCGGGATTAGTGATGAACCTGAATAATTGTTATTTAGTGCCTGCGTTAAGCATGAACATTATATCTGGATCTTGTTTATTGCGAGACGGTTACTCATTTAAGTCAGAGAATAATGGTTGTTCTATTTATATGAGTAATATCTTTTATGGTCAAGCACCCAATGCGAGGGGTTTATTCATATTGAATCTCGATAGTGATGATACACATGTTCATAACATTGATGCCAAAAGATGTACAATTGATAATGATAATACCACTTTCTTGTGGCACTGCCGTTCGATCATATTGGTGTAAAACGCATGAGGAAGCTCCATGCTGCTGGACTTTTGGAGTCACTTGATTTTGAATCACTTGACACATGTGAACCATGCCTCATGGGCAAGATGACTAACACGCCGTTCTCTGAAACAATGGAACGGGCGAGTGATTTGTTGGAAATCATACATACTGATGTGTGCGGTCCAATGAACATTGAGATGCGTGGTGGATATCATTATTTTCTCACCTTCACTGATGACTTGAGTAGATATGGGTATATTTACTTAATGAAACACAAGTCTAAAACATTTGAAAAGTTCAAGCAATTTCAGAGTGAAGTTGAGAATCATCGTAACAAGAAGATTAAATTCCTACGATCTGATCGAGGAGGTGAATATCTGAGTTATGAGTTTGGCGGTCACTTAAGACAGTGTGGAATTAGTCCACAGTTGACACCGCCTAGAACACCACAGCGTAATGGTGTGTCCGAATGTCGTAATGGAACCTTATTAGATATGGTGCGTTCTATGACGTCTCTTGCCGATTTGCCACTATCGTTTTGGGGCTATGCATTAGAGAGAGCTGCATTCACTTTAAAATGGGCACCATCGAAATCCGTTGAGACGATGCCATATGAACTGTGGTTTGGCAAGAGGCCAAAGTTGTCATTTCTTAAAGTTTGGGGATGTGATGCATATGTCAAAAAGCTTCAGCCTGAAAAGTTGGAACCCAAAGCGGAGAAAAGCGTCTTCATAGGATACCCGAAAGAGACAGTTGGGTATACCTTCTATCTCAGATCCAAAGGCAAAGTGTTTGTCGCTAAGAACGGAACATTTCTTGAGAAAGAGTTTCTCTCGAAAGAATTGAGTGGGAGGAAAATAGAGCTTGATGAGGTTATTAAACCTTTACTTCAACCAGAGAGTAGCGCAGCGCAGAAAGATGTTTCTGTGGATCCTACAACAGTTGAAGAGGAAGTTAATGATGATGATCATGAAGCTTCGGATCAAGTTACTATTGAACCTCGTAGGTCGACAAGGGCGTATACTGCTCGTGAGTGGTACGTCAACCCTATCTTGGAGGTCATGTTGTTGCACATCAATGAACCTACGAGCTATGGAGGAGCGATGATGGGCCCGGATTTCGAGAAATGGTTAGAGGCCATGAAATCCGAGATGGGATCTATGTATGTAAACAAAATATGGACTTTGGAAGTATTACCTAAAGGGCGAAAGGCCATTCAAAACAAATGGATATTTAAGAAGAAGACGGACGCGGATGGTAATATCACCGTCTATAAAGCTCGACTTGTGGCAAAGGGTTTTTCACAAGTTCAAGGAGTTGACTACGATGAGACCTTCTCACCCGTAGCGATGCTTAAGTCCGTCAGAATCATGTTAGCAATAGCTGCATATTTTGAGTATGAAATTTGGCAGATGGATGTCAAAACAGTGTTCCTCAATGGTTTCCTTGAGGAAGAGTTGTATATGATGCAACCAGAAGGTTTTGTCGATCTAGAGAATACTAACAATGTTTGCAAACTCCAGCGATCCATTTATGGACTAGTGCAAGCGTCTTGGAGTTGGAATAAGCGCTTTGATGAGGTGATCAAAGCGTTTGGGTTTATACAAGTTTATGGAGAAGCTTGTATTTACAAGAAAGTAAGTGGGAGCTCTATAGGGTTTCTAATATTATATGTGAATGACATATTGCTAATTGGGAACAATATAGAAATGCTGGAATGCGTGAAGGAATATTTGAACAAGAGTTTTTCAATGAAGGACCTAGGAGAAGCTGCTTTCATATTAGGCATTAAGATCTATAGAGATAGATCGAGACACTTGATAGCACTTTCACAAAGCACATATCTTGATAAAGTTTTGAAGAAGTTCAAAATGGATCAGTCCAAGAAGGGGTTCTTGCCCGTGTTACAAGGTGTCAAGTTGAGTACGACTCAATGCCCAGTGACTGCAGAAGATAGAGAGAAGATGAGTGTCACCCCCTATGCTTCAACCATAGGCTCTATCATGTATGCAATGTTGTGCAGAAGACCCGATGTCAGTCTAGCCATAAGTATGGCCAGAAGGTTTCAAAGTGATACTGGAATGGAGCAATGGACGGCGGTCAAGAATATCCTTAAGTACCTGAAAAGGACTAAGGAAATGTTTCTCGTTTATGGAGGTTATCAAGAGCTCATCGTAAAGGGTTACGTCGATGCAAGCTTTCACACTCATCTGGATGACTCTAAGCCACAAACCGGATACGTATTTATTCTCAACGAGGGAGCGGTAAGCTGGTACAGTTCCAAGCAAAGCGTGGTAGCCGATTCTACATGCGAAGCGGAGTACATCGCAGCCTCGGAGGCAGCGAAGGAAGGTGTCGGGATGAAGCAGTTCATGACAGATCTTGGAGTAGTGCCGAGTGCATTGAATCCAATGACTCTGTTCTGTGACAACACTGGTGCCATTGCTCTGGCCAAGGAACCAAGGTTTCACAAGAGGACCAGACACATAAAGCGATGCTTCAATTCCATCCGCGATTACATTGAGGAGAAGGACATAAATATTTGCAAAGTGCGCACGGATCCGAATGTTGCGGACTCGTTGACTAAACCTCTTCCAAGGGCTAAACATGATCAACACCAGAACTGCATGGGTGTTCGATTCATTACAATGTAAATCACATAGTGATGTAAACTAGATTATTGAATCTAGTGCAAGTGGGAGACTGTTGGAAATATGCGGCAATAAATAAAGTGTTTATTATTATATTTCCTTGTTCATGATAATTGTTTATTATCCATGCTATAATTGTATTGAATGGAAACACATTACATGTGTGGGTAAATAGACAACACTCTGTCCCTAGTGTGCCTCTAGTGAACTAGCTCATTGATCAAAGATGGTCAAGGTTTCCTAGCCATTGACATGTGATGTCATTTGATAACGGGATCACATCATTAGGAGAATGATGTGATGGACAAGACCCAAACTACAAACGTAGCATATGATCATGTCAGTTTATTGCTACAGTTTTCTGCATGTCAAGTATATGTTCCTATGACCATGAGATCATGCAACTCACGGACACCGGAGGAGTGCCTTGTGTGTATCAAACGTCGCAACGTAACTGGGTGACTATAAAGGTGCTCTACAGGTATCTCCGAGGGTGTCTCCTGGGTTGGCATGGATCAACACTGGGATTTGTTACTCCGTGTGACGGAGAGGTATCTCAGGGCCCACTCGGTAATACAACATCACAATAAGCCTTTCAAGCAATGTGACTAAGTGTTAGCCACGGGATCTTGTATTGTGGAACGAGTAAAGAGACTTGCCGGTAACGAGGTTGAACCAGGTATGGAGATACCGACGATCGAATCTCGGGCAAGTAACATACCGAAGAACAAAGGGAACATCATACGGGATTAACTGAATCCTTGACATAGAGGTTCGACCGATAAAGATCTTCATAGAATATGTAGGAATCAATATGGGAATCCAAGTCCCGATATTGCTTATTGACTGTAGAGGTGTCTCCGTCATGTCTACATAGATCTCGAACCCGCAGGGTCTGCACAGTTAAGGTTCAGTGACGTTTCGGTAGTATAGAGTTATGTATGGTGGTGACCGAAGGTTGTTTGGAGTCCCGGATGAGATCCCGGATGTAAAGAGTAGCTCTGAAATGGTCTGCAGGTAAAGATTGATATATCGGAAAGTGGTGTTTGAACTCCGGAAAAGTTTCGGGCATTTCCGGTAGTGTACAGGGAGTGACGAATGGGTTCCGGGGACCACCAAGTGGGGCCCACATGCCCCAAGGGGCCACATGGGCCTTAGAGGTGGCGCACCAGCCCCTGGTGGGCTAGGCAAGCCAGCCCAAGAGTCCCTATGCGCATGGAGAAGGAGGTAGAGTAGGGACCAAGTTAGGGAAGGAGTCCCACTAGGAATCCACCTCCCTTGTGGGAGGTGGACTCCTCCCCTTGGCTTCGGCCGAACCTCTCCTTGGAGGAGAGGCTAGGGCTGCCTCCTCTCCCCTCCCTCCTATATATACTAGAGGATTTTGAGGGCGCCCCAACCCTAATTGCCGCGTACTGCCCTCTTCTTCCTCTAGATCGTTTTCTCCTCTAGATCGGTTTTCAGTAGTGCTTAGGCGAAGCCCTGCTGGAATTGCTCCACCACCATCGCCGCAACACTGTCGTGCTGCTGAAGTACTCGTCTACCTCTCTTCTGCCTCTTTCTGGATCAAGAAGGCGGAGATCTTCACTGAGCTGCATGTGTGCTGAACACGGAGGTGTCATCCGTTCGGTACTTGATCGGGAGTTCATGGGACGGCTTGCTATTTGGATCACGTAGACGTACCACTACATCAACCGTGTTCTTTAACGCTTCCGCTTAGCAATATACAAGGGTACGTAGATCCAATCTCTCATCTCATAGATGCTCATCTCCTAGATTGATCTTGGTGAAGCGTAGGAATTTTTTTGTTTCCCATCCAACGTTCCCCAACAGGAATACACCGGACTAAATGATGGCACTCGGACGCATCCAAAAGAACCCATAGCAGAAATGGTGGAAGAGAATATCAAGGCAATCACTCCGGCGCATGACAACCCCAGTGGGATCAGACTGGTGGCCCCGCTTTCATCAGAAAATCCACCGAATGAGGTAACGATCGAAGATCCATTAATTCAATGATATATGTGCAGTTATTGTATTTGACTTAATTGACCTGTTCTTCAATCGACAGGCTTTCAAGGAAATGGGTAGTCAAGTGCCAGTTGTGGATGTTGGAAATATGCCCTAGAGGCAATAATAAAATGGTTATTATTATATTTCCTTGTTCATGATAGTTGTCTAGTGTTCATGCTAATATTGTATTAACCGAAAACCGTAATACATGTGTGAATACATAGACCACAACATGTCCCTAGTGAGCCTCTAGTTGGCTAGCTCGTTGATCAATAGATGGTCACGGTTTCATGACCATGGACATTGGATGTCGTTGATAACATGATCACATCATTAGGAGAATGATGTGATGGACAAGACCCAATCCTAAGCATAGCACAAGATCGTGTAGTTCGTTTGCTAAAGCTTTTCTAATGTCAAGTATCATTTCCTAAGACGATGAGATTGTGCAACTCCTAGATACCGTAGGAATACTTTGGGTGTGCCAAACGTCACAACATAACTGGGTGGCTATTAAGGTATACTATGGGTATCCCCAAAAGTATCTGTTGGGTTGGTGCGAATCGAGACTGGGATTTGTCACTCCGTGTGACGGAGAGGTATCTCTGGGCCCACTCGGTATGACATCATCATAATGAGATCAATGTGACTAAGGAGTTAGCCACGGGACGATGTGTTATGGAACGAGTAAAGAGACCTGCCGGTAACGAGATTGAACAAGGTATAGGGATACCGACGATCGAATCTCGAGCAAGTGTCATACCGGTAGACAAAGGGAATTGTATACGGGATTGATTGAATCCCCGACATCGTGGTTCATCCGATGAGATCATCATGGAGCATGTGGGAGCCAACATGGGTATCCAGATCCCGCTGTTGGTTATTGACCGGAGAGGTGTCTCGGTCATGTCTACATGCCTCCCGAACCCGTAGGGTCTACACACTTAAGGTTTGATGATGCTAGGGTTATAGGGAAATAGTGTACGTGGTTACCGAAGGTTGTTTGGAGTCCCTGATGGGATCTCGGACGTCATGAGGAGTTCCGGAATGGTCCGGAGGTAAATATTCATATATAGGAAGTGAGGTTTTGGTCACTAGAAGTGTTTCGGGCATCACCGGTAACGTATCGGGACCATTGGAAGGATTCCGGGGGTCCACCATGTGGGGCCACTGGCCCAGAGGGCTGTGTGGGCCGAAGGTGGAATGGACCAGCCTAGAGTGGGCTGGTGTGCCTCCCACCAAGGCCCAAGGCGCAGCACAAGGAGGAGAGGGGGCAAACCCTAGCACAAATGGGCCTTAGGCCCACCTAGGGCGCCGCCCCTCCCTCTCCCTCTCTGGCCGCCGCACCAGGAGCCATCTAGGGCTGCCGCCAGCCCTAGGGTGGGAACCCTAGGGGCTGCACACCCTCCTCCCCTCTCAGCGTAGCCCTACCTCTCCACCTCCTCGTCCTCCGTAGCGCTTGGCGAAGCTCTGTCGGAGTACCACGCAGCTCCACCGTCACCACGTCGTCGTGCTGCTGACGGAGCTCTCCCTCAACCTCTCCTTCCTCCTTGCTGGATCAAGGCGTAGGAGACGTCACCGGGCTGCACGTGTGTTGAACGTGGAGGCATCGTTGTTTGGCGCTTAGATTGGAATCCATCGCGATCTGAATTGCTGCAAGTATGACTCCACCAACCGCGTTCTAGCAACGCTTCCGCTTTCCGATATTCAAAGGTATGAAGATGCACTCCCCCACTCGTTGCTGGTTTCTCCATAGATTGATCTTGGTGACACGTAGGAATTTTTTTGATTTATTACTACGTCTCCCAACAGTGGCATCATGAGCTAGGTCTATGCGTAGAATCTATGCACGAGTAGAACACAAGTTGTTGTGGGCGTCGATTTTGTCAATTTGCTTGCCGTTACTAGTCTTATCTTGATTCGGCGGTATTGTGGGATGAAGCGCCCCGGACCAACTTTACATGTATGCTTACGTGAGACTGGTTCCACCGCGTGACATGCACTTGTTGCATAAGGTGGCTAGCGGGTGTTTGTCTCTCCCACTCTAGTCGGATCGGATTCGATGAAGAGGGTCCTTACGAAGGGTAAATAGCAATTGGCATATCACGTTGTGGTTTTTGCGTAGGTAAGAAACATTCTTGCTAGAAACCTATAGTAGCCATGTAAAAACTTGCAACAACAATTAGAGGACGTCTAACTTGTTCTTGCAGCATATGCCGTGTGATGTGACATGGCCAAAAGAATGTGATGTGATATATGTGATGTATGAGATTGATCATGTTCTTGTAATAGGATTCACGACTTGCATGTTGATGAGTATGACAACCGGCAGGAGCCATAGGAGTTTTCTTAATTTATTGTATGACCTGCGTGTCAATCATAAACGCCATATAATTACTTTACTTTATTGCTAACCATTAGCCATAGTAGTAGAAGTAATAGTTGGCGAGACAACTTCATGAAGACACGATGATGGAGATCATGGTGTCGTGCCGGTGACAATGATGATCATGGTGCCCCGAAGATGGAGATCAAAGGAGCAAGATGATATTGGCCATATCATGTCACTATATTGATTGCATGTGATGTTTATCATGTTTACATCTTATTTGGTTAGAACGATGGTAGCTTAATAAGATGATCTCTCACTAAAATTTCAAGAAATGTGTTCACCCTAACTGTGCATCATTGCTAAGGTTCGTTGTTCCGAAGCACCACGTGATGATCGGGTGTGATAGGTTCTAACGTTCGCATACAACGGGTGTAAGCCAGATTTACACATGCAATACACTTAGGTTGACTTGACGAGCCTAGCATGTATAGACATGGCCTCGGAACACGGGAGACCGAAAGGTCGAACATGAGTCGTATAGAAGATACGATCAACATGGAGATGTTCACCATTGATGACTAGTCCGTCTCACGTGATGATCGGATATGGGCTAGTTGATGTGGATCATGTATCACTTGGATGACTAGAGAGATGTCTATCTAAGTGGGAGTTCATTAAATAATTTGATTATGTGAACTTAATTATCATGAACTTAGTCTAAAATTGTCTTTACAATCTATGTTGTAGATCCAATGGCCCATGCTAATATTGCCCTCAACTTCAACGCGTTCCTAGAGAAAACCAAGCTAAAAGACGATGGAAGCAACTATACAGACTGGGTCCGTAGCTTGAGAATCATCCTCATAGCTTCCAAGAAATTGTATGTCCTTGATGCACCGCTAGGTGACGCACCCATTTTCCCAGCGACTCAAGACGTTATGAACATCTGTTAGTCGCGTTGTGATGATTACTCCCTGGTTCAGTGCGGCATGCTTTACAGTTTAGAACCGGGGCTCCAAAAGCGTTTTGAGCAACACGGAGCATATGAGATGTTCCAAGAGCTGAGAATGGCCAAGCTCATGCCCGGGTCGAAAGATATGATGTCTCCAACAAGTTCTTCAGCTGTAAGATGGAGGAAAATAGTTCTGTCAGCGAGCACATACTCAAAATGTGTGGGTTGCACAACTGCTTGTCTCAGCTGGGAGTTAATTGTAACAGCCCAAGTGCTGCCCCTACCTTTTATCGCATGTAACCTATGTGAACCTTGTCATGTGATGATGTATTTGAGTTTCTCCTTGCCATGGCATTGTCTCATGCATTCATGCATCATGCATCATATCATTCATCATCATGTTTTGCATATTGTTTTATGTGGTGTCCTTCTTGATCTTGTTGTGTTGTGAGTGGTTTGTGGGTGGGTGTGCTAGAGTGGGCATCAACTTCTTCCCCCTCTCTTATTATTGCAAACAAACCATACTATAATCTTTTATTCCCATTGCCATTAATCAACAGAAATTAATTGCTTTATTATTTATTTTTAAAAATTTCATGTTGTAGCCAGTATTATTTGGAGCTCATGTGTGTTGTGCTTTGGTGTTTTAAGCTTTGTGATTTTGGGGGTTTTAAATAACAAAGGGGCTGTTGTTTATAAGTATTAAAATACTTGCTTTATAAAATCCACTTAATAATTTTATTAAATAGCTCTCATTTTATCTCTTGCAAAAGTAATTTTTGTTCTTGCAAAACCCCTTTTATTTCCTGTGGGGCTTTTGTCTTGTTTTCTTTTGGTTTTCAATAGGAAGGCCTGTTGCGTGTTTTTTGTGTGAGAGAGAGCTGGGCGCTGGGCCTCTTTTCCCTCGTGGCCCAGATAGCCTCCCCGAGCTAGCCCATCCCCGCAGAGGTAGCGGAGACCTGCCCGCCGTCTTCCTCCGTTAGAGACGCGTGAGAGAGAGCAGAGGTTCAGAGAGGGAGCTCGCATCGACGCCGTGAGAGGAGCTCACGAACGTCGAGGCGGCCGCCTATTTAAAGCACGGATCCCTAGGGTTTCTCTCCTCCCTTCCTACCACTGCTGATCCCATCTCCCCTCTCTTCCTCCCTCTTCTTTCCCTTCCCTTCTCTATGAGGCGAGTGCAGCTTCAGGTAAGTTCAGAGAAAGGGCCGGCCTTTGTCACTGTTGTCGACCCTAATGGTGGTCTCCCTCCTTCCGGCCGTGGTGTCCAGGCCCTTGTCGTCATCGCCCTCGTTCCGTTCCTGTCGCTAGGAGGTGGAGAGAGCCTCCATGCCGTCAGCCTCGTCTTCGTCGTCGTCGCGCTCCGGCAACCCCCTCTGTGTCGCTTCTTCCTCTGCTCCGACCCCTTCTGCGTGTCCCCGACGTCGTCATCGACCTCCCGCGTCTTCTCTCGCAGCCTAGGTTAGCTCCCCGTCTTCCGTGACCCTTTCTTCCCCGCGTAGCCTGTCACCGTAGCGCTTGCCATGTAGTGTCCGTCACCGCCGGCAGCCAAGGCGTGACCTTGAGGGCCGTCGCACCCGTCCTCCTCATCGCAGGACGAGAGGGGGAACGCAAACCCTGTAGATCCCCGCCTCTGCCTGCAAGTCCGCGTTGCCGGATGTCCCCTGTAATCGCCGTATTTCGTCGTCTCCGCCGTTGCCTGTCGCCGGTGTTCCAAAGTTCAGTTTCGTCAGTTGAGTAGTGTAGGTGCTGGTATTATTTCAGGCAAGGCCGCCCCTTGTTCAAATGGCTCGGCCTAGCGCAGAGGCAACGCGCGCGGGGGGGGGGGGGGGGGGGGGGGGGACGACCAATAGGTCTGGGGTTCGAATCCCGCTCCCCCCTGTGTTTTTCCTTTTTTTCGATTGGCTGCGTGTGATGTGTTGTGTGTGCGTGCAGATCTTGTGTGGCTGTGTGTGGATCTGGTGTGGCACCAAATCCATAGTGTAGTGTGTGTGCTGTGTTGTGTGAGTATAGTGTGTGTGTGACAAGTGGGCCCAGGCCCCACTTGTCATACACTACCCTTTTAATTGTTTTTATTGTTATATTTAGATCATTTCCATTTTAGCAATGTTTCTAAATCTGGTCATGTGCATTTTTGATCATGGACATATTTAGTAAGTTTTCACTTATAGAGATGTATGTCATTTCTTCTATCTAGTTTTTGTCATGATGCTCCATGTGAATATAAGAGTATGACATATGATTTTGGGGTAGAATCAACCAAGGAATCCATTGGTTTGACTTGTTTGGGCATTTGAGCAAGTTTGACAAAATGTCATTTTTATCTCAAAGTGCCATTTTGTCATTTTTGTTATATTTAATCCATGCATGCTATGATATTTGTGCCAACATGAATATGCTTGCCTTCGATGAGTAGAATGCCATGGTATTTATGTTTGTCATGTTAAACTTGCAAATGAGTGGGAACCATGCTCTAAAGTAGTTAATAAAATGTTGCTGTTTTCAAACATGTTAAATATTTCCAAGTCTGAGAATCTGGTAATATTTTTCTGCCATGAAGAGTGGATGCTATCTTGTGATATGTTGTGAATTAGCTCATGCTCAGTGCTAGTGATTTGAAGTAGATGTTGTCTTCTATCATCCTGTTAATTTTCGCGCCATGAGATGGTCTCTATCACCATCAGTTTCTGTTGTCAATTTGCTATCAGCTTAACTTAGATTCTAGAAAACTGTTATTTTCACTAAGTCCCAGAATTCTGTTTCATCATGCCAACTTGTGGGCTTCATGCTTATTGATGTGTGCCTCCATTACAGATGGTGTAGTTGGATAATTTGATAAGCATGTTATGTAGTTTCTGTGAATGCCTTGTTTGTGGTTAGAGACTTCCTGTAGCTCAAGTTATTTGCTGTGAAAGTTGCTATGTTGCTGTTTTGTGGCATATTGTTTGTTTTAGTGTTTTGTGACTTGTGGGAGCTATACTCCATGGAATTTCATGATCTTTGGCTCTATTGTGGTTGTTTTTTCATTGCCTAACCAGTGGCTACCTTGGAATGCCAAGGAATAGCCCATGGACTTCTTGTCTTGTGTTTTGCCTTCGTAACTTGTCGTGCATGAGAACCGTAACTCCGTTTCTTACGTTCTACATATGCATTTGTATCGTTTTTGAATGATGCATCCATATTTGCCATGTTCATGCATGTTCAAATAACTTAACATAAGGTTCTGTCCAGATCCATTAATAACCAATCCTTTGCATGTGAAACATGACTAGTTAGGATTGCCATGCTAAAATTCTTCACATAAAGCGCATTATTCTTGCTTGTGCATTGCACCATGGTTGATTGTTTATTCTTGTTGTTTCTTTTGGGTAGACGCGAATGTTGAACCTGAGTACGAAGATCCATGAGAGTACCACTATGAGGATCCCGCTACTTGTCCCTCTGAAGAACCAACAAGCAAGATGATCGTACCCGGATCCCGATACTATTTTCGCTTGCTAGTTGTCTCGCTCTCATCGTTACTATTGCGCTACCTACCACTTGAATGTTAGCCTCTATTTGCCATGATAGCCTCTAACCCCTCCACATCCTAGCAAACCTTTGATTGGCTAAGCTACCGCTGCTCAGCCCCTCTTATAGCATTCTAGTTGCAGGTGCAGGTTGTTTCCATGTGTTAACATGGATTTTTGCATATCACAATATTATCTGTTATTTAATTTAATGCACATATATATCTTGGTATTGGTGGAAGGCTTGGCCTTTTGCTAGGTGTTTTGTCCGCTGTTATCGCCATAGTTTCTTGTTACCGGTTTATGTTTCCATACTTTGCTCTCCTAACATGCTCAGGGTTGTTATGGGGACCCCCTTGTTTATTCGGTTAAGATTAAAACTTGTCTGGCAAGACCCAACTTTGGTACTACATTTGCTGAACAACTTAATAAAACTTGCATAGGGCTTTGCAACCCCATGGATAATTAATCAACCCCCGGGCCAGTGCTCCTCATGAGTGTTAGTACAAACTAGATCCGTGTGCGGGGCCAACCCGGGGCAACTTGGGAGATTTCTATCAGGCCACTGTACACCGTGCTTATTCGTCGTGTCCTGAGAACGAGATACGCGGCTCTTATCGGGTTCGTCGACACGTCGGGTGCTCTTCCTGGATTTGTTTTACCTTTATCGAGTGTCTTGTGTGAGGGGCTCTGACTTTTTTTGGGCTATCTCGAGGTGTTGGAATTCCTTTGGAGTTGCCTAGGATGATCACAAGATCCATGGTCGAGGTTATTCCCGTGGAATGTGGTTAATTTATGATGGACTAGTTGGAGCACCCCTGCAGGGTTAAAACTTTCGGAAAGTCGTGCCCACGGTTATGTGGCAACTTGGATATTTGTTTAACACCCGGTTATAGTTAACTTGAAGTAAACTCTAATAAAATACACCAATTGTGTGAGTAATCGTGATCGTCTCTACTCGTGAACACGAACCGAGAGAGAACACGGTGGGGTTATGATTGACGTAAGTAGGTGTTCAGGATCTCATAGAGGTCATTCTAGATTTGATCGTTTATCGTAGACCACATATTTACTTTCATGTTTCGTAAGATTAGCCACCATAAATGCTTAGTGCTGCTGCTAACTAAACACATACCCCTTCCCAACCTATGAGCTTGAATAGTCTCGGTACCCGGGCGCGAGATTGGTGAGTCCCCATGGCTCACATATTACCACAACAATCCAGGTGCAGGTACAGATGAGATTGTGCCACATGATATGACGTAGCTCCAGTGGGAGTATGACGAGGAGCATGGCAGGATGTACGTGACCTATCCAGACGAGTAGAGGACCGTGGTCGTGATCTTCGGGGCTAGCAAGCCAGTGTCATTGCATCTTCCTTTTTATCGTTTGTTTTCGTCCGTAGCCGGACCCTGTCTTGGATCGATGCTTGAACTCTTTGATGTGGAATTGTAATTTAGCATGTGGCGAGTGTAAGCCAACTCATATACTCATCTCTTCCTAAATGTATGATGTAATGATACTGTGCTTGCGAATGACGAGATGCGCCTCTATCCCTGTCGAGGCCCTCGTGCCTTAATATGGATAGGCGCGCATCTTGGGCGTGACATTAATCTTCCGGATGACTCGGTTATTGACAGAATCCTCCAGTTGTTCCCACCTAGCTACAAGAGCTTTGTGATGAACTACAACATGCAAGGGATGGAGGAGTCCATTCCTGAGTTGTACTCGATGCTGAAATCAGCAGAGGTCGAGATCAAAAAGGAGCATCAAGTGTTGATGGTCAATAATACCACTAGTTTTAAGAAAGGCAAGGGTAAGAAGAACTTCAAGAAGGATGCCAAAGCAGTTGCCGCGCCCGGTAAGTAAGTTGCCGGGAAGAAGAACAAGAATGGACCCAAGCCTGAGACTGAGTGTTTTTATTGCAAGGGTACCGGTCACTGGAAGCGGAACTGCCCCAAGTACTTAGCGGATAAGAAGGCCGGCAACGTTAAAGGTATATGTGATATACTTGTTATTGATGTGTACCTTACCAGCGCTCGTAGTAGCTCCTAGGTATTTGATACCGGTGCAGTTGCTCACATTTGTAACTCCAAGCAGGAGCTGCGGAATAAGCGGAGACTGGTAAAGGACGAGGTGACGATGCGCGTCGGGAATGGTTCCAAGGTCGATGTGATCGCCGTTGGCACGCTACCTCTACATCTACCTTCGGGATTAGTTTTAAACCTCAATAATTGTTATTTAGTACCAGCTTTGAGCATGAACATTGTATCTGGATCATGTTTGATGCTAGATGGTTACTCATTTAAATCTGAGAATAATGGTTGTTCTATTTATACGAGAGAAATGTTTTATGGTCATGCCCCGCTGGTCAATGGTTTATTTTTGATGAATCTCAAACGTGATGTTACACATGTTCATAGTGTGAGTACCAAAAAGTGTAAGGTTGATAACGATAGCCCCACTTACATGTGGCACTGCCACCTTGGTCATATTGGTATCAAACGCATGAAGAAACTCCATGCTGATGGACTTTTGGAGTCTCTTGACTTTGAATCATTTGACACGTGCGAACGATGCCTCATGGTAAGATGACCAAGACTCGGTTCTCCGAAACAATGGAGCGAGCACTGACTTGTTGGAGATAATACATACCGATGTATGCAGTCCTATGAGCGTTGAGGCTCGTGGTGGCTACTGTTATGTTCTCACTCCCACTAATGACTTAAAGCAGATATGGGTATGTCTACTTAATGAAACACAAGTCTGAAACCTTTGAAAAGTTCAAGGAATTTCAGAGTGAGGTAGAGAATCAACGTGACAGGAAAATAAAGTGCCTACGATCTGATCGTGGCGGAGAATATTTGAGTCACGAGTTTGGCACACACCTAAGGAAATGTGGAATTGTTTCACAACTCACGCCGCCTGGCACACCTCAACGAAATGGTGTGTCTGAACGTCGTAATCGCACTCTATTGGATATGGTGCAATCTATGATGTCTCTTACCGACTTACCGCTATCATTTTGGGGATATGCATTAGAGACTGACACATTCACTTTAAATAGGGCACCGTCTAAATCCGTTGAGACGACACCGTATGCATTATGGTTTGGAAAGAAACCTAAGCTGTCGTTTCTGAAAGTTTGGGGATGCGATGCTTATGTGAAGAAACTTCAACCTGAGAAGCTCGAACCCAAAGCGGAAAGGTGCGTCTTCATAGGATACCCCAAATAAATTGTTGGGTATACCTTCTACCTCAGATCCGAAGGCAAAGTCTTCGTTGCCAAGAATAGATCCTTTCTAGAGAAAGAGTTTCTCTCGAAAGAAGTAAGTGGGAGGAAAATAGAACTTGATGAGGTAATTGTACCACCACTCGAACCGGAGAGTAGCGCAGCACGAGAAGTTGTTTCTGTGGAGCCTGCATCGACTGGAGAGGAAGTTAATAATGATGATCATGAAACTTCAGATCAAGTTGCTATTAGAAGGTCCACTAGGACACGTTCCACACCAAAGTGGTACGACAACCCTGTCCTGGAGATCATGTTGTTGGACAACGGTGAACCTTCGAACTATGAAGAAGCGATGGCAGGCCCGGATTCCAAGAAATGGCTTGAAGCCATGAAATCCGAGATAGGATCCATGTATGAGAACAAAGTATGGAATTTGGTGGACTTGCCCGATGATAAGCGAGCTATAGAAAATAAATGGATATTTAAGAAGAAGACTGACATAGATGGTAATATGACCGTCTATAAGGCTTGGCTTGTCACTAAGGGTTATCAACAAGTTCAAGGAGTTGACTATGATGAGACTTTCTCACCCGTAGCGATGCTGAAGTCCGTCTGAATCATGTTAGCACTTGCCGCATTTTATGATTATGAGATCTGGCAAATGGACGTCAAAACGACATTCCTTAATGGCTTCCTTAAGGAAGAACTGTATATGATGCAGCCGGAAGGTTTTGTCAATCCTAAAGATGCTAACAAAGTATGCAAGCTTCAGCGCTCCATCTATGGGCTGGTGCAAGCATCTCGGAGTTGGAACATTCTCTTTAATGAGGTGATTAAAGCGTTTGGGTTTATACAGGTTTATGAAGAACCCTGTATTTACAAGAAAGTGAGTGGGAGCTCTGTAGCATTTCTCATATTATATGTGGATGACATATTGTTGATGGGAAATGATATAGAACTTTTGGAAAGAATAAAGGCCTACTTGAATAAGTGTTTTCCAATGAAGGACCTTGGAGAAGCTGCTTACATATTAGGCATCAAGATCTATAGAGATAGATCGAAACGCCTCATAGGTCTTTCACAAAGCACATACCTTGACAAGATATTGAAGAAGTTCAATATGGATCAGCCCAAGAGGGGGTTCTTGCCTGTGTTACAGGGTGTGAGATTGAGTATGACTCAATGCCCGACCACGGCAAAGGATAGAGAAGAGATGAGTGTCATCCCCTATGCTTCAGCCATAGGCTCTATTATGTATGCCATGCTGTGTACCAGACCTGATGTGAACCTTGCCATAAGTTTGGTAGGGAGGTACCAAAGTGATCCCGGAGCGGAACATTGGACAGTGGTCAAGAATATCCCAAAGTACCTGAAAAGTACCAAGGACATGTTTCTCGTATATGGAGGTGCCGAAGAGCTCGTCGTAAAGGGTTACGTCGATGCTAGCTTTGACACAGATCCGGATGACTCCAAGTCACAAATCGGATACGTGTATATTTTGAACGGAGGGGCAGTCAGCCGGTGCAGCAGCAAGCAAAGCGTCGTGGCGGCATCTACATGTGAAGCGGAGTACATAGCTGCTTCGGAAGCAACAAAGGAAGGAGTCTGGATGAAGGAGTCCATCACCGACCTAGGAGTGCTTCCCAACGCGTCAGGCCCGATGACTCTATTCCGTGACAACACTGGAGCTATTGCCCTTGCCAAGGAGCTGAGGTTTCACAAGAAGACAAGACACATCAAGCGTCGCTTCAACTCCATTCGTGATTACATTCAGGAAGGAGATATAGATATTTGTAAAGTACATACGGATCTGAATGTCGCAGTATGTTGACTAAACCTCTCTCACGAGCAAAACATGATCAACACCAGAACTCTATGGGTGTTAGATACATCACAATGTAACTAGATTATTGACTCTAGTGCAAGTGGGAGACTGTTGGAAATATGCCCTAGAGGCAATAATAAAATTATTATTATTATATTTCCTTGTTCATGATAATTGTCTAGTGTTCATGCTACAATTGTATTAACTGGAAATCATAATACACGTGTGAATACATAGACCACAACATGTCCCTAGTGAGTCTCTAGTTGTCTAGCTCGTTGATCAATAGATGGTCACGGTTTCATGACCATGGACATTGGATGTCATTGATAACGGGATCACATCATTAGGAGAATGATGCGATGGACAAGACCCAATCCTAAGCATAGCACAAGATCGTGTAGTTCGTCTGCTAAAGCTTTTCTAATGTCAAGTATCATTTCCTTAGACCATGATATTGTGCAACTCCCGGGTACTGTAGGAATACTTTGGGTGTGCCAAACGTCACAACATAACTGGGTGGCTATAAAGGTATACTACGGGTATCCCCGAAAGTATCTGTTGGGTTGGCGCGAATCGAGACTAGGATTTGTCACTCCGTGTGACGGAGAGGTATCTCTAGGCCCACTCGGTAAGACATCATCATAATGAGCTCAATGTGACTAAGGAGTTATCCACGGGATGATGTGTTATGGAATGAGTAAATAGACATGCCGATAACGAGATTTAACAAGATATAGGGATACTGATGATCGAATCTCGGGCAAGTGTCATACTGGTAGACAAAGGGAATTGTATACAGGATTGGTTGAATCCCTGACATCATGGTTGATCCAATGAGATCATTGTGGAGCATGTGGGAGCCAGCATGGGTATCCAAATCCCGCTGTTGGTTATTGACCGGAGAGGTATCTCGGTCATGTCTAGATGCCTCCCGAACCCGTACGGTCTACACACTTAAGGTTCGATGACGCTAGGTTTATAAGGAAATAGTGTATGTGGTTACCGAAGGTTGTTCGGAGTCCCGTATGAGATCCCGGACATCACGAGGAGTTCTAGAATGGTCCAGAGGTAAAGATTCATATATAGGAAGTGAGGTTTTGGTCATCGGAAGTGTTTCGGGCATCACCGGTAACGTACCGGGACCACCAGAAGGGTTTCGGGGGTCCACCATGTGGGGCCACCGGCACCAGAGGGCTGCGTGGACGAAGGTGGAAGGGACCAGCCCCAGAGTGGGCTGGTGCACCTACCACCAAGGCCCAAGGTGCAGCAGAAGGAGGAGAGGGGGCAAACCCTAGCACAGATGGGCCTTAGGCCCACCTAGGGCGGCGCCCCTCCCTCTCCCTCTCTAGCCGCCGCACTAGGAGCCATCTAGGGCTGCCACCGGCCCTAGGGTGGGAACCCTAGGGTCTGCGCACCCTCCTCCCCTCCTCCTATATATAGGTGGAGCCCTTGGGGCTACCGGAGACACGCATCTCTCTCTCTCTCTCGGCGCAGCCCTACCTCTCCACCTCCTTGTCCTCCGTAGCACTTGGCGAAGCCCTACCGGAGTACCATGCAGCTCCACCGTCACCACGCCGTCGTGCTGCCGGAGCTCTCCCTCAACCTCTCATTCCTCCTTGCTGGATCAAGGCATAGGAGACGTCACCGGTCTGCACGTGTGTTGAAAGCGGAGGCGCCTTTGTTTGGCGCTTAGATCGGAATCCACCGCGATCTGAATCGCTGTGAGTATGACTCCACCAACCGCGTTCTAGTAACGCTTCCGCTTTGCGATCTTCAAAGGTATGAAGATGCACCCCCCACTCGTTGCTGGTTTCTCCATAGATTGATCTTGGTGACACGTAGGAATTTTTTTTGATTTATTACTACGTCTCCCAACAATGGATCGAGGCCCAGTTGATGTAGCAAGTGACACCGATTGCCTGGAGGATTCGGCCGAAGTCAAAGAAATAGAAGAAGACAACGAGAGTGATAATGAAGAAGATGACTTGGACGCCAGCTACAAGGTGGAATCCTCATGCGCGGACGATCGTGTGTCCGAATCTCGTTCCAAGGCGCGCGAGGACCCGAGAGTCCGTGGTGGTGGCTCCAAGGGATCAAACATCGTCAAGCTGACTACAACTGTCCCCCCGACTCGCAACTCGAAGCATGGTCGTGGAGAACTCGCTTCACCACCCGAAAAGGCAGCAAAACAAGCCAAAGTTACTGGGGCCAAACCTCGGAAGGCCATCCCCATTCCGAAGATCAAGATGACTATTCCCGTGGCCTCGATGTAAGTATTTCCACTTTGACAGATATTGTTCAAATTTATCTAAATGATGTGACATTCCGAGTGTTTCCTTTGCAGTGCTGATACTTAGACTACTTCGCCTGATCCCCAAACTCTGGAGAAGGAGTGGGCCGACGTCGATGCTGCGTATTCGAAGGTAAACTTCGAATTCCTTCTAGCGTACGTCATGCTTTTCTTTTCGCTTATTCATGAGTGCTTCTTGAACACTTATAGCCCCGCACAAGGTGATCGACATCGATGTGGATGACAAGGTTGACCCGCCAAGCCCTTCTGTCAATAAGGATGGTGTGATGTAGGAGCCACCGCCTGCCGATGTCTGGGTGTTGGCACGGGGAACCAGCTCGGGTGCCTAAGTCGCACTCGGAACCGGTGCGTCGTCCTCTATGCTGACTCCTCCTGTGGCCAACATCTTCATGTTGGAAATATGCCCTAAAGCAAATAATAATTTTGTTATTATCATATTTCCTTGTTCATGATAATTGTTTATTATCCATGCTATAATTGCATTGATTGGAAACTCATATACATGTGTGGGTACATAGAGAACACTGTGTCCCTAGTATGCCTCTAATAGACTAGCTCGTTGATCAAAGATGGTCAAGGTTTCCTAGCCATAGACACGAGATGTCATTTGATTATAGGATCACATCATTAGGAGAATTATGTGACGGACAAGACCCAAACTATGAATGTAGCATATGATCGTGTGAGTTTATTGCTATAGTTTTCTACATGTGTGCGGAATCACTAGAAGTGTATGTCTAGAGGGGGCTGAATAGACTATTTGCAGGAATTTAAAACTACCTCAAGCACAAATCAATTGTTCGTAGTTTTTAGCATACATAGCAAATCTAGAACACCCTACACATGCAAGTCATCAAGTATAGCAGCGGAAAGTAAAGACATTGCACATGGAAGTAAGGAGTAGAGATAGAGAGATCAAACGCATGAGTGACACAAGATTTTTCCCATGGTTCTGATAGGTGGCGCTATCGTACATCCACGTTCATGGAGTCTTCAACCCATGGAGGGTAACAGTCGCGAGAATCCACGGAGGTCTCTACCGACGGAGGGTTCCACAAAGAAGCAACCTTGACTATACCATGACGGCCTACATCCACGGAGGACTAGCCTTACTTGGGATAGATCTTCACGAAGTAGGCGATCTCCTTGCCCTTACAAACTTGTTGGTTCATTCCAAAACACGAAGTAGGAGGCTCCCAAGCGACACCTAACCAATCTAGGAGGCACCACCCTCCAAAAGGTAAAAGGCTCGATTGTGTCAATGAACTCCTTGCTCTTGTGCTTCAGGATGATAGAATCCTCAACACATAATCACTCTCTCACAGATTTGGCTTGGTAGAAGAGATTGATTGGGTGGAAAGAAACTTGGGGAGGCTAGAGATCAAGATTCATATGGTAGGAATGGAATGGCATGATCTCAACACATGAGTAGGTGGCTCTCTCTCGGAAAATCAATAGGTGTGAGTGGGGGACTATTCTGAGTGCTTCTTTTGCGAGTGAGTGATGGTGGAGGGGTATATATAGGCATCTCCAAAAATCAGACTGTTACACCCAAAATGACCAACTCGGTGGCACCGATGCGTTAATCTCGGTGGTACCGAAGTGACCAAAAGGTGGCAACTTTTGAATCTTAGTGAGACCGATATAGGAATCTTGGTTGCATCGATAAGATGAACAGCGGTCAGATTTCCCAATCTCGATCCAACAATCTCAGAGGGACTGGTATTGTGAATTTGCGTAATAGAAAGTTGGCAGCCTAACTCGGTGGCACCGAATGCTGAATCGGTTGCACCAAAGAGCTAGGGTTTGCCTGAGTCTTTCTAGGGTTTGGAATCGGTGGCACTGATTGTAGAATGTTGGTTGCACCAATTTTGTATATTTGGCTTTGGACATACTTTTGTGGAAGCTTGTGGGTGTATGTGGTGACTATCACTTGTGCACGTACAAGCATTTTGTTCACCAACAAAACCTTACCCCCTTTTAATAGTATTGGCTTTCCTATGCACTCAAAGTGATTTCTCACAAATGTAAAATGTAGAATCCATTTGCTTGAAGCTTGGCCAATGCTATTCCTTCTCCTTCTTCTTCATGGGGATACTCTCCACACTCCTTTTCACCAACCCATCTCTCTATGGACTTTATTTGAAATACACTAGGTAAAAGTATTAGTCCAAGAGACAATGTATGTTGTCATGAATTATCAAAACCACCAAGGGAGCACATTGTGCTTTCAATCTCCCCCATTTTGGTAATTGATGACAACATACAATCAAAGCTTCAAATAAAGATATTCATGAGTATAGTGAAGACTTTGAGAGACACATGACTTAGACTTGCTCCCCCTAAATGTGTGCAATCCCGTTTAAAGGATAGTTGCTTTGGAATGCATGGACACACATGTAGTAGAAGGGATATGATAAGTCATGTGTATCTTGGATATATGCATCAAATGTATATGAATGAGTCATATCCTTGATCAAGACTTCAATCTTGCAAACATTATGTGCAAGAAGCAAGAGATCATATTAATAAAATATATGATGTATATACTTACCTTGAGTCCTTGAGCATTCTAGCAGTAGAGATGCACTTGAGAAAACAATGGTAGGAAACACAAGAGTATTCTACTAATCTAAAGCAATAGAACTCAAAGATGCCAAGATATGAAGAACATATAGAAGATAGTATTCTTAAGATTGATATGTCTCCTAGATCGTTTAGAACTTTCTCCCCTAGATATGACATAGTATGCCATCCTCTCCCCCTGAATCTCACTAGGTAGATATTGGGATTGGATAGGGTGAGAAAAGATCTAAGATGAAATAAGCATATTTTCCTCCAAACATATTTTCTCCCCCTACTTTGGTACACCCCCCTTGTTTATATAAATATAGACTTTGATATTCTCACCCCCCCCTAAATTGTATCTCCCCCTTTAGCTTTGAAGCTTTGTATCTCTCTCCCCCTTTGGCATTAATTTCCAAAAGGCAGACCAATAAGGGATCATCAAATAATAAGGGATCCTTGATAACAAGGGTCATTGAAATTAGGATTCATAGAATATGAAAATCTTGAGTAACAATGAGGGAATCCTTGAAAAATGATTTCTTTCCCTTTGGATAAACTGAGAATTTGTAGAACGTCTCCTCCTTTGAGTCAGGGATCCTTGAATAAAGTGTCTCCCCCCTTTTAAAAAAAGGATCATTGAAGTATCAGGGACATCACTAGTAAGATACCAATTGAAATATCTCTTGAGTTGCTTTAGCTCATTACTTGGAGTAAAGCCATATCAAGAATATGAGTACATACCTTTGAGTGATGTTGTTGACGTAGCTTGTAGGTGAACTTGATGAGGATGCTCAAAGTTGATGAAGATCATCTTGAGTTGGGAGCAATCCTTGTTGTTTTCGTTCACTTTTCACCTACACGGTTTAGTCACACAAGGAAAAACATGGTATATCCAAATGACTTGATACCAATTAAGATTTAGCAATTGTGGGATATAAGTCAAGGATATGTTTTGTTGTCTTCTTCCTTCCATCATCAAAGCGAGGTTGTGGATACTTGGTCATGACAAGATTGATTAAGATATGAGCTGTTGGCAATCTTGTGGAGTGTTGTTCTTCCAAGTACCTACAAAGAATTATATGCAAGCTAAGGGAGCATAGAATTCCAAAATATATGATATTCAAGGTAATAGCATGGAATAAACAATCAAGCTCATATGCTCACATGCATCCGAGCGATCTTAGCTCAAGTTTGAAGCATCAATGATGTTCAACTCACTCCTCAAATGACAAAACACTTTTTCATCAAGTGGCTTAGTAAAGATGTCGGCCAATTTCTTGTTAGTATGAACATGCTTAAGATTAATATCTCCTTTGGCAACATGATCACGAATGAAATGATGTCGAACTTGAATATGCTTGGTTCGAGAATGTTGCACATGATTATGACCAATATTAATAGCACTTTCATTGTCACAAATTAATGGAACATTTTTAACATAGATTCCATAATCTTTAAGCGTTTGTGTCATCCATAACAATTGCACACAACATGATCCAGCAACAATATATTCAGCTTACGTGGTAGATAGAGATACCGAGTTTTGTTTCTTGGAGGGCCAAGACACAAGAAATCTACCTAGAAATCTACATGTACCTGAGGTGGATTTTCTATCCACCTTGTCACCGACATAATCCGAGTCGGAGTAGCCAACAAGATTAGAAGAAGATCCCTTGGGATACCATATGCCAAAGTTTGGTGTATGTATCAAGTATCTCACAATACGTTTAACGGCCTTAAGATGAAATTCTTTAGGTGCAGCTTGATATCTAGCACACATGCAAACACTAAGCATAATATCGGACGGGAGGCACAAAGATAAAGCAATGAACCAATCATTGATCGATAAACCTTTTGATCAACCGGTTCACCCTCCTTAGTGAGATCATCGTGTCCGCTAGTGGGCATGGGAGTTTTCATACCTTTGCACTCTTGCATGTTGAACTTCTTGATTAAGTCCTTGGTGTACTTAGTTTGAGAGATGAAAGTTCCTTCTCTTGATTGCTTAATTTGCAAGCCAAGAAAGAATTTCAGCTCACACATCATAGACATCTCATACTTCTCTGAAATCAACCTTCCAAACTTCTCACTAAATTGTGGGTTAGTAGATCCAAAGATAATATCATCCACATAAATTTGGCACACAAATAATTCACCATTAACTCTCTTTGTGAATAAGGTTGTGTCAATTTTACCAATTTCAAATCCTTTTTTGATAAGAAACTTTGTTAGGCATTTATACCAAGCGTGAGGTGCTTGCTTAAGACCATATAAAGCTTTGCAAAGTTTGTAAAAATGGTCAGGTTTCTTAGGATTTACAGAACCAGGTGGTTGCTTAACATAGAACTCTTCTTCAATCTCACCATTTAAAAATGCATTTTTAATGTCCATTTGATAAAGCGTGAAATCATAGTGATTAGCATAGGCAAGAAGAATTCTAATAGATTCTAATCTAGCAACGGGGGCGTAGGTCTCACCGTAATCCATACCTTCGACTTGCATATATCCTTGAGCTACGAGACGTTCCCTGTTGCATACGACTTGTCCATCTTCATCTTGCTTGTTCTGAAACACCCATTTGGTTCCGATGATGTTTTGATCATTATCGGGCTTCTCCACGAGTGTCCACACTTTGTTCCTCTCGAAGTTGTGAAGCTCTTCGTGCATAGCATTCACCCAATCCGCGTCTTCAAGAGCTTGTTCTACCTTCAAGGGTTCAATCCTAGAGATGAAAGAATAATGCTCACAAAAGTTAGCTAGACGAGTTTTGAAGCGAGTGATTCTCCCGATTTGTATGTCACCAAAAATTTGGTTTAGGGGATGGTTCTTGGTCACTTGTGCTTGAACTCGGGTCAGCTTTTGATTGTTGGATGGTGGAGCTTCTTCTTCTTCATCATCTGCTTCGTCTTGATTGTTGTCAACATGATCATCTCCTTGAGGTGGTGGTGAAGGAGGTTGTGGTGAATCTTCATGATGCACTTCCTCCTCCTCTTCATCTTGTCGTGTACCGCTTGTGGATGCTTCCATGTCGTATTGTCGGTAGCCTTGATCCGAAGCAGGAGCTTCCACTTGGGTTGATGAAGTGCTTTCCTTCACCTCCATGGGATGAATCTTGCCAATAGACAAGTCTTGGATAGCTTCCGAAGGGTCCTTATCACCTACATAATTTGTCAATTGTTTGACTTGCGAACCATTAGATTCATCAAACTTCACATCTACTATCTCTTCAACTTTTCGAGTGAATTTGTTGTAGACACGGTAAGTGTGAGAGTTTGATCCATAACCAAGTAGGAATCCTTCATGAGATTTAGGGGCAAATTTAGCACGACGATGTTTATAAAGAATGTAATGCTTGGAGCCAAATACCCAAAAGTATCCAACTTGGGGTTTGTTACCGCTGAGAAGTTCGTATGCCATTTTATCGAGAAGCTTGTGCAAGTATAGTCGGTTTGTGGCATGACATACTGTTTCCACGGCTTCTGCCCAAAAGTGTTTTGACGTCTTGTATTCGTCAAGCATCATTCTTGCCATCTCAATGAGCGTCTGATTCTTCCTCTCAACAACTCCATTTTGTTGAGGTGTGTACATAGCCGAGAACTCATGTGAAATACCCTCTTCATCAAGAAAGGTATCCACATGGGTGTTCTTGAACTCCGATCCGTTATCGATTCGAACCTTCTTGATCTTCACTTCAAACTGATTTTGTGCTTTGCGACAGAAGTTCTTGAAGATCTTTTGTACCCGTGACTTATCATCAAGAAAGAATACCCACATAAATCCGGAAAAATCATCAGCTATAACTAGACCATAAGAGTTTCCACAGAGACTCTTGTAAGCATTGGGACCAAAGAGATCCATATTAAGTAACTCGAGTGGTCTCCTAGTTGTCATGATATTCTTGACCGGATGACTTCCACCTACTTGCTTTCCCGCTTTACAAGCGCTACAAAGTCTATCTTTGTCAAAGATAACATCCTTAACACCTAGAATGTGATCGCCCTTGATGAGCTTATCTAGATTGCGCATGCCTACATGTCCAGGCCTTCTATGCCAAAACCAACCTTTAGATGATTTTGCAATGAGAAAGTACGAGGTTGGGCCTTTTTAGTGAAATCAACAATGTATAGATCACCTCTACGAATACCGGTAAAGACAATTTTATGATTATCAAATTGAAACACTTGGCAATCTACTTTAGTAAATAGCACATTAAAACCGAAGTCTGCTAGTCTAGATACGAAAAGAAGATTGTAACCAAGGGATTCGACAAGCATCACATTTTGAATTGAGGTATCATGAGATATGGCCACCTTAACAAGGCCAAGTACCTTACCCTTAGAGTTGTCTCCAAAGGCCACGTACCTTCATGGTCCTTGATTAGGCGTGATCTCTTGAAACATGCCTTTATCACCAGTCATGTGATCCGTGCATCCACTATTGAGAATCTGCTCTTTTCCGCCGGACATGTAATCCTTGAAGTTCGCCATTAGACTTAGATTCCTCATGATCTTTTCATGCTCGATGTCAAACAACTCATCTTCATCATAGTAGCCATGTTCTTCATTGTCATCATTCGATGGAATCTCCTTGTCATAGAAACCAAGAGACTCGTTAGAATCGTAACCATGACAATGTTCAAGTTTATGAATGTGAATGGCTTCAATAACAATGTTGTTGACAGTAGTGACACCTCCTTTAGCACGCATAAGATCACAGAGCTCAAATAGGCATTTACCAAAGTTTGGATCACTAGGCTTCATTTTGTGAAATGCAACAGTTTTGTGAAGAATTTCATTAAGATTTCCTAATGAAAGATTTGGATATCGTTTCTCCAAATCAGTCCACAAAGTATAAGCACATGCAAATTTCTTCAATTGAGAAAGCACGAATCTTGGTAAACCTCTAACAATAAGATTGGCAGTTCTTAGGTTACCAAGCATGTCAATTTCCTCTTCGTGTGTGGGATGCAATTCATCAATGGGGAGCACATAGGGATTTTCAATATGTTTTCTCAAATGGAATTTATCAACTAGATCAATCATCGCATTCTTCCATCGACTATAGTACTCTCCATTAAGAATGGGCACTCTACAATACAAACTCTCCACACTAGACACGTCCATCTTCCTCCATGGTGTTGAAACCGAAGCAATGAGACCAAAACTCTGATACCAATTGCAGGATCACTAGAAGTGTATGTCTAGAGGGGGTTGAATAGACTATTTGCAGGAATTTAAATCTACCTCAAGCACAAATCAATTGTTGGCAGTTTTTCCTATGGTTTCGATAGGTGGCGCTATCATACATCCACGTTCATGGAGTCTTCAACCCATGGAGGGTAACGGTCGCGAGAGTCCATGGAGGGCCATACCCACGGAGGGTTACATGAAGAAGCAACCTTGACTATACCATGATGGCCTACGTCCATGGAGGACTAGCCTTACTCGGGGTATATCTTCTTGAAGCAGGCGATCTCCTTGCCCTTACAAACTTGTTGGTTCACTCCACAACACGAACTAGGAGGCTCCCAAGCGACACCTAACTAATCTAGGAGGCAACACTCTCCAAAAGGTAAACGGCTCGATTGTGTCGATGAACTCCTTGCTCTTGTGCTTCAAGATGATACACTCATCAACACACAATCACTCTCTCACATATTTGGCTTGGTAGAAGAGATTGATTGGGTGGAAAGCAACTTGGGGAGGCTAGATATCCAGATTCATATGGTAGGAATGGAATGGCATGATCTCAACACATGAGTAGTGTTGGGAAACGTTGCATGGGAAACAAAAAAATTCCTACGCACACGCAAGATCTATCCATGGTGATGAGCCTCTACGAGAGGGAGAGTGGATCTACATACCCTTGTAGATCGCTAAGCGGGAAGTGTTAAGAAACGCGGTTGGTGTAGTCGAATGTCTTCGCGATCCAAATCGCCATGCATCCCGCGATCCAATCACGATCCGTCCCGCGATCCAATCACGATCCGTCCCGCGATCTTGATCACGATCGATCCCACGAACTTGATCACGATCCGTCTCACGAACTTGATCACGATCCTTCCGACCTAGCGCCGAACGGACGGCACCTCCGCGTTCAGCACACGTGCAGCTTGATGACGATCTCCACCGTCTTGATCCAGCAAGAGGAAGTGGAGAGGGAGAAGAGTTCACTGGCAGCGTGACGGTTCTCCGGTGATGGTGGTGGAGCAATTCCGGCAGGGCTTCGCCTAAGCACTGCGGAAATCCGATCTAGAGGAGCACCAGTGGAACGGGTAGCACGTGGCCGTAAATCAAGTGCAAAACACCCAATACCTCCAGTATATATAAGAGGGAGGGAGGAGGGCTGGCGCACAAGGCAGCCCTTCCTTGCCTCTTGCGCAAGGAGGATTGGAGGAGTCCTCCTCCAATCCTAGTAGGACTAGGATTGCTCCTTTCCTACTTGGAGTCTATTCCCACCTTTTGCATTTTTTTTTCTTTCTTTCTCAAGTCCAGCCGCATGGGCCTCTTAGAGGACTTCCACCTGCCCACTAAGGGCTGGTTTCCACCCTCCCACAGCCCATGTAGCCTCTTGGGTCGAAATACCTCTCCCGATGGTCCCCCGATACACTACCGATGAGCCCGAAACTTTTCCGGCAACCAAAATAGGAGTTCCTATATATGAATCTTTACCTCAGGACCATTCTGGAGCTCCTCGTGATGCTTGGGATCTCATCCGGGACTCCGAACAACCTTCGGTCACCACCATACATAACTCTATACTACCGAAACGTCACCAAACCTTAAGTGTGCAGACCCTGCGGGTTCGAGAACTATGTAGACATGACCGAGACACCTCTACGGTCAACAACCAATAGCGGGCCCTGGATGACCATATTGGTTCCTACATATTCTACGAAGATCTTTATCGGTCGAACCTCTATGTCAAGGATTCAGTCAATCCCGTATAACGTTCCATTTGTTCTTCGGTATGTTACTTGCCCGAGATTCGATCGTCGGTATCTCCAGACCTTGTTCAACCTCGTTACCGGCAAGTCTCTTTACTCGTTCCGTAATACAAGATCCCGTGGCTAACACTTAGTCACATTGCTTGCAAGGCTTTGTTGTGATGTTGTATTACCGAGTGGGCCCTGAGATACCTCTCCGTCACACGGAGTAACAAATCCCAGTCTTGATCCATGCCAACCTAACAGACACCCTCGGAGATACCTGTAGAGCACCTTTATAGTCACCCAGTTACGTTGCGACGTTTGATACACACAAGGCACTCCTCCGATGTCTGTGAGTTGCATGATCTGATGGTCATAGGAACATATACTTGACATGCAGAAAACAATAGCAACAAACTGACACGATCATATGCTACGTTTGTAGTTTGGGTCTTGTCCATCACATCATTCTCCTAATGATGTGATCCCGTTATCAAATGACATCACATGTCAATGGCTAGGAAACCTTGACCATCTTTGATCAATGAGCTAGTTCACTAGAGGCACACTAGGGACAGAGTGTTGTCTATTTACCCACACATGTAATGTGTTTCCATTCAATACAATTATAGCATGGATAATAAACGATTATCATGAACAAGGAAATATGATAATAACTAATTTATTATTGCCTCTAGGGCATATTTCCAACAGTCTCCCACTTGCACTAGAGTCAATAATCTAGTTCACATCACCATGTGATTCGCTTTGTTATGAATCTAACACCCAAGGAGTTCTGGGGCTCGATCATGCTTTGCATGTGAGAGAGGCCTTTATAGTCAACGGGTCTACAACATTCAGATTCTTGTGTACTTTGCAAATCTCTATGTCAAACCCTAAACACTGCTACCACACTTGGTATTATTCCAAATGGCTTCTCCTACTATACGTATCCAGATTGCTACTATGAGTTATCCGAATTGGTGTTAAAGCTTGCATTGACGTAACTCTTTACGACGAACTCTTTATCACCTCCATAATCGAGAAACATCTCCTTAGTTTTAGTTACCAAGGATAATCTTGACCACTGTCCAGTGATCCACTCCTGGATCACTCTTGTACCCTTTGACGGACTCATGGCAAGGCACACACAGGTGCGGTACACAGCATGGCATACTATACAGAGCCTATGGCTAAGTCATAGGGGACGACATTCGTCCTTTCTCTTTCTTCTGCCGTGGTTGAGCTTTGAGTCTCATTCAATTTTACACCTTACAAAGCAGGCGAGAACACTTCTCTCTGACTAGTCCATTTTGAACTCTTTCAAAATGTTGTCAAGGTATGTACTCATTGAATGTCTTATCAAACATCTTGATCTATCTTTATAGATCTTGATGCTCAACAATTAGGTAGCTTTATCCAGGTCTTCCTTTGAAAAACTCTTTTCAAACAACTGTTTATGCTCTCCAGAAATTCTACATCATTTCCGAATAGCAATATGTCATCCACATATACTTATCAAAAACTCTATAGTGCTCCCACTAACTTTATTGCAAATACAAGTTTCTCGTAAACTTTGTATAGACTCAAAAACTTTGATCACCTCATCAAAGTGTATATTCCAACTCCGAGATGCTTGCTTCAGTTCATTGAAGAATCACTGAAGCTCGCACAAATTTTAGCATCCTTAGGACTGACAAAACCTTCTAGTTGTATCTCATACAACCTTTCCTTAAGGAAGGAAACGATGTTTTGGCATCCATCTGCCAGATTTCATAATTGAAAAATGCAGCAACTGCTAACATAATTCCAACAGACTTTAGCATCGCTACGAGTGAGAAAGTCTCATCGCAGTCAACTCCTTGAACTTTGTCGTAAACTACTTTGCAACAAGTCGAGTTTTACAAATGGTAACATTTACCATCAGCGTCTGTCTTCATTTTAAAGATCCATTTGTACTTGGTGACCTGCCGTCCAACGAGCAAGTCCACCAAAGTCTATACTTGGTTTTTATACATGGATCCTTTCTCGGATTTCATGGCCTCTAACCATTTGTTGGCTTCTGGGCCCATCATCGCTTCTCCATAGTTTGTAGGTTCATCGTTGTCCAACAACATGACCTCCAAGACAGCGTTGTTGTACTGCTCAGTAGTAGTACACGTCCTTGTCGACCTATGAAGTTCGATAGTAACTTGATCCGAAGCTTCATGATCATCATCATTGACTTCCTCTTCAACTAACGTAGGCTTCACAGAAACATCTTTCTGCGCTGCGCCACTTTCTGGTTGAAGTAAAGGTTCAATAACCTCATCAAGTTCTATTTTCCTTGTAGGTCGATAGTAACTTGATCTGAAGCTTCATGATCATCATCATTAACTTCCTCTTCAACTGACATAGGCTTCACAAAAACATCTTTCTGCGCTGCGCTACTTTCTGGTTGAAGCAGAGGTTCAAATAACCTCATCAAGTTCTATCCTCCTCTCACTCAATTCTTTCAAGAGAAACCCTTTCTCGAGAAAGGACCCAGTTTTAGCAAAAAAACATTTTATGCTTGGATCTAAGATAGAAGGTTCACCCAACTGTTCTTAGGGTATTATATGAAGATGCATTTGTCCGCTTTGGGCTCGAGCTCATTAGGTGAAAACATTTTCCACACAAGCGTCACAGCCCCAAGCATTAAGAAATGACAGCTTAGGTTTCTATCAAACCATAGTTCACACGGTGTCATCTCAACAGATTTAGATGGTGCCCTATTTAAATTGAATGTAGTTGTCTCTAATGCATAACCCCAAAATTATAGTAACAAAACGATAAGAGACATCATAGCATGCACCATATCCAATAGAGCACGACTATGACGTTTGGACACACCATCACACTATGGTGTTCCAGGTGGCGTGAGTTGTGAAACAATTTTCACATTGTCTAAAGTTGTATGCGAAACTCGCAACTCAGATATTCATCTCGACGATCATGTCGTAGACATTTTTATCTTCTTGTCACAATGATCTTAAACTTCACTCTGAATTTGCTTGAACCTTTCAAACGATTCAGACTTGTGTTTCATTAAGCAAATATACACTATATCTACTCAAGTCATTAGTGAAGGTAAGAAAATAACGATATCCACCGCACGCTATAAGACTCATTGGATTGCATACATCAATATGTATCATTTCCAATAAGTCACTTGCCCGCTCCATCAAACCAGAAAAATGGGGTCCTTAGTCATCTTGACCAAGAGGCATGGATCGCATGTCTCAACCGATTCAAAATCGAATGAGTCCAAAGATCCATCAACATGGAGTTTCTTCATGTGTTTTATACCAATATGACATTTAGCGGCAATGCCACAAGTATGTGGTACTATTATTATCAACTTTGTATCTTTTGGCATCAATGTTATGAACATGTGTATTACTACGATCAAGATTCAACAAACCATTCTCACTGGGTGCTTGACCATTGAAGGTATTATTCATGTAAATAGAATAACCATTATTCTCTAACTTAAATGAATAACCGTGTTGCAATGAACATGATCTAATCACGTTCATGCTCAACGCAAAAACACCAAATAACATTTATTTAGGTTTGTCACTAATCTCGAAGGTAGAGAGAGCGTGTGATGTTGATCACATCAACCTTGGAAACATTTCCAACACACATCGTCACCTCACACTTTAGCTAGATCTCCGTTTATTCCGTAGCTTTTATTTCGAGTTACTAACATTTAGCAACCGAACCGGTATCCAATACCTAGGTGCTACTAGGAGTACAAGCAAGGTACACATCAATAACACGTATATCAAATATACTTCTGTCGACGTTGCCAGCCTTCTTATCTACCAAGTATCTAGGGTTGTTCCGCTTCAGCGACCTCTCTCCTCATAATTAAAGCACTTAGTCTTGGGTTTGGGTTCACCTTTGGGTTGCTTCACCGGAGCAGCAACTGACTTGCCATCCATGAAGTTTCCCACCTTGCCCTTGCCCTTCTCGAAACTAGTGGTTATACTAACCATCAACACTTGATGCTCCTTCTTGATTTCTACCTTCGCGGTGTCAAACATCGCGAACAGCTCAGGGATCATTAATTCTATCCCTGGCATTTTATAGTTCATCACCAAGTTCTAGTAGCTTAGTGAAAGTTACTTGGAGAACTATATCAATCACTATCTTATCTGGAATATCAACTCCCACTCGATTCAAGCGATTGTAGCACCCAGACAATCTGAGCACATGCTCAACGATTGAGCTATTCTCTTTCATCTTACATGCAAAAAATCTTGTTGGAGATCTCATATCTCGCAACACGGGCACGAGCCTGAGATCCTAATTTCAGCTCTTAGAACATCTCATATGTTCCATGACGTTCAAAACGTTTCGGAGCCTCAATTCTAAGCTGTAATGCATGACGCACTAAACTATCAAGTAGTTATTAGAACGTGCCTGTCAGTTGTTCACAATATCTACAAACAACACTAGAGGGGTTGGCGCACCGAGCGGTGCATTAAGGACATAAGCCTTCTGTGCAGCAATGAGGACAATCCTCAGATCACGGAGCCAGTCCGCAATATTGCTACCATCATCTTTCAACTCCATTTCTCTAGGAACATATAAAATACAAGGGAGCTACAACGCGAGCAAGTAATCTACAACATAATTTGCAAAGACACTACTGACTATGTTCATGATAATGAGTTCAATTAATCATATTACTTAAGAACTCCCACTCAAATTGACATCCCTCCGGTCATTCGAGTGATACATGATCCAAATTCACCAACTCAAGTCCGATCATCACGTGAGTTGAGGTGGTTACAATGGTGAACATCATCATGTTGATCATATCTACTATATGACTCATGTTCGACCTTTCGGTCTCTTGTGTTCCGAGGCCATGTCTGTACATGCTAGGCTCGTCAAGTTTAACCCGAGTGTTCTGCATGTGCAACACTGGCTTGCACCCGTTGTATGTGAATGTAGAATCTATCACACCCGATCATCACGTGGTGTCTCAACACGATGAACTTTCACAACGGTGCACACTCGGGGAGAACACAATTTTTCTTGAAATTAAGTGAGGGATCACCTTATAATGCTACCGTCGTCCTAAGCAAAACAAGGTGCATAAAAGTATTAACATCACATGCAAATCATAAGTGACATGATATGGCCATGAACTTGTGCTTTTGATCTCCATCATGAAAGCACCGGCATGATCTCCATCGTCACCGGCATGAAACCATGATCACCATCATCTTGATCTCCATCAACGTGTCGCCATCGGGGTTGTCGCGCCCACCATGCTTCTACTACTATTGCTATCGTTTAGCGATAAAGTAAAGCATTACATAGCGCATAATGATTGACACGCAGGTCATACAATAATTAAAGACAACCCTATGGCTCCTGCCGGTTACCGTACTCATCGACATGCAAGTCGTGATAATCTATACATCACATGATCATCTCATCCATCACATATATCACATCATGTAATTGGCCATATCATATCACAACATACCCTTTAAAAACAAGTTAGACATCCTCCAATTGTTGTTGCGTGTTTTACGTGGCTGCTACGGGTTTCTAGCAAGAACGATTCTCACCTACGCATAAACCACAACGGTGATACATAATTTGCTTTTCAACCTTCTCAAGGACCGCCTTTGTCGAATCTGATCCAACTAAAGTAAGAGAAACTACCACCCGTAAGCCATCTAGGCAACAAGTTGCGTCGAGGGAACCAGTCTCTTGTAAGCGTACGAGTAATGTTGGTCCGAGCCGCTTCATCTCACAATACCGTTGAACCAAAATCCGACCAAGGGAGGAAGCAATCTAAGCATCAACACCCACAAACCTTTTGTGTTCTACTCGAGATCTCATCAACACATAGACCTAGCTCATGATGCCACTGTTGGGGAACGTTGCATGGGAAACAAAAAATTTCCTACGCACACGCAAGATCTATCCATGGTGATGAGCATCTACGAGAGGGAGAGTGGATCTACATACCCTTGTAGATCGCTAAGAGGCAAGCGTTAAGAAACGAGGTTGGTGTAGTCGAACGTCTTCACGATCCAAATCGCCGTGCGTCCCGCGATCCAATCACGATCCGTCCCGCGATCTTGATCACGATCCGTCCCACGAACTTGATCACGATCAGTCTCACGAACTTGATCATGATCCATCCGATCTAGCGCCGAACGGACGACACCTCCGCGTTTAGCACACATGCAGCTTGATGACCATCTCCACCGTCTTGATCCAGCAAGAGGAAGTGGAGAGGGAGAAGAGTTCACCGGCAGCGTGACGGCGCTCCGGTAATGGTGGTGGAGCAATTCCGGCAGGGCTTCTCCTAAGCACTGCGGAAATCCGATCTAGAGGAGCACCGGTGGATAATAAACGATTATCATGAACAAGAAATATGATAATAACTAATTTATTATTGCCTCTAGGGCATATTTCGAACAAGTAGGTGGCTCTCTCTCAGAAAATCTGTAGGTACGAGTGGAGAACTGTTCTGAGTGCTTCTTTTGCGAGGGAGTGGTGGTGGAGGGGTATATATAGGCATCTCCAAAAATTCAACCGTTACACACAAAATGACTAACTCGGTGACACCAATGTGTTAATCTCCATGGTACCGAAGTGACCAAAAGATGGCAACTTTTGAATCTCGGTGAGACCGATATAGGAATCTCCGTTGCACCGATAAGGTGACCAACGGTCAGATTGCCCCATCTCGGTGACGCTGATCCAACAATCTCAGAGGGACCAATATTGTGAATTTGCGTAACAGAAAGTTGGTAGCCTAACTCGATGGCACCGAATGCTGAATCGGTTGCACCGAAGAGCTAGGGTTTGGCTGAGTCTATCTAGGGTTTGGAATCAGTGGCATCGAGTGTAGAATGTTGGTTGCACCGATTTTGTATATTTGGCTTTGGACAGACTTTTGTGGAAGATCTTGTGGGTGTATGTGGTGACTATCACTTGTGCATGTATGAGCATTTTGTTTACCAACAAAACCTTACCACCTTTTAATAGTATTGGCTTTCCTGTGGACTCAAAGTGATTTCTCACAAATGTAAAATGTAGAATCCATTTGCTTGAAGCTTGGCCAACGCTATTCCTTCTCCTTCTTCTTCGTGGGGATACTCTCCACACTCCGTTTTGCTAACCCATCTCTCTATGGACTTTATCTGAAATACACTAGGTAAAAGTATTAGTCCAAGAGACAATGTATGTTGTCATTAATTATCAAAACCACCAAGGGAGCACATTGTGCTTTCAATGTCAAGTTACTGTTCCTATGACCATGAGATCATGCAACTCATTGACACCGGAGGAATACCTTGTGTGTATCAAATGTTGCAACGTAACTGGGTGACTATAAAGATGCTCTTCAGGTATCTGTGTGGGTGTCTGTTGAGTGAACATGGATCAAGACGGGGATTTGTTACTCCGTGTGACGCAGAGGTATCTTAGGGCCCACTCGGTAATACAACATCACAATGAGAATTGCAAGCAATGTGACTAAAGAGTTAGCCACATAATCTTGTATTACGGAAGAGTAAAGATACTTTCCTGTAACAAGATTGAACTAGGTATAGAGATACCAACGATCGAATCTCGGGCAAGTAACATACCGAAGAACAAAGGGAACATCATACGGTATTAACTGAATCCTTGACATAGAGGTTCAACCGATAAAGATCTTAGAGGTGTCCAGGTCCCACTATTGGTTATTGACCTTAGAGGTGTCTCGGTCATGTATGCATAGTTCTCGAACCTACAGGGTCTGCACACTTAACGTTCGGTGACGTTTCAGTAGTATTGAGTTATGTATGGTGCTGACCAAAGGTTGTTAGGATTCCTAGATGAGATCTCGGACGTCACAAGAAGCTCCAGAATGGTTCGGAGGTAAAGATTGATATATAGGAAGTCCCGTTTTGGTCACCAGAAAAGTTCGGGCGTCACCGGTAGTGTACTGGGGTGCCGGGAGGGTTTCGAGGGTCCACCGAGAGGGGCCACTCACTCCGGGGGGCACATGTGCCTTAGGGGTGGCGCACCACACCTTAGTGGGCTGGACAAGCCAACCCCTAAGGGCCCATGCAAAGAGGAGAGAGGAGGGCCAAGTGGGGAGTCCTCCCAGGACTCCACCTCCCTTGTGGGAGGAGGAATCCTAGTTGGGGGAGGACTCCTCCCCCAAGGTTCGGCGAATCCTCCTTGTGGAGGGTTTGAGGCTGCCTCCTCCCCTCCCTTACTCCTATATATACTAGAGGATTTGAGGTCAGCGACAACCCTAATAAGACACATGCTGCCCTTTGTCCCTCTAGCTCGTTTTCTCCTCTAGATTAGTTCGGCGAAGCTCGGCGAAGCCCTGCCAGATTAGTTCACCACCACCGCCACCATGCCGTTGTGCTGCCGAAGAACTCATCTGATGGGGAACGTTGCATGGGAAACAAAAAATTTCCTATGCACACGAAGATCTATCCATGGTGATGAGCATCTACGAGAGGGAGAGTGGATCTACATACCCTTGTAGATCGCTAAGCGGGAAGCGTTAAGAAACGCGGTTGGTGTAGTCGAACATCTTCGCGATCCAAATCGCCGAGCGTCCCGCGATCACATCATGATCCGTCCCGCGATCCAATCACGATCCGTCCCGCGAACTCATCACGATCCGTCCTGCGATCTCATCACGATCCGTCCCGTGAACACATCACGAACGGTCTCGCGATCTTGTTCACGGTCCTTCCGATCTAGCGCCGAACGGACGACACCTCCGCATTCAGCACACGTGCAGCTTGATGACGATCTCCACCATCTTGATCCAGCAAGAGGAAGTGGAGAGGGAGAAGAGTTCACCGGTAGCGTGACGGCGCTCCGGTGATAGTGGTGGAGCAATTCCGGCAGGGCTTCGCCTAAGCACTGTAGAAAACCGATCTAGAGGAGAAACTATGCACTAGAGGAACGGGTAGCACGTGGCTGAAAATTTTGTGCCAAAACCCTAAAATCCTCTAGTATATATAGGAGTATAGGAGCAGGAGTCTTGGCTGCCAAAAAACCAGCCCTTGAGTTGACCAAAGTGGGGAGGAGAGGAGGACTCCTCCTCCAATCCTAGTAGGACTAGGATTCCTCCTTTTTTTGGCCTTTTTCCACCTTTTTCCCTTCGGGCTTTTTCTCCCAGCCGCATGGGCCTTGTGTGGGACTTCCAACATCCCACAAAAGGCTGGTATTTACTCTCCCACAGCCCATGAAGCCTCTTGGGTCGAAATACCCCTCCCGGTGGTCTCCCGGTACACTACCGGCACTCCCGATACACTACCGATGAGCCCGAAAGTTTTCCGGTGACCAAACTGGGACTTCCTATATATGAATATTTACCTCCGGACCATTCCGGAGCTCCTCGTGACGTCCAGGATCTGATCCGGTACTTCGAACAACCTTCGGTCACCACCATACATAACTCTATACTACCGAAACGTCACCAAACCTTAAGTGTGCAGACCCTGCGGGTTCGAGAACTATGTAGACATGACCGAGACACCTCTACGGTCAATAACCAATGGCGGGACCTGGATGTCCACATTGGTTCCTACATATTCTACGAAGATCTTTATCGGTCGAACCTCTATGTCAAGTATTCAGTTAATCCCGTATGATGTTCCCTTTGTTCTTCGGTATGTTACTTGCCCGAGATTCGATCGTTGGTATCTCCATACCTAGTTCAACCTCGTTACTGGCAAGTCTCTTTACTCATTCCGTAATACAAGATCCCGCAGCTAACAATTAGTCACATTGCTTGCAAGGCTCATTGTGATGTTGTGTTACCGAGTGGGCCCCGAGATACCTCTCCGTCACACGGAGTAACAAATCCCAGTCTTGATCCATGCCAACTCAATAGACACCCTCGGAGATACCTGTAGAGCACCTTTATAGTCACCCATTTACGTTGCGACGTTTGATACACACAAGTCACTCCTCCGATGTATGCTTACGAGAGACCGGTTCCATCGACTGACATTTGACTTTATTGCATAAAGATGGCTGGCGGGTGCCTATCTCTCCTACTCCAGTTGGATCAGATTTGACAAAGGCGGTCCTTGAGAAGGTTGAATAGCAATTTGTGTATCACCTTGTGGTTTTTGCGTAGGTTAGAATCGTTCTTGGTAGATACCCGTAGCAGCCATGTAGCGCCCCGACCTGAAAGGTCGAATCTCCGGTGTTTCTGTACCATCCCAAGATCATGCTGGTACACACACGGTACATCAATGTATATATCAAAGTGAAATCACACAGCTTTAATAATCGAAAAAATCTCATATCGATTCCTTTATTACAATAAGAATTACAATAAAGTGGCTGAAGGCCAACTCATGAGAATAACTAATCTTGCGGAAGCTTCAAAGGTAGTTGAGTCCATCTGACTCCAAGGGCATCTCACCGAGCGTAGATCGTATCCTCACTCCTGGTCGGAAAAGTACTCTGCAACATGATACGTTGCAGCCGTGTAGGTCAACATATTGAATATTCCGGCAATGTCACAAAAGAGGGGGTATAGTAATCATCTAGTCTATATGCATATATGGCAGGTGGGGTAGTAAGTTTTTGCATAAAGCCATTTTTTTCTACAACAAGAGAGGGCAGAAAATTATTACTACAATGTTGGTTGATTAATGAGATGGTTCCACCAACCAATTCTCATACCCAAGTTGACATTAATACCCACATCAGTGTAATTAATTGTGTTGAGAGTTCCAGATAGTTTCAGTTCCTTTGGCTCAAACTGTCCATGACCGTGGACACGGCTAATCGATTAGGTTTGGGTACTCTGCAAAGTTTTGCACACGTTCCCCACAAGATTTGATCGCCTCCGTTGGATTTCTCGCACTTCAGGGTGCTTGAGAAACGGATGACCAAAACATGGTCTTCTAAAGGGTTTCCCCGAGACTCTGTCGGTGCCCATCCTTTCCTACCGTTCTTCTACATCTCGTAGCATCGCCTGTCCAGGGTCACCACAATATCCAACCAAGCCAGAGCCCATAATGGCTTGTGGCTGTGCAGGTAAGCCTTGGGTCTTGAAGCATCCATCCATCTCTTAGTGCCTGGGTGGACCTTTCCGCATGAATACTGGCACTTCTCCAGCAACATCTAGGCTAACCACTGGTTTCTCTAGGGCGCCGTTCAACCATCATCCACCCAGAGGTATGTTGAAAACTCGGAGTCTTGAAGACTTGATCATCATGTAGGTCTTGAAATTATTAACTCACAACTCTCATGAATCACACAACCAACCCCGTCTACTAATAGCATAGCAAAATTAAATCAATGTTCCCGGGGCCAATGTGTCAAAGGGTTGAGGGGTGCCTACCACATGATACTACAACAAGTAACCAAGTTCCCAAATTACCTACTTTGCATGCAATTGGGGAGATGGTAGAACTAATGCAATAAAAACATAGGTATACATGGTCAAAGTGACTTGCCTTTCTAACGATCCTCGTATTCAAGTGACTCTAGATAACAAGCTTCGCACTCCGGATGATCTAACAAATCAATCAAAGCACACAATAAGCATAACCACAATACAATTCATACAACAACAAGGTAAACAAATACTTCAACAAACAAAAGCACAATCAAAAAGAAAAATCACTCAAAGTATAAGACTCTAAATTTTTTGGTGTCAAAACTCTACTAAGACATAACAAGTCAAAATTTGTTTTGAACAACTAGGCATTTAGATAACAGAAAAGTAAATATAAAATTTTATTAGAAAATAGAAAGTATTTCATTATAAAAAAATTGTGCAAAAGAGTTACTACAATATTTTTTTCTAAACAATACTAAAGGTGAAAATATGATGTACCTATTCAAACTAGAGCACAAAACAAATTAAAAAATATTTTTATTAACAGAAAATAATACACCTAATGTTGAATCAACAGAACCTAATGAAATCTAAAAACAAAAGTTAAACTAACTCAGATTCAAACTAAACAAAAATCAATTTAACTAAAATCTATTCAGAACTAGACAGATTCTGTTTGTGTTAAAAAGATTAACCAAATTTATCCTAAAAATTCTCAAACTTTGTAGGATGATAGGTCTAACTAATACAAAACAGTGGCAAAAAGATTCACTCAAAAATATATTTTTAAACTCTAGTTATACAGATTTTAGCAATTTAAGCAAATTTGGTTAGATTTAAATTTAAAAGTTCAAATTTGAAATCTAAGACTACAAGTTGAAACTTTATGAAATTTCTGACCTAATGCAAAAAGAATCAATTAAAAATAGTGATTAGTTTAAAAGTTACAACTAAAACAAAAACAGAAAACATTCTGTTTCCTAAAATAGAAAAGAAAAGAAAAGAAATCTGATCGAACGGACAAGGTCTACGTGGCATGCTGCGATTGGTTGAGAGAGTGTGCGTGCGGGATCTAGTGAGCGGACAACCGAAACCTAGCGCGTATCGATTCGTTTTATAAAACTTCTAATCTAGCGTGTTGGATCTAGATCGAACGGATGCGGGTGGAGGTGGCGGCTTACAGAGGAGGGGTCGGGGTTCCGGCGAGGTTTGACGGCCGCCGGAGGTCGGAGGTGGTCAGAGGCGATGGTGCGGTGGTCGGGGGCGATGTCCGAAGTGCTCAGGCGATGGCGGCGAAGCTCCGGTGTCGGTTGGTGGCGTCGGCCGGGGCTGGGGACGACGGAGGAGACGGCCTCGTGCTCGGGGAGATTCGGTTGACGTCCGAACTCCGGCGAGGTCGTGCGGTAGCGTTCTGGTGAGGGTAGAGGGGATTCGGGGTGGAACGGAGAGCGGAGGGACGGGGGGTTCTTATAGGGGTGGTGCGGTGGTCGGGGAGGGAGAGAGGGGCGAGATCTGAGGGGAGGGATCGCCGGCGACGTCGGAGGCGTGGTGAAGGAGACGAGCGCGCTGTCGCCACGGTCGGACGGTGGGTCCCGCGCATCAGCGAGGGTGGGACGCGGTGTCTGCGCGTCGGTGGCCGACCCGGAGTGATTTCGGGTCTTAAAGGCTGTGGGCCGGCCCGTTTCTATTTAATTCGTTTCCTTATTTATTTACAGAGCGTTTAAAACATCTTTAATGCATTGAAACCATTTCCAAACATAGGAAATATATATATCGAAATGATCAGGGGATTAAATGCTATTTAATGAACATTTTTCCTCTGTCATATTGAATATCTTTTTAAAATTTATTTTCAGAAAAATGCCCAATTGATTTTAAATCCTTTTGAGATAAACTTTCAAATAACCCCTGGTTTTATTGATCAAATATTTTCACCAAGATGCCCCTGGTGTGGAGTGTCATGTTACTCCCCTCTTTCTTTGAACATTACCAAAGGTTTTCAAATAGGTGAAACAAATACATGGAAAAATTGAAATGGCCTTTCAGAATTTCAAAGGAAGCACTTCAACCATTCATTTCATTCAAACAAAGTGATGATGATGCATAGCTATATTTCATAACATTCCAAAATGAAATTTTAGGATGTTACAAGCCACATAAAACATGCAACAACAATTAGAGGACGTCTAACTTGTTTTTGCAGGGTATGTTGTGATGTGATATGGCCAATTACATGATGAGATATATGTAATGTATGAGATGATCATGTTTTGTATAGAATATCACTATTTGCATGTCGATGAGTATGGCAACCGGCAGGAGCCATAGGGTTGTCTTTAATTTATTTTTGCCATTTTTGCTTTACTTTATCGCTATGAGTTAGCAATAGTCATAGAACCAACAGTTGGTGCAACAACCTCATGGCGACATGTTGATGGAGATCAAGATGATGGAGATCATGGTGTCATGCCGGTGTCGATGGAGATCATGCCGGTGCTTTGGAGATGGAGATCAAAAGCACAAGTTGATGGCCATATCATGTCACTTATGATTTTCATGTGATGTTAATCCTTTTATGCACCTTGTTTTGCTTAGGACAACAGTAGCATCATAAGGTGACCCCTCACTAAAATTTCAAGATAAAATTGTGTTCTCCCCGAGTGTGCACCGTTGCGGAAGTTCGTCGTTTCGAAGCACCACGTGATGATTGGGTGTGATAGACTCTACGTTCACATAGAATGGGTGCAAGCCAGTGTTGCACGTGCAGAACACTCGGGTTAAACTTGACGAGCCTAGCATGTACAAACATGGCATCGGAACACAAGAGACCGAAAGGTCGAACATGAGTCATATAGTAGATATGATCAACATGTAGATGTTCACCATTGAAACCACCTCATCTCACGTGATGATCGGACTTGGGTTGGTGAATTTGGATCATGTAACACTCGGATGACCGGGAGGGATGTCAATTTGAGTGGGAGTTCTCTAGTAATATGATTAATTGAAATCCTTATCATGAACATAGTCTAAAATTTTCTTAGCAAAATTATGTTGTAGATCAATAGCTTGCACTGTAGCTCCCCTGTGTCTTTTGATATGTTCCTATAGAAAATAGAGTTGAAAGATGATGGTAGCAATTATGCGGACTAGGTTCGTGATCAAAGGATTGTCCTCTGTTGCTGCACAGAAAAGGCTTATGTACTTAATGCATCGCTCGGTGTGCCACCCCCCAAGCGGCGATTGTGGATGTTATGAACATCTGACAGGCATGTTCTGATGACTACTTGATAGTTTAGTGTGTCTTGCATTACGGCTTAGAATTCAGGTTCCGAATACGTTTTGAAACATCACAGAGCATATGTGATGTTCCAATAGCAAAAAGTGGATTTCAGGCTCGTGCCCGTGTGGAGAGGTATGAGACCTCCAACTAATATTATTTGCCTGCAAGATGAAGGAGAATAGCTCAATCGATGAGCATGTACTTAGATTGCCTGGGTGCTACAATCGCTTGAATCGAGTGTGAGTTAATTTTCTAGATAAGATAATGATTGATATAGTTCTCCAAGTCACTGCCACCAAGCTACTAGAGCTTCGTGATGAACTATAAAAATGCCAGGGATAGAATAGATGATCCCTGAGCTATTCACGATGTTTGACACCACGAAGGTAGAAATCAAGAAGGAGCATCAAGTGTTAATGGCTAGTAAAACCACTAGTTTCGATAAGGGTAAGGGCAAGGAAGGAAACTTCACAAATGGCAAGCCAGTCGCTACTCTAGTGAAAAAACGAGGTTGAACCCAAACCCGAGACTAAGTGCTTCTATTATGAGGAGAACGTCCACTGAAGCGGAACTGCCCTAGATACTTGGTAGATAAGAAGGCTGGCAACATCAATAGAAGTATATTTGATATACGTGTTATTGATGTGTACCTTACTAGTGCTAAAGAATAGAGACTAGCTAAGGGCGAGGCGACAATGTGTGTTGGAAGTGTTTCCAAGGTTGATGCGATCACCATCGCACGCTCCCTCTAACACCGAGATTAGTGTTGAACCTAAATAAATGATATTTGGTGTTTGGCTTGAGCATAAACATGATTTGATCGCAATTATTGCAATACGGTTATTCATTTAAGTCAGAGAATAATGGTTATTCTGTTTATATGAATAAAACCTTCAATGGTCATGCACCCAATCTGAATGGTTTGTTGAATCTCGATCGTAGTAATACACATGTTCACAGTATTAAAGCCAAAAGAGGCAAAGTTAATAATGATAGTACCACATACTTGTCGCAGTGCCGCCAAGGTCATATTGGTGTAAAGTGCATGAAGAAACTCCATGCTGATGGATCCTTTGACTCGCTCGATTTTGAATCGGTTGAGACATGCGGACCATGCCTCTTGGGCAAGATGACCAAAACCCCGTTTTCCGATATGATGGAGCGGGTAAGTCACTTATTGGAAATGATACATGTTGATGTATGGGGTCCAATGAGTGTTGAAGCGCATAGTGGATATCGTTATTTTCTTACCTTCACTGATGATTTGAGTATGTATGGGTATATTTACTTAATGAAACACAAGTCTGAATCGTTTGAAAAGTTCAAGCAAATTCAGAGTGAAGTTTGAGATCATCGTGACAAGAAGATAAAATGTATACGATATGATCGTGGAGATGAATATCTGAGTTACGACTTTGGTATACAACTTAAGACAATGTGGAAGTTGTTTCACAACTCACGCCACCTGGAACACCATAGTGTGATGGTCGTGCTCTATTGGATATGGTGCATACTATGATGTATCTTATCGTTTTGCCACTATCGTTTTAGGGTTATGCATGAGAGACAACTACATTCACTTTAAATAGGGCACCATCTAAATCCATTGAGATGACCCCGTATGAATTATGGTTTGGCAGAAACCTAAGCTGTCATTTCTCAGAGTTTGGGAATGCAATGCTTATGTCTGATAAGCTCGAACCCAAAGCGGAAAAGTGCATCTTCATAGGATACCCTAAGGAAAAAGTTGGGTATACCTCCTATATCAGATCTGAGGGCAAAGTGTTTGTTGCTAAAAACAGGTCCTTTCTCGAGAAAGAGTTTCTCTAGAAAGAATTGGGTGGGAGGAAGATAGAACTTGATGAGGTTGTTGAACCTTTGTTTCAACCAGAGAGTAGCACAACATAGAAAGATGTTTTTGTGGAGCCTACATCACTTGTAGAGGAAGTCAATGATGATGATCATGAAGCTTCAGATCAAGTTACTATCGAACCTCATAGGTCGACAGGGGCACCTATTGATCCTGAGTGGTACATTAACCATGTCTTAGAGGTTATGTTGTTGGACAACGATGAGCCTACGAGCTATGAAGAAGCGATGATGGTCCCGGATTCCAACAAATGGATAGGAGCCATGAAATCTGAGAAAGGATCTATGTATGAAAACCAAGTATGGACTTTGGTAGACTTGCCCGTTGAACAGCAGGCCGTTGAGTACAAATGGATCTTTAAGAAGAAGACAAACGCTGATGGTAAATGTCACCATTTATAAAGCTCGACTTGTCGCAAAGTAGTTTCTGACAAGTTCAAGGAGTTGACTATGATGAGACTTTCTCACCCGTAGTGATGCTAAAATCTGTTGGAATTATGTTAGCAGTTGCTGCATTTTTCAATTATGAAATCTGGCAGATGGATGCCAAAACATCATTTCCTCAACGGTTTCCTTGAGGAAAGGTTGTATGTGATACAACCAGAAGGTTTTGTTAGTCCTAAGGATACTAAAAGGTATGCAATATCCAGCGGTCTTCTATGGGCTGGAGCAAGCATCTCAAAGTTGGAATATACGCTTTGATGAGGTGATCAATGTTTTTGGGTTTATACAAAGTTTATGAGAAACTTGTATTTACAAGAAATTGAGTGGGAGCACTATAGAATTTCTGATAAGTATATGTGGCTGACATATTGTTGATGAGAAATAATGTAGATTTTTTGGAAAGCATAAAGGGTTGTTTGAAAGGAGTTTTTTCAAAGGAATACCTGGATAAAGCTACTTGAATATTGGGCATCAAGATCTATAGAGATAGATCAAGACGCTTGATAAGATTTTTCAATGAGTACATACCTTGACAAGATTTTGAAAGAGTTCAAAATGGATCAGTCCAAGAAGGAGTTCTAGCCTGATTTGTAAGGTGTGAAGTTGAGTGACACTCAAAAGCTCGACCACGACAGAAGAAAGAGAAAGGACGAAGGTCGTCCCCTACGCCTTAGCCATAGGCTCTATATAGTATGACATGCTATGTACCGCACCTGTGTGTGCCATGCCATGAGCCTATCAAGGGGTACAAGAGTGATCCAGGAGTGGATCACTAGACAACGGTCAAAATTATCCTTAGTAACTAGAGGACTAAGGAAATATTTCTCGATTATGGAGGTGATAAAGAGTTTGTCGTAAAGGGTTTCGTCGATGCAAGCTTTAACACCAATTCGAATGACTCTTAGGAGAAATCCGGATACGTATAGTGGAGAAGCCATTTGGAATAGCTCCAAGTGGAGCGTGGTAGCAGTATCTATAATATGACATAGAGATTTGCTAAGTACACACGGATCTGAATGTCATGGACCCGTTGACTAAAACCTCTCTCACATGCAAAACATGATCGAACCCCAGAACTCATTGGGTGTGAGATTCGTAACAATGTAAATCACATAGTGATGTGAGCTAGATTATTAACTCTTGTGCAAGTGTGAGACTGTTGGAAATATGCCCTAGAGGTTATTATCGTATTTCCTTGTTAATGATAATCCTTTATTATCCATGCTTTAATTGTATTGATTGGAAACTGAAATACATGTGTGGGTACATAGACAACACTGTGTCCCTAGTATGCCTCCAATAGACTAGCTCGTTGATCAAAGATGGTCAAGGTTTCCTAGCCATAGACATGAGATGTCATTTGATAACGGGATCACATCATTAGGAGAATGATATGATGGATAATATACAAACTATGAATGTAGCATATGATCGTGTCAGTTTATTGCTATAGTTTTCTGCATTTCAAGTATTTGTTCCTATGACCATGAGATAATGCAACTCAGTGACACCGGAGGAATACCTTGTGTGTATCAAACGTCGCAACATAACTAGGTGACTATAAAGATGCTCTACAGGTATCTCCAAGGGTGTCTGTTGAGTGGGCATGGATCAAGACTGGAATTTGTTACTCCATGTGACAAAGAGGTATCTCAAGGCCCACTTGGTAATACAACATCACAAAGAGCCTTGCAAGCAATGTGACTGAAGAGTTAGCCAAGAAATCTTGTATTATGGAACGAGTAAAGAGACTTGCTGGTAACAAGATTGAACTAGGTATAGAGATACCGACGATCAAATCTCGGGCAAGTAACATACCGAAGAACAAAGGGAACATCATACGGGATTAACTGGCTGAGTATACTTCATTAGATCTTCGTGGCGAAAATCATAAACTTCTCGAGAGGCTGAAGAATTCTATTTCTTTAGAAACCATGAAGAGGACCCTTGAGAAGAAAGACACAGATTTCGTAGCTGCCCAGAAGGAGGCCAGCCGGAAAACCAAGGAGGCTGAGGAGAAGCTAAAGACAGTTGAGAAGCTAGAGGAGGAGAACAAAGCTCTGGAAGCTGCCACAAAGAAGTTCATAGAGGAGCTTGCTGTGTTGAAGAAAACACACGCCGGGTGGGAGACCAAACTTAAGCACATCACTTCTAAGAAAGCCGAACTGGAGCAGTTCGTTGAAGAATTCGGCGATACCGTGAGTGAAAAGCTCAAAGGTAAACCTTCCCGAGTGATTTTGTGCAGCCTTGTTTAGGTGAATGAAATTTGTTTACCTCTGATTATTTTGTTCATTCGACTAAACTTGGAATTCTGCAACGTTGTTGCTGAGGAGACCGACAAGATCGAGAAGGAGTTGGACCCATCCCGAGAGCTGCTCAAGGATAGCGCCGCTATGGTCGTTCTTTGTTTAGACGAATGTGTCGAAGTAGTGGTTGCGTACATTAAGAAGCTGTGCATTGCCATTTCGGACATTGATAAGGGTATCTTTCCTGACGAGGAGCCGTCCAAGGATCTGGAAACCATTCTCACCCAAGTGAGAGATGTTTCGAGTCAATTGAAATCCTGGAAGAAGTCAGTAGCTTGAGCTAGAGCTGGCATCACTCCTTTGCTCGTCCGTGCCCACTGCAATGGAGTGGACGAGAAGAAGCTGAAATCCTTGGAGGTCGCTAATAGGAAGCACGCCAAACTTGAAGACTTCATGGAGATGTTCACGAAAGTTGCCACTCGGATCGCAAACATCATCGATCTGGACACCTTCGTTGAAGCGGTGGTTCCGCCTCGCCCTGAGTGATCGTCGGGTTAAAAAAATCTTTAAGCTTTTGCCTCAGAATGTCGAGTGGTAGTTGTAACCGTATGACTTTGAACAAGCCTAAGGCTCCTGTCGCCCGTACTTATGTTCGTACTTTCACTTTGAGAGGCGCAGTGTTTATTCGCCTTACCATCATTTGACCCTTTATCTCTGAGTGTTTATATTCAGGCGATTGCAGGATTGCGCATGGACCCCCGAGTGTAAATGAAACTCACACTCGGAATGGTTTTAAACTTTAGGCGACACGGGGCCAGAGCTAAGTCCCCGAGCATGGGCTAGACCTACACTCGGAGTAGTTCGTACTTAGACGAACAATGTTGGTCATGTTCATCTTGTCATTCGAGTGAGGAGAATGTCCCACTCAAAGCGTTTTTTAACTTAGGTGACACGGGGTCACGGCTAAGACCCCGAGTGTGGGCGAGACCCGCACTCGGATTAGTTTGTACTTAGACGAACAATGATGGTCCTGTTCATCTTGTTGTTTGAGTGAGGAGAATGTCCCACTCGAAGCGCTTTTTAACTTAGGCGACATGGGGTCGCGACTAAGCCCCCGAGTGTGGGTGAGACCCACATTCGGATTAGTTTGTACTTAGACGAACAATGATGGGCTTGTTCATCTTGTCGTTCGAGTGAGGAGAATGTCCCACTCGAAGCATTTTTAACTTAGGCGACACGGGGGCGCGGCTAAGCCCCCGAGTGTGGGTGAGACCCGCACTTGGATTAGTTTGTACTTAGACTAACAATGATGGTCCTGTTCATTTTGTCCTCCGGGTGAGGAGAATGTCCCACTCGAAGTGTTTTTTAACTTAGGCGACACGGGATCGCGGCTAAGCCCCCAAGCGTGGGCGAGACCTGCACTCAGATTAGTTTGTACTTAGACGAACAATGATGGTCCTGTTCAATCTTGTCGTCCGAGTGAGGAGAATATCCCACTCGAAGCGTTTTTTAACTTAGGCGACACAGGGTCGTGGCTAAGTCCCCCAAGTGTGGGCAAGACCCGCACTCGGATTAGTTTGTACTTAGACGAACAATGATGGTCCTGTTCATCTCATCGTTCGAGTGAGGAGAATGTCCCGCTTGAAGCATTTTTTTAACTTAGGCGACACGAGGTCGCGGCTAAGCCCCGGAGTGTGGGAGAGATCCGCACTCGGATTAGTTCGTACTTAGGCAAAATCTGGTTTGCAACTAAGTATTTTGCACCCACTGGGGGTGATAGGGGAAATTAATTCACCAAAGCAAGAAAAAGGTTAAATTTCGATAAAATATAAAGAAACAAAACTTTATTCATCGAGGTCACTCAGGTTTATTACGGGAATGACAAATTAAACTCGTCATGTTCTATGCGTAGAACTTGCGAAGCAGGTCCGCATTCCAAGTTTGAGGCTCTTCTACGCCGTCCTCGATATTGTACAATTGATAAGCTCCATTATGCAGGACTTTGGAGATCGTGTACGACCCTTGCCACAGAGGCACTAGTTTATGGGGTTTCTGCTGGTCTAGTCGGAGAACAAGATCTCCCTCTTGAAAAGCTTGACCCTTGACCTATCTGTCATGGTAATGTCTCAAATCTTGCTAATAGAGCATAGATCTGATGAGGGCTAGTTCTCTCTCCTCCTCCAAGAGGTCCAGCCCGTCTTGGTGTGCTGCTTCAGCTTCGGCTTCATCGTATTGTTCCACTTAGGGGGAATTGTGTTGAAGATCACACGACAGCATGGCTTCTGATCCGTACACCATGAAGAAGGGAGTGCGCCGTGTAGAGCTATTCGGAGTTGTTCGTGTGCCCCATAAGATGGACGACAGCTCTTCGACCCAAGCTCCCGTAGCGTACTCCAGGTCCCTCATCAATCGAGGTTTCAGGCCTTGGAGGATCGTCCCGTTTGCGCGCTCTGCCTGTCCATTCGACTACGGGTGAGCCATAGAGGCATAGTTAACCCGAGTGCCCTGGGAATAGCAAAACTCATGAAACTCGTCCGAATCAAAGGTCTTCCCATTATCTGTGATGACGTCATGGGACACTCCGAACCTAAAGATGATCTGCCGAATGAAATTGACGGCAGTGCTCGCGTCCAAGCTTTTGATGGGCTTTGCCTCAACCCACTTGGTGAACTCATCGACCGCTACAAGCAGGTGGGTGAATCCATTTGTTCCAGTTCGCAGAGGTCCGACCATGTCGAGTCCCCGCACGACAAATGGCCAAGTGAGCGGAATCGTCTTTAACGTGGACGCAGGCTTGTGGGATTTGTTCTTATAGAATTGACATCCGACGCACAGATCAACCAGGTCTCTAGCGGCTTCATTGGATCGGGGCCAATAAACCCCCGCTCGGAAAGCCTTGGGGACCAGTGTCCGAGAGGACGCGTGATGACCACAAGTTCCCAAGTGAATCTCATGTAGGATATGCAACCCTTCCTTCGGGGAGATGCATTTCCGAGTGACTCTTGTGGTGCTTTTCTTGTACAATTGGTCCCCTAAAACTTCAAATGACTTGGATCGACGGATGATTCAGCGAGCCTCTTCTGCATCATCTAGGAGTTCTTGTCGGAGCAAGTATGCCAAATAAGGTTGAGTCCACTCGGGAGTGATTACCAACATTTCGTGGACTAAGTCGACTACAACTGGGATGTCAACCTCAGTCGGATTTGATGGACCGAGTGCTTGTGGGGGCTCTTCTCTGAAAGGATCTTCTATAATTGTAGGGGTGTGCAGATGCCCGAGGAACATGTCCTTGGGAACTTGTCAGATTTCGGGCTCCGCAAAACCCTCAAGGTTCAAACACAGGGGCGTGTGCGAAGATCCTCTGCCACTTCGCCCTACTTAGCGTGCTACTCGATGGTTACTACGGCGAACTCGCACGATGATGAGGAAGAAGATGAACATGGTAGCTTACCCAGGTTCGGGCTGCTGGGAAGCATAATACCCTACTCCTACTTTTGTGGAATGCCTCTCAAGGAGGTGTGGTGGATGAACTAGTATAGTGGTTTTGAGCCTCGCGAGGGTGCTCTAGAGGTGTACTTGGCTCTCTACCTTGCCTTGTGATTTGTTGAATGGTTCCGTTGAATCGTTTTCGTCCTCCCCCGCTATGGTGCGGCCTAGCCTCTATATATAGCAATGGCCCGGGTCCTCTTCCCTTATCACAATGGCAGGAAGGGATCCCACAACGGCCAAATTCAAAGGGGGATAGGAGTACGTCCCTGCCCTGTCCAAAGGTGGTCTTCGCCTGCAAAGTAGCTATGGATGATGCATAGGTGGGCTCGGTGATGACATCTGCCCCGCGAGGCTCGTGGTTGTGGTCTTGTTGCATTGGAATGGAAACCTTTAGGAGACGCTTTGGGAACCCACGTATGTCCTTGCTCCCTTTGCATCATAGGGGAAACTGTACCACCTGGCGCGCTGGCGTCCGCCTGTCCTTCCCTGTATCATCTTTGACTATTGAGGCCGGGTTCTGCATAGAGATCTCTGCTGCTCTGGAGGGGGCCTGAGGAGGCCCATCCTTGCTGGTTTTGGCGTCGTTCTTCCTCGCGAGCCTGGGGTCCTCGCGAGGGCCTTGTCTTGAGTGGAGCCGCGCTAGGCCGCATCTGGCTGACGAGGTGGGCCATGTCCTGGGCCCAAGGTGTGCTTGAGCTGGCTTTGGGGCGAAGCCTTGAGGACGCCCCGGAGCGCCATGGTCCCCAAACGCCTGAGGGGCTAGGACTGGCGCGCGTCGTGCGGTTGATGTCGGGCGTCCTTTCGGCCACCGCCCAATCGACAGAAGCCTGACTTCCAGCGTTGAGCCATTACTGCTTTCCTCTTCTGTGCACCTGCTCCTACTCCTAGATCCCCAGCCTTAGTTGAGATCTCTCCAGATCCAGCATTGCTCTGTCCTCCTTCTTGCCGCGTCGGCCCCGCGATCTTCCCAATGGGTCCTATCGGCAAGCCGAAGCTAGAGGCCCAGAGCTCAGCTTCCACTCCCATCGCACTGGCACTTTCTGAGTCCACCATCGCCTAGGATGGAGACCTTGTCCCAGTGCTCCTGTCGACGGTGGACGGGACCAACGAGTGTGGGCAGACCTTGATATGAGGCGGCTCCTCGGACAAACGGCCCTTGTCCAGGTCGGCCTATCCCTTCTTCCTTCATAGTGTCTTCACCGGGCTTGTCCCGCCTTTCTCCACGTTCTTCACCACCGTACTTGACCACTACGGGATTCAAGCCCTCAATCTTCAGCCCAACTGCATCCTACTATTGTCCGTCTTCTCCTTTTACTACGAGGCTTTTGTGGGCATGAAGACTTCGGTGGTCCTTTTCTGACACTTCTTCAGTTTGCACGTGCACAACGGCTCTCAGTGGTTGGTGTGCGTCTCCTTCATCGCGGACCAGAGCGATAACATGCTCTTAAAGGTCGGGAAGAAGGTGGAGAACTTCCGGTACCGTTGGGTCTTCATGGATCTCGGTAGCTCCAACCCCCACTTGGTGCTACCGAAGGGGATGCCGGAGAAGACCCCCCGTGGAGCTCCACGAAGCTTTCTGACCCTCGGTCAAACCCGTCCTGGAGCGGATTTCTCGCGACATCAGTGCCAGGAAGCTGACTAGGGGGATGATAGTGAAGGAGTTCTTGACGGAACACCTGGCGCCTCTCCAGTCTCACTCTCGACCCCTGTGGGACTATCAGGGCAGCGGCTGTAGGACCGAAAGTAGGTCTAGAGGGGGGTGATTAGACTACTTGACCAATTAAAAGTTTTGCCTATGCCAAGTTTTAGGGTTGACAGTTTTTAGTGTTTCATGGCAAGTCAAGTACACCCTACACATGCAAGTCTAAGAGTATATAGCAGTGGAAAGTAACAACAAGCATGTATAGAAGGGATAGGGTAGGAGGATCAAACACAATTGTAGAAACGATGATTTTTCCCGTGGTTCCGATAGGTGGCGCTATTGTACATCCACGTTTATGGAGTCTTCAACCCACAAAGGGTAACGGTCGCGAGAGTCCACGGAGGGCTCCACCCAAAAAGGGTCCATGAAGTAGCAACCTAAACTATTCCATAACGGCTTCCGTCCACAAAGGACTAGCCTCACTATGGGTAGATCTTCACGAAGTAGGAGATCTCCTTGCCCTTACAAACTTCTTGGTTCACTCCACAACACGAAGTAGGAGGCTGCCAAGTGACACCTAACCAATCTAGGAGGCACCACCCTCCAAAAGGTAATAGGCTCGATAATGATGATGAACTCCTTGCTCTTGTGCTTCAAGATGATAGACTCCTCAACACACAATCTCTCTCTCACAGGTTTGGCTTGGTAGAAGAGATGGGATTGGTGGAAAGCAACTTGGGGAGGCTAGAAATCAAGATCCATATGATTGGAGTGGAAGATCTTGACCTCAACACAAGGGTAGGTGGTTCTCTCTCAAAAAATCTGATATGATAGGTATGGAATAGTCCTGAGTGCTTCTCTGTCGAGCAAGTGGTGGTGAAGGGGTATACATAGGCATCCCCAAAAATCCAACCGTTACACACAAAATGACCAACTCGGTGACACCGATGGGTTAATCTCGATGGTACCGAAGTGACCAAAAGGTGGCAACTTTCGAATCTCGGAGGGACCGATATACAATTCTCGGTTGCACCGATAAGGTGACCAACGGTCAGATTTACAATCTCGGTGACGCCGATCCAACATTCTCAGTGGGACCGAAAATGTGAATTTGCGTAACAGAAAGTTGGCAACCTAAACTCGGTGGCACCGGTATGGAATCGGTTGCACCGAAGTGGCTAGGGTTTGGCAGAGTCTGTCTAGGTTCTGGAATCGGTGGCACCAAAGTGGGAAAGTTGGTTGCACCAATTTTGAGTGTTGGGTATAGAACAGACTTTGGTGGGAGAGTTTGTGGATGTTTTTGGTGACTATCACTTGTGCACGTTTGAGCATATTGTTCACCAGCAAAACCTTACCCCTTTTAATAGTATTGGCTTTCCTATTTCTCAAAGTGATTTCTCAGAAATATAAAATGTAGAGTCCTCTTGCTTGAAGCTTGGCCAACCTATTTCCTTGCATCTTGGGGTTTGTCCACAATCTCCTTTTGCCAATCCTCTCATTGAACATTTCCTGAAATATACTTGGTGGAAACATTAGTTCAATGACTTATATGTTGTTATTAATTACCAAAACCACCAAGGGAGCAAATGTGCTTTCAATCTCCCCCTTTTTGGTAATTGATGACAACATATAGATCAAAGCTTCGACATATGATAAAATCAATGAAATTAATTGTCGCTTTGAGAAGTATGTGATAAGAAAGAGCTCCCCCTAAATTTGTGCATTATTTTGAATTTGCATTTGAATGCAAATGCACAATCGATTAGGTATATGGGGCACTTCTTCCATGTCACATACAACTTGGTGGTGTGCGAGAATAATTAGAATGAATAACAACACACAACACAATCAAACAAAGGTGAATAATCATCTCACGAGCATTAAGATGATAGGAAATAGTAGCATCACCCATAACATAGTAGCATAACTCACATGTATCTCACATCAAACCAAAAGAACCAAATGTTTTTGAAAAGCAATGAAAACGAAATCGCTCTCTCGCTCGAAGCCTAAAGATCTATATACACTTCTCCCCCTTTGGCAACAAGTTACCAAAAAGTTCAAAGGCATATATCTAAGCGTTCTTGGGCATATCTCCTCCGGTTGTTGATAAAGGAGTCGAGATGATAGCGTCGGCAAAGATTTCTGCAGACGATGTGGATGGAGCTGGAGTGGTCACTGATGGAGCTGAAGTTGATGGGGCTAATGGAGCTGAAGTTGATGGGGCTGATGGAGCTGACGGAGCTGATGCAGCTGACACAGTGGCTGATCTGGCCTGAGTGGTGAACTGAGTGCCTGGCCCTAGAGGTGAATCATCCTCATCATCATCATCATCATCATCCTCATCTGAAGTAGAAGAGACCCGAGGGATCTGCATGGAGTCAACTTCATGCTGAAGTTTTGTGACTATCTTCGTCAGCCCGTCCACCTTATCAGTAAGGGTCTTGATTCTGGTCTCAAAGATCCTGACAAGACTGTTTTGGTTGTCTAGAATCCCCATAATGTCCTTTTGCATGCCCTGAACTGATGATATCAACATATCCATTTGCTCGCTCCTGGATCGAGGGGCTTGAGCACTAGTGGCTCTTGCTGCCTCTGCCTCTGCCTGAGCTGTAACTGAAGTGGGATGATCAGCATCCATCACCACAACATTGTCCTTGAGACCTGGCTGTAGGGGCAAATGTGGGTGATCCAGGGCAAAGATGTGCTTCTCTAGTCTTGAGTTTATGAGCATCTGGATGTAGGGTGCATAACAACATGAGCGTTTCTGATCAGCAGCAACCCTCTTGATTGTCTCTACAATCAAGTCCATGCATTTGATCCTGGTGTGAGTGTCAAGGTAGATCAACAAGTAGATGGAGTGGCCTTGGATCATCTTGTCATCTCCGGACTTGGGCATCAGGGTATGCCTCAGAATGGTGTTGATAGTGCGTAGGCCATCCTGGAGAAAGTAAATAGACCCTAGCTGGTTAGACTTCACTTTGTCAGCAAGGATCTCCTTGTACATATTGGCCATAGCATTGTGACTAGCCTTGGATTATGAGTAGACATCCAGGTCACCATCCTATACTTCAGGAACTCCTAAGATCTCAGCCCATTCTTCCACTGTTGATTCGTATCTTGCACCTTCAGTCATCCACACAATTCTACCCTCTCCATAGAAGTGTGCAGTGGAGTAGAACTGCATGATCATCTCGTCATTCCATGCTATGAATTCTCTGCCATCGAACTCATCCAGACCTATGCAATGGAAGTTGTCCTGGACACTTGGAAAGTAGTCCTCATTCTCCTTGATGTACTTCCAATCAACGTATCGCATATCGCTGACAGCTGGACTCTTGTCAAAGAGCACAGTCTCATAGAAATCCTGCTGCTCTTTGGTATAGAACCTGTAGTCCACAATTGTTTTCTTCCTTTGGGCATAAGGATCAATAGCTCTCCATGCCCTCAGTCCTGAGTCCTTCCTCTTCTTCATGTCCTCGGCTAGTGGGTAGCTGGCATTATGAACTGGGAGGTGTGGTCTGAGCTTCATCAGTGTTGTCGATTCATCCACATCATCAACTCTGGAAGCAGTTCCTTTGTTCTTCTCAGAAGCTGGAATCTGCCTAGTTGTCCTCTTGGGCTTCTCAGCATCCTTCTTGGATGGCTGGTCTTAGGCATAGCATCAGACATCAACTTCTTTGCCTTCTTATTGGGAGGAGCCTTTGTAGCTAGCTCAACCTCCTCTTCTTCAGCAGCAGTAGATTCTTCAGGATCCTCAAACATGGAGGTAGGCCTGCCAGTCACATGAATGATCCTCTTCCTGGCCTTTTTTCTCTCCTGCCTTCTTGGGCATAGCTCTCTTGGGGATCTCAACAGACATTGCTGCTCTGGCAGTCTCATGAACCTTGAAGGTAGAAGGTGGTGCATATATTTTGGTGACAACCCTTCTTGAGGAAGTAGCTTCAGTTGCAGCTTTCTTGCCAGCCTTCTCTTGCTTCTTAGCAAGAATCTCCTCAGGCAAAAAGTCAGAATCCTCTTCATCTGAGTTCAACTTCTTCCTGCTTCTGGTGGAAGCCTTGGGCAACCCATGAGAGCTGGGGGTGCCTGGATCTGAGAATGAACTAGGCTCTGGGCTTGTGCCTAAACTCATGTCTACTCTCTGCTCTGACCTATTTTGATTGTCTTCTAAACCTGACATGCTGACCCTGTGAATAGAGTGTAGGTGAGCAGAAGGAGATGAGTCATCACAAAATGAGGCTGGATTTTGAAAATTGAGCAATGAGTTTTCAAAAGTTTTGCAGTCTTTCAAATACATATCGGTGTAGTCGAAAAGAATTTTCCGGTGAGACCGAGACTAACCAACTCGTTAACAGAAACTTGGCAGCCTTTTCGGTAGTACCGAAAAGAGCTACTTGGTTCCACCGAGTTAGTTCTCGCCCTCACAGAAACACATATCGGTGAGACCGATATTTCCATTTTGGTGCCATCGAGATGTATCGGGCGGACAGCAAAACCCTAGAAAATCCATCTAACTCGAGATTTTGCAGTTTTCTGTGGATGAATATCTAAGCAAAGGGTTCAAAGATGATAATATAGAATCTAATGCGCAAGAATCGGATGGGGAGCACACTAGAGATCGAATCCGTACCCTAGCTTGGCGCGGATCCTCTACGGCGGCAACATTGGTGTAGATTATGTCGATGGCAGCGATTCCCAACGGCAGAGGAGCTCGAGAAGTCAAGGGCGATGACCAGGGGTCTTGGGGCGGAAGCTTAGGGTTCTGGGGCGCGGCATTGAAGATAGAATTTCAAAGCGTCGGGGTCCACAGTATATATACCCCTCATTGTCGGTGATACCGATTTTATGTTTTCGGTGTCACCGAGTTCCACAACTGTTAGCTGACAGGGAAACTCGGTGTAACCGAGAATATGAAATCGATGGTACTGAGATTGAAAACCAGATCAACTCTAGGCAATCGGTGAGACCGAGATGGTGGTGTTGGTTCCACCGAGTTGCACTTGGGAGGTTTTAATGGTCATTCCTTGTCAATACGGAACTCCAAGTGCTCCACACACATAGGGATCGAAAAGCACTTGTTCAAATTTTGTGATGCAACATGAATGGAATATGAGGTGAGAAAGCATAGATAGATAAAGAGTGGTCCTAGGCATTCTTGTCCATCCAATTGTCAAAAGGTAAATCAAAGGCCAAATAGCAACAATTAGATGTCCTTGAATGAGAAAATAAATGCAGACCCACTTGCTCACACAATAAAATGTCAAAAGAAATCATGACAAACATGCACAGACACTCTAACATCTAACAAGCACTTGGGCGATGACAAAATCATCTATATATGAGTATTTGACTTAGGAGCCAAGTAAGAGTACTTGATCATAGGTCATACTCATCGTTTAAGCACAAGTGGGGTTACCAATTTTTCATAAAGCATTTAATGTTGTCACATACTAAGAGATGCTTTGACTCAAGAATTAGAGTAAAGCTCCCCCTTGGGTTTTGTCGATGAAGACTTCATGTTGGTGAGGTAGTTGTGGATGCTCAATGTTGATGAAGATCACCAAGAGTTGGGAGCATCCTTGTTGTTTCCTTACTCCTCTCACCTGCATGGGTTAGTCCCAACACACAAGAGACAAATACAAGGATATCTATGTACATGGAGTGCAAAGCTTGTGTTATGATGTCCATTGATTTGTTGATTACCTTGTCCCTTTCTTACCTTTGAGGGAATGTGTGACTCCTTGAACTATTGCATTGAGTTGGTGTTGAGTGCAAAAAGTTCTTGCCAATAATGAATGTGAGTAATTTCATTGGCGGATTCACCCCTCAAGAACTTACTAGTTCTTCTTACTGGGAACCCACATCAAGTTGATGGGGATCCTTGGTGTTGAAGTAGCCTTTGTAGTAGTTGAGCTTGAAGTAGCCTTGGGAACCCACTCCACCAAAGCTAGGGATTCATCTTCATATGTGTCAATGTCCTCTTGAAGCTTGTTCTTGCCCTTGAGCTTGTGGTCTTGTGGTGGAAGGTCATCTTGAGTGTTTGTCCCCTTGGGAAGAGTATTTTCATACTTCTCCTTTTGAGGAACAAACTTGGGCTTGGGATATTGACCTTCTTCCCACTCATCTGCATTAGCGTTGAAGTACCCAACACCATGATTCTTCCGGTATCCTCCGTGCTTGCGTACAATTTCCTCAAATTGCTTACATCTGGCAAGACTCTTGTAGATACCCTTTTCTATAATTCCTTTCAATAAAGTATTTTCTTGCTCAAGTGTGACTTGGCTAAGAGAATCATCATTAGTGGAATCAATAGAACTACTAGAAGCAACATCATTGGGTTTAGCATTTTTATTGTTGCTACTAGATTAAGAACCTTTCTTGCCTTTGTTACTAGATTGCTTAGTTTTAACTTGAGGTATGAAAGTAGACAAGAGTAGTCATTTGGCTAGATAAGATGAGGTCTTCTTTTGGAGATCGTCATTGATGTCTTTGAGAAACTCATGATCTTGCTCCAAGTTGAGCTTCTCGAAGCGTAGCTTCTCATGAGTTCTCACAAGCTCTCTATGATCTCCGAGAGTAGATTCATGAGCTAACTTGAGTGTTTAGTTCTTTAGTTAGTTGTTCTATTTTCATCTTATCATCAAATGACTTATCTTTACTAGTATGAGAATTATCAAGTTCATTTTGATCAATATCACTAGTTTTATCACAAAGCAAGTCATCATCACAAAGTAAATCATCTTCATCACTATCAAAATCAAGATACTCGGGGTGTGATACCTTGGGACCTTTAGCCATGAAGCAACTTCCACTCCCTTCGTTTGGTGAATCAAATAGATCATAGGAGTTGGTAGTCACTAGAGCAATTCCGGCAACACCTTCATCTTGACTATAGTCGGAGTCGGAGTGATAGCTTCTCTCAGAGTGGTTGTCGGAGTCGGAGCCTGAAACACATTCACCAACATGAGCTTGATGTTTTATTCTTGTGTAGATCTTGGTGTCCTTGTACTTCTTCTCCGAATCTCTACTTCTCCTTGAGTGTCTTCGTTCATAATGATAATCTTTACTCCTTCTCTCTCTTTGTGGTGATTCATTCCTTGAGCTTCGTCTTTGAGGTGACTCTTCTCTTCTTTTGTAGGGAGCCATGCACTCATTTGAGTAGTGTCTAGGCTTCCCACAATTGTAGCAATTTCGGTCATGACTTGACGAATGCTTCTTTTCATATCTTGAGTTGGAGTTTCTTTCTTTGCTTCTATTCTTGTAGAACTTTTTGAATTTCTTCACCATGAGTCTTATCTCTTCATTGGTGACAAGGTTGTTGCTTGAAGTTGCAGGAGCATCACTTGTGGCTTTGTAAGCGCCGCTAGACCCGTGATGAAGCTCTTATTTATCTTTGAGTGTCATCTCATGAGCAACAATCCTTCCAATGACTTCCGTAGGCTTGAGATCATTGTAGTTTGGCATCATTTGGATTAATGTGCACACGGTGTCGTATCTCTCGTCCAAAGCTCTAAGTATGTTCTTGATGATGAATTTGTCAGTCATTTCTTTGCTTCCTAAGCCAGCAATCTCATTGGTGATGAGAGCTAGCCTAGAGTACATCTCTGCGACTCCTCACCATCCTTCATCTTGAACTTGTCAAGCTGACCTTGAAGAACATCTAACTTGGATTCTCCCACGGACTCGGTTCCTTCGTGCATATCAACCAAAGTATCCCAAATCTCTTTTGCATTCTCAAGACGACTGATTTTGTTGAATTCTTCGGGGCATAAGTAGTTGAAGAGAATGTCGCATGCTTGAGCATTGAGTTGCAACATCTTCAATTCATCTGCAATCGCTTCATGATCCAGTTCCCGTCCATCCGCAAAGAACTCACCTTGCAAGCCAACATGAACAACAACCCAAATGGCGGGGTTATGACCAAGAATATGCATTTTCATTTTATGCTTCCAACTAGCAAAATTAGTACCATCAAAGTACGGACCTCTACAGTGATAACTTCCCTCACTAGATGCCATACTTCTCCTAGGTTGTGAGACCTAAGCAATGGAGACCAATGCTGTGATACCGCTTGTAGGACCGAAAGTAGGACTAGAGGGGGGGGGGTGATTAGACTACTTGACCAATTAAAAGTTTTGCCTATGCCAAGTTTTAGGGTTGACAGTTTTTAGTGTTTCATGGCAAGTCAAGTACACCCTACACATGCAAGTCTAAGAGTATATAGCAGCGGAAAGTAACAACAAGCATGTATAGAAGGGATAAGGTAGGAAGATCAAACGCAATTGTAGATATGATGATTTTTCCTGTGGTTCCGACAGATGGTGCTATCGTACATCCATGTTTATGGAGTCTTCAACCCACGAAGGGTAACGGTCGCGAGAGTCCACGGAGGGCTCCACACAAAAAGGGTCCACAAAGTAGCAACCTTGACTATTCCATAACGGCTTCCGTCCATGATGGACTAGGCTCACTATGGGTAGATCTTCATGAAGTAGGCGATCTCCTTGCCCTTACAAACTTCTTGGTTCACTCCACAACATGAAGTAGGAGGCTCCCAAGCGACACCTGACCAATCTAGGAGGCACCACCCTCCAAAAGGTAATAGGATCGATAATGACGATGAACTCCTTGCTCTTGTGCTTCAAGATGATAGATTCCTCAACACACAATCTCTCTCACTTGTTTGTCTTGGTAAAAGAGATGGGATTGGTGGAAAGCAACTTGGGGAGGCTAGAAATCAAGATCCATATGATTGGAGTGGAAGATCTTGACCTCAACACAAGGGTAGGTGGTTCTCTCTCAGAAAATCTGATAGGATAGGTATGGAATAGTCCTGAGTGCTTCTCTGTCGAGCAAGTGGTGGTGAAGGGGTATATATAGGCATCCCCAAAAATCCAACCGTTACACACAAAATGACCAACTCGGTGACACCGATGGGTTAATCTCGGTGGTACCGAAGTGACCAAAAGGTGGCAACTTTTGAATCACGAAGGGACTGATATACAATTCTCGGTTGCACCGATAAGGTGAGCAACGGTCAGATTTACAATCTCGGTGACGCCGATCCAACATTCTCGGTGGGACCGAAAATGTGAATTTGCATAACAGAAAGTTGGCAACCTAAACTCGGTGGCACCGGTATGAAATCGGTTGCACCGAAGTGGCTAGGGTTTGGCAGAGTCTGTCTAGGTTCTGGAATCGGTGGCACCGAAGTGGGAAAGTTGGTTGCACCAATTTTGAGTGTTGGGTATAGAACAGACTTTGGTGGGAGAGGTTGTGGATGTTTTTGGTGACTAGCACTTGTGCACGTTTGAGCATATTGTTCACCAACAAAACCTTACCCCCTTTTAATAGTATTGGCTTTCCCCTGACTCAAAGTGATTTCTCACAAATATAATATGTAGAGTCCTCTTGCTTGAAGCTTGGCCAATCTATTTCCTTGCATCTTGGGGTTTGTCCACAATCTCCTTTTGCCAATCCTCTCATTGACCATTTCCTGAAATATACTTGGTGGAAACATTACTTCAATGACTTATATGTTGTTATTAATTACCAAAACCACCAAGGGAGCAAATGTGCTTTCAGTGGTGACAATGTCAGACTTTGGTCCACACGCATAACCCTCGAGGAATTGAGCAGGGATGTAGCAACCCTGCTCAACGAAGACCCCGGAGATCTCCCTGACGCATGGTCCCTGCTGTACCGCCGCGATGAAATGGCCGATTTGGTCGCCAAGATGCCTGTCTTCAATGAACTGGGGCTCTCCCTAGTTGAGCGCCTTGGCTCCACGGTGATGGTGTCCTCTTGCGACACCACGGGAGGGGAGGATTTGGAGAAAACAATGGATGACGACCCAACGGGGGTGTCTCCCCTGTCATAGAGCATGCTCTTGCGCGATCTTGAGGATGACGACGATGCTGGTGATGCTTCTGCTGCAGGCTCTTCGCATCCTGCCAAGGTCCCTAGGGGGCTAGGGCCGGCTCCTCATGCCACACGGTCCGCCTGCCTGGCGACCCTTGGGAAGCATGGAGCAGACTCTTCTCCAATGTGCCCTGCCTCTGTAGGCATGGCGGTTGAGGTGCCGGCCTCGCCCCCGTCCGGATTGCAGCCCGCGGGCCAGGTGGACGAGGCCGGGGCCGGGGCGATCCCTACCGCGGCTGCTCTGACATATGGTGCCCCTGCTCCCCGACATGGTGGTGCCCTCATCCAGAGAGGCGAGGGCGCCGCCATTGTCGTCGGTGCGGAGAGGAAGAGTAAGTGGGCCGACGGTGAGGACTAAGTAACCCGGTTGGCCTTGCGCCTGTCAGTAGCTTGTGTGCTAATGATTCTTCCTTTTCCTGGTAACTAGGAACGCCGCCACACTGAAGATGAGGAGGAAGAAGGCAGATGTCAAGCCGAAGGTGTCTTCCGGTGCTCTGCCCGCTCATGTCATGCCGCCATCGCCTAACGAGTCACCTACGGGCGAGGGGGTGGAGGCTCGCGAGGCAACCCTCCTGGTCATCGCCGCGGAGCCCCCCGAGCCCCCGATGCATGTTGGCGTGGTCGCTCCTACACTTGAGGGTGCGTCGGTGCCGCTGTACGAAGGGCCAGCCCCAGAGGGCCGGCCGCCCATCGATCCATCTGCATATGACATGCCCTTGGCCGTTGTGCAGCCTCCAGAGCCTCCTGCTCCTCGTGCTGTTGTCTCCCGGGGGACGTCACCTACGCAGGAGACTCCTTTGAAGGAGGCCTTGGTGCCTCCATCGCGCGACCTCGACGTCCTGGACAGGGCCCATAACAGCCCGGGACCGACACTCCAAAAGATTCCCCTTTTATTTCCATTCTCATTTGTGTTTCGTTTGGGTGTTGCATTCATCATTGCATCATACGCATCATCTGCATGGCATCATCACTCATTTTGTAAAACTTGCATCCGTTGGTAGTTGCCGGTTCTCTCTGTTCTTGCCGTTGCCTGTTTTGAGACCAACCACACACGCACGCACCCGCAAACCTCCCTCTCACCTCCTCATAGCCCATCTACGCAGTCACCACAGCCCACCTAGCCCCCTCTGCTTCGGGCCCGTCCGATCGAGATCGAACGGTCCAAAAACGGACAAAAACTGCTAACCCTAGCCCCCTTGCCTATTTAAACAGCCCCCTTCCTAATCTGGCATAACCCTAGTTCTCCTCGTTTTCCGTGCGTCCCCAACCCCCAGCCGCCACCTAGCCGTAGCCTCCTCCCTCCCAGTCGCAGGGCCCGCCGAAGCCCACCCGTGACTTGCTCAGGCCCAAGGGGAGCCGCCGCCGCCCGCAGCCAGGGGAGCCCGAGCTCCGCATGACTCCAGCACTGTGCCCCCACGCACGAGGGCCTCCTCATCGCGAGGCCCGCAGGACCCTTGCCGGAGCTCGCCGAGCCGCCGCCCCTCGCCGAAGCTCCGCTGGAGTCTGGCGCCGCCGCCCTTGCGCTTTCTCTCCCTCCTCCTCCCGTAACCTCTCTCTTTCCTCTAAACTCTCTCTCCCCTTGACCCCGCAGGAGCTGTAGCCATGGAGGTCGCCGGAGCCTTGCCACCTTGCCGCCGCCAAGATCCCGCTGGGGATCACCGGATCCGGCCGCCTCGAGCCTCCGTTGTCCTCCGCCGTGAGCCCCGCCGTCGGCCCTGCCTCTGCTCTAGATCGAGCGGGAGGAGACCGACGCCCCACGTCGCCAACGCCAGGCCTACTCGCCCGTGCGTGGGCCTGCGCGGCCCAGCCGCCCCAGCCGGCCTAGCCAGCTCACCGACCGGCCCAGGGCGCTCTAGTGAGCTATCCCCCGCTTAGAGCACCCCTTAGTTACCGTGCGCCCATGTGTCCTGTTGGGCTAGCGAGATTCGGCCCAAGGCGTATTTTTCTATCCCGCGAATATGTCTAATTTCCAGGATTTTCATAATTGCAGAAAAGTCACCCTAGATCATGCATTTAAGAACTCCATAACCATGCATCGGATTTAAAAACTTTATATATGAAACTTGACTAGAATTTTGTGTAGATTCATAATATCTAACTTTCACACATGATAAAAACACTTAAACATGTTGTTTGCATTGATTTGCATAAATGCCATGTTAAAAATGATTTATTTCATAACTACAAAACCGTAGCTCCGATAAAAATGTTCCACATATGAAACTTGTCTAGAAAAATTTATAGATCACATGGTGACATTTATTCTACTGTTTAACAACTCTAAAATATGGTTAGTACATATCTGTACCAAATTCATATTATGCTTATGAGGATGTTTTGGAAATGCTATATGTTGCTTTCGGCCCCATTTAAAATGCCTAGATGACATAGTTGTTCATGCTTCACCTCTTTCCATGTCTAACAACATTTAACATTGATGTGTAACTAAACGGGAGTGAACTAAATAATTCGAACATGGAGTTTTGTCAATATGCAACTCGTTGCATATTGAACTTCACTTAATATGTAGTGGTTGTTTGTTGTGCTTGCCATGCCATGCCTTGCATATTTAAACCGGACATGCATCATATTTGTTTGAGCATCGTGTCATGCATATGTTGTGGTGTATCTTGTGTTGATTGTTGTTTTCGGATTGCTTCTTCTCAATAGAATTCCGAAAGCATTCGGAGTGTGAGGATTCGTTCGGCTACGTTGGCTCATCTTCTTCATGGAATCGTTCTTCTTCCAAGCGGGATCTCAGGCAAGATGACACATTTCCCTGGATACCACTACTATCATTGCCATGCTAGTTGTACCACTTTTATGGTTGTGTCACGCTACCTACCACTTGTTTGTCAAGCCTCCCAGCATTGCCATGAAAAGCCTCTAACCCTCCACCTTCCGAGCAAACCGTTGTTTGGCTATGTTACCGCTTGCTCAGCCCTTCTTATAGTGTTTCTAGTTGTAGGTGCAATTGCTTCCATGTGTCAACATGGACATTATTTTATATCACAATATTATTTCTATTTAATTTAATGCACTTATACACTTGGTAAAGGGTGGAAGGCTTGGCCTTTTGCTCGGTGTTTTGTTCTGCTCTTGACGCCCCTAGTTACTTGTGAACCGGTGTTATGTTCGATAATTGAGCGCTCCTAACATGCTCGGGGTTGTTATGGGGACCCCCTTGATCTTCATTTTAGGATAAAGCTTGTCTGGCAAGGCCCAAAATTGGTACTATTTGCTTAATAACAACTAAAATTTGCATAGGGCATGATCACCCCATGGATAATTAATCAACAACCCAGGCCAGTGCTCCTCATGAGTGTTGGTCCAAAATGGGTTGCCTGCAGGGACGCCTTGAGGAAACTCGGGGATTGGTTTTCCCTGTAGCTAGTCCCATCTGGTCGTGTCCTGAGAACGAGATACGCGACTCTTATCGGGTTCGTCGACACGTCGGGCGGTCTTGCTGGGCTTGTTTTACCTTTCTCTCGAATATCTTGCGTGAGGAATTCTGATCTTCTTTGGGCTATCCCGAGGTGTTGGATTTCCTTTGGAATCACCTAGGATGATCACGGGATCCGTGGTCGAGGTTATTCCCACGGCGTGTGGTTAATTTGTGATGGACGAATTGGAGCACCCCTACAGGGTTAAATCTTTCGGAAAGCCGTGCCCGCGTTTATGTGGCTAACTTGGATATTTTGTTTAACCCCCGGTCACAGCAAACTTGAAGTAAACTCAAATAAAATACACCAACTGTGTGCGTAACCGTGACTGTCTCTTCTCGTGAGTTCTTATCTGAAAGAGAACACAGTGGGGTTATGATTGACATAAGTAGGTGTTCAGGATCAGTTAGTGATCATTACTAGTTCATGTCCGTTGTGCATAGACCACCATACTTTACTTTATATATTCATAAGTTAGCCACTCAAATAAATGCTTAGTCGCTTGCTGCAGCCTCACCACTTAACCATACCTCACCAATTAAGCTTTAATAGTCTTGATACCCTTGGAAATGAGATTGCTGAGTCCCTGTGGCTCACAGATTCTACAACAACAGTTATAGGTACAGGTAATGCGATGATTTGACGTGAGCATGATGTTTGTTTGAATTTGGATTTCTTCTTCTTCTTCTTCATCGATCTAGGATGGGTTCCAGGCAGCATCCTGGGATAGCAAGGATGGATGTCATTTTACCGTTTGTTTTCGTCCGTAGTCGGACCCTGCTCTTCTATATGATGTCTGAGTATGTTGTTGTATTGATGTGATCTTGATGTAGCTTGTGGCGAGTGTAAGCCAATTCCATATACTCATCTCTTCTGTACATGTACCGGTAATGATATCCATTCTTGCAACACGACGAGACGTGCTTCTATCCCTGTCGAGGCCCTTATGCCGAAATAAGGATATGATCGCATCTTGGGCATCACAAGTTGGTATCAAAGCCTGTATCGACCTAGGAGCCCCCTTGATTGATCAAACTTGGCCGAGTCGAGTCTAGTAAAAACTATTTCGAGTCTAGTTATATCGGAGAGTAGGTTCTTTTTACTCCTCTTCTATACTCTGGTGCGGTATTCGACTTAGGAATTTTGATTCTACTCCTCTTCTCGCTAAAAAAAATTAGGATCACGCGGGTATTTTGGAAACTATATGATACCGATGTGACGGAGTTCTATCTTGGTGCCTCCTGTATGACTTGATTTCTTCTGGGGAGTTGAGCTCCAGGGAATTCTTGGCACATCGTTATCATTCAGCTTCCTTAGTATCTCAAGACGGAGGGTGTTCATAATTGCTTCAATACTTGTCGTGGTGAGATAAGGTCAGAGTCACCCAGTTCCGGGGAGGCGTCCGGGGTACCACCATGGTTATTATCGTTGTGCTTTTGAGGATCTGAGTTAGATGGACTTGCGAAAGCCTCTAGTTATGTCTTGAAGGATGGATGCAGTTGGGGTGTAGGTTTGTTAGTTGTGTGAGATATTTCCTCCTTGTATCCCCAACACCGGATTGCATAACCTGAAAGTTTTCGGAAGTTCTTAGGTGGGAATTCAAGTAGTTACCTAGGCTATCTTCCAACAGATCATGATGTGAGGTTGGGGTTCGACATCTAGTGGATTCGTTTGTTCATGGTCTTTCTTACAGAGGACAGTCTCGATTTATGCTTCGTCAAGCCTTGTAGTTTGCTACGCCTAGGGAGCATATTCGAGCGTCATTTAAATATGACAATACAATGTACGATCGAGCTCGTGCGAACCTTACCACAAAAATATCAAGCGGAATCTCTGTCATGAATTTGTTCTGGCTTGTTTCACAAGCCACATCCATTGTTTTGTTTTGTATATGGTAATTCAAGTTGCTTCGATGTCAAGTGGTGATCTCATAACTTTTCTAAGAAGTGTTCTCATATTTCTGTGGGAATGATAATTCTTTTGCCTAATCAAGTTATCATATCAATTCTTTTCCTACCGGTGTGCTTCTCTTCAAGATAATTCTATCCTCTTCAATATTGCAATATCAATTCTCATTTCTTTTCGGAGTTCGTCTCATCTGTCTCAAGCTGTCTTTGTTTTTCCCCACCCTCCCGCCCTTTTTCTTCAATGATTAAATTGTCTTCCAAGTGCCTTTCTCTTCATCAATGCTTCCGCTATCATTTCTTCATATCGTATCCGGTGATTCTTTGTGGAGATTCTCAAGGGTTTCGATTTCAAGATCTATCTTCATATTCTTTGTTCTTGTTGTTATTCTTCTCCGGTGGATTCAATTCAAGCTTCAGTGCTCATCTTATCCTTTCTCGTTCGTTCCATGGTTTCCATGTTGGAATTTTTCTCCAAGCCTATCTTGTTTATTTGTCTCTCTCTGTTCTATCCGGAGGCTGAAGATATCTCAGAGATTCGTGTTTTCTTTCATTCCTTCCAAGTTATTTCGAGGTTCTCACTTCATCAAGTTCTTAATTCGTACCGGTGTAATCTCTCTTTTAATCAATTGTTTCAAAGGTGGTTCCTTTTGAGTGGGCCCATAACCCACAGGTTTTTTCCTAGGATCCTACGTGACTCTTCTAAACTTTCCAGAGATGTTCTCAAGTTCTCTTCAAATATGACGTAAGAATGAATTTCATCAGTCATATGCCTTCTTGAAGATCGCTTCTAAATCATTTTCATTGTTGGCTCAACCTTTTATTATTCATTATTCCGGAGTATCTCAGTAATTCATGGTGTTGTTTCTCGTCATCATTCTTAGCATTGAAGACCGAAGGAGAGTTTCTCTTAAATCGTTGTTCGTTCTTCCAAAGATTCATGGTTTCAGGATGTTGCTATCATCCAAATTGTTTTGATCATGAGTAATTCCTCCCATATCTATCCGGTGCATTTCAGAGTTGTTTTCATTTCTCGATCCTCTGAAGGCCATTATTTCAGAAGATTTTTCATTCTCAGCTTTCAACTTTCATTCTCTAATTCTTCTCAATTGTTGTCCCTTCGTTCGTCTCTCAATTATTCCAGTGCCCTATGAAGTTTTCCATTAGGTGGATCATGCTCTCTTTGCTCTCATGTTATATCATTGATTTGTATTATCCTCTTTAGTTTCTAATTCTTACCGGTGTTCTTGTGCAAGACTTCTGCAAGTTTGTGCTCTATCTCTCTTTCCTTTCGTTTTAAAAAGGATAAGTGGTATGCCAAATCCGTTGTTTATCATCAATTTAACTTGATGAAGGATAGGCATATCATAATTCTTATTCTTGTTTCATCCAAGTGATTTCAATCCTTCTTCCGGAGTTGTTCATGATATCAAATTCTCGATTTCAAGTGTTCTCATCTTTCCTTTTCCGGATTTCCTAGTTTTCTCAAGTATCTTGTCGCTAAGCTTCATCTAATTCATAACAAGGCCTCAATCTTGTTATTTTTCTACCTTCAATGTCAAGCTTCATCCTTTCATTCCGGAGTTCATCTCGATGCTTCTTCATGGTGGGTTGTTAAGGATGTAATTCTTCTCGAAGTGTTCTTCAAGATTTTTGTTGGAGGTGCTCAAGTGTTCTTTATCTTGGATGTCTAAGTCCAATTCCTTCTCCATTGTCTTTTGAGATGGTATAATTAAATTCTTGTTTATGAGGAGTCTCGAAGGAAATTGTCAAGAATAAGATAAGTAAACCCATCATGTCTTTCTTGGAGTAATCTTGGGTTGGATTTCACCTAAAGCATTTCCTAAGGATTGTTGCTATCATGGTGTCATAAATGATCCAAGTTTTCTCCTCCTCTTCTTGGTGAAAGAAGTTTTCATCCCTTTGGCTCCCAAGCAATCCTTGTTTTGTTAGTGGCTGATTGTCACCTGTAATTTTGAGATGTTTTCCACAAGCCCATAACAAGCTATTGTTTTTGTTGTTAGTTTTTTTCAACAACTCCGTTCACCCTATGCTTTTCACTTCAATGGTGGTAGAAGTTGTCATTTTCTTCTCCGTTATCTTCTCTCTCCAATGATCTAGCATCTATTCTTTTGTTCCAGAGGCATAGTGGTGTTGCTCTTTTCAACTCTCATCTAGTTTGATTAAGATCATATTCTTTCTTGCTTATTCTTTATAGGAGTGCTGTGAAATCTTTTCATGTTCCCTCCATCTTATGAAGTTTTGATTCCAATCAAACCAAAGTTTGGTGTCTCTCTTTCAAGTTCTTTTCATCTTATCAAATTTTGCCCCTCTATCCTACCGAAGTGCTGCCAAAATTTCTTGTGAATTCTTGTTTGTTCCCATGTTATTATTCATCTCGATGAAACCTTCCATGATCTTTGGTTTCACTTGTTTATCACAGAAGCAACTAAGTTTTACCTCTTTCTTTGGCTCTTTCTCTTCCCCTTCTCATTCTAGATCTCTGGATGAGATCCTCATGTAGTGGAGGAGAGTTGTAACAGCCCGGGACCAACGCTCCAGAAGATTCCCCTTTTATTTTCATTCTCGTATGTGTTTCGTTTGGTTGTTGCATTTATCATTGCATCATACGCATCATCTACATGGCATCATCACTCATTTTGGAAAACTTGCATCCGTTGGTAGTTGCCGGTTCTCTCCGTTCTTTCCGTTGCCTGTTTTGAGACCAACCACACACGCATGCGCCTGCGACATCGTTTTAAAAAAAATGTTTTAAAAGGCGCGCTAAAAATATTCTTGGATTGTGTCGAGACTTGGCGTGCGGTCTTGTTTTATTGTAGGTAGACCGCCTGGCGAATTTCGTCGCATTTCGAGTTCGTTTGATACCCCATTGGTCAGTCATTGTAGTGCGGTCATCGGTTTATTATCTGGCGTTTTCGGTGTTTTAAAAACCCCATGTCAAGGGCCGCAAACCTCCCTCTCACCTCCTCATAGCCCATCTACACAGCCGCCACAGCCCACCTAGCCCCCTCCGCTTCTGGGTCGTCTGATCGAGATCGGACGGTCCGAAAACGAACAAAAACTGCTAATCCTATCCCCCCTTGCCTATTTAAATAGCCCCCCTTCGTAATCTGGCCAAACCCTAGTTCTCATCGTTTTCCGTGCGTCCCCAACCGCCAGCCGCCACCTAGCCACAGCCTCCTCCCTCCCAGCCGTAGGGCCCGCTGAAGCCCACCCGCGGCCCGCTCGGGCCCGAGGGGAGCCGCCGCCGCCCGCAACCAGGGAACTCGAGCTCCCCACGAGCTCCTCGCAACTCCAGCACTCCTCGTCGTGAGGCCCGTAGGACCCTCGCCGGAGCTCGCCTGAGCCGCAGCTCGCAGACCCGCCGCCCCTCGCCGGAGCTCCGAGGGAGTCTGGCGCCGCCGCCCTTGCCCTCTCTCTCCCTTCTCCTCCCGTAAACTCTCTCTCTCCTCTAAACTCTCTGTCCCCTTGACCCTACAGGAGCTTTAGCCATGGAGGTCGCCAGAGCCTTGCCACCTCACTGCCGCCCAGATCCGACCGAGGATCACCGGATCCGGCCGCCCGAGCCTCCGCTGTCCTCCGCCGTGAGCCCCGCCGCCGGCCCTGCCTCTGCTCTGGATCGAGCGGGAGGAGACCAATGCCCCGTGTCGCCAGCGCCAGGCCTGCTCGCCCGTGCGTGGGCCTGCGCGGCCCAGCCACCCCAGCCGGCCTAGCCAGCTCACCGACCGGCCCAGGGCGCTCTGTTGAGCTATCCCCCGCCCAAAGCACCCCTTAGTTACCGTGCACCCATGTGTCCCGTTGGGCCAGCAAGATTCGGCCCAAGGCGTATTTTTTCCTGTCCCGCGAATATGTCTAATTTCCAGGATTTTCAGAATTGCAGAAAAGTACCCCTAGATCATGCATTTAATAACTCCATAACCATGCATCGGATTAAAAAACTTTATATATGATACTTGACTAGAATTTTGTGTAGATTCATAATATCCAACTTTCACACATGATAAAAACACTTAAACATGCTGTTTGCATTGATTTACGTAAATGCCATGTTAAAAATGATTTATTTCATAACTACAAACCGCAGCTCCGATAAAAATGTTCCACGTATGAAACTTGTCTAGAAAAATGTGTAGAATCACATGGTGAAATTTATTCTACTGTTTAACAACTATAAAATATGGTTAGTACAGATCTGGACCAAATTCATATTATGCTTATGGGGATGTTTCGGAAATGCTATATGTTGCTTCCGGCCCCATTTAAAATGCCTAGATGATATAGTTGTTCATGCTTCACCTCTTGCCATGTATAACAACATTTAACATTGATGTGTAACTAAACGGGAGTGAACTAAATAATTCAAACATGGAGTTTTGTCAATATGCAACTCGTTGCATATTGAACTTCACTTAATATGTAGTGGTTGTTTGTTGTGCTTGCCATGCCATGCCTTGCATATTTAAACCGGACATGCATCATATTTGTTTGTGCATCGTGTCATGCATATGGTGTATCTTGTGTTGACTGTTGTTTCCTAATTGCTTCTTCTCGATAGGGTTCCGAAAGCGTTCGGAGTGTGAGGATTCGTTCGACTACGTTGGCTCGTCTTCTTCATGGACTCATTTCTTCTTCCAAGCGGGATCTCAGGCAAGATGACACATTTCCCTGGATACCACTACTATCATTGCCATGCTAGTTGTCCCGCTTTTATCATTGTGTCACGCTACCTACCACTTGTTTGTCAAGCCCCCCAGCATTGCCATGAAAAGCCTCTACCCCTCCACCTTCCCAGCAAACCGTTGTTTGGCTATGTTGCCGCTTACTCAGCCCTTCTTATAGTGTTTCTAGCTGCAGGTGCAAATTCTTCCATGTGTCAACATGGACATTCTTTTATATCACAATATTATTGCTATTTAATTTAATGCACTTATACACTTGGTAAAGGGTGGAAGGATTGGCTTTTTGCTCGGTGTATTGTTCCGCTCTTGCCGCCCCTGGTTACTTGTGAACTGGTGTTATGTTCCATAATTGAGCGCTCCTAACATGCTCGGGGTTGTTATGGGGACCCCCTTGATATTCATTTTAGGATAAAGCTTGTCTGGCAAGGCCGAACATTGGTAGTATTTGCATTACAACTAAAATTTGCATAGGGCATGATCACCCTGTGGATAATTAATCAACAACCCGGGATAGTGCTCCTCATGAGTGTTGGTCCAAAACGGGTTGCCTGCGGGGCCGCCTCGAGGAAACTTGGGGATTGGTTTTCCCTGTAGCTAGTCCCATCCGGTCGTGTCCTGAGAGCGAGATACACAACTCTTATCGGGTTCATCGACACGTCAGGCGGTCTTGCTGGACTTGTTTTACCTTTCTCGAATATCTTGCGTGAGGAATTCTGATCTTCTTCGGGCTATCTTGAGGTGTTGGATTTCCTTTGGAATTGCCTAGGATGATCACAAGATCCGTGGTCGAGGTTATTCCCGCGGCGTGTGTTAATTTGTGATGGACGAGTTGGAGCACCCCTGCAGGGTTAAATCCTTCGGAAAGCCATGCCCGCGGTTATGTGGCAAACTTGGATATTTTGTTTAACACCCGGTCATAGCAAACTTGAACTAAACTCAAATAAAATACACCAACTGTGTGCGTAACCGTGACTGACTCTTCTCGTGAGTTCTTATCCGAAAGAGAACACGGTGGGGTTATGATTGACGTAAATAGGTGTTCAGGATCAGTTAGTGATCATTACTAGTTCACGTCCATTGTGCATAGACCACCATACTTTACTTTCTGTATTTGTAAGTTAGCCACTCAAATAAATGCTTAGTCGCTTGCTACAGCCTCACCACTTAACCATACCTCACCAATTAAGCTTTAATAGTCTTGATACCCTTGGAAATGAGATTGCTGAGTCCCTGTGGCTCATAGATTCTACAACAATAGTTGTAGGTACAGGTAATGTGATGATTTGACGTGAGCACGATGTTTGTTTTAATTTGGAGTTCTTCTTCTTCTTCTTCTTCTTCTTCTTCATCGATCTAGGATGGGTTCCAGGCGGCAGCCTGGGATAGCAAGGATGGATGTCATTTTACCATTTGTTTTCGTCCGTAGTCGGACCCTGCTCTTCTGTATGATGTCTAAGTATGTTGTTGTATTGATGTGATCTTTATGTAGCTTGTGGCGAGTGTAAGCCAATTCCATATACTCATCTCTTCTATACATGTATTGGCAATGATATCCATTCTTGCAACACGACGAGATGCGCTTCTATCCCTGTCGAGTCCCTCGTGCTGAAATAAGGATAGGATCGCATCTTGGGCGTGACACCTTCACCTCTCCGGGTCAAGTTCGGGACGCTCTCGCGGGTACTGACGATCGCCTCACGAGTGAGCGCCTGGGGCTCCTCTCCGGGTGGCTCCGGGCCGACGCCTCTGTCGTGGCGGTGTGGGGCCAGACCGAGGCTGCAACGCTGAAGTGCGAGAAGGAGGTCGCATCGGCCAAAGCAGCCCTCGAGGCGGCACTGGTCAACGTCGCGTCTGCTGTAGGGCGTCGTGATGAGGCGGAGTCCCGCTTGACGATTCTCCAGGAAGAGAAGTCTGTGCTTCAGGAACAAGTGCATCAGTAGGGGGAGGCCCTCAATCCCTGCAAGGCCCAGCTCCCTGATCGGGACTCCGAGCTGTCCCAGGCGACGGTCGACCGTGTCGTGGCGCGAGAGCACCTGGACGCATGGGAAAGGGAGGTTGCCCTAGAAAAGGCCTGTCTCGAAACCACGAAAAAGGCTCTAGCTGAGGCCGAAGAGAAAAAGGCCATGTAGCTAAGAGCCCTTCCCCCGATCGAGCTCAGGCTTCGCCAAGCACCGCACTCCCTCTGCTGGGAAGGGTTTGCGGAACCCCTGGTGGCTCCGAAGAGTGGCTTCGCAGAGCTCGCTTTGAAGTTTGTTGAGGCGCTGGAGGGTGCCATTGTCAAGGTGGAGGGGGCCATGGAGAGCGAGTTCCGCGACCTCTTTTCTAAGGCCACGACGCGCGTCTTCATCCGCCTCCACCTTCATGAGCCAGGGTTTGACTTCGACTCCGTGATCCGCCCGGTTGCCCCAAGGTCCGCAGCTGCGCTGCGGCGGCAGTGAAGGGCGTCATGGAGGCGCTGGTGAAGAAGTTCACCCGCATCACCATTCCTCTGCCTCCTGAAGCTGGAGGGGTTAGTGGTGAAGAAGATGACGCCGGTGATGTTGACGATGACTTCCCTGCAGACAGGACAAGTGGCGGCGGAGGATCCTCCTGATTCCTCTTCCTTGTTCCTTTCCTGCAACGTTCAACGTGCCTCGCGGAGGCATTAAACTTGTTTGTGTTCGCGAAAAACTTTTAATGCTTGCAATAACTGTTGAACTATGTGATTGCCCTCTTCGCCTTGTTTCCTTCTTGCTTGTTGTGATGCTCTGCATCGGCAGGGCCCGGCCCCGTGCATACGCCAGCCGCCATTGGGCCGTCCGGATCACCAAGGATGGTTCCAAGGGGTGAGGGGCTATGTGGCCAGTGAGGCTCCTGAGTCGCGATGCTCATGCGTTCCCCTTGACATATGAGCAGCCCTCATGAAGGGAACATGGTGAAGCTAGGTTTAACTTCGAAATTTTGAACACTTTGCGCTCTGCATCGTTAGGGCCCGGCCCTGCGCATACCTCAGCCACCGTTGGGCTGTCAAGATCACCAAGGATGGTTCCAAGGGGTGAGGGCTACGCGGCCAGTGAGGCTCCTGCGTCGCGATGCTCAGGAATCCCCCTTGACGTACAAGCTCCAACATCCTCCTAACATGAAAATTTTGAACACCTTGCGCTCTGCATCGGCAGGGCCTTGGCCCGTGCATACCTCAGCTGCCGTTGGGTCGTTCGGATCACCAAGGATGGTTCCAAGGGGTGAGGGGGTACGTGGCCAGCGAGGCTCCTGAGTCGTGATGCTCAAGAGTCCCCCTTGACATACGAGCTCCAGCATCCTCCTTAAGGGTTTTTGATCACGTTGAGCTTTGCATCGGCAGGGCCCGGCCCCACGCATACCTCAGTCGCCACTTGGCCATCTGGATCACCAAGGGCGGTTCCAGGGGTGAGGGGCTACGTGGCCAAGGAGGCTCCTGAGTCGCGATGCTCAGGAGTCCCCCTTGACGTACGAGTGGCTCCCATACCTTTCCTTGTTGGCTTTTCCTGAGAGTGGCGCGTGAAGACCAGGTTTGTCAGACATGGGAAGGTGGCCTGTACCAGGCCCGACCCGGTAGTAGCCCCCATGCAGGCCCCTCACGCAAACATCTGAGGGAATGCCGCGAAACGGGGCCGCAAGGAGCTTTCCTGAGGTTGGATACAGCCGCTGGGGCACCCTCAGTTGTTTATCCCTAGCACAGGGCATAGGGCTACCACATTGCGTGGGCATAGTCATTGGTGGACCATGTTGTCCGCCATCACGGAGTTGTGGCTTCCATGTTGCTTGGGCATAGTCATTGGTGGACCGTATTGTCCGCCAGCATGGAGTTGTGGCTTCCACATTGCGTGGGCATAGTCATTGGTGGGCCGTGTTGTCCGCCAGCACGGAGCTGTGGCTTCCACATTGCATGGGAAGGAACCCCTCCACGTCCTCGAGGGCCTCTAGGCGTGTACATCCCATTGAGTTCGTACGCGTGGCTGGCAGGGTAGAACTGGGAGGTGTATCTAGGAGCTCACGAGGGCGCTTTGGCCTCACGAGGTCCCTACCTCAAAGGCGGTTTGCATCTGGGTCTTCTCATAGATAGGGCCGACCGATGTCCTACAAATTTTATAAAAGCTTGCACTGAATGTGCTTCCTAGGGCCATCGCACGAGAGGGCCGAGCACCAGTGACCCCAGGAGATGACGTGAACGGGGCTGGCCCGACAAATAGAGCTCAACCACTGGATTTATCAACGCTGCAGGGACGGACCCGAGCACAGCCGCCATGCCTAGTCCTCTCACGAGGCAGCCGAAGGTAGGATCACCCGGGAGTGATGACATTCACGCCGGCAAAGAGCCATGCACGCAAGGGGAAACGTTAGGAAACAAATCACATGCATGAAGAACTGCTGAAATATGGTTAAATATGGCGTCTACAGGGGTACGCCTTGATCGCCTGAGGGTAATGCGGCCCAGTGGTCGCCCTTAAACGGAAGAAGCCAAAAATTTACCTGGCATAGACCAACAAAAAGTCACCTGGCATCCACGCCACTGAAGAGTCGAAGCTGCCGTTATAGCCCGATCTTGTACCTCCATGAGCGCGGCCCTCATAGGCCCGTCGTCTCCTGGGGCCCGGGACCCATGCTCCGTCCGGGCATCTCCTCCAATTCCTCGTTGTGTCTCGCCAGGCAAGGAGCAAGCATGGCCCGGGCAAGGCACTGGAATGTGAGCCGGTGTTCACCAGTCCAAAGGGAATGCAGACGTAGTTTTGCGGATAGACCCACCCGTGGTCAGCACGTAGTTTTGCGGATAGACCCACCCGTGGTCAGCACGTGTCGGCCACAAGTGGCCGTGGGACAATGCCCTGTTGATTGCGAGCATGCTGACGCAGACACGCGGCTGGTTGACTAGGCCAACGATGGCGGTTGCGATTGGTGATGCGGGGCAGTCCCTTCCTCGCTCAGCATGTGTCTCCCAAAGCTCCTCGATCACTTTGATGACCGATTCTTGGGAGCTCGGCACCTCACGCCGAGCCCCTGGTCCTAGTAGTCGTGCGTCAGGACCCGCCTTTAGGTTGTGCCCAAACACCTCCCTTGTCTCACCGGCCAAGCCGGGGGCCTCCTGGGTGGAAGCCCCCGAGCCCGACCCAAGGGGGGCGTCGAGCGCGCTTTCCTATGCGGTGGAAGGTGTGGCCCCATCCCCGGATGCAGAGCGTGAGGCTGAAAGCACAATGTGCTCCCTTGGTGATTTTGATAATTCATGACAACATACATTGTCTCCTGGACTAATACTTTTACCTAATGTATTTCAAATAAAGTCCATAGAGAGATGGGTTGGCAAAATGGAGTGTGGAGAGTATCCCCATGAAGAAGAAGGAGAAGGAATAGCATTGGCCAAGCTTCAAGGAAGTGGACTCTACATTTTACATTTGTGAGAAATCACCTTGAATCCATAGGAAAGCCAATACTATTAAAAGGGGTAAGGTTTTGTTGGTGAAAAAAATGCTCATACGTGCACAAGTGATAGTCACCACATACACCCACAAGCTCTTCCACAAAAGTCTGTCCAAAGCCAAATATTCAAAATCAGTGCAACCAACATTTTCCATTGGATGCCACCGATTCCAAACCCTAGACAGACTCAGTCAAACCCTAGCTCTTCAGTTCAACCGATTCTGCATTCGGTGCCACTGAGTTAGGCTGCCAACTTTCTATTACGCAAATTCACAATATCGGTCCCTCCAAGATTGTTGGATCGGCGTCACCAAGATTGGGCAATCTGACCGTTGGTCACCTTATCGGTGCAACCGAGTTTCCCATATCGGTCTCACCAAGATTCAAAAGTTGCCACCTTTTGGTCACTTTTGTACCACCGAGATTACCACATCGGTGTCACCGAGTTGGTCATTTTGTGTGTAACGGTTGGATTTTTGCAGATGCCTATATATACCCCTCCACCACCACTCATTTGTAAGAGAAGCACTCAGAATAGTTCCCCACTCATACCTACTGATTTTCTGAGAGAGAGCCACCTACTCATGTGTTGATATCATGCCATTCCATTCCTACCATATGAATCTTGATCTCTAGACTCCCCAAGTTGATTTCCACCCAATCAATCTCTTCTACCAAGCCAAATCTATGAGAGAGTGATTGTGTGTTGAGGAGTCTATAATCTTGAAGCACAAGAGCAAGGAGTTCATCGACACAATCGAGCCCTTTACCTTTTGGAGGGTGGTGCCTCCTAGATTGGTTAGGTGTCGCTTGGGAGCCTCCTACTTCGTGTTGTGGAGTGAACCAAGAAGTTTGTATTTGCAAGGAGATCGCCTACTTCGTGAAGATCTACCCCGAGTAAGGATAGTCCTCCATGGACATAAGCCGTCATGGTATAGTCAAGGTTGCTTCTTCGTGGAACCCTTCATGGGTAGAGCACTCCATGGACTCTCACAGCCGTTACCCTCCGTGGGTTGAAGACTCCATGAACGTGGATGTACGATAGCACCACCTATCGGAACCACGGGAAAAATCTTGTGTCCCTCATGCGTTTGATTTCTCTATCTCTACTCCTTACTTCCATGTGTAGTGTATTTACTTTCCGCTGCTATACTTGATGACTTGCATGTGTAGGGTGTTCTAGATTTGCTATGTATGCTAAAATCGTCCAACACTTGATTTGTGCTTGAGGTAGTTTTAATTTCCTGCAAATAGTCTATTCACCCCCCTCTAGACATACACTTCTAGTGATCCCGCAATTGGTATCAGAGCTTTGTTCTCCATTGCTTCGGTTTCAACACTATGGAGGAAGACGGATGTGTCTAGTGTGGAGAGTTTGTATTGTACAGTGCCCACTCTTGATGGTGAGTACTATAGTAGATGGAAGAATGCCATGATTGATCTATTTGACAAATTTCATTTTAGAAAACATATTGAAAACCCCTACGTGCTCCCCGTTGATGAATTGCATCCCACACACGAAGAGGAAATTAACATGCTTGGTAACCTAAGAACTGTGAATCTTATTATTAGAGGCTTACCAAGATTCATGCTTTCTCAATTGAAGAACTTTGCGTGTGCTTATACTTTGTGGGCTGATTTGGAGAAACGATATCCAAATCTCACATTAGGAAATCTTGATGAAATTCTTCATAAAACTGTTGCTTTTCACAAAATGAAGCCTAGTGATCCAAACTTTGATAAATTCCTATTTGAGCTTCATGATCTTATGCGTGCTAAAGGAGATGTCACAACTATCAACAACATTTTTTATTGAAGCCATTCGCATTCATAAACTTGAACATTGTCATGATTATGATTCTAACGAATTTCTTGGTTTCTATGATGAGGAAATTCCATAAAATGACGACAATGAAGAACATGGCTACTATGATGAAGATGTGTTGTTCGACATCGAGCATGATAAGATCATGAGAAATCTAAGTCTAATGGCGAGCTTCAAGGATTACATGTCCGGCGGAAAAGAGTGGATTCTCGATAGACTGGTGATAAAGACATGTTTCAAGAGATCACGCCTAATCAAGGTCCTCGAAGGTACGTAACCTTTGGAAACAACTCTAAGGGTAAGGTACTTGGCCTTGGTAAGGTGGCCATATCTCAGGATAGCTCCATTCAAAATGTGAAGCTTGTTGAATCCCTTCGCTACAATCTTCTTTGCGTATCTAGACTAGCAGACTTCGGTTTCAATGTGCTATTTACTAAAGTAGATTGCCAAGTGTTCCGATTTGATAATCATAAAATTGTCTTTACCGGTATTCGTAGAGGTGATCTATACATTGTTGATTTTGCTAAAAAGGCCCAACCTTGTACTTGTATCATTGCAAAATCATCTAAAGGTTGGCTGTGGCATAGAAGGCTTGGACATGTAGGCATGCACAATCTAGATAAGCTTATTAAGAGCGATCATATTCTAGGTGTGAAGGATGTTATCTTTGACAAAGATAGACTTTGTAGCGCTTTTCAAGAAGGAAAGCAAGTAGGTGGAAGTCATCCGGTCAAGAATATCATGACTACTAGGAGACCACTCGAGTTACTTCATATGGATCTCTTTGGTCCCAATGCTTACAAGAGTCTCGATGGAAACTCTTATGGTCTAGTTATAATTGATGATTTTTCCAGAGTTACGTGGGTATTCTTTCTTGATGATAAGTTGCAGGTACAAAAGCTCTTCAAGAATGTCGCTTTCAAAGCATAAAATCAGTTTGAAGTGAAGATCAAGAAGGTTCGGAGCGATAACGGATCGGAGTTCAAGAACACCCATGTGGATACCTTTCTTGACGAAGAAGGCGTCTCACATGAGTTCTCGACTACATACACACCTCAACAAAATGGATTTGTTGAGATCAAGAACCGGACGCTCATTGAGATGGCAAGAATGATGCTTGACGAATACAAGACGCCAAAACACTTTTGGGCAGAAGCCGTGGAAATAGGATGTCATGCCACAAATCGACTTTACTTGCACAAGCTTCTTGGTAAAACGGCATACGAGCTTCTCACTGGTAACAAACCCCAAGTTGGATACTTTCGAGTATTCGGCTCAAAGTGCTACATTCTTGATAAGCATCGTCATACTAAATTTGCCCCTAAATCTCATGAAGGATGGCTACTTGGTTATGGATCGAACTCTCACACTTACCGTGTCTACAACAACTTCACTTGAAAAGTTGAAGAGATGGTAGATGTGAAGTTTGATGAATCTAATGGTTCGCAAGTCGAACAATTGCCAAATGATGTAGGTGATAAGGACCCTTCAGAAGCTATCCAAGACTTGTCTATTGGCAAGATTCGTCCCATGGAGATGAAGGAAAGTACCTCATCAACTCAAGTGGAATCCCCCACTTCATGTCAAGGTGAACCACAACATGACATGGAGGCATCCACAAGCCGTACACGACGAGATGATGAAGAGGAGGAAGTGCATCACGAAGATCCACCCCAACCTCCTTCACCTCCTCCTCAAGGGAAAGACACCTTCAACAACAACGAAGACGAAGGAGATGATGAAGAAGAAGCTCCACCATCCAAACATCGAAAGCTGACCCGAGTTCGAGCACATGTGACCAAGAACCATCCCCTAAACCAAATCTTTGGTGACATACAAACTGGGAGAATCACTCGCTCTAAAACTCGTCTAGCTAACTTTTTTGAGCATTATTCTTTCATCTCTAGCATTGAACCCTTGAAGGTAGAACAAGCTCTTGAAGACGCGAATTGGGTGAATGCTATGCATGAAGAGCTACACAACTTTGAGAGGAACAAAGTGTGGACACTCGTGAAGAAGCCCAAGAATGAGCAAAACATCATTGGAACCAAATGGGTGTTTTGGGACAAGCAAGATGAAGACGGTCAAGTCGTTCGCAACAAGTCACGTCTCATAGCCCAAGGATATACACAAGTCGAAGGTATGGACTACGATGAGACCTACACCGCTGTTGCTATATTAGAAGCTATTAGAATTCTTCTTGCCTATGCTAATCACCATGATATCACACTTTATCAAATGGACATTAAAAGTGCATTTTAAATGGTGAGATTGAAGAGGAGATCTATGTTAAGCAACCACCTGGTTTTGTAAATCCTAAGAAACCTGACCATGTTTACAAACTTTGCCAAAGCTCTATATGGACTTAAGAAAGCACCTCATGCTTGGTATAAATGCCTAACGAAGTTTCTTATTGAAAAAGGATTTGAAATTGGTAAAATTGACACAACCTTATTCACAAAGAGGGTTAATGGTGAATTATTTGTGTGCCAAATTTATGTGGATGATATTATGTTTGGATCTACTAACCCACAATTTAGCGAGAAATTTGGAAGGTTGATGTCAGAGAATTATGAGATGTCACTGATGTCTGAGCTGAAATTCTTTCTTGGCTTGCAAATTAAGCAATCAATAGAAGGAACTTTCATATCTCAAACTAAGTACACCAAGGACTTAATCAAGAAGTTCAACATGCACGAGTGCAAAGGTATGAAAACTCCCATGCCCACTAGCGGACAGAATGATCTTACTAAGGAGGGTGAACCGGTTGATCAAAAGGTTTATCGATCAATGATTAGTTCATTGCTTTATCTTTGTGCCTCCCGTCCCGATATTATGCTTAGTGTTTGAACGTGTGCTAGATATCAAGATGCACCTAAGGAATGTCATCTTAAGGTTGTTAAACGCACTATGAGATACTTGGTTCATACACCAAACTTCGGCATTTGGTATCCCAATGGATCTTCTTTTAATCTTGTTGGCTATTCCAACTCGGACTATGCCGGTGACAAGGTTGATAGAAAATCCACCTTGGGTACATGTCAATTTCTTGGAAGATCTCTTGTGTCTTGGTCCTCCAAGAAACAGAACTCGGTATCTCTATCTACCGCTGAAGCTAAATATATTGATGATGGATCTTGTTGTGCGCAATTGTTATGGATGACACGAATTCTTAAAGATTATGTAATCAATGTTAAAAATGTGCCATTACTTTGTGACAATGAAAGTGCTATTAAGATTGGTGATAATCCTGTGCAAGATTCTCGAACCAAGCATATTCAAGTTCGACATCATTTCATTCGTTATCATGTTGCCAAAGGAGATATTAATCTTAAGCATGTTCGTACTAACAAGCAATTGGCCGACATCTTTACTAAGCCACTTGATGAAAAAGTGTTTTGTCATTTGAGGAGTGAGTTGAACATCATTGATGCTTCAAACTTGAGATAAGTTCGCCCGGATGCATGCGAGGAGATGAGCTTCCTTGTTTATTACATGCTATTACCTTGAATATCATATATCTTGGAATTATATGCTCCCCTAGCTTGCATCTAATCCTTTGTAGGTACTTGGAAGAACAACACTCCACAAGATTGCCAACAACTCATATCTTAAGCAATCTTGTCATGACCAAGTATCCACAACCTCGCTTTGATGATGAAAGGAAGAAGACAACAAAACATATCCTTGACATATATTTCTCATTTGGTATCAACTCACAAATTGGTATCATGTCATTTGTATATATCATTTTTTCCTTGCGTGACTAACCTTTGTAGGTGAAAAGTGAACAAAAACAACAAGGATTTCTCCCAACTCAAGATGATCTTCATCAACTTTGAGCATCCTCATCAAGTTCACCTACAAGCTACGTCATCAACATCATCGAAAGGTATGTGATCATATTCTTGATATATCTTTACTCCAAGTCATGAGATAAAGCAACTCAAGTGATATGAAGACATTAAAATGCTTAATCAAAAAATGGTAACCCAATTTTGAGCTTAACGATGAGTATGACCTATGATCAAGTATTCTTGCTTGGCTCCTAAGTGAATATACTCTAATATAGGTGACCTAGTCACCGCCCATCATCTAGATAAGAATCTTGATCGGTCCATTCTCTTTTGCAAATTTCTTGGAACCATTCAAATCTTTTCTAGTTGATACCTCTATGTAAATTACCCGCAATTGGTTAATTATTCACAATTGGAATAAATTGATTGTTTCTCTTCCTCTTTGATTTTCATTTACACTTTAGTCTTTTGTTCAAATTGTCACTTTTGCCAAGTATGGAAATTCAGCAAATTTGAAAATTCATCCAAGTTTCTGTTGTATGCCTTGGAGCCTCCGATTCAAAGAACTCGATTCTACCGATTTAGCAGATGAGCTGCAAAACTTCATCTCGGTTCCACCGATTGATTTGTTGTGGAGACACCGATCTTATTTTCTGTCTGTGGATCTTTAGTGATTTTTCAATTGGTATGTTACTAGTGATGTCCCTCACACTTCAATGATCCCTTTTCTTTTAAAAAAACTTAGGGGGGGGGGACTTTATTCAAGGATCCCTAACTCAAATTAGGAGAAGTTCTACAAATTCTCAGTTTATCCAAAAGAAGAGAAATATTTTCAATGGGACATAGAATGATTCCTGTATCTACCCTTGTTCTCCAGGATCCCTTCTTATTCAATGATCCCTGTATCTGACTCTATGCCTGACCTTTTTGGAAATTAATGCCAAAGTGGGAGAATATACAAAGCTCAAAGCTAAAGAGGAAGATACATGCTTATGCAAAGGGGAAGATATAATTTAGGGAGAGAGAAGAATATGAGAACACCAAACTAAGGGGGAGAAAAATATGTTTGGAGGAAAATATGCCTATTTCATCTTAGATCTTTTCTCACCCTATCCAATCCCAATATCTACATACTGAGATTCAAGGGGAGAGGATGTCCTACTATTTCATATCTAGGGGAGAAAGTTTTAAATGATCTTGGGGACATATCAATCTTAAGGAATACTATCTTCTATATATTCTCCATGTCTTGGTATCTTCGAGTTCTATTGCTTTTGATTGTTAGAATACTCTTGTGTTTCCTAACATTGTTTTCTCAAGTGTATTTCAACTACGAGAATGCTCAAGAACTCAAGGTAAGTATATGCATCATATCTTTGATTAAGATGATCTCTTGCTTCCTGCACATATTGTTTGCAAGAGTGAAGTCTTGATCAAAGATACACCTCATTTATATACACTTGATGCATATAGCCAAGACACACATGGCTTTTTATATCCCTTCTACTACATGTGTGTCCATGCATTCCAAAGCAACTATCCTTTAAAGGGATTGCACACATTTAGGGGGAGCAAGTCCAAGTCATGTGTCTCTCAAAGTCTTCATTATACTCATGTATATCTTTATTTGAAGCTTTGATTATATGTTGTCATCAATTACCAAAAACGGGGACATTGAAAGCACAATGTGCCCCCTTGGTGGTTTTGATAATTCATGACAACATACATTGTTTCTTAGACTAATACTTTTACCTAGTGTATTTCACATAAAGTCCATAGAGAGATGGGTCGGCAACAAGGAGTGTGGAGAGTATCCCCATGAAGAAGAAGGAGAAGGAATAACATTGGCCAAGCTTCAAGGAAGTGGACTCTACATTTTTACATTTGTGAGAAATCACCTTGAGTCCATAGGAAAGCCAATACCATTAAAAGGTAAGGTTTTGTTGGTGAACAAAATGCTCATACTTGCACAAGTGATAGTCACCACATACACCCACAAGCTCTTCCACAAATGTCTGTCCAAAGCCAAATATTCAAAATCGGTGCAACCAACATTTTCCATTCGGTGCACCAATTCCAAACCCTAGACAAACTCAGTCAAACCCTAGCTCTTCGGTGCAACCGATTCTGCATTCGGTGCCACCGGCTTAGGTTACCAACTTTATGTTACGCAAATTCACAATATCAATCCCCCCGAGATTGTTGGATCAACGTCCCCAAGATTGGGCAATCTGACAGTTGGTCACCTTATCGATGCAGCCGAGTTTCCCATATCGGTCTCATAGAGATTCAAAAGTTGCCATCTTTTGGTCACTTCGGTACCACCAAGATTAACACATCGGTGTCACCAAGTTGGTCATTTTGTGTGTAACGGTTGGATTTTTGGAGATGCCTATATATACCCCTCCACTACCACTCACTCGCAAGAGAAGCACTCAGAACAGTTCCCCACTCATACCTACTGATTTTCTGAGAGAGAGACACCAACTCATGCGTTGAGATCATGCCATTCCATTCCTACCACATGAATCTTGATCTCTAGCCTCTCCAAGTTGCTTTCCACCCAATCAATCTCTTCTACCAAGCCAAATCTGTGAGAGAGTGATTGTGTGTTGAGGAGTCTATCATCTTGAAGCACAAGAGCAAGGAGTTCATCGACACAATCGAGCCCTTTACCTTTTGGAGGGTGGTGCCTCCTAGATTGGTTAGGTGTCGCTTGGGAGCCTCCTACTTCGTTTTGTGGAGTGAACCAAGAAGTTTGTAAGGGCAAGGAGATCGCCTACTTCATGAAGATCTACCCCGAGTAAGGCTAGTCCGTGGACGTAGGCATCCATGGTATAGTCAAGGTTGCTTCTTCGTGGAACCCTCCATGGGTAGAGCCCCTTGTGGACTAATGTCTACTGCACAACCTTCTTCTTGCAGACTCGTGTTTGGCCTCCAAGCGCAGAGTTTTGTAGGACAACGGCAATTTTCCCTCAAGTGGATGACCTAAGGTTTATCAATTCGTGGGAGGTGTAGGATGAAGATGGTCTCTCTCAAAAAACCCTACAACCAAATAACAAAGAGTCTCTTGTGTCCCCAACATACCCAATACAATGGTAAATTGTATAGGTGCACTAGTTCGGCGAAGAGATGGTGATACAAGTGTAAAATGGATGGTAGATATAGGTTTTTGTAATCTGAAATTATAAAAACAGCAAGGTAACAAATAGTAAACAACGAGCAAAATGTTGTATAAATGCTTGGAAACAAGGCCTAGGGTCCATACTTTCACTAGTGCAATTCCTCTCAACAATACTAACATAGTTGAATCATATGTAAATACCTCTCGTGCGACAAAGAGTCCTCTCCAAAGTCACAAATAGTGGAGAACTAACGAAGAAATTATTGTAGGGTACGAAACCACCTCAAAGTTATCTTTTTCGATCAAGCTTATGACCTATCCCTATAAGTGTCACAAACAGCCCTAGAGTTCGTACTGAAATAACATCTTAAGATACACACCAACCAAAACCCTAATGTCACCTAGATACTCAATGTCACCACAAGTACCCATGGGCTTGATTATACGATATGCATCACATAATTTCAGATTCATTATATTCAATCAAACACAAAGAACTTCAAAGAGTGCCCCACAGTTTCTATCGAAAAGTTAAGATGAAAACATGTGCCAACCCCTATGCATAGATTCCCAAGGTCACGGAACCCGCAAGTTGATCACCAAAACATACATCAAGCGGATCAATAGAACATCCCATTGTCACCACGGATATCCCATCGCAAGACATACATCAAGTGCTCTTAAATCCTTAAAGACTCAATCCGATAAGTAAACTTCAAAGGGAAAACTCAATTCATCACAACTAGATAGAGAGGGGAAACACTCCATATGATTCATCTATATTAATAAAGATCGTGGTACATCAAGATAGTGTCATCTCAAGAACACGGGAGAGAGAGATCAAACACATAGCTACTAGTACATAGCCTCAGCCCCGAGGGTGAACTACTCCCTCCTCATCATGGAGAGCGTAGGGATGATGAAGATGGCCTCCAGTGATGGTTTCCCCCTCCGACAAGGTGCCGGAACGGGCTCCCGATTGGTTTTTCATGGCTCTGGAGGCTTGCTACGGTGGAACTCCCGATCTAGGTTCAGCGTTGGGGTTTTTGGAATATTTTAGGATTTATGGAGATGAGAGGGAGGTCGGTGGACTCCCGAGGGGCCCACAAGCCTGGTGGTTGTGCCTGGGGGGGGGGGCGCACCCCTGAGGTTGTGGCCTCCTCGCGAATCTTCTTGATTCATCTCCAAGCTCCGTGGGTGTCTTCTCGTCCATAAAATATCACCGTAAATTTTTATTCCATTTGGACTCCGTTTGATATTCCTTTTCTGTAAAACTCAAAAACAAGGAAAAAACAGAAACTGGCATTGGGTTCTGGGTTAATAGGTTAGTCCCAGAAATAACATAAAGTTGTGGTAAAATGATTGTAAAACATCCAAGAATGATAATATAACAGCATGGAACAAACAAAAATTATAGATACGTTGGAGACGTATCAGCATCCCCAACCTTAATTCCTGCTCATCCTCGAGTAGGTAAATGATAAAAACGTATCTTTTGATGTGGAATGCTGCCTAACATGTTCATCATATTCTTTTCTTCTTTGTATAGCATGGAGATTTGGACTTTGTAAATAATTCAAAGCAATAGTCTAGTTTTAACATAATGACTTCAATACTCAAGCATGTCAACAAGCAACCATGTCTTTCAAAATATCAACATTAAAGAAAGTTATCCCTAGCCCATCATGCTCAATCATTGATCCATTCATGAAACACACTCAAACATTAGCTATGCCCAATGCTCAAGTACTATCATAGTGCCCCCTAGTTGGTGCTTATAAGAGAAGATAGAGACTCAAAGCAAACATAAAAATTGCATAAAGTAAATAGATAGGCCCTTCGTAGAGGCAAGTAGGGATTTGTAGAGGTGCCAGAGCTCAAGGTTTGTATTGAGAGAGAAAAATATTTTGAGTGGCATGCTTTTCCTGTCAACGAAAACGACAAAGTAGCTCACAATACTTTCCATGATAGATACATTATAGGCGTTGATGTCTACTACACAACCTTCTTCTTGTAGACTTGTGTTGGGCCTCCAAGCGTAGAGTTTTGTAGGACAGCGGCAATTTTCCCTCAAGTGGGTGACCTAAGGTTTATCAATCCATGGGAGGTGTAGGATGAAGATGGTCTCTCTCAAACAACCCTGCAACCAAATAATAAAGAGTCTCTTGTGTCCCCAACACAACCAATACAATGGTAAATTGTATAGGTGCACTAGTTCAGCGAAGAGATGGTGATACAAGTGCAATATGAATGGTAGATATAGGTTTTTTTAATCTGAAAATTAAAAAAAACAGCAAGGTAACAAATAGTAAACAGCGAGCAAATTGTTGTATAAATGCTTGGAAACAAGGCCTAGGGTCCATACTTTCACTAGTGCAATTTCTCTCAACAATATTGACATACTTGAATCATATGTAAGTACCTCTTGTGCGACAAAGAGTTCACTCCAAAGTCAAAAATAGCGGAGAACTAATGAAGAAATTGTTGTAGGGTGCGAAACCACCTCAAAGTTATCTTTTCTGATCAATCTTATGAGCTATCCCTATAAGTGTCACAAACAGCCCTAGAGTTCGTACTAAAATAATACCTTAAGATACACATCAACCAAAACCCTAATGTCACCTAGATACTCCAATGTCACCACTAGTACCCATGGGCTTGATTATATGATATACATCACATAATTTCAGATTCATTATATTCAATCAAACACAAAGAACTTCAAAGAGTGTCCCACAGTTTCTATCGGAAAGTCAAGACGAAAACATGTGCCAACCCCTATGCATATATTCCCAAGGTTACGGAACCCGCAAGTTGATCACCAAAACATACATCAAGTGGATCAATAGAACATCCCATTGTCACCACGGATATCCCATCGCAAGACATACATCAAGTGTTCTTAAATCCTTAAAGACTCAATCTGACAAGTAAACTTCAAAGGGAAAACTCAATTCATCACAACTAGATAGAGAGGGGAAACACTCCATATGATTCATCTATATTAATAAAGCTCATGGTACATCAAGATCGTGTCATCTCAAGAACACGGGAGAGAGAGATCAAACACATAGCTACTGGTATATAGCCTCTGCCTCGAGGGTGTACTACTCCCTCCTCGTCATGGAGAGCGCCGGGATGATGAAGATGGCCTCCGGTGACGGTTTCCCCCTCTGGCAGGGTGCCATAATGGGTTCCCGATTTGTTTTTCGTGGCTCTGGAGGCTTGCGGCGGCGGAACTCCCGATCTAGGTTTCTTTTCAGAGGTTTCTGGATTTATAGGACTTTTTGGCATTGGAATCACGACAAGGAGGTGCTCGAGGGGCCCACAAGCTTGCTAGGTGCGGCCAGGGGGTGGCCGCGCCCAGCAGGCTTGTGGCCTCCTCGTCCACTTCCTGGCCCAGCTCTTTGCTCCAGTATTTTTTATATTTTCCAAAAATATTCTCCGTAAATTTTTAGCCCATTCTGAGAACTTTTATTTCTGCACAAAAACAACACCACTGTAGTTCTGCTGAAAACAGCGTTAGTCCGGGTTAGTTCTAATAAAATCATACCGAAATCATATAGAATTATTGTAAACATGGCATGAATACTTCATAAATTATAGAGATGTTGGAGACGTGTCGGCATCCCCAAGATTAATTCCTGCTCGTCCTTGAGTAGGTAAATGATAAAAGAAATCATTTATGAAGTGTGAATGCTAGCAAGTGCACAAGTTTGATCAATGATAATTCCAATCACTTTTTCTAGCATCATTATCTATCATAAACAGTAGCTCATCTCATAAAACTTCTCATGATGAAATAACAAGCTATCCACATGTTAAAGTATAGACTAACAAACTATGCTTTCAGTCACCAAACTATTGCAATTCATCTTTTTTCAGGAAGGGTCTATGTAAGAGCTTTGATTTAGCAAATTCCACATACTCAACTATCATATACTCTTTCATGATTGCTAGCACTCAAAGCATATTGTTAGAACAAATAGCATCCATCGAACACAGAGAAAGATAGGGGCTTAATGTTTCGCCTCCTAACTTATTTATCATATAGATAATTGTCAACAATAATAATTCATGATCAAATATATTTGAATGGCCATATATGCTTGGATCTTTCCCCAACACATGACGCTTGCCAAGAGAAAAAAGGCAAAATATAGGAAGTGGTGAAGATCACCATGACTCTTGCATAAAGGTAAGTACTAGAAAGTAAAAGATAGGCCCTTCGCAGAGGGAAGTATTGATTTGCAGAGGTGCGAGAGCTCGAGCTTTTGAAACAGAGATGAATAATAATTTTGGGCGGTATGCTTTCATTGTCACCAAAACGACCAAGAGATCTCGGTATATTCCATGCTAGATACATTATAGGCGGTTCCCAAACTGAATGGTAAAGTTTTTACTCCTCCTCCACCAATCAATCACACTCCATGGCGAGCCGAATCCACGATTACCGTCCATACCAACAACATTCCTGGGGGAGTTTTGTTTAATTATTTGCATTTTTTTCTTTGATTTCGGGACTGGGAATCCCTATTACCAGCCATTTTCTCTCGAATGATAGTGAATCAACACATATTGTGATAATAACCCACCTAGCATGGAAGATATTGACAACCCCTAGTTACTATATGAGCGATTCGGGCATACAAAACAGAATATTATTTGAAGGTTTAGAGTTTGGCACATGCAAATTTACCTGGAATGGCAAGTAAATACCGCATATAGGTAGGTATGGTGGACTCATATGGCACAACTTTGGGTTTAAGGGTGTTTGGATGCACAAGTAGTATTTCTACTTGGTGCGGAAGTTTTGGCTAGTATGAGGTGGAAGCCAACATCACATATTGGAGGATCCATAACAATATAACTTCTATACAAATATACCCAAGCATAACTCATTATGTTGTCTTCCTTGTCCAACTTCAACTAATTTTCTCAAGTCTGAAAATAATTAACGGGTATCCACAATCATAGAAGATGTCCAAGATAGTATATTTATATGTGAAATCTCTCTTCCTTCAATATTTTTTCATGAATGGTTCAAGTGACCAATGCGGTGTTTGCTAATTTTCAATAATTTTTACCACCTATACTTCTTATACGTGAAGTCATTACTCCACATGGGACAAGAAAATAAAACATATATAATTTCATATTTATGAAATTCAATTCATTCAATCATTTACTCATAGGATATAAGTGAAGCACGAGAGTAAATGACAAAACTACTCCAAAACATATAAGTGAAGATCAACGAGTAGTCAAACAATTAAGTAGCTATGTGAGGACTCTCTCTCTCAATAAATATTTTCAGATCTGAGAATTTTATTTAACAGCAAGCAAAAGAAAAATAGCACTCCAAGAATAGCACGCATCATGTGAACGAATAAAAATTTAGGCTCAACATAGGCTAATCGATAATTGTTGATGAAGAGAGGTGGGATGCATAGCATCCCCAAGATTAGATGCTTGAGACTTCTTAAAATATTTACTTGGGGTGCCTTGGGCATCCCCAAGCTTGTGCTTTTGTATCTCATTCAATCCTCTCATACCACGGTTTCACCTATTCTCAAAAACTTCATCCACACAAAACTCAAAAAGAACTCGTGAGATTGGTTAGTACACATAATAATAAATCAACTCTTTATGTATTGCCAAGACAAGTTGCATAATAATTTTCAAATATTAGGTACTTTATACTATCATTTCCTAAATTTATATCTACCAATATACGCTATGAAAACTATAAGATAAGCAGATAAAAAAACTATGACAGCAATCTGCCCAAACAGAATAGTGTGTAGAAATTTATGAAAACAGTGTACTTCTGTAACATAAAAAATTATTAAAATTTAGTACATGCTATAAAATTTATATTAAAACAGTATGTAAAAATTTCAGAAACTTTCCACGTTCCAGTAAAATATGAAAATTCAAACACTACAGCAGAAGTTTCTGTTTTTACCCAACACATATCAAAACACACAATGCAAGCATCCTAAGGCAATTCTTGGAACTTTTATTGAAAAACAAGATTATAAGTAACACCTAACTGAAAGTAACAAAATATAATGACGCTCCAAGCAAAACACATATTGTGTGATGAATAAAAATATAGCTCCAAGTAAGATATACCGATAGTGTTGAAGAGGAAAGAGAGGATGCCTTCCGGGGCATCCCCAAGCTTAGGCGCTTGAGTCTTCCTTGTATATTACCTTGGGGGTGCCTTGGGCATCCCCAAACTTAGGTTCTTGTCAGTCCTTATTCTCCTCATATCGGTGTCTCACCCAAAACTTGAAAACTTCAATCACACAAAACTTAACGGAACTTCGTGAGATGGGTTAGTATAGTAAATATAGACCATTCACTTAGGTACTGTCAATACAAGATTCATAATTTTTCCCACATGATACCTACAGTATTACATCATTCCCACAATTTATATTACTCAATATAAGCTATAGGAACACTTGAAACAAGCAAACTATGCATGCAAAACAGAATTTGTCAAAAACAGAACAGTCTGTAAAGATCTGAATGATCACCGAATTTACCTGACTCTAAAAATTCTGAAAAAATAGAAAAACTCAAGGAATTTTCATTTAAAGTTTTGTAAAAATTCAGAATTTTTTGACGCTTCAATAAAATCAGATAATTCATATACTGGACGCAAAACTTTCTGTGTTTGCATAGAATCAAACAAGCAAGTATCCACACTATCCCAAAGGATTTACTTGGCACTTTATTGAAATAAAAGACAAAAAACATGATTAATACAGTATATTAATCATGTGAACACACAAAAACAGAAAGTAAAAGTGTTGGGTTGTCTCCCAACGATCACTTTTCTTTAATGCCTTTTGACTAGGCATGATGATTTCAATGATGCTCACGTAGGAATAGTAATTGAAACATGCAAAAGAGCATCATGAATCTCATCACAAGCACATTTAAGTCTAACCCACTTCCTATGCATAGGGATTTTGTGAGCAAACAATTTATGGGAGCAAGAATCATCTAGCATAGGAAGGAAAAACAAGCATATCTTCAAGAATTTGAACATATAGAGAGGAAACTTGTTATTATTGTAATTCCTATAAGCATATGTTCCTCCCTCATAATAATTTGCAGTAGCATCATGAAGGAATTCCACAATATAACCAGCACATAAAGCATTCTTTTCATTGTAACATCCCAAAATTTATAATTTTGGAATGTTAACTATTTGAATAGGATTATTTAAAAACTTGCTTGTGTGGTTTTCTCTTTGTTAAACTTTGACGAGGATTTAAACTTTTGGTGTTTACTTGAATATCAAATCGAGAGGGAATAAAAGGACTTTCCAATTTTTTTATTTGGATCTTATTTTGGGTTGAGGATATTCATAATATTTCCAATTCAAACTTGAGAGAGGATGACATGACTTCCTCAATTTATAAGTTTGGTTTATAGTTAGGTATTCTTCCATTTGTTTTTTTTTTTGAAACAAACCCAACTCAAAATCACATGAGAGAAGGAAATATGATTACTTCAATCAGTTTTTCTTTTGCAAATTATTTTTTATTTATTTATCTAAAGTTCAAAAATGTTTTGTGGAACATTTACAAAGCACCAAAATAATTTTTTACAAAAGTGTTACGTGTATTTTATTTCGCTTTTAGTCTGTAAAAAAATGTCCATTGTTTTATGCGATAGCTATAATATTTTACTCTATGTTGTGGTATTCTTTTAGGAAGTGATCTGGTACGTTTGTTTTAGCTAAATCATTTCCTATTAAAATCTAGTATTTTCTTTTATTGCCAAAAATTATTGTTCCTCTAGGCTGCCCGAGCAATCCGAGCAGCACCAGCAGGCCGGCCCAGCAGCGCCGCAGTGCAACAACCCACCTCGTAACTCTCTGCCCCTTTCCATTTTTTTTCGCTCTATCCCGCTGACACTGGGTCCCGCCAGGTCCTCTTCTTCCTCGGGACGAACTCCCGAGCACGCACGCCTCCGCACCGAATCGATCTCGCCCGTGCGCCAACCTCTTCAATCCCTCTGAGGTTCGTGCACCCGAGTGACCTCCCCTCCGTCTCCTCTTTCAATTCTAGCAAAAACGGAGTTCTTCCATGCCCTATCGTGTTGTTCTGATCTCGCAGGGATCCGCTATTAAAGGAAGTCATCGCCAGCCAATTTATTCGCCACTGATGGTTCCTAAACGCTACAGACTCCTCCTTATCGATATCATGGATTCCCAATCTCTCCCTCACATCTTCGTTTCATCGGGACCTCAGGGAAACGAGCTCACGTTCGTGCCCGAGGATAGCCGGCGCCACGGAAGTTTTGCCCGAGTCCCAGTCGGCCGTATGACGCGACCTAAAGGCCATAGAGGATTCCCGCGTCACTGTTCTTGCCACCGGGGGGGATCCCTGTAGTCCGCCGCATCCATCCCCCACCTCCACTTCGCCGGAGAGCTGCCGGAGAAGCGTCGCCGTGGAGCCCGAGCCGTCGCCGTTTTCTCTGTTTCTGGTGAGCACACACGAACAACACAACTTCCGCCAATCGCACGACGACACGTGGCGTTTGCTACAGTACCGCATCAACTCAATTTTTGTTCTGGTTAGTTTGGGCAGATTTTGACTCATATTTTAATTAGCAATATCTCCTAAACCATATGCTCAATTTAGTTGATTCTTTTTCCTGTGCACTCGCAATGGCCAGTAGAATATTACAGAACCAGATTTTAGCACGTTTTAAATGTTCAAATTTGAGTTTGTTCAAATTTAATTTGAACCTTTCGGTGGCCATATTTTGCAAACCGTTTAACGAAATTTGTTGATTCTTTTTGTGTTGTGTTCGTAGTGGTTTGTAGATGATTTATACCTGCTGATATATTACTGTTGTTTGGGTTTTAAAAATGATTTCTTGATGATTGGTTATTTTTTGGTGTTTATGTGAGTTTTGGTGATTGATTTGTTGTGTTGTTTGGAACGTGTAGATTGTCCGGAGTGCGACGCATAGAAATATCAGGAATTATGAGTGCGGCGATCTTCATCAAACGTACCAGGCAAGTTACAACTTGATCATCCTTTACCTATTTTTCTATGCATGTAGTTCTTTACCACAATACTATATTATGCATGTGTAGGAATACTATGGTACCATGTTATTGCTATTGAGTTTCAGCTTAGTAGAGCCTTATGTAGATCGTGGTAGTGTATTATTGCTATGCTATGTAGATGGGGATTGGTTCGTGTATTCATCGAGATTTTTTGTGAGGACTATTATATAACTTATGATGAAACTTAATATATATAATTCACCTATGGACGGATGTGGTATTGCTGGGTGGTTTCAAGAACATCATGGTTTCGACCCTTTCAATGTAAGTGGAATGCCGCCCAGTTTCAAAAAGATCAGACAGACTTAGTGACTAGTAGCTTCCATGCGCAACCACTAGCTATATGGGCTCTAGCTTAGTTGAATAGGTTGTGGGAGCCTCGCCTGGGCAAGCTAGCAGATGTAGATATAAGTAGGTGTACCGGCTGCCGTTGGGTGGAGGTGACTGCTTCTACAAGACTTCGTCTCAACCTTCGGGTTGGGTCTAGTGGGTAAAGTGTGCAAAACTCTGCAAAGTAATAAAACTAATCATGATTAGCCGTGTCCCCGGTTATGGACAATTTTGAGCAGCTAGACCAGTATAGTTGTTGGATGATCTTGACAGATGATAGTTTAATGAAATTTGGGGATGGGTTGGAATTGGATTTCCCAATTCATCCATATGTATTAAATGTAGTAAGACAAATTAAAATTTGACTATTATGTAGTTACCAAGGAAAAATTAGCTTTCTGCAAAACAATCACTACAATCTCCTCTTCACATGACTTGCATATAGATGTAGGTATGTTATATCATTCCATGTGTGACTTGCCAGTACATTCAAAGTACTGACCCTTGTGGCTGTAACTTATCATGTTGCAGATTTTACTTCGACGAGTGAGTGATACGATGTAGGGTTACGATGTCTATACTCAACAGTTGCTTGTGGTGTTGATGGATTCATGAAGATTGTATTTGCTTTTCCGCTGTATTTTGTTTGTATTGTAGCCTTGAGCTACGAGGTATGTATTATATTATAATTCTGGATCTGTGATGTAATATTATGACATGTGGTTTATTCTTGATATTACATCATGTACTGTGTGTGCTAGTTGTTGATCTAGGGACTAGCACGATAAGCACAGAGACTTCAAATCTTATCAGGTTTGGGTCGTTACATTCATGATCTACAAGCATAGAATTTTTTTCACTCTCCACATAAGCAATTTTCTTCTCATTCATAATAGTGGGAGCAAACTCAACAAAATAACTATCATGAGATACTTGATTGACATAACCACTTTGAATATTAAAATCATGATGACAAGTTTCATGGCTGTCATTACTCTTTATAGCATGCGTGTCATCACAATAATCATCATATATAGGAGGCTTGCTATCATCATAATAGTTTTGCTCATCAAAACTTAGGGGACAAAAAATATCATCTTCATCAAACATAGCATACCGAAGCTCGTGGCTTTGCATATCATTAGCATCATGAATATTCAGAGAATTCATACTAACAATATCACTATCATGCTCATACTTCAAATATTTAGTGCCAATTTTTTTTAAAACTTCTTCTTTTAACACTTGAGCACAATTTTCCTTTCCATCATTTTCACGAAAGACATTAAAAAGATGAAGCATATGAGGCAACCTCAATTCCATTTTTTTGTAGTTTTCTTTTATAAAACCAAACTAGTGAAAAACAAGAAGCTAAAAGATTTGATTGCAAGATCTAAATATATACCTTCAAGCACTCACCTCCCCGGCAACGGCGCCAAAAAAGAGCTTGATGTCTACTACACAACCTTCTTCTTGTAGACTCGTGTTGGGCCTCCAAGCGCAGAGTGTTGTAGGACAGCGGCAATTTTACCTCAAGTGGATGACCTAAGGTTTATCAATCTGTGGGAGGTGTAGGATGAAGATGGTCTCTCTCAAACAACCCTGCAACCGAATAACAAAGAGTCTCTTGTGTCCCCAACACAACCAATACAATGGTAAATTGTATAGGTGCACTAGTTCGGTGAAGAGATGGTGATACAAGTGCAATATGGATGGTAGATATAGGTTTTTGTAATCTGAAAATATAAAAACATCAAGGTAACAAATAGTAAACAGCGAGCGAAATGTTGTATAAATGCTTGGAAACAAGGCCTAGGGTCCATACTTTCACTAGTGCAATTTCTCTCAACAATATTGACATAGTTGAATCATATGTAAGTACCTCTCGTATGACAAAGAGTTCACACCAAAGTCACAAATAGCGGAGAACTAATGAAGAAATTATTGTAAGGTACGAAACCACCTCAAAGTTATCTTTTCTGATCAATCTTATGAGCTATCCCTATAAGTGTCACAAACAGCCCTAGAGTTCATACTAAAATAACACCTTAAGATACATATCAACCAAAACCCTAATGACACCTAGATACTCCAATGTCACCACAAGTACCCATGGGCTTGATTACACGATATGCATCACATAATTTCAGATTCATTATATTCAATCCAACACAAAGAACTTCAAAGAGTGCCCCAAAGTTTATATCGGAAAGTCAAGATGAAAACGTGTGCCAACCCCTATGCATAGATTCCCAAGGTCACGGAACCTGCAAGTTGATCACCAAAACATACATCAAGTGGATCAATAGAACATCCCATTGTCACCACGTATATCCCATCGCAAGACATACATCAAGTGTTCTTAAATCCATAAAGACTCAATCCGATAAGTAAACTTCAAAGGGAAAACTCAATTCATCACAACTAGATAGAGAGGGGAAACACTCCATATGATTCATCTATCTTAATAAAGCTCGCGGTACATCAAGATCGTGTCATCTCAAGAACACGGGAGACAAAGAGATCAAACACATAGCTACTGGTACATACCCTCAGCCCCGAGGGTGTACTACTCCCTCCTCGTCATGGAGAGCGTCGGGATGATGAAGATGGCCATCGGTGATGGTTTCCCCCTCCGGCAGGGTGCCGGAATGGGCTCCCGATTGGTTTTTCATGGCTTTGGAGGCTTGCGGCGGTGGAACTCCCGATCTAGGTTTCTTTTCTGAGGTTTCTGGATTTATAGGACTTTTTGGCGTTGGAATCACGTCAAGGAGGTGCTCTAGGGGCCCACAAGCTTGATAGGCACGGCCAGGGGGGTGGCCGCGCCCAGCAGGCTTGTGGCCTCCTCGTCCACTTCCTGGCCCAGCTCTTCGCTCCAGTATTTTTTATATTTTCCAAAAATATTCTCCGTAAATTTTCAGCCCATTCCGAGAACTTTTATTTCTGCACAAAAACAACACCACGGTAGTTCTCCTGAAAACAACGCCAGTCCGGGTTAGTTCTAATAAAACCATACCAAAATCATATAGAATTATTGTAAACATGGCATGAATACTTCATAAATTATAGATACGTTGGAGACGCATCAGGCGGTTCCCAAACAGAATAGTAAAGTTTTTACTCCCCCTCCACCAATCAATCACACTCCACGGCGAGCCGAATCCATGGGTACCGTCCATACCAAGAACATTCCTGGGGGGAGTTTTGTTTCATTATATTTTGATTTGATTTTTGAGCATGGGACTGGGCATCCCGAATACTAGCCACTTTCTCGTGAATGATAGTGAATCAACACATATCGTGAGAATAACACACCTAGCATGGAAAATTATTGGATACTCCCCACCATTTCATGAGCAGTACGGGCACACAAAAGAGAAAATTTATTTTGAAGATTTAGAGATGGCACATACAAATTTGCTTGGAACGACATGGAAATACTGCATATAGGTAGGTATGGTGGACTCATAAGCCAAAACTTGGTTTAAGGATTTTTGGTGCACAAGTAGTATTTCTACTTAGTACAAATGAAGGCTAGCAAATAGATTGGGAAGCAACCAAACCGAGGAACAAAAAATCACATAAGTGAGCATTGAGTTATAAATAACACCGAATAATGCACCACAAGTAGGACGTAACTTCATTGCATGACTATTGACTTTCATGCATGCATAGGGAATCACAAACCTTAACAGAAATATTCTTACTAAGCATAATTACTCACTAACATGACTCACATATTGCTATCATCATGTTTGAAAACTATTACAAATAATCAAGTTTAATTTGTCCCATGATCTTCATGAAAGTTTTTATTATATCCTCCTTGGATATCTATCACTTTGGGACTAGTTTCATATATTGCCATTGTTTTTTCGACAAGCTCAAACAAATTTAAGTAAAGCACATGAGAAAATGACAAGCTACTCTCAAAGGATATGAGTAGTCAAACAATTAAGGAGCTATGTGAGGACTCTCTCTCCCTCAATAAATATTTTCAGATCTTAAGTACTTTATTCAAACATCAAGCAAAAGAAAAATAGCACTCCAAGAATAGCACGCATCATGTGAACGAATAAAAATTTAGGCTCAACTTAGGCTAACCAATAATTGTTGATGAAGAGAGGTGGGATGCGTAGCATCCCCAAGATTAGATGCTTGAGAGTTCTTGAAATATTTACTTGGATTGCCTTGGGCATCCCCAATCTTGAGCTTTTGTATCTCGTTCAATCCTCTCATATCACGGTTTTACCTATTCTCAAAAACTTCATCCACACAAAACTCAAAAAGAACTCGTGAGATAGGTTAGTACACATAATAATAAATCAACTCTTTATGTAATGCGAAGACAAGTTGCACAATAATTTTAAAAAATTAGGTACTTTATAATATCATTTCCATAATTTATATCTACCAATATAGGCTATGGAAACTATATGATAAGTAGATAAAAAAACTATGACAGCAATCTGTCCAAATAGAATAGTCTGTAGCAATTTATGAAAACAATGTACTTATGTAACTCAAAAAATTATGAAAATTTAATAAAATCTATTCAATTTATATGACCATACTGTGTAAAAATGTCAGAAACTTTCCACGTTCCAGTAAAATATGAAAATTCAAACACTACAGCCAAAGCTTCTGTTTTTACACACCACTCATCAAAACATGCAATGCAAGCATCCTAAAGGAAATTCTTGGAAATTTTTATTGAAAAACTAGATTATAAATAAAACCTAATATAAAGTAACAAAATGAAATGATGCTCCAAGCAAAACTCATATTATGTGACGAATAAAAATATAGCTCCAAGTAAGATATACCGTTAGTGTTGAAGACGAAAGAGGGGATGCCTTCCGTGGCACCCACAAGCTTAGGCGCTTGAGTCTTCCTTGGATATTACCTTGGGGTGACTTGGAAATCCCCAAGCTTAGGTTCTTGTCACTTATTATTATTCTCATATCGGTGTCTCACCCAAAACTTGAAAACTTCAATCACACAAAACTTGACGGAACTTTGTGAGAAGGGTTAGTGTAATTAATAAAGATCATTCACTTTGGTACTATCAAGACAAGATTAAGAAATGTTCCCACATGATACATACTGTATTATATCATTCCCACAATTTATATTACTCAATATTATCTATAGAAACACTTGCAACAAGCAAACTATGCATGCAAAACAGAATCTGTCAAAAACAGATCAGTCTGTAAAGATCTGAATGATGACCATACTTCCCTGACTCTAAAAATTCTGAACAGTTAGTAAAACTCAGGAAATTTGCGTATAAATGTCGTGTAAAAATTTCAGAATTTTTGTAGCCTCTAGTAAAATAAGATAATTCATATACTGGACGCAAAACTTTCTGTTTTTGCACAAAATCAAACAAGCAAGTATCCACACTATCCCAAAGAATTTACTTGGCACTTTATTGAAATAAAAGACACAAAACATGATTAATACAGTATCTTAATCATGTGCACACACAAAAAAATAAAGTAAAAGTGTTGGGTTGTCTCCCAACAAGCGCTTTTCTTTAATTGCCTTTTAGCTAGGCATGATGATTTCAATGATGCTCACATAGGAATAGTAATTGAAACATGCAAAAGAGCATAATGAATCTCATGACAAGCACATTTAAGTCTAACCCACTTCCTATGAATAGGGATTTTGTGAGCAAATAATTTATGGGAACAAGAATCATCTAGCATAGGAAGGCAAAACAAGCTTAACTTCAAAACTTTGAACACATAGAGAGGAAACTTGATATTATTGCAATTCCTACAAGCATACGTTCCTCCCTCATAATAAATTTCAGTAGCATCATGAAGAAATTACACAATATAAACATCACATAAATCATTCTTTTCATGATCTACAAACATAGAAATTTTACTACTCTCCACATAAGCAAATTTCTTCTCATGACTAATAGTGAGAGTATCATAAAAGACTTGAATACTACAAATTGGTTCCACATTAAAAGATTAATATTTAGTAAAAGGATATTCATAATTATGACAAGTATCATAACAGAAATCATCACTCTTTTTTATTGCATAAGTATCATCACAATAATCATCATAAGTAGGAGGCATGTAATCATTATAACATATTTGATCATTCAAAGTAGGGGGAATAAAAAGATCATCTTCATTAAGCATAGCATCACCAAGCTTGGGACAAACATTAATTGCAGCAAATAAATTCTCAAACAAGTCATTTTCATCAAACATAGCATCCCCAAGCTTGTGGCTTTGTATATCATAAACATAATCACTCTCATCATTAATGGTATGAATATCACCAACAGTGTAGCAATTATTATCCTCCTCCTCCAAGTTGGTTCCATAAATATTTTCAAGATTATAAGAAGTATCATTATCTTCCCAATCATAATTATCACAACAAGCAATAGGCATAACAAAATCATCCTCAAGTGTATCATCTTCCAGAACTATTTTTGATTCATTCTCATGAGGCCTATCAATAATAGGAGCAACATTATTTGGGAGAGATACCTCTTTACCTTTACTTTTCCTTCTTTTCTTATTCTTAACCACATTATGTGTGGATTTATTTAATTCCTCCAAACTTCTTTTTGAAGAGGTTGGTTGAATAAAAAGCTTCTCCTCATTACCTGATTTATCATAAGAAAAAATAGGAGGATATTGGGAAACCTCTTCCCCTTCATTAGTATTCTCTTACTCTTCTATTTGTTTTCTTGTCTTTAAGTAATTCACAATATAAGGATTCTCAATGCAATTTACCACGCAATACATATAGATTTCATTTAGATCAAAATTCATCATTTTCATGAGAGCCCAACCTGGAACATCCTTAGTTTCATGTTTCATTTCTTCATACACCAAGAATAGACTAAGTTCATTATGATTCTCAAGGGTAATGAGGTTATCACTATTTTTGGACACAATTCGATCATGAAATAATTCACATTGGAATTTATAATGACCACGTTCATTGCAAAGTTCACAAGGACGGCTAGAAATATTAAGTCTTTCAGCACAAACATATAGCCTATCTTGCAACCATTTAGTTTCTAAATACTTGCGACTCTTACAAAATCTATCTTCCCTTTTTGGCATGTCTACACAAACTCTATGCACTCCACAATTTACATGCTTATAAGAATCTTTTTATCATGACTAGTGCCATCATCATTAGTACTATGGATATTCAAAGAATTCATACTAACAACATTGCGACCATGCTCATCATTCAAATATTTAGTGCCAAACATTTTAATAACTTCCTCTTCTAACACTTGAGCACAATTTTCCTTTCCATCATTTTCACGAAAGACATTAAAAAGATGAAGCATATGAGGCAACCTCAATTCCATTTTTTTGTAGTTTTCTTTTATAAAACCAAACTGGTGAAAAACAAGAAACTAAAAGATTTGATTGCAAGATCTAAAGATATACCTTCAAGCACTCACCTCCCCGGCAACGACGCTAGAAAAGAGTTTGATGTCTACTACACAACCTTCTTCTTGTAGACTCATGTTGGGCCTCCAAGCGCAGAGTTTTGTAGGACAGCGGCAATTTTCCCTCAAGTGGATGACCTAAGGTTTATCAATCCGTGGGAGGTGTAGGATGAAGATGGTCTCTCTCAAACAACCCTGCAACCAAATAACAAAGAGTCTCTTGTGTCCCAAACACAGCCAATACAATGGTAAATTGTATAGGTGCACTAGTTCGGCGGAGAGATGGTGATACAAGTGTAATCTGGATGGTAGATATAGGTTTTTGTAATATGAAAATATCAAAACAGCAAGGTAACAAATAGTAAACAGCGAGCAAAACATTGTATAAATGCTTGGAAACAAGGCCTAGGGTCCATACTTTCACTTGTGCAATTTCTCTCAACAATACTAACATAGTTGAATCATATGTAAATACCTCTCGTGCGACAAAGAGTTCACTCCAAAGTCACAAATAGCGGAGAACAAACGAAGAAATTATTGTAAGGTACGAAACCACCTCAAAGTTATCTTTTCCGATCAATCTTATGAGCTATCCCTATAAGTGTCACAAACAGCCCTAGAGTTCGTACTAAAATAACACCTTAAGATACACATCAACCAAAACCCTAATGTCACCTAGATACTCCAATGTCACCACAAGTACCGATGGGCTTGATTATATGATATGCATCACATAATTTCAGATTCATCATGTTCAATCCAACACAAAGAATTTCAAAGAGTGCCCCAAAGTTTCTACCGGAAAGTCAAGACAAAGACGTGTGCCAACCCCTATGCATAGATTCCCAAGGTCATGGAACCCGCAAGTTGATCACCAAAACATACATCAAGTGGATCAGTAGAACATCCCATTGTCACCGTGGATATCCCATTGCAAGACATACATCAGGTGTTCTCAAATCCTTAAAGACTCAATCCGATAAGAAAACTTCAAGGGAAAACTCAATTCATCACAAGAAGATAGAGAGGGGAAAACTCCATATGATTCAATCTATATCAATAAAGCTCGCGGTACATCAAGATCATGCCATCTCAAGAACACAAGAGAGAGAGAGATCAAACACATAGCTACTGGTACATACCCTCAGCCCCGAGGGTGAACTACTCCCTCATCGTCATGGAGACTGTCGGGATGATGAATATGGTCACCGGTGATGGTTTCCCCCTCCGGCAGGGTGCCAGAACAGGCTCCCAATTGGTTTTTCGTGGCTCTGGAGGCTTGCGGTGGCGGAACTCCCGATCTAGGTTCTGCGTTGGGGTTTTTGGAATATTTGAGGATTTATAGAGCTTAGAGGAAGGTCGGTGGACTCCCGAGGGGCCCACAAGCCTGGTGGGCACGCTGAGGGGGGGGGGGAGTGGCCGCGCCCCTGAGGCTTGTGGCCTCCTCGGGAATCTTCTGGCTTCATCTCCAAGCTCCGCGGATGTATTCTGGTCCATAAAAAATCAAAGTAAATTTTTATTCCATTTGGACTTTGTTTGATATTCCTTTTTTGTAAAACTCAAAAACAAGGAAAAAACAGAAACTGGCACTGGGTTCTTGGTTAATAGGTTAGTCCCAAAAATAATATAAAGTTGTGGTAAAATGATTGTAAAACATCCAATAATGATAATATAACAACATGGAACAAGCAAAAATTATAGATACATTGGAGACGTATCATGGACTCTCGCGACCGTTACCCTCCGTGGGTTGAAGACTCCATGAACGTGGATGTACGATAGCACACCTATCAGAACCACGGGAAAAATCTTGTGTCCCTCATGCGTTTGATCTCTCTATCCCTACTCCTTACTTCCATGTGCAATGTCTTTACTTTCCGCTGGTATACTTGATGACTTGCATGTGTAAGGTGTTCTAGATTTGCTATGTATGCATCCGGGGCGCCAACTGAAGTGTTCAACATGAACTAGCCTGAGTTCCTGGCAGTCGGCAGTGTCGTGGTTGTTGGTGCCATGGAAGATGCAGGTCGGTCTCCCCCTGCGGGATGCTCCTCACCCCGGCCACGCTTCGCATCAGGCTCGGCCGCGAGCACCGCAGGGGCCTTGCGTTTCGCCTTCTTGGCTTTGGTCTTCTTTTCCTCTGGCTCTGCCACCAAAGTCTCAGGGAGTGACAAGCGGCCCTCTTCAGCCTTGGCGCACCTGTTCGCCAGGTTGAACATTTCCAGGGCGGAGCACAGTTCGTCGTTCATGGCGAGCTCTTCTTTCATCTTGAGGTCCATGACGCCGTCGGTGAAAGCGGAGATGATAGCCTCATCTGATGCCTTTGGGACCTTGAGGCATGTAGTTGTGAAGCGCTGTATGAACTTGTGTAGGGTCTCTCCATCCCGCTGCTTCACACGCCGAAGGTCATTCACGATGAGTGCGCGGTCACGGGTACCTTGGAAGTTGGCGACGAAGCGCTTGCGTAGGTCGTCCAAAGAGGTGATGGACCCCTCCAGGAGGTTAAGGAGCTAGGAGAGCGTGCCGCCCTTGAGCGCCATGGGGAACCAGCATGCAATGACCTTGTCATCTCCACCGGCCGCCTGGATGCTCAGCAAATAGAGCTGTAGGAACTCGGCGGGATCCAGGATGCCGTCGTAGCAAGGGGGTAGATCAGGCTTGAACTTGCAGGGCCATGTAGTTGGATGGAGCTCCAGCGCGATGGCGAGGAAGCCCACCGGCTCGACGGGTGCTGCTAGATGTGTGGGCGGGGCTCGGTCTTGATGCTCCCGAGGGCCCGCCCCGAGTGGTGCCCGGTCATGATGCTGGTTCGGCAGCACGGGAAGCGCATGCACATCGATGCACGGCCGAGGCACCACCTGGCAGCTTACTTCATGTCTTGCCCTTGCCCGCTGCTCGCGGGGCTGGTCGCGCGGGCACGCTTCACGCCTGGGCTTGGGGTCGACAACACATTGTGAAGGAGGTGGAGTCGCATTGAGGGCCACGTCGTCTGCCAGGGAAGGTCGGGGGCGAAACGAGTAGGAGAGTGCTAAAGCATGGCCAGCAGCATTGACGAGTTCTGTGATGCGCCGAAGCCATTCGTCATAGTGGTCGGGGGCGGGGCGGTAGCGGAGCAGCTCGTTCGACGTGGCAAGCATGCCCGAACCGCCGGCCGGCCTGGGCCAGACATGGGAGGACGACTCGGTAGCTTGGACGATCGACGGAGTGGCAGTGTGGCCGTCGCTCCACGGGGTGATCGGCTGGGAGGAGTCTTGTAGTTCGTGGGCATCCGAGCCCGTGGCGGCATTAGCCGCAGGCAAGGGGGACCGACGCGCGTCGGCGTGGCCCACGGGTGCTGTATAGGCAATGCGGGCAGCTCGGTGCTCGGCGTGGGCTTGGCAGGCGTCACACATTGGAGCGGCGAAGTGGGAGAAGAGATTGGCTCGAGGAAGGCTTCGACACGCCAAATGTCGGATTTCGGGCTCCACAAAACCCTCAAGGTTCGCCCTACTTAGCTCTACTTAGCTCGCTACTCGATGGTTACTATGGTAAACTCGCATGATGACGAGGAAGAAGATGAACACGATGGTTTACCCAGGTTTGGGCCGCTGGGAAGCATAATACCCTACTCCTGATTTGGTGGATTGCCTCTCGGGGAGGTGTGGTGGATGAACTACTACAGTCGTTTCGAGCCTCGCGAGGGTGCTCTAGAGGTGTTCTTGGCTCTTTGCTTGCCTTGTGGTTCGTCGAGTGGTTCCGTTGAATCATTTTTGTCCTCCCCTGCCACGGTGCGGCCTAGCCTCTATATATAGCAGTGGACCGGGTCCTCTTCCCTTATCACAATGGCAGGAAGGGATCCCACAACGGCCAAATTCGAAGAGGGACAACAGTACGCCCCGCCCTGTCCAAAGGTGGTGTTCGCCTGCAAAGTAGCTGTGATGATGTAGAGATGGGATCGGCGATGACATCCGCCCTATGGGGTTCATGGTTGTGGTCTTGTTAAACTAGAATGGAAACCTTTGGGAGATGCTTTGGGAACCCATGTACGTCCTTGCTTCCTTTGCATCAACGGGGAAATTGCACCACCTGGCATGCAGACGCTCGCCTGTCCTTCCCTACGTCATCTTTGACTCCTAAGGCCGGGTTCTGCATAGATATCTTCGCTGCTCCGGAGGGTCCCTGAGGAGGCCCATCCTTGCTGGTTTTGGTGTCATTCTTCCTCGCGATCCTGGGGTCATCACGAGGCCTTGTCTTGAGTGGAGCCGCGCCAGGCCACATCTGGCTGACGAGGTGGACCATGTCCTGGGCTACAGGCAGGCAGGTCTGGGTACCCCCATTCCCAGAACGCCGATAGAACTACCCACCGAGTGGACCCAATTTTTGCCAGGTCATCTGCTGGTTGATTCTCTACGCGGAGAATGTGATGCAACCCCAACCCTTCAAAATTCTTCTCTAGCTTTCTCACTGCATTGCAATAATAGGTCATAGCTAGACTCCGAATGTCCCACTCTTTCATCACTTGGTTAACAACAAGGTCCGAATCACCATAGACCATCAGATGACGAATGCCGAGTGATATAGCCATTCGGAGCCCATATAGGAGGGCTTCGTACTTGGCCTCATTGTTTGATGAATCTAAGTGGATTTGGAGGACATAATTCAACCGGTCTCCTTTGGGAGAAACAAGAACAATGCCAGCCCCCGAGCCATTGAGCATCTTGGACCCGTCAAAGAACACAGTCTAATGCTCGGGAACACTTGGGGTTGGCTCCTCTTGCTCATTCCACTCGGCCATAAAATCAACCAATGCTTGGGAATTGATGGATTTTTTGTCTTCAAACTTGGTTTGCAATGGAAGGAGCTCGATTGCCCACTTTGCCACTCGGCCCGCCACGTCTCGATTATGCAAGATCTCCGACAAGGGAGTGTTGTTGATGACTGTGACCGAGTGATCTTGGAAGTAGTGAACCACCTTTTTGACGGTCAGGTAAATACCATAGACCAGCTTTTGATAATGCGGGTAACTTTGCTTGGAGGGGGTCAATACTTCTGAGATATAATAAATGGGTCTTTGAACTTTGAATGTTTTTCCTTACTCTTCACGCTCTACTGCAAGGACGGTGCTCACCACTTGGTTAGTAGATATGATGTACATGAGTAAAGGTTCCTGGCTGCATGGGGCAGCTAACACCGGCTGGGTGGAAAGCAATGCCTTGAATTCTTCAAATGTTGTTTGAGCTTCGGTAGTCCACTCGAACTTGTCATACTTTTTCATCAGCTGGTAAAGAGGCAGAGCCTTCTCACCGAGTCTTGAGATGAATCGGCTCAGTGCCGCAAGGCAACCTGTTACCTTTGCAAGTCATGCATGTGTTTGTGTTGCTTCATTCAGACTATGACGCCGATTTTATCTGGATTGGCATCGATCCCACGTTCGGAAATGAGGAAACCAAGCAACTTTCCTACAGGCACTCCGAATTTGCACTTGGCTGGATTCAACTTTATTCTGAAGAGCCGTAGGTTCGCGAAGGTTTCAGCGAGGTTAGTCGGGAGGTCGGAACCTTTCCTAGACTTGACCATGATATCATCCATATAAGCCTCCACGTTCTGACTGATCTGCTTTTGCAAGCATTTGTGGATCATGCGCTGGAAAGTAGCACCAGCATTTTTCAGGCCGAATGGCATTGTGACATAGAAAAAACACCCGAATGGGGTGATGAAGGCCATTTTTATTTCATCAGGCTCGTACATTCGGATCTGGTGGTACCCGAAGTATGCATCCAGGAACGACAGAAGTTTGCATACAGTAGTAGATCCCACTATTTGATCTATGCGTGGTAAAGGAAAATGATCTTTCGGGCAGCCCGATTGAGGTGTTTGAAGTCAATACACATGCATAGCGATTTGTCCTTCTTAGGCACCAGAACAACATTCGCAAGCCACTCGGAGTGATAAACCTCGCGAATGAACTCTGCGGCTAAGAGCCGAGCTATTTCTTCTCCAATCGTCTTGCGTTTCTCGACCGAAGACCGATGCAAGTACTCTTTGACTGGCTTGACCTTGGGATTGGTTTGGAGTCGGTGCTCAGCTAGTCTCCTAGGAACACCGGGCATGTTAGATGCCTTCCATGTGAAGATGTCCCAGTTCTCATGGAGGAACTGAATGAGCTCGACTTCCTATTTCTCCCTGAGTGATGTGGAGATGTTCGTCGGCGCGGCGCTCGGATCACTCGGATGAACATGGACATGCTTGGTCTCGCCAGCCGACCGAAAAGCCGATTCAGAAGCAGGCCGTTTCGATCTAAGAAAGTCGGTCATGTCCACCTCTTTCTTGTATCCTTCGAGCTCGACCACGAGTACCTGCTCGTTGGCAATTTTGGAACCCTGATGGAGGCATTCCTTGGCTATCTTCTGGTCGCCTATCATAGTGATCACGCCATTCGGCCCTGGAATCTTCAACTTGGGATACACGTAGCATGGTCTGGCCATGAAACGTGTGTAGGCGGGCCTTCCCAGGATGGCATGATAAGCGCTGCAGAAGTCTGCCACCTTGAAAGTCAACCACTCTTCGGAAGTTATTTTCGCTTTTTCCGAACACTATGTCTAGAGAGATCTAACCAAGTGACTCTGCCTTCTTCCCAGGGACAATCCCATGGAAATGCATTTTGCTCTTGCTCAATTGGGACATCGGGATTCCCATCGCCTTGAGCATGTCAGCGTAGATTATGTTGAGTCCGCTGCCTCCGTCCATCAACACTTTATGCACTCGGATGCCGTTCATAGCTGGTTCGACGACCAGTGCCTGCCTTCGAGGGGTGGCTATGTGAGGCGAATGGTCGGACTAATCAAAAGTAATCGGAGTCTTCGTCTAGTTGAGGCGTTTGGTGGTAGTCGGAACCGCCATGTTGACTTCCTGATTGACAACCTTCAACCGTCTCTTGCTCTTGATGTCGGTGAAGATCATGAGGACCTTCTCGACTTGTGGGTACTCGGGAGTACCCGTGTCTACCTCGGTGTCATATTTCTCACTCAAGGGCTACGTGCCCATCTCCTGCTTGAACGGGCGGCATTCCCGAGTGGTGTGCTTCGGGAGCACAACATTGCCTTCTTCGTCCATCTTGGTATGAATCTGGCAAGGTTGATCAAGAATGTCAAATTTGGAGTCGGATTTTCTTGGGAGGCCACTCTTTATTCTTATTTGACTTGAGTTTGCCTTGGCCCTATCCTGGGATGGCTGCCATTTCCGCCTTGCCGGAGGCTTCAGCCTTTCATTTCAGTTGCTATTTCCCAACATTGCCCCCCGACCGAGGGGCATCACCAACTTGCCATTTGCCGCTACGGAGGAGGTCTTGTTCCTTGCCGTTGGCATACATGTTTGCAATCTCCATGGCCTGACCAAGGGGCAGATCCCCAGCTCGACCAAACTTTAGGATCAACTCCCGACACCGAATGCCTGCCTTGAAGGTGCACACGGCTTGATGCTCAGTCACATTTTCCATGGTGTTATGCAGTGTGGTCCAATGTTGGATATACTCATGGAGAGTTTCGTTGCTCTTATGGACACAATGTTGAAGGTCTGTCAATCCACCAGGGCGCTTGTACGTGCCCTCGAATAATTTGACGAACACTCGGGCTAGATCTTCCTAGTAGTAGATGCAATTAGCTGGCAGTTGGTTCAGCCACACTCGTGCAGATCGCTCCAACATGAGCGGAAGGTGTTTCATTGCAACGTAGTCGTTGCCACCGCTGATCTGAACAACGACTCGGTAATCTTCAAGCCAGTTTTCCGACTTTGATTAACCATTAAATTTACCAATTTCAGTCGCCAACCGGTATTTGGTGGGGATCTTGGCCCCCCGGATGTATCTATTGAAGCATCCGAGTCCGGTTGTACCCCAACCGCTCACTCGGTCTCTATGGTCTCTGTTTTGATCAACTACTTGCTGAGTGATGATGGACATGGCGTTGAACTGTGGGGGTCTCTGGTCATTCTCTCCATAGCCCTTGTGACCGACAAGGCTTCGCTCACTGTCCCTTTCGATAGGTCGACCGCCGTCATATGGACGTTGACTGTGCGAACCGCTCCTTGGAGGGGGTGCCGGACTTACATCATGGTCGTCGCACCGGCGCCCTCCGTACGGACCTCTCGAAAGAGGAGGAGTTCGCCGGTCTTTCCTTGGTGCGTGAGGACTGTGACCAGACTGGACTGTGTCCGCCCGAACGGATTTGCTGTGAATACGTTGGTGAGATTGCGATACCTTAGAGTTTTGTTGCATAGAAGTTTTCAGCAGGGCCTAGATCTACCGAATACCCTTGCTGGCGGCTAAATCAGACGGCTAAATCGAATCGGCGATCCGAGTGGCTACTGGTATGTCTCCAACGTATCTATAATTTTTGATTGTGTCATGCTATTATATTATCTGTTTTGGATGTTTTATATGCAGTAATATGCTATTTTATATTATTTTTGGGACTAACCTATTAATCTAGAGCCTAGTGCGAGTTTATGTTTTTCCTTGATTTTGAGTATCGTAGATATGGAATATTAAACGGAGTCCAAACAGAATAAAATCTTCGGGATGATTTTTCTGGAACAAAAGAGATCTACCAAGCTCGTCCAGAACAAGACGGAGCGCGGAGCGGGGCTGCAAACCCATAGGCTCGGCCTCTTCCACATCAGGCCGCCCTAGCAGGCATTGCACGATAGCAAGAACGTTACGACGCTTCTCTTGGTTCCACCAGGAGTTTAGCGACGTCGCGGTCCGCCTCTCTAGTTATGGCGTACACTATGTCAGAAGCAATGGCGCGAGTCCAGTTGTTGCTAAACTTTCCGCCGGCGGCCGACATAATGGATGATTGGAGAGCTACCATCCATAGTTTGATATCCTTCATCGAAGCCAACAAATCTCAACATGCGGAGCCATCAAGACGTGCACGGACGGCGACGGCAGCACGGGCAGACGATCGCGCCGAGGGGGCTACACCAACGGTGCAGTCCCCTCTGCGGTAGTAAGCCCAGAGGTAGCCACATCGGACTTCGCATGCTGACGAGTTTGACAAGGCGTCCATGGCCTTGTCCGGCCCACGCGACCGCCGGGACTAGCGACATGTCCTGGAAGACCGGCAGAGGGAAGACGCATGCATCACCATAGAGCGACACCAAGAAGCACACCGTCAATCTGACAGGCGCAATGCCCCCGATGCTGGTGACCTCGCGCCCAGTGCTGGCAGGTACGTACCTTACGAGTTGAGTGCCCTGCCATCACTCGCGAGCCGCGATAGGTCCGCTGGTCATCGACTCGAGCCTTGAAGCCTGAGCTGACAGGAAAGTATGACGGAAATCTAAAACCGACAGAATTCCTCGGCATCTACGCGATAGCTGTTCAGGCTGCCGAAGGAAGAGATGAGAAAGTGCTCGCCAACTATTTCCCTTTGGCACTCAAGCCAAACATGAGATCGTGGCTGATGCACCTGCCTGAGAACTCCATTTCATCATGGGCTACCTTGTGCAACGAGTTCGTTGGAGCCTTCACGGGTGGCCACCAGGAACCAGGACAGCCCGACGACCTGCAAGTCCTTCTGCAGAAGGAAGGAGAAACTTTGCGGAAGTATATCCAGAGATTTAATTGAGTGCATCGCAACATTCTAGAGATACACCCTGCAACGTGATCGCCGCTTTCCATTCGAACGTACGCAACCGGAGGATGCGGGCCAAGATGAAAGTTAGACTCCCCAAGACTGCCAATGAGCTCTACACCTTGGCGGACAAGTGCGGTTGTGATGATGAAGGAAGGTGACGGCCCGGAGAGGAGGCTGGCATCAAAGTCGACTCAAAGGACGACAATGATGCCACTGGCCCGAAGGGGAGAAGCCGAAAGTGCAACAAGAAGCGTAAGGACAAAGCAGTGTTGGCCGTTGAAAGCTCCGGTGATCTTAGTGCAGGCAAAAAGGCCATGGCCGAGGCCCCTGGCAAGGAAGGTGCCGCGTGCGATGATTGGCGAGAAGCCGCTATAGCTGAGAAAATTAGAAGATTCGATGGGACGTACTGCAAGATCCACCACACCAAGGGTCGTGATCTCCAAGAATACCGCCAAGTTGGGAAACTTTCTGAGAATCAAAGGGCTGAATATGAGAAATGCGACAAGGAGAAAGGCCAAGATAATGCTGCCGAGAAGAGCCGTGGTGGTAGAGGAGCTGGCGCGACAAGGCCCCACAACAGGAGGAAAGGCGATCCAGAGGCCATGAGAAGAAAGAAGATGATATGAGTGTCCATGAGGATGAGGAAGAGGATTCCAGTGACCGAGAATTCCAGAGGGCAATTGAAGTCATGTGCGTTGATGGGGGTGTGCCCTTGCATTCCTCCCACCACCAACTCAAGCAGTGGGCACGAGAGATCAACGCTGTGGAACCTGTCATGGAGTCCAAAAGACCACTGAAATGGTCCCTCACGCCTATCATCTTTGACGAAGAGGATCACCCTGACCGTATTTCAGCGATCGGGTGTTTGCCGTTATTGGCTTCCCCAACAATCCACAACCTCAAAGTCACCAATATGTTAGTTGATGGTGGGGCAGGTTAAACTTGATTTCCCCTAAGGTGGCCGAGAAGCTGCAGATCCCCGACGAAGAGCTCAAGCCTACACGTACATTCCAAGGAGTAAACCCCGACATGAGCCGACCCAAGGGGAAGATCACTCTGCTTGTGACATTCGGCGAACAGTTGAACTACCGGACTGAGAAGGTGGTATTTGACGTCGTCAAAGTCCCCCTCACTTACAATGGAATCCTTGGCCTCCCAGCTCTGGCAAAATTCATGGCAACATCCCATTATGCCTACAATAGTTTGAAAATGCCAGGGCCCATTGGAATCATCCCTATCCCATCTGACAAGAAGGGCGCGGTTATATGCGTGGACAAGATGTACATGGATGCGGTAGCAGCTGAGGCTGAGGAAATCCCAGCTCCCGCCAAGAAATCGAAGAAAGCACAGAAGCCTACCAGGAACACCGGCAAGGACTTCGAGAGGCACGCCTCTTCGGAGTGTGCTGCACCTGACTCTGACCTGCTGGAGAGTTTCGCTAGCAAGAAGACCAAGGTCACCTTTCCTGAGATGAAGAAGATCCCGGAGGCCTAGACGACACCATCAATTCCACCCTCAATGACAAATAGGAAAGCACACTCGTTGCCTTCCTGCGGGAAAATGTCGATGTGTATGCTTGGCAGCCATCTAACATCCCCGGTGTTCCCAGGGAGGTAATTGAGCACCACCTAGTTGTCTTCCCTCATGCGAGGCCCGTTGAGCAAAAAGTTAGGAAGCAGGCGTTGGAGCGGAAGCAGCTCATTGGCGAAGAAATCAAGAAGCTTGAAGCAGCTGGTTTGGTCACAGGAGTATTGCATCCAACTTGGTTAGCCAACCCGGTAGTGAGGCGCAAGGCGAATGTGAAATGGAGGCTCTGCATAGATTTCACTGATCCGAACAAGGCATGCCCGAAGGACCCATTTCCCTTGCCGCGCATCAATCAGATTATTGACTCCACATCCGGGTGTGATTTGCTTTCCATCTTGGATGCGTACTCCGGACACCACCAGATATTCATGGCTAAAGAAGATGAGGAAAAGACCGAGTTCATAATTCCGTGCAGCACGTACTGCTTTGTACGTATACTCTTCCGGTTAAAGAGTGCTGGTTCCACCATTGCTAGAGCCGTGCAGATTGGATTTGGACCTTAGTTACACAGGAACATGGAAGCCTACATGGATGATATAGTAGTCAAGACCAAGGACGAAGCAACTCTCATACAAGATCTAGAAGAGACTTTTGCAAACTTGCGGAAGACCAATATGAAGCTCAACCCTGAGAAGTGTGTGTTCGGTGTCCCATCCGGCAAGCTGCTCGGGTTCTTTGTGTCACGGCAAGGAATAGAAGCTAATCCCGACAAGATCAAGGCGATCGAGCAAATACAAGCACCCAAGACCATCAAGGATATCAGACGTTTGATCGGATGCATTGCCGCGTTGAGTAGGTTCATCTCCAAATCTGCTGAACTCGCCCTGCCGTCAAGGTTTTGAAGAAGGCTGGCCCGATGAAGTGGACCCCGGAAGCAGAGGCAACCCTATAGGATTCTAAAACTTACCTTTCCTCTGATCCCACCTTGGTCACTCCTAAACCACAAGAACCATTGCTTCTATACTTAGCAACGACGAATCAAGTGGTTAGTGCAGCGCTGGTGGCGCAACGAGAAATGGATGAGGATGTAGCCGCTACTGCCGATGCTATCGGGAATGGAACCGAAGCTTCCGCACCAGGACCTGATACGTACCAAGGAGAACCTCAGCAAGCAAGCCAAGACAGTTCCAAGGAAGTAGCAAGGAAGAAAGTGTTGCAGCGACTGGTGTACTTTGTCACTCCTTGTTGCAGGGGCTAGATGAAGGTACTCTGGAGTGCAAAAGCTGATCTTCAGCCTCATCATGGCCTCTTGGAAACTGCGCCACTACTTCCAAGCCCACGAGATCATTGTTGTCACCCGCTTTCCGTTGCAGCAATATTGAGGAACCTCGAAGCTACTCGTAGGATAGTTGAGTGGGCACTAGAGCTATCAAGTTTTGGATTGAAGTATGAGAGCACTTCCACAATTCAGAGCAGGGCGTTGGTAGAGTTCATTGCAGAATGGACTCCCACGCCGGACGAGGAGGTTCTAGAGATGATTCTCCCCAACAAAGAAGCACCCAAGGATTGGGTCATGTACTTTGATGGTGCGTTCTCGCTCCAGGGTGCCAGAGCAGGCGTGCTCCTCATTGCCCCCACCAGAGAACACCTCAAGCATTTGGTTCAGATGCACTTTCCCCGGGAGGAGCCTAGCAACAACACCGCTGAGTATAAGGGGCTCCTTGCCAGACTCAGAATCGTGGTGGAGTTGGGGATCAAGAGGATGGTCATCCGAGGAGACTCTCAACTCATGGTGAGGCAAGTCAACAAAGACTATCAGAGCCCATTTATGGAGTCATACGTGGAAGAAGTGAGGAAGTTGGAGGATTGGTTTCATGAATAGCAAGAAGAGCATGTGCCACGTGCAGAAAACAACATCCTTGACCATCTATCAAAGTGTGCCGCGTAGAAGCTTCCTGTGGAACCAGGAACTTTTGTCCTGCACCTCACCCAACCGTCGAAATCTCCGTCAGTGATGACCAGGAAGAGAAGAAATCTGAACTCCAGGAAGCATTTACCGGCAGAGCTTCCCCAAGCCGCTGGTAGAGAGGCTGCCGGGGATAGTCTCGTTCCACTTGGTGAGAAGCTCCCTCGTACAGAACTCCAGGTTCTTGTGATCGAGGCAAGCGCTCTAATGGACGAGGAGATGCCTTTAGTCCTCGTTGTCGAGCCATAGGCTCCAACCTGGTCACAACACATAGTTCGTTTTCTCCAAACAAAAGAACTTCCCGAAGAGCAGGAAGAAGCCGAGAGAGTAGCCCGCCAGTCAAGTACGTACCAGTTTGTCAATGACACTCTGTATAGAAGAAGACCAAATGGTGTGAAATTAAGGTGCATTTCCCAGGAAGACAAACTGAAGCTGTTGGCAAAGATTCACGGAGGCGTATGTAGCTCCCACATCTTGACAGGGTTTTTGTTGGCGCACTACCCTCCAAGATGCAACTGAGCTGGTCACCAAATGTGAAGCCTGCCAGTTCGACTCCAGGAATATCCATCAACCAACGCAAGCTCTCCAGACGATCCTTTTATCATGGCCATTCTTAGTCTGGGGGCTCGATATTTTGGGCCCCTCTCCCCTCGCTGCAGGGGGCTTTGAATTCTTGTTCATGGCTATCGACAAGTTTACAAAGTGGCCTCAGGTGCAACCAATGAGAAAGGTGACCGCGCATGCATCATCAAGTTCATGAAAGGGCTGGTGTCCCATTTTGGAGTATCCAACAGAGTGATCACCGACAATGGCACCCAGTTCATGAGTCGCCCCTTCATGCAATACATCCAAAGCCTTGGAAGCAAGGTCTCCTTCGCCTCTGTTGTCCATCCAAGGAGCAACGGGCAAGTCGAGAGGTTGAATGCTGAAGTGCTGCGAGGACTCAAGACAAGAACTTTTGATAGGCTATGGAGAAGCGGCAAGCGCTGGATAGACGAGCTGCCGGTGGTTCTTTGGTCCCTCAGAACGACACAAATCGATCTACTGGCTAGACGCCCTTCCCCGTAGTGTATGGGGTAGAAGTAGTGCTCCCCACAGAACTCATATATGGGTCACCTCAAGTACTTGCCTATGATGAAGTAGAGCAATGCCATGCTCCTTGAGGAAGATCGTATTCGGGCCGTGATGAGCCACAAGTATAGGGGATCAATCATAGTCCTTTAAACAAGTAAGAGTGTCTAACCCAATGAGGAGCAGAAGGAAATTATAAGTGGTTTTCAGCAATGTGATTTTTGCAGGCACTGAAATTGTAAGTAGCAAGTAGTTTGATAGCAAGACAATTTGTAACGAGCAAGTAACGGTAACAATAAGTAAGGTGCATCATGGTAGCCCAATCCTTTTGTGGCAAAGGACAAGCCAAAAGTATCTCTTATGATGAGCAAAGTGTTCATAAGGGTACACGGGAATTTCATCTAGTCACTTTCATCATGTTGGTTTGATTCGTGTTTGCTACTTTAATAATTTGATATGGGGTGGACCAGTGCTAAGGTGTTGTTCTTACTTGAACTAACAAACTACTTATGATTAACCCCCTCGCAAGCATCCGCAACTATGAGAAAAGTATTCAGACAAAGTCTAACCATAGCATTAAACATGTGGACCCAAATCAGCTCCTAACGAAGTAGCGCATAAACTAGGGTTTAAGCTTCTATCACTCTAGCAACCCATCATCTAATAACTACTCCAAAATGCATTCCCTTTGGCCCAAGGATGGTGAAGTGCCTTATAGTCGACGTTCACATGACAACACTAAGGGAATCACAACATACATATCATCAAAATATCGAACACATATCTAATTAACATGATTGCAACATGACTTCTGCCGTGACCTCAAGACCAAAGGTAACTACTCACAAATAATATGCATGCTCAAGATCAGAGGTGTACTGAATAGCATAACGGATCTGAACATATAATCTTCCACCAAATAAACCATATAGCAATCAAGTACACAAGGTAATCAACACTACTAGTCACCCACATGTACCAATCTGAGGTTCCGGTACAAATATTGAACTCAAGAGATGAACTAGGGTTTGAGAGGAGATGGTGTTGTTGAAGATGTTGCTGAGGAATGGCCTCCCCAAGATGAGAGGGTTGTTGGTGATGACGATGGCTTCGATTTCCCCTCCTAGAGGGAAGTTCCACCGACAGAATCGCTCCGCAGGAGGGCAATAGTGCTCCTACCCAAGTTCTGCCTCGAGGCGGCGGCGCTTAGTCTCGAAAGTCCTCCTCTTATTTTTTAGGTTTTTAGGATTTTATACCAGAAGATGGGCTCCGGAGGTGGGCCTGGGTGCCCACCCTCCACCAGGGCGCGATTAGGGGGCAGGCGCGCCCTGGTGGAGAGTGGCCACCTGGCGCCCCCCTCCGGTAGTTCTCAGCCCCAATAATTCTTATTTATTGCATAAATTCTCTATAAATTTTCTGCTTCATTGGAGTTGTGCAGAATAGGTATCTTTGGCGTGCTTTTTCGGGGTGCTAAATTCCAGTTGCCGCCATTCTCCCTCTTGATGTAAACCTTGCAAATTGTGAGAGAAAAGGCATTAGAATTACTCGCCAAAGTATTATTATGCATAAAAACATTATAAATAACAGTAGTAAAACATGATGCAAAATGGACGTATCAACTCCCCCAAGCTTAGACCTCGCTTGTCCTCAAGCGAAAGCCGATATCGAAGAACATGGCCACATGGTTTGAGAGAGAGGTGTCGATAAAAACAAAATACGGACATAGTAACATCATGCTTATTATTATAACAACAATAAAATTAACATAAAACTTTCTCATAAAACTTTTATTTTATAGCAGCATCATATAACTTCTTATGAGCAAGTAACAATTCATCACAACGTGCAAGTATAAAGATTAAACCTTATTGGAAACCAACAAACTATGTTCTCAGTCAACTTTGCAACTACAATTCATCATATTTTCGGGAAGGTTCACATTTAGGAGCCTTTTTGCAAGTCCATATACTCAACCATCATTTAATTTTCTATGATTGCTAACGCTCACAACATACCCATGGACAAAAAGTTTCAACCAGACACATAGAAAGATAGGGGCTTATAGTTTGCCTCCCAACATATTCATCTCAATGGTGATGTGAACAATAATAACTCATGCTCACTCATGTACAACTGGTCATTTGTGCCTAGTCCTTTCTTCACCACATGATGCTTGCCAAAGAGAAAAAAATAAAAAGGAATATAGAAGAATACTTTGACTCTTGCATAAAAGTAAATAATTAAAAGTAAAAGAGAGGCCCTTCGCAGAGGGAAGCAGAGGTTGTCATGCGCTTTTTAGTTTGTATGCCAAATCCCTTAGCACAAAAGAACGTCACGTTGCATTGCCTCTTGTGATAGGAACCTTTATTATGTAGTACATTGCTTTTATTACTTTGCCATCACAAGTTCGTGCAACGCTCAATTTTCTCTTACACTAATTTATCCAACACTTTTAGAAGCAATTTTTATTGCCTTGATGCATCGATGACAACTTACTTGAAGGATCTTATTCAATCCATAGGTAGGTATGGTGGACCCTCAAATATGAGTTTGGGTTTTAGTTTTTGGATGCACAAGTAGTATCTCTACTTAGTGCGGAATTTTTGGCTAGCAAAGATATTGGGAAAGCACCACATGTTAAAGGATCTATGAAATATAATTTCTATGTGAATATGAACAAGCATAAATCATTACGTCGTCTTCCTTGTCCATCGTCAACAATTTTGGCATATAATATTTAATGGGGGCTCCAAATCATAAAAGATGACCATGATAGTATATTTTCATGTGAATCTTCTCTTCCCTAATTAATTCTTTCATGAGTTGCATCGTTGACTAATTCTATGCTTGCCAATCTCCAATAAATTTTACCACTTATACTTTTCTTTATTGTGATGTCATTACTCACCAAAAGGTTAGTATATGATCTCTTTCATTTATTTTCTTTTATCATAATTGCAACAAGAAAGTAAAGGGGCAAAAGCTCAAACTAAACTTTATTATATAACTCTCACTAGATTACACAGATAGATAGATCACGAAACTAGAACTCGAAAATAGATCATACTAAACTTTTATTCAACTAAATCATGAAAAGTCTAAGGATCGAAAATAGAAAGCAAAGGTAAAAGTGATGGTGATACGATACTGAGGTACCTCCCGCAAGCTTGGCTCAAGCTAAGGGGAGTGCCCATACCCGTGTACTTAGATATCCTTTAGTGGTGGTGATGATGAAGGTGTTGGTGAGGTGTTATTCTTCTTTGCCAATTTACGCTTGAGGATAAAGTTTTCTTCCCTCAAATTGTCATTCTCTTGCTCAAGTTTCAATATCATTTTGCATAGAGCTGCCTTGCTCTCCTAAAGAAAATGAGAAGGGATAAAAGGAGTATTGGGTATACTCCTACCATTAGGAAGGCTTGACTTCTTGAACTCCACGTGCATATCTCCCAGTTGAGGTAGTGGAGGTTCATCTTCGTCTGAGCCATCGTCTGGTCCAGCATCTTCTATTTCCTCCAGATTGGTGTCTTCTTCTTCCTCAGAAGTCCACAAGTAGGGGTAAATTTCTCCAAAGATATTTGTATCAGCAACGTAATTGGACATGTAGCTCTCTCCCTCAGAATTTTGGGATGACAGATTTTAAGATCTGACAGAAAAACAGCGTGAAACAAGAACAAAAGAAAATCTCGCGATGCGGTGGTCAAACCAGTTGGGGTATATATAGAGAATTGTTATTCTTGGAAACCAAGGAAACGAGAGGAAAACGGAGTCGAGAAGGTTCCCGAGGTGGGCACGCTCAACCAGGACGCGCCAGGGATGGCAATCGCGCCCTGGTGTCTCGTGCCCTCCTCGGTTACCTTTCGGTTTATTTTTTATTTACTAAAATTCATAAATATTCCAAAACTGATAAAAAAATATTTTTGCGGATTTTTTGGAGACTGTTTACTCACCATATCATGTACCTCTTTATTTTCATGATTCTGGAGTGTTCCAGAAGGTTTCTTTTATGTGTTCCTCCGGTGTCATGGTTTGGATAACATTACTTTCAACATTAATAGGCGTACCTGAGATATAGTGTTTCATTATTTGTCCATTTACCACCTTCAGGTTGGTACCATCGGCATTATTAATCTTAATAGCTCCAGAGCGATAAAGCTCTTCAATAACATAGTGCCCTTCCCATTTGGAGAGAAGTTTTCCTGCAAAAAATCTGAAACGAGAATTGTACAAAAGAACATATTCTCCAACTTTGAATTCTCTCTTTTGGATTCTTTTCTCATGCCATCTTTTAATTCTTTAAATAACTTGGCATTTTCATAAGCTTGGGTTCTCCATTCATCTAATGAGCTAATATCAAATAACCTCTTTTCACCAACAAGTTTGAAATCTAGTTTAGTTCTTTGATTGCCCAAAATGCTTTATGTTCTAATTCTAGAGGCAAATGACAAGCTTTCCTGTATACCATCTTATATCGAGACATACCCATAGGATTTTTATATGTTGTTCTATAGGCCAAAAGTCCGTCATCTAATTTCTTAGACCAATTCTTTCGAGACCTATTGACAATTTTTTGTAATCTCAATTTTATTTCTCTATTTCTAAGTTCAACTTGACCACTAGATTGAGGATGATAGTGTGGTACAATTCTATGGTTAACATCATATTTAGCAAGCATTTTACGGAAAGCACCATGAATAAAGTGTGAACCACCATCAATCATTAGATATCTAGGGACTCCAAACCTCGGTAAAATAACTTCTTTAAGCATTTTAATGGAAGTATGATGATCAACACTACTAGTTCGAATAGCTTCTAACCACTTAGTGACATAATAAACAACAACCAAAATATGAGTGTACCCATTAGAGGAAGGAAAAGGTCTCATATAATCAAAAACCCAAACATCAACTGGCTCAACAACAAGTGAATATTTCATAGGCATTTCTTGAAGCTTACCGATATTACCAATTCTTTTACATTCATCACAATATAAGACAAACTTACGAGCATCCTTGAAGAGAGTAGGCCCAAAAAAATAGATTGTAATACCTTATGAGCAGTTCTATCTCCAGCATGATGTCCTTCATAAGCTTCGGAATGGCATTTCCGTAGGATTTGTTCCTGTTCATGATCAGGTATACAACGCCTAATAATACCGTCTACTCCTTGTTTATAAAGATGTGGGTCATCCCAAAAGTAATGTCTTACATCATAGAAGATTTTTTTCTTTTGTTGGTATGTGAAACTAGGTGGGATATATTTAGCAACAATGTAATTGGCATAATCAACATACCATGGAGAGTTTTGAGAAACATTTATTGGACCTAGTTGTTCATTAGGAAAACTATCATTAATAGGTAGTGGGTCATCAAGAATATCTTCTAACCTCGACAAGTTATCAGCTATGGGGTTCTCAGCTCCCTTCCTATCAACGATATGTAAATCAAATTCCTGAAGAAAGAGAACCCACCTAGTGAGTCTAGGTTTAGCATCTTTATTTTCCATAAGATATTTTATAGCAACATGATCAGTGTGAACAATAACTTTGGAATCAACAATGTAATGTCTGAATTTATCACAGGCAAACACAATTGCTATTTTTTTCTAGTAGTGGCATAATTTCTTTAGGCGCTGTCTAGAGTTTTTCTAGCATAATGGATACCATTCAATTTCTTATCAACTCTTTGTCCTAGAACGACATCAACAACATAGTCACTAGCATCACAAATAATTTCAAAAGGCAAGTTCCAATCAGGTGGTTGAACAATAGGCTTTCTTTAATGTTTCAAAGGCTTCTACACAATCATCATAAAAAAGAAAGGGAATATCCTTTTGTAAAAGATTAGTAAGAGGCCTAGAAATCTTTGAGAAGTCTTTAATAGACCTCCTATAGAAACCAACATGACCAAGAAACTTCGAATACCTTCGATATCTTTAGGACATGGCATTTTCTCAATTGCATCAACTTTAGCTTGATCCACCTCAATACCTCGTTTGGAGATCTTATGCCCCAAGACAATACCTTCATTAACCATAAAGTGACACTTCTCCCAATTCAAGACGAGATTAGTTTGTTCACATCTCTGCAAAACTCGAACAAGGTTGCTTAAGCAATCATCAAAAGAAGTTCCGTAAACGGAAAATTCATCCATGAAAACCTCCAAAATATTTTCACAAAAATCAGAGAATATAGCAGTAATACATCTTTAAAAGGTAGCAGGTGCATTACATAAACCAAAAGGCATACGTCTATGAGCATAAGTTCCAAAAGGACATGTAAAGGTAGTTTTTGATACGTCTCCAACGTATCTATAATTTTTGATTGTTCCATGCTGTTATATTATCAATCTTGGATGTTTTATAATCATTTTATATCATTTTTCGGTACTAACCTATTGACATAGTGCCAAGTGCCAGTCGCTATTTTTTCCATGTTTTTTACATCGCAGAAAATCAATACTAGACGAAGTCCAAATGACACAAAACTTCACGGTGATTTTTTATGGGCCAGAAGGAACACAACAGGCCCTGGCTATGCCTGGGGGGGTGCCCCGAGGGAGGCACAACCCACCAGGGCACGCTAGGAGGCCCAGGCGCGCCCTGGTGGGTTGTGCCCACCTCGGGTGCTCCCCAAACCGCCTCTTTGCTCTATAAATACCCCAATATTCCACAAACCCTAGGAAAACAGAATAAATATTCATCCAGCCGCCGTAGAGTCTAGAACCACCAGATCCAATCTAGACACCATCTCGGATCGGGTTCACCACCTCCATTGGTGCCTCTCCGATGATGCGTGAGTAGTTCTTTGTAGACCTTCGAGTCCGTAGTTAGTAGCTAGATGGCTTTCTCTCTCTCGCTGAATTCTCAATACAATGGTCTCTTGGAGATCCATATGATGTAACTCTTTTGCGGTGTGTTTGTTGGGATGGATGAACTTTGAGCTTATGATCAGATCTATCTTTTTATATCCATGAAAGTTATTTGAGTTTCTTTGATCTCTTACATGCATGATTGCTTATAGCCTTGTATTTCTTCTCCGATATTTGGGTTTTGTTTGGCCAAATTGATCTATTTATATTGCAATGGGAAGAGGTGCTTTGTAGTGGGTTTGATCTTACGGTGCTTGATCCCACTGACAGAAAGGGAAACAACACGTATGTATCGTTGCTACTAAGGACAAAACAATGGGGTCTATATCTACATAGATAGATCTTGTCTACATCATGTCATCGTTCTTATTGCATTACCCGGTTTCTCCATGAACTTAATACACTAGATGCATGCTGGATAGCGGTCGATGTGTGGAGTAATAGTAGTAGATGCAGGAAGGAGTCGGTCTACTAATCTTGGATGTGATGCCTATGTAATGATCATTGCCCGGATATCGTCATGAGTATTTGAAGGTCTATCAATTGCCCAACAGAAATTTGTTCACTCACCGTTTGCTATTTTTCTCGAGAGAAGCCACTAGTGAAACCTACGCCCCCCGGGTCTCTTTCTCATACTATTTGCCTTTGCAATCTACTTTTCTCTTGCATTTATTTTCAGATATATATTTCCAAAAACCCAAAAATACCTTGCTGCCCTTTATTTTATTAAGATTTACAACTTTCTCCTGTCCACGTGCCTTTCTGGCGCCGTTACCCGAAAGGGATTGACAACCCCTTTAACACGTCGGGTTGCGAGTATTTGTTATTTGTGTGCAGGGGTTGTTTACGTTGTGTTGCTTGGTTCTCCTACTGGTTCGATAACCTTGGTTTCATATTTGAGGGAAATGCCTACCGTCGCTGTGCTGCATCATCCCTTCCCCTTTGGGGAAATACCGACGTAGCTTCAAGCGACATTAGTTTTCTCTTGATCAGATTGTGACATAGGTATTTGAGAGATACCAGAATATCCATCCAAGAAACAAAAGTGCGTGTGCTTAGATAATCTTTCAATCATTTTACCAATTAAAGGCAAGGGGTAATGATCTTTTCTAGTAGCTTTATTTAATTTTCTAAAATCAATTACCATCCTATAGCCATTAACAATTCTCTATGGAATAAACTCATTTTTGTCATTAGGAATAACAATAATACCTCCTTTCTTAGGGACACAATAAATGATACTGACCGATCTACTATCAGCTACATGATATATTATACCTGCTTCTAGAAGCTTTAATATTTCAGTTCTTACCACTTCTTTCATCTTAGGATTCAATCGCCATTGGTGATCAACAACGGGTTTTGCATCAAGTTCCATATTAATCTTGTGCAAACATAGAGTGGGACTAATGCCCTTTGGATCATCAAGATTATATCCAATAGCATCCCAGTGCTTCCTCAGAATTTTCAATAATATTTCTTCTTCATGTTATGAAAGGTTAGCAGTATTGATAACATGATATATCTTTTTCTCATCAAGATATGCATATTTTAGAGTGTCGGGCAATTGTTTAGTTCAAACAGAGGATCACCTTTAGGTGGAGGAGGACCTCCAAGAGTTTCAATAGGAAAATTGTGTTTTAGTAGAGGTTGTTTCTCAAAGAATTTTTATCTATTTCATTTCTTTCACGAAACTGCATAATTTTCATCGTCTAGCAAATATTGTTCTAGTGGGCTGATAGGAGGAATGACAATAGAAGCAAGACAAATTATTTCATCCTTACTAGGTAATTCTCTATCATGAGGTTGTCTACTGAACTTGGAAAAATTAAACTCATGAGACACATCATCAAACTCAACACTAACGGTTTCTTTTTGACAATCTATCTTAGCATTAACAGTGTTCAAGAAAGGTCTACCAAAGATAATGGGACAAAGGTCATCTTGTGGGGAACCAAGAACTAGAAAATTAGTAGGATATTTTATTTCCCCACACAATACTTCAACATCTCTAACAATCCCAAGTGGTGTGATGGTGTTTCTATTTGCAAGTTTAATAGTAACATTGATATCCTCTATTTGAACAGGTGCTATGTCATTCACAATTTCTTGATATAAGGTAAATGGAATAGCACTCACACTAGCACCCAGATCACATAAGCCATGATAACAGTGATCTCCTATTTTGACTGAGACAACATGTAAGCCAACTACAGGTCTATGTTTGTCTTTTTCATTGGGTTTAACAATTATAGCAGCTTCATCACAGAAGTAAATGACATGCCCATCAATATTTTCTACCAAGAGATGTTTAACCATAGAAATACTAGGTTCTACTTTAATTTGTTAAAAGGGCTTTGGTTCTCTAATATTACTTTTGCGAACCACAATTGATACCTTAGCATGTTCCTTTATCCTAACAGGGAAATGTGGTTTCTCAATGTAAGCAGTAGGCACAACTGGATCAACATTGTAAACAATAGTTTCTTCTTTAGCTATGACCAGTCTTTAATTTCTTATTTAATAGGGGGATGATATTTAAACCACTTCCCTTTAGGGAGATCAACATGAGCAGCAAATGATTCACAAAAAGAGGCTACTATCTGAAAGTCAAGTCCATATTTAGTGCTAAACTTGTGAAAAGCATGGGTATTCATAAAAGATTTAACACACTCAAATTCAAGCTTTATACCTGTCTGATTACATTCGTCGAGTTCCAAATCTTCAGATTTGCATTTATTCTTTCCAAAAGATCCCACTTGAATTCAATAGTCTTCTTCATGAAAGAACCAGTACAAGAAGTATCGAGCATGGTTTGGTCATTATGAGAAAGCCGAGCATAAATTTTTTGAATGATAACTTCTCTCGGAATATCATGATTGGGGCATGAATATAACATTGACTTAAGCCTCCCCCAAGATAGAGTGATACTTTCTCCTTCACGGGGCCAAAAATATATATATATATATATATACTACCGATCACGATGAACTATATGCATAGGATAAATCTTTTGGTGGAATTCCAATTTCAAACGATTCCAGTTCCATGATCCAATATCATCACATAGCCTATACCATGTCAATGCTTTTCCCTTCAAAGATAAAGGGAAAACGTTCTTCTTAACTTCATCTCCAGATAAACCTGCAAGCTTAAATAGTCCACAATTTCTTCCACATGTATCAAGTGCATATCAGAATGTTCAGTTCCATCTCCTACATAAGGACTAGCTAGCAGTTGTACTAACATACCCGACGAAATTTCATAACCAATATTTTCAGTAGGTGATGTAGGTTCAGGGGCAACTAATTTTGGTTCCGTTCTAGGTGAAGATACCCCAAACAAACCCCTCAAAGGATTACTTTCCATAGTAACAAGTGACAGTAAATTTCTTTACCAATTTCCACTTACCAAGAGCGCTTCACTCCCTGGCAACGACGCCAGAAAAGAGTCTTGATGACCCACAAGTATAGGTGATCAATACTAGTCCTTTCGATAAGTAAGATTGTCAAACCGAATGAGGAGCGGAAGGAAATGATAAGCGGTTTCTAGGAAGGTGATTTCTGCAGGCACTGAAATTGTAAGTACCAAGTAGTTTCGTAGCAAGGCAATTTGTAACGAGAAAGTAACGGTAGCAATAATTAAGGTGCAGCAAGGTAGACAATCCTTTTTTGGCAAAGGAAAGGCCAAAAGTATCGCTTATGATGAGCAAAATGTTCTTGAGGGTACACAGGAATTTCATATAGTCACTTTCATCATGTTGGTTTGATTCGTGTTCGCTAATTTGATATTTTGATATGTAGTTGGACCGGTGCGAAGGTGTTGTTATTACTTGAACCAACAACCTACTTATGATTAACCCCCTTGGAAGCATCCGCAACTATAAGAAAAGTATTAAGACAAATTCTAACCATAGCATTAAACATGTGGACCCAAATCAGCCCCTTACGAAGTAGCGCATAAACTAGGGTTAAAGCTTCTATCACTCTAGCAACCCATCATCTAATAACTACTCCACAATGCATTCCCTTAGGCCCAAGGATGGTGAAGTTTCATGTAATCGACGTTCATATGACACCACTAAGGGAATCACAACATACATATCATCAAAATATCGAACGCATATCAAATTCACATGATTACTTGCAACATGACTTGTCCCGTGACCTCAAGAACAAAGGTAACTACTCACAAATAATATGCATGCTCAAGATAAGAGGTGTATTGAATATCATAATGGATCTGAACATATAATCTTCCACCAAATAAACCATATAACAATCAACTACACAAGGTAATCAACACTACTAGTCACCCACAAGTACCAATCTGAGGTTCTGGTACAAAGATTGAACACAAGAGATGAACTAGGGTTTGAGAGGTGATGGTGTTGTTGAAGATGTTGATGAAGAATGGCCTCCCCAAGATGAGAGGGTTGTTGGTGATGACGATGGCTTCGATTTCCCCCTCCGAGAGGGAAGTTCCCCAGACGGAATCGCTCCGCCGGAGGGCAAAAGTGCTCCTGCCCAAGTTCCGCCTCGAGGCAGTGGCGCTTCGTCCCGAAAGTCCTCCTCTTATGTTTTTAGGGTTTTTAGGATTTTATACCAGAAATGGGCTCTGGAGGTGGGCCTGGGTGCCCACCCTCCACCAGGGCATGGTTAGGGAGGCAGGCGCGCCCTGGTGGAGGGTGGCCACCTGGTGGCCCCCTCCAGTAGTTCTCAGCTCCAGTAATTCTTATTTATTGCATATAATTTCTCTGTAAATTTTCATCTTCATTGGAGTTGTGCAGAATAGGTATCTTTGACATGCTTTTTTGGGGTGCTGAATTCCAGTTGCCGACATTCTCCCTCTTGATGTAATCCTTGCAAATTTTGAGAGAAAAGGCATTAGAATTGCTCCCCAACGTATTATGATGCATAAAACATTATAAATAACAGTAGTAAAACATGATGCAAAATGGACGCATCTGGCCGCTGTGCGTGCTTCACGCTACCAGCAGGCCCTGTGCCGCTAGCATAGCCGCAGGATCCACGCCCGGAGCCTTGAGGAAGGCGACCTTGTCCTTAGGCGCATTTAGCCCGCCAAGGGTACCAGCAAGTTGATGCCAAAGTGGGAAGGCCCTTACTGGGAAGGCCCTTACAGTCTAAGGTGGGGAAGGCCCTCTGCCCTTGAGAAGTGCATACAGGCAAAAGGCTTCCGCCCCTGCGCGTTATGCATGACACCATGGGTGGCGAACTTTACCACAATTCTTGGTGAACCATTGTTGTGTGCACGACGATGCGGACGATTTCTCCCCATCACCTTGAAGAAGGAGCGCAAGGACCACGGACCGCCACGGCTCTGGGATCCCACTATGGGCTCATGTGCAGCGTCGTCCGCATGGCATTCCATTGAGACTGAACCAACGGGCGACGCATCGGCAAGTGCACCACCGCTCCAGTCCATGACACAACCACCGCGCTGCCCGCTCCCCCATCCGAGATTCCTTCGGACAGCTCTCTTCCCAAGACCATCGAACTGGGCCGGGAGCTAGGCGTGGACACGAGAAGAGGACCATGCAATGACCAATGAATCTGCCAAGACCTTCCCCCTGATCATCATGGGGGGAAGGGGAAGCCAAACAACGAGGAAGGAGAAAGGCAAGTTGTGTGGATTGGGGCCAAGGAGGAGAAGAAGATGGATGAGCATCGTCCCTCATGACCTCCCAATTTATAGGGAGGATAGAGGGGGTTGGCTCTCCTCCACTCCAAAGGCCGCTGATACATCTCCAATGTATCTATAATTTTTGATGATGGCATGCTATTATATTATCTGTTTTGGATGTTTTAAATTGCATTAATATGCAATTTTATATTATTTTTGGAAGTAACCTATTAATCTAGAGCCAAGTGCCAGTTTATGTTTTTCCTTCTTTTTGAGTTTTGCAGATATGGAATATTAAACGGAGTCCAAATGGAATAAAGCCTTTGGAAGGAATTTTTCTGGAAGGAAACAAGTCATACAAGCTTGGAGTGCACATCAAGGGAGGTGCCAGGGAGCCATAAGCCTGCTAGGCGCGCCCCCTGGTCGCGCCTAACAGGCTTGTCGTCTCCTGGCAGGTCTCCTAACTCATCTCTTGCATTTATTTTATGTGCCATTTGCCTATCGTTTTCCACTCCCCCACTTCTAAAATGGTTTTCAGAAAATACCAAAAAGATTTGCTTCTCTATTCTCCCTCTTTTGGTTGCTTCTTTCTTGCTGGACTACTATGTCTAGTATTACCATGTCCCCCTTGTCACCAGATTTTGAAGTTCTTTACTTCAAAGAAAAACAAGGGGAAAATTTGAAAGATGCTTGGTATAGGTTAACGAAATCTTATTGTATTTCCAATCTAAAAGGGTATGCAAAAGTTTTTCTTAGAAATTTTCACATTGGTTTAGCTTTGCATCATAGGGAGCTTTTAGATTTCGCCTCAAAAGGAAATTTTATTGAGCTTGACATGAATGACGCTTATGAAGTTTTAGAAGGGATTTTGGGGGTTCCTCCGCCAAAAAGGGGGTTTGATTTCTCACAAGAAGGATCTCAAGTGCTGGACAAATTGAGCACTTGGTCGAGTTACAACAATATAACTAACCCCTAAAACATATCAACGAGAACCTTAATCATTTGAATACTTTGATTACCCTTTGCAATAAGCGTCTGGACATTTTGGACACCAAGATGGATCCTCCCCATACAAATGGGGGAAAGAGGAAAGAACCCCTGGATTCGAGAACGTCCTCACAAAAGTTGCCAATACCAAAGATGACAATGCCTAAATCTATTGTGTTTTGCCTAGCTAGGGGCGTTAAAAAATAGCGCTTGTTGCGCGACAGCCCAATTTTATTTTTGTGTTCTGTTTTTGCTTCTGTTTTTGAGTGTTTTCCACATTATTACTTCTATAGTAATTCTGTTTTGGTGTTTTAATTAGTGTTTGAGCCAAGTAAAACCTTTGGGGTGATCTATGGTGGTTGTTCATTTGATCTTGCTAAACAGAAACTTTTGCGCTCGGTCCAGGAATTTTGTAATTTTTTTCAGAGCGTCGAATTGATATGAAATTTTTACACAAGATTGATATATAAATTGCACAGGTTTTCCTAATGTTTCAGTATTTTTGGGTTGCAGAATTATACGAAGTTTCCAGATTGCTCCAGACTATTCTGTTTTTGACAGATTCTGTTTTCTTTGAGTTCTTTGCCTATTTTGATGAATCTATGGGTTGTATCATGTGGTATGAGCCACGGAGAAGTTCACAACATTACCTAAAGTGGAGATTTAGTTTCTTATACTAACGGATCTCACGAGTTTTCTGTTAAGTTTTGTGTTGTGAAGTTTTCAAGTTTTGGGTAAAGGTTTGATGGACTATGGAATAAGGAGTGGCAAGAGCCTAAGCTTGGGGATGCCCAAGGCACCCAAGTCATATTCAAGGATGCCAAAGATACTAAGCTTGGGGATGCCTCGAAAGGCATCCCCTCTTTCGTCTTCAATCCATCAGTAAATTTACTTGAGGCTATATTTTTATTCACACATAATATGTGTTTTGCTTGGAGCGTCTTGTATGATATGAATCTTTGCTTGTTAGTTTGCCACAATCATCCTTGCTGCACACATCTTTTGAGAGAGACACGCTGAATCATGAATTTATTAGAATACTCTATGTGCTTCACTTATATATTTTGAGTTGGGCAATTTTGCTCTATATGATTCACTTATATCTTTTAGAGCACGGTGGTGTTTGCATTTTATATAAATACTTGAACTCCCGTACCTCACTTATATTATTTTGAGAGTTTCTAAAACTGCATGGTAATTGGTCTAGGTTATGAATTTAGTCATAATATCATAGCCATCCAAAAGGGATATAATAAAATCTTCCATATTAAGTGCATTGAGTATTTATGAGAAGTTTGATTCCTTGCCTAAAGTTTTGAGATACAAAGATGGTAATGTTAAGAGACATGTTAGAAAGTAAATTGTGATTTCATAAAAATACTTGTGTAAAGGTTTGTGATTCCCGTAGCATGCACGTATGATGGACCGCTATGTAAGGAAGTCGGAGCATGACTTGTTTAAAGATTATCGGCCTTTGTGCGAGGGTTGGGGGCGCGCGATGGTTAACTCCTACCAACCTCCCCCCTAAGAGCATGGGTTTAATGATTTACTTCAATGACTAATAGACTTCTGCAATAAGTATGTGAGTTCTTTTTGACTAATGTTGAGTCCATGGATTATACGCACTCTCACCCTTCCACTTTTGCTAGCCTCTCTATTTACCGCGCAAATCTCGCCGGTATACCGTATACCTTCCTCAAAATAGCCACCATATACCTTCCTCAAAACAGCCAACATATATCTTCCTCAAAACAGCCACCATATATCCTTCCTCAAAACAGCCACCATACCTACCTATTATGGCATTTCCACAGCCATTCCAAGATATATTGCCATGCAACTTCCACTGTTTCCTTTTATGACATGCATCATCACTTCCATATTGCATATAGAGTCATATTTTGTCATAGGTATCGAGTTGTAATTTTCGCTTGAGTTGTAAGTAAACAAAAGTGTGAAGATTATCATTATGAGAGCATGTCCCACGTGAAAAAGGATGATGGAAGCTATGATTCCCTCACAAGTGGAAGCTATGATTGTGGACTTTATGAAAAATAAAGGAGGCCAACGAATCCCAAAAAAAATGAATAAAGAGGCCTTAGATGCCCACACAAAAAAAAGAGAAAAGAGAGAAGGGACATTGCTACTAACTTTTTTCACACTTGTGATTCAAAGTAGCACCACGATCTTCATGATGGAGAGTCTCCTATTTTGTCACTTTCGTATAGCTAGTGGATTTTTTCTTCATGATGCACATCCACTTAGTTTCCTTTTGAGATTTCATACACTTATAGCTCTAGTGCATCCGTTGCATGGCAATCCCTACTCACTCACATTGATATCTATTGATGGGCATCTCCATAGCCCGTTGATACGCCTAGTTGATGTGAGACTATCTTCTCCCTTTCCTTGACAACCTCCACCATATTCTATTCCACCTATAGTGCTATATCCATGGCTCGCACTCATGTATTGCGTGAGAGTTGAAAAAGTTTGAGAAAATAAAGGTGTGAAAACAATTGCTTGACTTTTCATCGGGGTTGTGCATGATATAAATACTTTGTGTGGGGAAGATGGAGCATAGCCAGACCATGTGATATTGTTGGGATAACTTTATTTTGCCATTATATTTTGAAGAGATATAATTGCTTTGCTAGTATGCTTGAAATGTTATTGTTTCTATATCAATATTTAGCTTTTGTTTTGGGTCTTACGGATCTGAATATTCATGCCACAATAAAGAATATTACTTGGATAAATATGTTAGGCAGCACTCCATATCAAAAAATCTGTATTTATCATTTACCTACTCGAGGACGAGCAGGAATTAAGCTTGGGGATGCTGATACGTCTCCAACATTTCTATAACTTTTTGATGATGTCATGCTATTATATTATATTTTTTGGATGTTTTATATGCATTAATATGCTATTTTATATTGTTTTTGGGACTAACCTATTAATCTAGAGCCAAGTGCCAGTTTCTGTTTTTCCTTTTTTTTTGAGTTTTGCAAAGATGGAATATTAAACGGAGTCCAAACGGAATAAAACCTCCAGAAGGATTTTTTCTGGAAGGAAACAAGTCATCCAAGCTTGGACTGCATGTCAGGGGAGGGGCCAGGGTGCCATAAGCCTGCTAGGCGCGGGCCCCCCTGGCCAATCCTAGCAGGCTTGTCGCCTCCTCGCAGGTCTCCTAACCCTATTCTTTAGCCTATAAATACCAAAATATACCCGCAACATCAAAGGGAGCCACGCAAATACTTTTCTGCCGCCGAAAGCCTCCGTTCCCGAGAGATCCAATCTTGGAGCCTTTTCTAGTAATCTACCGGAGGGGGTTTCGATCACGGAGGGCATCTACATCAACTCCATTGCCCCTCCGATGATGCGTGAGTAGTCCACCACAGACCTACAGGTCCATAACTAGTAGCTATGTCTTTGATCTTCAATACCATGTTCTTCATGATCTTCATGGAGATCTATCCGATGTAATCCTCTTTTGTGGTGTGTTTGTCAAGATCCGATGAATTGTGAGTTTATGTTCAGATTATCCATGAATCTTATTTGAATATCCTCTGATTTATTATATGCATGATTTCATATCCTTGCAAGTCTCTTCGAGTTATTGGTTTGGTTTGGTCAACTAGATTGGTAATTCTTGCAATGGGAGAAGTGCTTGGTCTTGGGTTCAATCTTGCGGTGTCCTCACCTAGTGACATAGTAGGGGTAGCGAGGCATGTATTGTATTGTTGCCATAAAGGGTAACAAGATGGGGTTTCATAATATTGCTTTAGTTCATCCCTCTACATCATGCCATCTTTCTTAATGTGTTACTCTGTTCTTCATGAACTTAATACTCTAGATGCAGGCAGGAGTCGGTCGATGTGTGGAGTAATAGTAGTAGATGCAGAATCATTTTGGTCTACTTGTCACGGACGTGATGCCTATATGCATGATCATTGCCTTGGATAACTACATGATTATTCACTTTTGTATCAATTGCTTGACAGTAATTTGTTTACCCACCATGGTATTTGCCTTCAAGAGAGAAGCCTCTAGTGGAACCTATGGCCCCCGGGTCTATTTTCCATCATATATTTTCAGATCTATACCTTGCTGCAATTTATTTACCTTTTACTTTCCGCACTCGGTACATCTATCTCTATTGGATCTAATCCTTGCAAATAACCGTGAAGGGATTGACAACCCCTTTATAGCGTTGGGTGCAAGAGTTTGACTGTTTGTGTAGGTGCATCCATTGGTGACTTGCTTGTTCCTCCTACAGGATTGATACCTTGGTTCTCAACAACTGAGGGAAATACTTATCTACTTCGCTGTATCACCCTTTCCTCTTCAAGAGAAAACCAACACATGCTCAAGAGGTAGCAGCTATTTCCCGTCTCCACCAATCCCACTACCCACGGTCACATGCGAACAGGTAACCGCCCCTTTACTCCAATCCATGGCGCTGTAGTTTCTGCCATGCCCAGACCTTTAAGTCATGCGCACCCACGCAAACTTCCCACAATGCATGCGGCGCACGTGGCGGATACAGCCTAAGGAAGTGGATCAGTACTGCCCATCAAGTGGACGGTTACTCCCTCACATTGCGCGCTTGTGCATAAATTTTGGGCCTGACCCAACGACACTAGGCGAGCGCATGTGGGCCAGACCTGGGGGCTCCTGTCAGTGCACTGGAATAGGGGTACCCAGTGCCCCTTACTTATGCACATGCAGTAGTAAAAGAACCCTCCTACACAAGTGCAAACCAAACAAGCAAGCAAGGCCAAGACTCCGGGAACACCAACCTACGCTGGCTATGCAACACCGACAGGACCAACACGACAGCCCAGGGTGGGCCCAAGACACGCCAAGCTTGTCCCCGGTGCTTGCTGAGGACCAAGGTGCTGCCACCTCCAGGAAGACCCAGCAAGTCATCCCCAGGCAGGCGCGAGCTAATCAGCCACCGCTCCACCGCATCGCAACACTAGTCACTTATCAATGTGGTGTCGAGCTCCCAGGTGGCTAAGTGGCTCTCGCTAAGCACATGGCGACACGCTGGAAGACAAATTATGCTCCCTTGACACCCATCCAGAGGCGCGTCAACCTGATGTGTAATAGTTAGCTAGAGCGGTGGTAGGACCTTGCCAGGAATGCACCCCCGCATGCCACCTAGGCTAGAATTTATGGCATTTTGTCCTTAATGCCAGAGTTAGGTATGATAGCTCTGCTAGCTATCTAACCAACAGATAATGTCTATTTTACCACTATGTTTTACCCTTGTGCTTTAAAAGGAGGCCCAAGGCAACCTAGCTCAACATTCGAACACTTGGACACATGTACTCATGTAGCAGCTCTCCCGAAGGCAACCCTTGTCGAGCTTGAGCGATGCATGTTTCTTCGTGTTCCTATGATCAATCCACCAAAGAAGGAGTAGGGTTTTAAGCTTCACAGCAGTCTGAACCTTGGTAAATACAAGTGTCCCGATCGCCGTGTTGTCTCCTCGTCTATGCTCTTCGTGCATGTTACCTCGCCCCCGCCGAACCACAAAGGGGCTTCCTGCACCATAGGTGATCGAGTACATCGTGCCCCGGCACTAGCAATCACATATAATTACGTCGTAAAGCTTCATTTGTCTCTTGTTCAACGATGATATCAACCGCTCAACCTTCTCATATTTCTTATTGTATCTCATCCCGAAAAACCAAGAGAAAATTGTGACAATGTCAAAAAAGTACATCATTACACAGAGCAGTGATTCGATGCCCAGGCTCATCTGCACCTTCGATGTATAAAAAAGTAAAAAAAATCTAGAAAAATAAAAAAAATCATTTTTGCATGGTAAAGAATTTGGTGTGTGAGGTGCGCTCCAAATTTCAGTTTAGATGGACATCTGAGTATCCCTCAAAAGAATAGACAAATCCGGGGTCTCTAGTTTTTTTATTGTCCATGTATTTTTTTGACCCAATTTGTCTCTTTTGCTGACAGCTACTCATATGTCCAAATGAGCTAAAATTTGGAGCACACCTCACGCACTAAATTATCTGCCACCTAAAAAATTGGTTTCTTTTGAATTTTATTCCTATTTTTATGATTTTTATATTACATACTCAAGTATCCCACTTGAAATTAGTTCTTACACTAGTTATGCATATATTTTTTCTCAAAAATTATTGCAAAAGAAAGTTCAAGACTTCACAATAGTGATTTTGGGATTAGTTTGATGTCTTGGGGAATCTTGATGTATGAGAAGTATCAAGAATCGATTAGATTGCTAGAGACATCATACTTAGACAAACAAAAACAAGATTGGGTTAATACTATCCGGCAAGCTAGCTAGCAACCAGCCTGGTGGATGGATTCTTGAATAGAGACGCATGGGAAGCTAGCATATATGGCCACGAACTACGCTTCCATGATGCTACCTGATGTCTACTACACAACCTTCTTCTTGTAGACTCGTGTTGGACCTGCAAGCATAGAGTTTTGTAGGACAATAGCAAATTTCCCTCAAGTGGATGACCTCAGGTATATCAAACCGTGGGAGGCGTAGGATGAAGATTGTCTCTCTCGAACAACCCTGCAACCAAATAACAAAGAGTCTCTTGTGTCCCCAACACACCCAATACAAAGGTAAATTGTATATGTGCACTAGTTCGGCAAAGATATGGTGATACAAGTGTAATACGGATGGTAGATATAGGTTTTTGTAATCTGAAAATATAAAAACTGCAAGGTAGCACAAAAGTGAGCAAAAACAGTATTGCAATGCTTGAAAACAAGGCCTAGGGTTCATACTTTCACTAGTGCAAGTTCTCTCAACAAACTAACATAGTTGAATCATATGTAAATCCCTCCCGTGTGACACAGAGTTCACTCCAAAGTCACAAATAGTAGAGAACAAACGAATAAATTATTGTAGGGTATGAAACCACCTCAAAGTTATCTTTTCCGATCAATCTTATGAGCTATCCCTATAAGTGTCACGAATAGCCCTAGAGTTAGTACTAAAATAACACCTTAAGATACACATCAACCAAAACCCTAATGTCACCTAGATACTCCAATGTCACCACAAGTACCGATGGGCTTGATTATACAACCCGCATCACATAATTTCAGATTCATCATGTTCAATCCAGCACAAAGAACTTCAAAGAGTGTCCCAAAGTTTCTACCGGAAAGTAAGGACAAAAACGTGTGCCAACCCCTATGCATAGATTCCCAAGGTCACAGAACCCGCAAGTTGGTCACCAAAACATACATCAAGTGGATCAATAGAACTTCCCATTGTCACCACAGATATCCCATCGCAAGACATACATCAAGTGTTCTCAAGTCCTTAAAGATTCAATCCGAGAAGAAAACTTCAAAGGGAAAACTCAATTCATCACAAGAAGATAGAGAGGGGAAAACTCCATATGATTCATCTATATCAGTGAAGCTCGTGGTACATCAAGATCATGCCATCTCAAGAACACGAGAGAGATAGATATCAAACACATAGCTACTGGTACATACCCTCGGCCCCGAGGGTGAACTACTCCCTCGTCGTCAAGGAGACTGTCAGGATGATGAAGATGGCCTCTCGTGATGGTTTCCCCCTCCGACAGGGTGCCGAAATGGGCTCCCGATTGGTTTTTCGTGGCCCTGGAGTCTTGCGGCGGTGGAACTCCTGATCTATGTTTCTTTCTGGTGGTTTTCGGATTTGTAGGAGCACTTGGCGTTGGAATCACGTCAAGGGGACTCCCGAGGGGCCCACAAGCTTGTTAGGTGCGGCCAGGGGGGTGGCTACGCCCTGGTGGCTTGTGACCTCCTCGGGACTCCTCTCCGGTATATTTTTGCTTAAGTATTTTTATATTTCCAAAAATATTCTCCGTAAATTACAGCCCATTCCAAGAACTTTTATTTATGCACAAAAACGTCACCATGGTAGTTCTGCTGAAAACAACGTCAGTCCGGGTTAGTTCTACTAAAAGTATACCAAAATCATATAGAATTATTGTAAACATGGCATGAATACTTCATAAATTATAGATACATTGGAGACGTATCAGCATCCCCAATATTAATTCCTACTCGCCCTCGAGTAGGTAAATGATAAAAGAAATAATTATGAAGTGTGAATGCTAGCATAGTGCATAAATTTGATCAATGATTGTTCCAAACACCTTTTCTAGCATCATTATAAATCATAAACAGTAGCTCATCTCATAAAACCTCTCATGATTTAGTAACAAGCTATTCACATGTTAAAGTATAGACTAGAAAGTTTCTTGAAAACTAACTAACCATATTCCTAGTCATCGAACAATTGCAATTCATCTTATTTTCAAGAAGGGTCTATGTAAGAGATTTGATTTAGCAAATTCCACATACTCAACCATCATATAGTCTTCCGTGGTTGGTAACACTCAAAGCATATTTTTAGAGCAAATGACATCCGTCGAACATAGAGAAAGATAGGGGCTTAAAGTTTCGCCTCCCAACTTATTTATCATATAGATAATTGTCAAGAATAATAATTCATGATCAAATATATTTGAATGGCCATATATGCTTGGATCTTTCCCCACCACATGATGCTTGCCAAGGGAAAAAGGAGAAATATAGGAAGTGGTGAAGATCACCATGACTCTTGCATAAAGGTAAGTACTAGAAAGTAAAATATAGGCCCTTCGTAGAGGGGAGCAGAGGTTGTCATGCACTTTTTGTTTTTGGATGTGCAAACTCTTAATGCAAAGGAACGACATGTGGTATTTGTTGGGAAGGTCGCATGGGAAACAAATATTTTCCTACGCACATGCAAGATCTATCCATGGTGATGAGCATCTACTAGAGGGAGGGTGGATCTACATACCCTTGTAGATCGCTAAGCGGGAAGCGTTAAGAAACGCGGTTGGTGTAGTCGAACGTCTCCGCGATCCAAATCGCCGAGCGTCCCGCGATCTCATCACTATTCGTCCCGCGATCCAATCACGATCCGTCCCGCGAACTCATCACGATCCGTCCCGCAATGCAATCACGATCCGTCCCGCGAACTCATCACGATCCTTCCCGCGAAATCATCACGATCCGTCTCGCGATCTTGATCACGGTCCTTCCGATCTAGCGCCAAACGGACGACACCTCCGCGTTCAGCACACGTACAACTCGATGACGATCTCCGCCTTCTTGATCCAGCAAGAGGGAGCGGAGAGGTAGATGAGTTCACCGGTAGCATGACGGCGCCACGGGATGGTGGTGGAGCAATTCCGGCAGGGCTTCGCCTAAGCACTACAAAGATCCGATCTAGAGGAGAAACTATGCACTGGATGAACGGGCAGCACGTGGCTAAAAATTCTGTGCCAAAACCCTAAAACCTCTAGTATATATAAGAGGAAGAGGGGAGGCTTGGCGCAAGGGCAAATACTACTAGGAGGCTTCAGCCGAAGCTAGGGAGGAGAGTCCTCCTCCTCCTCCAATCCTAGTAGGATTAGGACTCTTCCTTTTTTGCCTTTGTGCCTTTTTTCCACCTTTTATCTTTGGGCTTTTCTTCCCTAACCGCATGAGCCTTGTGTGGTATTTCCACCAGCCCACAAAAGGCTGGTATTTATTCTCCCAGATCCCATGAAGCCTCTTGGGTCGAAATACCCCTCCCGATGGTCTCCCGGTACACTACCGGCACTCCCGGTACATTACCGATGAGCCCAAAACTTTTCTGGCGACCAAAATAGGACTTACTATATAACAATCTTTACCTCTGGACCATTCCGGAGCTCCTCGTGATGTCCGGGATCTCATCCGGGACTCTGAACAACCTTCGGTCACCACCATACATAACTCTATACTACCGAAACGTCACCAAACCTTAAGTGTGCAGACCCTGCGGGTTCGAGAACTATGTAGACATGACCGAGACACCTCTACATTCAATAACCAATAGCGGGACCTAGATGCCCATATTGTTTCCTACATATTCTACGAAGATCTTTATCGATCGAACCTCTATGTCAAGGATTTAGTTAATCCCGTAAGATGTTTCCTTTGTTCTTTGATATGTTACTTGCCCGAGATTCGATCGTTAGTATCTCCATACCTAGTTCAACCTCATTACCGGCAAGTCTCTTTACTCGTTCCGTAATACAAGATCCCATGACTAACATTTAGTCACGTTGCTTGCAAGGCTTGTTGTGATGTTGTATTACTGAGTGGGCCCTGAGATACCTCTCTGTCACACGGAGTAACAAATCCCAGTCTTGATCCATGCCAACTCAACAGACACCCTCAGATATACCTATAGAGTACCTTTATAGTCACCCAATTACATTGCGATGTTTGATACACACAAGGCACTCCTCGAGTGTCAGTGAGTTGCATGATCTCATGGTCATAGGAACATATACTTGACATGCAGAAAACAGTAGCAATAAACTGACACGATCATATGCTACGTTTGTAGTTTGGGTCTTATCCATCACACCATTCTCCTAATGATGTGATCCCGTTATCAAATGACATCTCATGTCCATGGCTAGGAAACCTTAACCATCTTTGATCAACGAGCTAGTCTATTAGAGGCATACTAGGGACATGGTTTTGTCTATGTATCCACACATGCATCTAAGTCTCTGATCAATACAATTATAGAATGGATAATAAACGATTATCATGAACAAGGAAATATGATAATAACTAATTTATTATTGCCTCTAGGGCATATTTCCAATAGTCTCCCACTTGCACTAGAGTCAATAATCTAGTTCACATCACCATGTGATATGCATTGTTATGAATCTAACACCCAATGAGTTCTGGGGCTCGATCATGCGTTGCATGTGAGAGAGGTCTTATAGTCAACGGGTCTGTGACATTCAAATCCGAGTGTACTTTGCAAATCTCAATGCCAAATCGTAAACACTTCTACGACACTCCACTTGGTACTATTCTAAATGCCTGCTCCACTATACGTATCCAGATTGCTAATACGAGTCATCTGGATTGGTGTTAAAGCTTGCATCAACGTAACTCTTTACGACGAACTCTTTATCACCTCCATAATTGAGAAACATCTCCTTAGTCTTTTAGTCACTAAGGATAATATTGACCGCTGTCCAGTGATCCACTCCTGGATCACTTTTGTACCCCTTGATTGACTCATGGCAAGGCACACACCAGGTGCGATACACAACATGGCATAATATAGACCCTATGGCTAAGGCATAGGGGACGATGTTCGTCCTTTCTCTTTATTCTGCCGTTGTCGAGCTTTGAGTCTCACTCAACTTCACACCTTACAAATCAGGCGAGAACTCTTTCTCTGACTGGTCCATTTTGAACTCTTTCAAAATCTTGTCAAGGTATGTACTCATTGAAAGTCTCATCTATCATCTTGATCTATATCTATAGATCTTGATGTTGAACAATTAGGTAGCTTTATCCAGGTCTTCCTTTGAAAAACTCTTTTCAAACAACCGTTTATGCTTTCTAGAAATTCTACATCATTTCCGAATAGCAATATGTCATCCGCATATAGTCATCAGAAACTCTACAGTGCTCCCACTCACTTTATTGCAAATACAAGTTTCTCATAAACTTTGTATAGATTTAAAAACTTTGATCACCTTATCAAAGTGTATATTCCAACTCCGAGATGCTTGCTTCAGTCCATAGAAGGATCACTAAAGCTTGCTCACCTTTTAGCATCCTTAGGACTGACAAAACCTTTCCGGTTTTATCTCATACAACCTTTCCTTAAGGAAGGAAACGATGTTTTGGCATCCATCTGCTAGATTTCATAATTCAAAAATGCAGCAACTGCTAACATAATTCCAACAGACTTTAGCATCGCTATGAGTGAGAAAGTCTCATCGTAGTCAACTCCTTGAACTTGCCGGAAACTTCTTTGCGACAAGTCGAGCTTTATAAATGGTGACATTCACCATCAGCGTATGTCTTCATTTTAAAGATCCATTTGTACTCAACGACCTGCCGTCCAATGAGCAAGTCTACCAAAGTCTATACTTGGTTTTCATATATGGATCCTTTCTCGGATTTCATGGCCTCTAACCATTTGTCGAAATCCGGGCCCATCATCGCTTCTCAATAGCTCGTAGGTTCATCGTTGTCCAACAACATGACCTCCAAGACAGGGTTGTCGTACCGCTCAGGAGAAGTACACGTCCTTGTTGACCTACGAGGTTTGATAGTCACTTGATCTGAAGCTTCATGATCATCATGATTAACTTCCTCTTCAACTAACGTAGGCTTCACAGAAACATCTTCCTGCGTTGCGCTACTCTCTGGTTGAACAAAGGTTCAACAACCTCATCAAGTTCTATGTTCCTGTAGCGACCCGACTCAAAATGAGTCAAGCCTCTGTGTGTTCTGTGCCATCCCTGGATCAGTATGCTGGCACACACAGTACATCAACGTATATATAAAAGTGCAATGACATGTAATTAACACAAAGTTCATGTATACCTTAAAATCTCAGCGGAAATAGTCAACGGGAGTGGAGTCCCAATAACACCAACGGCAGGTTGGGTGCAGACCGTAACCCTGAATCGTATTCTTACCCGTCGTAGAGCTTATCTGCAACATAAGACGTTTCAGCCATGTAGGTCAGTACTAAGCAAAACAAGGTGCATAAAAGGATTAACATCACATGCACATCATAAGTGACATGATATGGCCATGAACTTGTGCATTTGATCTCCATCATCTTGATCTCCATCAACGTGTCACCATCGGGGTTGTTGCGCCCAACATGCTTCTACTACTATTGCTATCATGTAGCGATAAAGTAAAGCATTACATAATGCTTAATGATTGACACGCAGGTCATACAATAATTAAAGACAACCCTATGGCTCCTGTCGGTTGCCGTACTCATCGACATGCAAGTCGTGATAATCTATACATCACATGATCATCTCATATATCACATCATGTAATTGGCCATATCATATCACAACATACCCTGCAAAAACAAGTTAGACGTCCTCTAATTGTTGTTGGATGTTTTACGTGGCTACTACGGGTATCTAGCAAGAACAATTGTCATCTGCGCAAAAACCACAACAGTGATACACTAGTTGCTTTTCAACCTTCTCAAGGACCGCCTTTATCGAATCCGATCCAACTAAAGTGAGAGAAAGTGGCACCCGCAAGCCATCTATGCAACAAGTTGCGATTGAGGGAACTAGACTCTCTTAAGCGTACGAGTAATGTTGGTCTGGGCCGCTTCATCTCACAATACCGCTGAACCAAAACACGACCAAGGGAGTAAGCAATCTAAGCATCAATGCCCACAAACTCTTTGTGTTCTACTCGAGATCTCATCTACACATAGACCTAGCTCTGATACCACTATTGGGAAGGTCGCATGGGAAACAAAAAAAATCCTACGCACACGCAAGATCTATCCATGGTGATGAGCATCTACGAGAGGGAGAGTGGATCTACATACCCTTGTAGATCGCTAAACGGGAAGCGTTAAGAAACGCGGTTGGTGTAGTCGAACGTCTTCGCGATCCAAATCGCCGAGCGTCCCGCGATCTCATCACGATCCATCCCACGATCCAATCACGATCCGTCCCGCGAACTCATCACGATCTGTCCCGCGATCCAATTACGATCCATCCCTCAAACTCATCATGATCCGTCCCGCGAACTCATCATGATCCGTCTCGCGATCTTGATCACGGTCCTTCCGATCTAGCACCGAACGAACGACACCTCCGCGTTCAGCACACATACAGCTCGATGACGATCTCCGCCTTCTTGATCCAGCAAGAGGGAGCGGAGAGGTAGATGATTTCACCGGCAGCGTGACGGTGCCACGGTGATGGTGGTGGATCAATTCCGGTAGGGCTTCGCCTAAGCATTGCAGAAATCCGATCTAGAGGAAAAACTATGCACTAGAGGAACGGGCAGCACGTGGCTAAAAATTCTGTGCCAAAACCCTAAAACCTCTAGTATATATAAGAGGAAGAGGGGAGGCTTGGCACAAGGGAACTCCTACTAGGAGGCTTCAGCCGAAGCTAGGGAGGAGAGTCCTCTTCCTCCACCAATCCTAGTAGAATTAGGACTCTTCCTTTTTTGCTTTTTTGCCTTTTTTCCACCTTTTATCTTTGGGATTTTCTTCCCTAACTGCATGGGCCTTGTGTGGGACTTCCACTAGCCCAAAAAAAGACTGGTATTTATTCTCCCACAGCCCATGATGCCTCTTGGGTCGAAATACCCCTCCCGATGGTCTCCCGGTACACTACCGGCACTCCCGGTACATTACCGATGAGCCCGAAACTTTTCCGGCGACCAAAATAGGACTTCCTATATATCAATCTTTACTTCCGGACCATTCTAGAGCTCCTCATGACGTCCGGGATCTCATCCGGGACTACGAACAACCTTCAGTCACCACCATACATAACTCTATACTGCCGAAATGTCACCAAACCTTAAGTGTGCAGACCCTGCGGGTTCGAGAACTATGTAGACAATACAGAGACACCTCTACGGTCAATAACCAATAGCGGGACCTGGATGCCCATATTGGTTCCTACATATTCTACGAAGATCTTTGTCGGTCGAACCTCTATGTCAAGGATTCAGTTAATCCCATAAGATGTTCCCTTTGTTCTTCGGTATGTTACTTGCCCGAGATTCGATCGTTAGTATCTCCATACCTAGTTCAACCTCATTACCGGCAAGTCTCTTTACTCGTTCCGTAATACAAGATCCCATGACTAACACTTAGTCACATTGATTGCAAGGCTTTTTGTGATGTTGTATTACCGAGTGGGCCCTGAGATACCTCTCCGTCGCACGGAGTAACAAATCCCAGTCTTGATCCATGCCAACTCAACAAACACCCTCGGAGACACCTGTAGAGCACCTTTATAGTCACCCAGTTACGTTGCGATGTTTGATACACACAAGACACTACTCCGGTGTCAGTGAGTTGCATGATCTCATGGTCATAGGAACATATACTTGACATGAAGAAAATAGTTGCAATAAACTGACACGATCATATGCTACGTTTGTAGTTTGGGTCTTGTCCATCACACCATTCTCCTAATGATCTGATCGCGTTATCAAATGACATCTCATGTCCATGGCTAGGAAACCTTAACCATCTTTGATCAACGAGCTAGTCTATTAGAGGCATACTAGGGACATGGTTTTGTCTATGTATCCACACATGCATCTAAGTCTCCGATCAATACAATTATAGAATGGATAATAAACGATTATCATGAACAAGGAAATATGATAATAACGAATTTATTATTGCCTCTAGGGCATATTTCCAACAGTATTGCACTTTGTGATAGCAACCTTTATTATGCAGTCCGTCGCTTTTATTTCTTTACCATCACAAGTTCGTACAATGCTTATTTTCCCTTACAATAAAATATCATACATATTTAGAAGCAATTTTTATTGCTTTTTGCACCGATGCAAACTGACTTGAAGGATCTTATTCAATCTGTAGGTAGGCATTGTGTACTCTCATGGCAAAACTGGTTTAGGGGTGTTTGGGTGTGCAAGTAGTATTTATAATTGGTGCGAAAGTTCTGGCTAGTATGAGGTGGAAGCAAGCACCACATGTTGGAGGATCCATAACAATATTACTTCTACACAAATATACCCAAACATAACTCATTACGTTGTCTTCCTTGTCCAACTTCAACTAATTTTCTCAAGTTTGAAAATAATTAGTGGGTATTCACAGTCATAGAAGATGTCCAAGATAGTATATTTATATGTGAAATCTCTCTTCCTTCAATATTCTTTCATGAATTGTTTAAGTGACCAATGCGGTGTTTGCTAACTTTTAATAAATTTTACTACCTAGACTTCTTATATGTGAAGTCATTATTCCCATGGGATAAGCATAAACATATATAATTTGAGATTTATGATATTCAATTCATTCAACCATTTACTCATAGGATATAAGTGCAGCATGAGAGTAAATGACAAAACTACTCCAAAACATATAAGTGAAGATCAATGAGTAGAAAAACAATTAAGTAGATATGTGACGACTTACTCTCTCTCTCTCAATAAATATTTTCAGATCTTATTATTTTATTTAAACAACAATCAAAACAAAAATAGCACTCCCATAATAGCACACATCATGTGAACGAATAAAAATTTAGGCTCAACATAGGCCAACCGATAGTTGATGAAGAGAGGTGGGATGCATAGCATCACCAAGCTTACATGCTCTAGACTTCTTGAAATATTTACTTGGGGTGCCTTTGGCATCCCCAAGCTTGAGATTTTGTATCTGGTTCAATCCTCTCATATCATGGTTTCACCTATTCTCAAAAACTTCATCCACACAGAACTCGAAAAGAACTCGTGAGATAGGTTAGTAACACATAAGAATAAATCAACTCTTTATGTACTGCCAAGACAAGTTTCACAATAATTTTCAAATGTTAGGCACTATATACTATCATTTCCACAATTTATATCTACCCATATAGGCTATGGAAACTAAGGATAAGTAGATAACAAAACTATGACAACAATCTGTCTAAACAGAACAGTCTGTATCAATCTATTAAACCAGTGTACTTATGTAACTCAAAAAATTATGAAACTTTAGGACATGCTAAATAATTTATATGAAAATACTTTATAAACATTTCAAAGCTTTCCACGTTCCAGTAAAATATGAAAATTCAAACACTGCAGCAGAAGTTTCTGTTTTTACACAACACACATCAAACATGCAATTCAAGCATCCTAAAGGCAATTCTTGGAACTTTTTTATTGAAAAACAAGATTATAAATAACACCTAATATATAAAAACAAAATAAAATGATGCTCCAAGTAAAACAAATATTATGTGACGAATAAAAATATAGCTCCAAGTAAGATATACCGATAGTGTTGAAGAAAGAGGGGATGCCTTCCGAGGCATCTCCAAGCTTAGACGCTTGAGTCTTCCTTGTATTTTAACTTGGGGGTGCCTTGGGAATACCCAATCTTAGGTTCTTATCACTCCTTATTCTTCTCGTATCGGTGTCACACCCAAAACTTGTAAACTTCAATCACACAAAACTTAACGGAACTTTGTGAGAAGGGTTAGTGTAATAAAGTTAGGTCATTCACTTCGGTACTGTCAAGACAAGATTCGTAGCTACTAACACATGCTACCTACTGTATTACATCATTCCCACAATTTATATTACTCAATATAAGCTATAGGAACACTTGAAACAAGCAAACTATGCATGCAAAACAGAATTTGTCAAAAACAGAAGAGTCTGTAGAGATCTAAATGATCACCATACTTCACTGACTCTAAAAATTCTTAAAAATTAGGAAAACATAAGGAATTTACCTACAAATGTATTGTTAAAATTTAAGAATTTTTTAACGCTCCAGTAAAAACAGATAATTCATATACTGGACGCAAAACTTTCTGTTTTTGCACAGAATCAAACAAGTAAATATCCACACTAAACCCAAAGGCTTTACTTGGCACTTTATTGAAATAAAAGACACAAAAAATGATTACTACAGTATCTTAATCATGTGAACACATAAAATCAAAAGGTAAAAGTGTTGGGTTGTCTCCCAACAAGCGCTTTTCTTTAATGCCTTTTAGCTAGGCATGATGATTTCAATGATGCTCCTATTGGAATAATAATTGAAACATGCAAAAGAGCATCATGAATATCATGAAAAGCACATTTAAGTCTAACACACTTCCTATGAATAGGGATTTTGTAAGCAAAAAATTTATGGGAGCAAGAATCAACTAGCATAGGAAGGAAAAACAAGCATAACTTCAAAACCTTGAACACATAGAGAGGAAACTTGATATTATTGCAATTCCTACAAGCACATGTTCCTATCTTATAATAATTTTCAGTAGCATCATGAAGGAATTCCACAATATAACCAGAACATAAAGCATTCTTTTCATGATCTACAAGCATAAAAAAAATTCACTCTCCACATAAGCAATTTTCTTCTCATTCATAATAGTGGGAGCAAACTCAACAAAATAAGTATCATGAGATACTTGATTGACATAACCACATTGAATATTAAAATCGCGATGACAAGTTTCATGGTAACTGTCACTCTTTATAGCATACATGTCATCGTCATAATCATCATATATAGGAGGCATGCCATCATCATAATAGTTTTGCTCATTAAAACTTGGGGGACTAAAAATATCATCTTCATCAAACATAGCATCCCCAAGCTTGTGGCTTTGCATATCATTAGCATCATGGATATTCAGAGAAATTCGTACTAACAACATTGCAATCATGCTCATCACTCAAAGATTTAGTGCCAAATATTTTAATAACTTCTTCTTCTGACACTTGAGTACAATTTTCCTTTCCATCATTTTCACGAAAGACATTAAAAAGATGAAGCATATGAGGCAACCTCAATTCCATTTTTTTGTAGTTTTCTTTTATAAAACCAAACTAGTGAATAAACAAGAAACTAAAAGATTAAATTACAAGATCTAAAGATATACCTTCAAGCACTCACCTCTCTGGCAACGGCGCCGGAAAAGAGCTTGATGTCTACTAAGCAACCTTCTTATTGTAGACTCGTGTTGGGACAAAAGGACATTATTAAATTTCCCTCAAGTGGATCACCTAAGGTTTATCAATCTACGAGAGGCATAGGATGAAGATGGTCTCTCTTGAACAACCCTGTAACCAAATAACAAAGAGTCTCTTGTGTCCCCAACACACCCAATACAATGGTAAATAGTATAGGTGCACTAGTTCGGCAAAGAGATGGTGATACAAGTGTAATATGGATGGTAGATATAGGTTTTTGTAATCTGAAAATATAAAAACAGCAAGGTAGGAAGTAACAAAAGTGAGCAAAAATGGTAATGCAATGCTTGAAAACAAGGCCTAGGGTTCATACTTTCACTAGTGCAAGTTCTCTCAACAATACTAACATAGTTGAATCGTATGTAAATCCCTCCTGTGCGACAAACAGTTCACTCCGAAGTCACAAATAGCACAGAACAAACCAAGAAATTATGGTAGGGTATGAAACCACCTCAAAGTTATCATTTCCGATCAATCTTATGAGCTATCCCTATAAGTGTCACGAACAGCCCTAGAGTTCGTACTAAAATAACACCTTAAGATACACATCAACCAAAACCCTAATGTCACCTAGATACTCCAATGTCGTCACAAGTACCCATGGGCTCGATTATACAATATGCATCACACAATTTCAGATTCATCATATTCAATCCAACACAAAGAACTTCAAAGAGTGCCCCAAAGTTTCTACCGGAGATTCAAGGCAAAAACATGTGCCAACCCTTATGCATAGATTCCCAAGGTCACGGAACCCGCAAATTGATCACCAAAACATACATCAAGTGGATCAATGGAACATCCCATTGTAACAACGGATATCCCATCGCAAGACATACATCAAGTGGATCAATGGAACATCCCATTGTAACAACGGATATCCCATCGCAAGACATACATCAAGTGTTCTCAAATCCTTAAAGACTCAATCCGATAAGAAAACTTCAAAGGGAAAACTCACTTAATCATAAGAAGATAGAGAGGGGAAAACTCCATATGATTCATCTATATCAATAAAGCTCGCGATACATTAAGATTGTTCCATCTCAAGAACACGAGAGAGAGAGAGGGAGAGATCAAACACATAGCTACTGGTACATACCCTCAGCCCCGAGGTTGAACTACTCCCTCCTCGTCATGGAGATCATCAAGATGATGACATGGCCTCTAGTGATGGTTTCCCCCTCCGACAGGGTGCCGAAATGGGCTCCCGATTGGTGTTTCATGTCTCTAGAGGCTTGGGGCAGAGGAACTCCTGATCTAGGTTTCTTTCTGGGTTTTTTAGGATTTATAGGAGCATTTGGTGTTGGAATCACGTCAAGGGGACTACTGAGGGGCCCACAAGCTTGCTAGGCGTGGCCGGGGGTGGTGGCTGCGCCCTGGTGGCTTGTGGCCTCCTCGGGACTCCTCTCCAATATCTTTTTGCTCCGGTATTTTTATATTTTCCAAAAATATTCTCCGTAAATTTTCAGCCCATTCTGAGAACTTTTATTTCTGCACAAAAATGACACCATAGTAGTTTTTCTGAAAACAACGTCAGTCCGAGTTAGTTCTAATAAAATCATACCAAAATCATATGAATTATTGTAAACATGGCATAAATACTTCATAAATTATAGATACGTTGGAGACGTATCACTGCCTCCTGGGATGCAAAACCTATTGAAGTAGTTGTGCCACCGAATAGAGATCCACGAACTGGACAGCCGTTTCGTGCTCGTGCGCGTGTCTATGCCCGACGACGAGCCTCATGGCATCCCGGGAACTCGCTTCATGCACGGCCACCCGACACCGAGCGCTCCCCACCCTGCCATGTCCTGCTCCTAGTTGGAGCGTGGAGCAGGCATCGTCCGCCCTGCGATCCATGGCATGGAAGAAGTGCATGTCACGTATGTGGTTCTATAGGAGGTTGGATTGATGCTAGCTAGATATATGTGTGGATGTGGTAGAGTACATCGTAAAGAGATAAGGCAAGATATTTTTCTTGGGTGTGGAGTGTGGAGGGATGGATTCATGCCATGTCAACGATCCAAGGCTTCAACCTCTTCACCAATAAGAATTCAGTACACACATGTGTGCTTTATTGCCATTTGAGTTTTGCCCTTACACCAGCAAAACAATCGTGAAAACCTTATCAAATTTTTACTACAATATATTGAGGTCATATCTTGACACCATGCCAAGTTCCGTATTTATTAAACATCATTACACTTTCTAGAATTGAAATACCAATAAACTTCATGTTCACGATTGATTCCTGCCACATAGATATTTGAATTTATGTTCATTTCTTGCATGAGGCATGCACATATCCTCACTGCCCTAGATATAATTTTTCAAATCATTTTTGTATACTGTTTTCTATACTCATAGTTCAAATTCGAATGTATCCGTTAAATGATTAGAAATGAAGTTAATGATTCAAATATAGAAAGTGAGCTCCAAAAAGTGCCAAAATTTAATATGGTGGATTCTATGGTTTATCTTAACTATAGAAACAAAATAAAGGTCAAATGAAAAATAAACATATAAGTTAGTCACCAACATGGTGCGTTCAGTCTTGAAACCATGATCGTTCCTTAGAGGTTGTCTGATTTCTAAAGGGCGTGCACAAAAAAATGTGAAACCTTCTCAAATTTGTACCATATCATAGTGAGGTCATATCATGACACTATGCCAAGTTTCATATTTTCCAGACTTCATTTATATTTTTTATAATTTAAATACCAATAAACTCCATGTCCGCGGTTGATTCTTGCCACATATGTCTTATAAGTTTATATTCATTTCTTGTATTAGGCAAACAAATATACTCAATACCCTAAATATGCTTTTCAAATCATTTTTGTGTACTATTTCATGCACTCATATTTTAAATTTGAATTATAACCATTAAATGACTGAAAATGCAGTTAATGACTCAAATATAGCAAATGAGCTTTGAAAAGAGCCAAATTTAACACGAAGGATAATATGGTGCATGTTAAGTGTAGAAAAAAATAAAGTCAAATGACGATGGAAAATGTGTGTTCGCCTTCAAACATATCGCGAAAACCATTATTCTTTGGAAAAATAATAATTTCAGGCATCACACATTGTTTCATTTATGAAAGTGTGTGTGATGACACACTACATCACACACACAATGTATGTAAAAAACGTGTGCAAAGCATCACATACATTTGCGTTTTTAACACTGTGTGCATTGATATGCTACATCACACACACACTTTTTGCAAAAAAAACTGTGTGCATGGCATCTCACACGGTTGCATTATAATAACCATGTGTAATGATAGAGTACATCACACACACACATCAAACACGTTTACATTTTTCCAAATTATGTGCAATAATAAGCAACATCAAACACACAATTTCTGTAAAAACTATTTGCGCCACATCACACACAATTATGTTTTCGAAATGTGTGTAACTTTACATTATCACACACGCTTTTTTATGTTACATCACACACGGTATGATTGTTCAATTCTATTATATTATCAATATTGGATGCTTTAGATGCATTTATATGTTGTTTTATATCATTTTTGGGAACTAACCTGTTAACATGGTGCCAAGTGCTAGTTATTGTTTTCTGCGTGTTTTTGGCTTTTCAAGAAACTAGTACCGAATAGATTCCAAACACTATGAAACTTTTGACGTTTTTTCTCGGCCAAGGAGGACCTCGAAGCTTTGGACGGAGGCCGGAAGGTGCACGAGGAGATGACAAGGAAACAGGGAGCGCCCCTGACCTTGTGGGCCCCTCGTGGCTTCGTCTGACCTAATTCCACCCCTATAAATTCTCTAATACTAGTGGACCCATTGCGCCAAATGGAGAAGAGGCACACTAAAGCCATGTGCGCGATGAAACAAAAAAAATTCGTCGTTTAATCCCCTATAGTAGAAAACACGATGGATTGTTGAGTACAATAAGATGAGTATACACATTTTAACTTGATAGTATAGAGTCTCATTAAAACAAAAAATATGTCTGGGCAAGCACGTATGATAATAAATGAAATTGATCCCTCCATATGCTCTAGATGACCAGAGATAAAAGTGTTCATAGTTTCTTTCTTTCTTTTGCTCACCCTACATTCCTGACCCAATATCCTACCACCAGACATGAAGAGCAAGAGCAAGATCAGTGGAGTGACCTCATTTCAGAACATTCCAGAAATAAAAAATACCTAAAGGTCATCAAGAGAAAAGATCATAAAAATCTGAAGTATTGACCGAGGCATCTCTATGTAAATCTGGAAGAGATACAAAAATTAAAGAAATCACAACATAAAACAGGATAGAGAAATTCATCCAAATCACATAGACACGCTAGTTGCACGTATGAGTCAAATGTATAAAGAAAGAAGACCGAGAGGCCAACTCGCTACTATTTCAATGCATACAAAGCTGTATCTTGTATGAATTTACAAAATAGCCACAATTTCTAAATAAGATGGAGCACAATTCTGATAAATTATTTGATGGAAGGTTTGATAGCAAAACAAATAAAATGATTATATCTTACTATTGTTTGGGGTTTCATAATTCGAGAAGAAAAACATTGTCTTTAACCAAAATACAACAATGTAACCATTTATCAAGGAACGAAAAATATGGGGGGTTCCTCTTTTAGTTGTCATTCTAGCCCATCTTGGGAGATGAGCGGACACCTTGATTGTTTAAACCATGGACACACACAACACATGGCCTGGTTGCACTCCTTCGACTTGATGACATGCTTCGAGTACTCGTTTAGGGTGACCCTACTAGTCTGGTTCCAAACACGACTCTTGAAGAAGACCCCAGATGGTAGCACGGGTTGTCAGGTCTCATCAGGGTCGGGTCTTGAACACTAAGGGCTGATTGGCCCAGCCCTGCCAGGTCTTGAATGCCTGCAACACCAAAGGTGAAGAATCCTCTCATTACTAAGAAAATGTGTTGAGGACTTGGGTAATAGTGTCATTCCTACAGCAGAAAGAAATATCCAGCATATCTTCCACTACTTTTTCTCGATGATGTCACTATATATTGTGAAGTTTAATGTCAATCGACCAATACTCGTTTCAAACTGCAAAAACAGAATGCCGACAAAGGCCAATGATATTCAACTATCTAACAATGTCATGAGTTAAAAAGAGGAAGACAAGAATATTGAAACATCCGTGCAATTTGAATACAGTTCACACAAAACCTACATATGTATACATAGGTAGCCATATGAAGGTGTAAACCAAGATAGAGGCCACCCAAGGCAGAACATCAAATAGTGACAAAGGAGCATCACAACAACACTGAAAAGATAAAATAGCAAAGAGGAAGGAAGATTTTCTTTGTCCAAATAACTTCATATTTAGTGCTAAACTCACTAATTCATCTAAGAAGAAGAAATCCATCATCAGCGAGGAAATCATGTACAGAACTGGAAAGCTAATCCTAAAACCAAACTTAAAATGTGAGTTAATTATTTATGTGCACTAAGTCCATATAAAAACCAATGATCATTCTCTCTCTGAAAAGAAGTAACTTCCATGAGAGGTGTGTGTGTGTGTTTTGTACCTGAATGAAATCCTTGCACACACAAGAGCAAAGTAGATATAAAAATACTTTTGTAGTGCAGGAGGTAGCAGTAGTACAACATAGATATAATGTAAAGACAAAACAGGGGAGACGACAAAGTCAGGAGAGAGATGACATAGGGATTGAGAAAATATAATATGACCAAAATCTAGCACATTCTTTCGAAGATATCGTAAAGTAATTTAGAAAATGTGTCTTCATATTTTCATTACGAAAACACTAATAAAATCAAATCGTGAGCTGCACTATTCATCATTAAGTAAGCAGCAGTGCAATACCCTCCCTCAGCCAACTACCTAGATATCCAAAATTAGGATTTAAAATGAGATCCTTCGTTGAAAGGTGTGAAACTGTCATTGCGAATGACATGTTCACGTACAAATTAATTTAGTTATTCTTGTCGGTGTCTTCAAAGCATTATCAATGAAGAAGATGGAAGTTATTAATTTAGCAAACTCACATGCTAACAAAAATATTTCTAAGTATAAAATTTCTTAGAATTTTGTAAATAAAATTATGCAGTATTTTTCAAGTCCAAATAGAATACTTAAAAAATATTCTTCCAATAACTTGAAATTGGATTTGAATTTGAGTTTCTCAAATTTTCAAACAAACTTCATGTTTTGTTTCTTAAAATGATTTTCAAATCTACTATGGATTTTGAAGGGTCATATTATTTCTCTCTTTATTTTATTTATTCAGATGATTTTTTTCAATGATTCAAACTCAAAATTGAATAGGGATTCAAGTGGAAAATTGTGAGGAAACCTTTTATTCCCTCTCATTAAATTTTTAAAAAGCTTCAAATTGCACTCACTTTAAAACATACCATCAAACATTCAATCATTAATAACTCATTTAGTAACATTCCAAAATTTAGAGTTTTCGGATGTTACAGTAATCATCATAAATCGAAGGCATGTTTTCATCGTAATAGATTTGCTCATCAAAAGTATGGGGACTAAAAATATCACCTTCATCAAACATAGCATCCCCAAGATTATGGATTTGCATATTAGTACCATCATGGATATTAAATGGAGACATACTAACAACATTTCAATCATTATTATCATTTAAGAAGCTCAGACCAATCATATTCTTAACTCTTGCTAAAAATTTAGCACAATTTTCAGTATCCATATTTTCAAGAAAGACTTCATAAAGGTAAACAATTTGATGCAACTTCATTTCAATTTTTAAGTTTTGTAAACCGAACTCGTGATAAAACAAGAAACTAAAATAGTCAATTGCAAGATCTAAAGAGACACCTTCAAGCACTCACCTACCCCGTAACAATGCGGGAAATAGCTTGATGTCTACTACACAATTTTATTCTTGAAGACTTGGTTGTCCTCCAAGCGCATAATTTTGTAGGACAATAAAAAATCCCCCCAAGTGGATGGCCTAAGTTTTATCAATCCATGGAAGGTGTAGGATGAAGATCGTTCTCTCTCAAACAATCCTGCAATCAAATACGAGGAATCTCCTATGTCCCCAACACACACAATACAATGGAAAATTGTATAGGTGCACTAGTTTGATGAAGCAATGATGATCCAAGTATAGTATGGATTGTAGATATAGGTTTTTGTAATCTTAAATAATTAAAACAGCAAGGTAGCAAGTGATAAAAGTGAGCACAAATTATATTGCAATGCTTGGAAACAAGGTCAAGGGTTCATACTTTCACTACTACAATCTCTCAGTGTTACTACTTCCCTCCGGTTTTAAAAGGCCCCTAAGTCAAAGTGCAATGAACAAGGCGTATATTTTCGAGGCATGCAACTAGTATTCAGCGGACAATAGTAATTAGTAGGTGTTTTGGAAAACCGATAATTTAATGCTCTTCCTCAAGAGTTGCAATGCATGCACATGCACATCATGATCCAAGCAGTATGAGCCCATGCATGGCAAATCAAAAGGGAATAAAACTACATGCATTGATTGGTTGTGCCTTATCCCGTTTTAATCCCTATTAACTCCGCTGATTTCTCTTCCCAAGAAATAGAGTTGGTTTAGATTTTGGAGGCATGATCTATGAAGGGGCCCTATAAAAGCGGACGCCTTCCTTTGGCTCACTGGCGTGATAAACTCAGACAGAGTTAGAACTAACATAGTTGAATCATATGAAACTCCCTCAAAGTGCGGCAAATAATCACTCCAAAGTTTCTATTCCTATTGGAGAAAGTAGGATGAAATCACGTAGGTAGTAAAGCACGTCAAAGTTGTGTTTCCACTCAATCTACTGAACCACACCAAAGTGTCACAATTATTTCTAGAGGTCGTACTCCGACAACAATGTGTGATACACATCAATCAACTCTAATGTCACCTAGATACCCCAATGTCACCACAAGTATCCGCAAGTGAGAGATGCATCAAGTGATCTCAAATCCAAAGTATTCAATCCAATAACAAAGAAACATAAAAGATCAAGATTCAGTTCACCACAAAAGAGACAGAGGGGAAGAATACCATATGATCCAACTATATTAACCTCTCAGTAATTCGAGCGGCCATACTTGACCCATGTGCAAACATGTAGTTACTTCATAACCAATGCAACCTTCATGATGTTTAAATTCAGAGTATTCATATCCTACTCATGATATGTTTAATGTTAATTATACGCAATGCATGATTATGGCAGTTTTCGCTCTCTAGCTGGTCGCTTCTCAATCTACTGCTCGCCTTCACTTGTACTAAGGGGAATACTGCTTATGCATCCAAAATCCTTAAACCAAGTTATTCCACATGAGTCCACCATACCTACCTATATATGGTATTACCCCGCCATTCCAAGTAAATTTGCATGTGCCACCTCTAATATTCAAATAAAACTTCTGTTTTGTGCACTCGTACCGCTCATGGAGCAATGGGGCGATCGGTATCTTCCATGCTAAGTGGGTTATTCTCATGATGGGCGTTTATTCGCCTGTCATTGCACGAGAGAGGCTGGTAAAAAGGATGCCCAATCCTGCAAAACCAAAACTAATTAAACAAAACTCTCAGGATAGTTGAAATGTTGGAGGGCATCCGTGGATTTGGTCAGCCATAGCTTTTGTATGTATGGTGGATGGGAGTAAACTTTACAATTTTGCTTGAGAATCGCCAATAATTTGTTTAGCATGGAGGATATAGAAATCCTTTGTCGTGACATTGACAGGAAAAGCGCACCGCTCAAAACTACAATTTCAATCCTGTATTAAACCTTTAGCTCATTCTTATGCATTGGGTCTAGTTAATGTTTGATGTAATCATGACTGATCTTTTTTGCCCTGAATTACAATGTTTAGTCATTGCTTGAACCTCAAAGGTGCTTTGCATTTATGTTTTACGGTCTTAAAAAGGGCTAGCGAAACACCATGTTGTCATATTATATCAGGATTGTTTTGACAAATTGTTGGCATATGACTTATCTTATTATTACTTTCTAGTTGGTTATGTATTGCCATGAATGAATATGATGTTTAAATTTCTATCATGGATATGGTTATTTACGATTTATGCTGAAAACCTGAACACTAGCTAAGCATGTGTATAATGACGAGAGCAAAAGAGTTTGTAAAAGTTTCCTTTGTCACTTTCAGTTTATCAACTGAATTGCTTAAGGACAATCAATGAGTTAAGCTTGGGGGAGTTGATACGTATCTACTTTTCCAAACACTTTTGCTCTGGGTTTGGACTCTAATTTGCATGATTTGAATGGAACTAATCTGGACTGACGCTGTTTTTAGCAGAACTACCTTGGTGTTATTTTTGTGCAGAAATAAAAGTTCCTGCAATTGGATGAAATTTTTGTGAATTATTTTTGGAATAAATAATGAATTATGGAGCAAAGAGCCACTGGAGGGGGCTACCAGTGAGCCACAAGACAACAGGGCGCGCCCACCCCCTGGGCATGCCCTGTTGGCTTGTGGGGCCCACGTGGCTCCCCCGACCCTAATTCCACTCCTATAAAAATGAGCAAGAATATTTCATTGTGTTTTACGAGACGGAGCCACCACCACCTATTATTCTTCCTCGGGAGGGCTTATCTGAGTCCGTTTGGGGTTCCAGAGAGGGGGATTCATCATGGTCGTCATCACCAACCCTTCTTCCTCAACACTGTCATGATGCTCACCACGGGGAGTGAGTAATTCCTTCGTAGGCTTGTAGGACGGTGGTGGGATTGGATGAGATTGATCATGTAATCAAGTTAAGTTTGATAGGGCTTGATCCCTACTGTCCCATATGTTCTGAGATTGATGTTGTTATGACTTTGCTATGCTTAATGCTTGTCAGTAGGGCCCGAGTGCCATAATTTGAGATTTGAACCTATTATGTTTTCATGAATATAAGAGTCATTTGGATCCGATCTTGCAAGTTGTATGCACCCATTACATGTCTTGAGCTACATACCCCAAGGTGACAAGAATTGGGAATCTTTCCGATGATTGCCATAGTTTGAGGAGTTCATGTATTCACCATGTGTTAATGCTTTCTTCTAGTACTTGATCCACGAGATCTGTGTTGGTTTTTATATGAAGAGTAACGGGTTATCGCAACACAAAGTGGGTAATTATTTCCCTAAGTTATGAAACCAAGGTTTATCGAACGAATAGGTATACCAATCCTCAATTGACTTCAGCGGTTGCACACAGAAGAACAAACAACTTGCACCCAATGACGGCAAGAGGGTTCTGCACAAAGAGCGGATCCAGCGAGCAATGCGAGGGATTTTTACCCAGGTTCGGGCCGCTAGGAAGCGTAAAAACCTACTCCTGCTTTAGTGTATTGCGGGTGTTTGACCTCTGGATCTAGGAGCGCTATGTGATGAACAGTACACAGCCGCTACGCGTGCATGTGAGCTAGAAGGTCCTCCCCTCTATAGTAACGCCTTGGGCCTCCTTTTATATGACTAAGGGGTCTCCAATAGGGCCGTATAGTACATACACGAGGTGTATAGTTGCTACAGTGTTATCATACCTAACACTGACAGTATAGGACGGATGCATTAAATGCTCTGTCTAGCTGTTCCTAATCGTCTTGGGGGTGGAGAAAGAGGCTGCGCCATCAGCACCGCTTATCCTCCACCATCGTCAGTGTCTTGACACGTACTCAGGAGGATAAGACATGTATGACAGGCTAGTCATTGCGCTGGAGCGGTGACAGGCTGGCGAAGTCTTGTCGAGTGCGGGTCTTGTCGGGGCTCCGTGAGCCATCCCGCCAAGATCTTGCCAGGATCTCAGCTTTTGGTCTTCTGTCTTCTGATTATTGACTTGAATGACTTCTTGAGATTGTTGCATTTGCATCCGGTAGTCCCCTGGTAGGCCTTGCCGCTGGTGTGGCTACAACCGTCCGTGCACAAGTATGGGGTACTAAAAGACCCAAACTTTAGTACACCGACAGGAGCCCTTGGGCCTAGGCCACACATGGGTGCGAGGCGTTGTTGGGTAGGCCCAAACAATGCACGGGCATGCATGGCAGGAAACAACTGTTGTAATTATTTCAGTTACCATGCCAGGCCGTTTCCGCCACATGCGCCGCATGCATAGCGGGGAGTTGGCAATGGGCGCCCGTGACTTAAAGTCCTCATCGTGGCAGAAGCCGCAACACCATGGATTGGTGTAATGGGGTGGTTACCTGTTCGCCCGTGATCGTGGGCGATGGGATTGGTGGAGATGGGCGGCGACTCTTGGAGCGGAGGAGAGCCAGCCCTTGCGCCTCTCCCTATAAATTGGGGGCAACGGGGGGTGATGCTCATCCATCCTTCCTTCCTCCTTGAGTGCGAATCTCCAGAGCGTGCCCGTCTACACCTTCCCGATCTTGAGTTCTGCTTGCCCTTAGCCATGGCTATGAGGCAAGGGTAGCCACCATCCTCCGCCCCAACAGCGAGGGGTTCCCGTCGGGATCATGCCATCGCTTCATCCACGGAGGCGGAGGGTGGTTCGATCGTGCGTGGTGGAAGAGCTGCAAGGGGTCGTGGTCGATGTGGAGCCCATGGTCAGGGGAGCCAGAGCGTCATTCCACACCTTCCTCCGACGCCAGACCCTCTTCTTGAAGAGACCCATGCTGAGGGGGCGGCGCTGGAGTTTGTCATCAAGTTGTGTGGTCCCCTTGAAGGCCATTTGCGCCTCCCTCACCCTTTTTCTAGGGTGATGGAGGTTGACAAGCCGCCCGTTCTGTGGCTGCGGGCGCATGGCTGTTGCAACGGTGCCATGCGGGTGGAGGTTGAGTACCCGGAGTGTTGCATCATGCTCCTCAGGAATTTTTGGAAAACCTTCGTTCGCGCCCATAACCTCCTGGATGGCGATGTTTTCCACTTCAAGATGGTGGAGGCTGACCTGCTCTCCATCAAGATTTATGGGCGTTCGCACACCCACCTTAGCTGATGCGAGGAAAGCTCGAGCGGTGCCTAAAGTTCCTCCTCGAGCGACAATGACGAGGAGGACGGTATGGGTGAAGATGACGATGACAAGTCCAAGCTCCAGGCCGTCAAGTTGGAATACGACGACCTGAGCTCTCATGGATAGCCAGCCGCACCATCACCGTCAGCTCATGCCCCTCCCCTTCCGGCAGGGCGACCTTGCCGGGGGTCCTTGTCCCGAGCGCTGCCTCATCTTCCAGCAAGCCCTTGGTCTTTGGCTTCGTCTTCCATTCTGGAACTTCCACCCTCCATGCAGTGCTGGTCCTGGAGAGGCCAGGTTGGGCTTCTGTCGGGGGTCTCTTCCTATTTTTCTTCTTGTAATCTGCCCCTAGGGGAGAAACTCAAATAAAGATTTATTTAGGAAGAGATGCCATCACTTGTAAATTTTGTTCCCTTTGAATGAATGCATGTTATTCCTCTTGTCTAATTTCTCTCTGTATGGTACACGCCCTATGCTTTATCGGAAAACTTGGAGGTGCACGCAGCCCTGCCGCGAGCGCTTTGAGGAACGAATTCTTAGCATCCTACTGGCGGTGCCGCTGCCGGCAAGATACCTTGGCGTTTTCAGTGCAGCCACTTAAGTTGTTGAGCGGACTCGAACTAGAGTAAGGGCGCAACCAATCACAACAAGGTTCATTCGCGTGCAGGTTTCCCATACAAAAGTCAAAATCATCCAAGGAAAATAACTTCACAATAAAAAAAATTACTTGGAGTTTTGCAACTTAGCTTTTTGTTGCTGGACTCCTTTCTGCAAGATGTCAATTCTGGACAGCGCCTGTTGGTGTCCATATCATCACCATCATTACCCCAACAAACTTGTACGCGAGGGAACCTTCTATCTTTTAAGAAAAAGAAAGAAGAGAAAATAGGGATATGGAACCTTGGCGGTTCGACAGTACTTGCAGGAAATAAGCGTAATACAACATCTCAGATAAACATGCATATAAGTAAACATGGAAATAAACAAGAGTTATACAATGCTCGATCTTATTCAACTATGCACAGGGTTTGCGTCTGGCTTTGTACAAAGGATCACATGCCTTGCCGGCAAGACTTGTACAAAAGATGGTTGCCGGGAGACCCGACAACTGCGCCTTATGGATAGAATTTACGAAGATGTTCGATATTCCAGGAATTGCTCACTAGAACGCCATCTTCGGTCTCCAGGCGGACTGCGCCAGGCCTGGTGACTTGTACTACCCGATAAGGTCCTTCCCACTCCGGCGTCAACTTGTTGGAATTCTTGGCCGACTGAACGCGCCGAAGAACAAGGTTGCCTTCTTTAAGACTTTGGGCATGAAGTTTGCGGCTATGGTAGCGGCGCAAAGCTTGCTGGTATCGTGTAGCTCGCACAGCAGCCTGAAGACGATCTTCCTCAAGGAGCGTAGCATCATCTTGCCGCAACTGCTCTTGCTCAAGCTCTTCATAAGCGAGCACTCGAGGTGACCCGTATATGAGTTCCACGCGGAGAACTGCTTCCTCCCCTTATACCAAGGAGAAGGGTGTCTGGCCGGCTGCTCGATTTTGTGTCGTTCTGATTGAACAAAGAACCGCCGGCAGCTCATCAATCCAACGTCTTCCGCACTTGCGCATCATGTCGAAAGTTCTCGTCTTAAGACCTCGCAACACTTCAACATTTGCCCTTTCTACTTAGTCGTTGCTCCTTGGGATGAGCAACAGAAGCAAAACAGATCTTACCGCCAAGGTCATGGACATATTGCATGAAGGTGCGGCTTGTGAACTATGTTTTGTCAGTGATAACCCTATTTGGTACCCCAAAACGGAAAACTAGCCCTTTGAAGAACTTGATGGCTGATTGTGCTGTCACCTTTCTGACTGCTTCCACTTCTGGCCACCTTGTGAACTTTTTGATTGCGACGTGCAAGTACTCAAAGCCCGTGGTAGCACGGGGAAAAGGGCCCAAGATGTCGAGCCGCCAGGCCAAAAATGGCCAGGAAAGAGGGATTGTCTGAAGAGCTTGAGCTGGTTGATGTAGTTTCTTTGAATGGAACTGGCACACTTCACACTTGGTTACTAATGCAGTTGCATCTTGGAGAGCAGTGGGCCAAAAGAAACCTTGCCGAAATGTCTTACCAGCAAGAGCTCTTGATCCTATGCGGGAGCCACATATGCCTCCATGTATCTTTGCCAACATCTCCAATCCATCCTCCTGAGGAATGCACTTCAATTTCACACTGTTTGGTCTCTTTCTGTACAAGACATTGTCCACAAACTTGTACATATTAGACTGATGGGAACTTTCTCCGCTTCTTCATGTTCATCAGGGAGTTCTCCTATTTGAAGGAACTGAACAATGTGGTGTGCCCATGCTAGAGCCCTGGGCTCGACGACAAGGACTAAAGGCATGTCTTCTGCCGCAGCAGCGTTTGTCTCTACGACAAGGGCTTGACGTCCTGGCGGAGCTTGTTGCCCCGCCCCCCCCCCCCCCCGACAGGTTTGGCGTTGTTCCTGGCAATTTCCTTGCCGGCGGCTTCCGGGAGCTCTGTGAGAAAGTACTGGCCGGAATTCAACTTCCTTCTCTCATCTTGGCTTGCTGATGGTGCTACGGATGGCTGAGTCAATTGGAGCACGAAAGTCCCTGGTTCCACAGGTAACTTGAGGGCAGCACGCTTTGACAGGTCAGCGGCAATGTTGTTCTCTGTATGAGGAACATGCTCTGTTTGCAAACCGTTAAAGCGCTCCTCCAACTTCCTCGCTTCATTAATGTAGGCTTCCATCAACGGGCTCTAATAATATTTGTTTACTTACTTGATGACAAGCTGTGAATCACCTCTGACGATGAGCTTCTTAATCCCAAGGTCTACCGCGATCCTGAGACCGGCAAGCAGCCCTTCATATTATGCCGTGTTGTTTGTCGATCTCTCCCGTGGAAGTGCATCTAAATTACATATTTGAGGTTCTCTCCGGTGGGTGCGACAAGCAGCACGCCGGCACCGGCGCCTTGCAGGGAGAAAACCCCATCGAAATACATAATCCATTCTTGACTCGTTTCCTTGCCGGGGAGAGTCGTTTCTTGGATCTCTTCATCCGGCATTGGAGTCCATTCTGCAATGAACTCTTTCAAATTTGAGACCAAATCTTGACAGTTCCAAAGCCCACTCCACAATCCTACCGGTTGCATCTGGATTTCGTAAGATCCGCTGCAACGTGAAGCAAGTAACGACGATGATCTCATGTGCCTGGAAATAATGGCGCAGCTTCCTCGAGGCCATAAGGAGGCCAAAGAGCCCCTGCAAAAGGGAACTGACAAAATAAGGTGGGTGCTGCACCATCTTCTTCTTCTGTGTCACTTCAATCATCTGCGCAGATCCTGAGTTGTCAGCACCAGACTCTGCCGAGGAAGATCCTGGCTCGTCGCTTGGCGGTCCTGCCACTGCTGCCGCTTTTTCGCTGACTTCTCTTAGCACCACTAACGCAACACTAACCACCTGATTCATTGCCACCAGGTATAGCAACGACGACTCTTGTGGTTTAGGTGCGACTAGTGTTGGTAGAGAGGAGAGGTACCTCTTCAAATCCTGTAGCGTTGCCTCCACTTTCGGAGTCCACTTCATTGGACCTGCCTTTTTCAAGATTTTTCAAAAGCGCAGGGCGCGCTCAGCAGATTTGAAGATGAACCTGCTCAGAGCCGCAACGCAGCTGGCAAGACGACGCACATCTTTGACGCGTCTTGGTGCTTCAATCTGCTCAATTGCCTTGATCTTGACGGGGTTCGCCTCGATCCCACACTGATACACAAAGAATCCGAGAAGCTTGCCGGGTGGAACGCCAAACACACACTTCTCAGGATTGAGCTTCAAATTGATCTTGCGCAGATTTACAAACGTCTCTTCTAGATCTTGTATGAGTGTTGCTTTGTCCTTGGTTTTGACCACTATGTCATCCATATAAGCTTCCATATTCCTATGTACCTGGGGCTCAAAACCGATCTGGACTGCTCTTGCAAGCGTTGAACCAGCACTTTTCAACCCGAAAGGCATATGTATGAAGCAATACGTACCACATGGGGTGATAAATGCGGTCTTCTCTTCGTCTTACTTAGACATGAAGATTTGATGATATCCTGAATAAGCGTCAAGAAATGACAGCAAATCACAGCAGGTAGTGGAGTCCACAATCTGGTCGATGTGCGGCAAGGGAAAAGGATCGTTTGGACAGGCTTTATTGATATTTGTATAATCAATACACATCCTCCATTTTCCATTCGCGTTGCGCACTAAAGCTGGATTGGCCAACCATGTTCGTTAGAGCACTCCTCTCACCAAACCTACTGTTTCCAACTTCCTGATTTCCTCGGCAATAAATTCTTGCCGCTCCAAGGCTTGCTTCCTAACTTTCTTCTTGACGGGACGCGCATGAGGACAGACAGCAAGATGGTGCTCAATTACCTCCCTAAGAACACCGGGGATATTAGATGGTTGTCATGCAAACACATCAACATTTACCTGCAGGAAGGAAATGAGCGCGCTTTCCTATTTGTCATCGAGGGCGGAACTTATGGTGAAAGTTCCTCCCGTACCATCCTCCTTGGCGGGCACCTTCTTAGTTTCTGGTGGAGCTACCTTGGATTTCTTGCTCTTCCCGGTGGAGCTCTCTCGCACTTCCTCAACAGGAGCGCAACACTCCGAGGAGGTGCGCTTGCCGGAGTGTGTACCAGAGGTCTTGCCGGTCTTCTTCCCTCCCAGTAAAGTTGGTCGGCGCAGATAAGTGCATCCTTCTTGTCAGAGTTGATCGTGATGACGTTCATTGGTTCGAGCATCTTCAATACATTGTAAGCGTAGTGTGATGCTGCCATGAACTTAACCAGCGTTGGACGGCCAAGGATCCCATTGTATGGCAATGGTATCTTGTCAACATCGAAAACAATCTTCTTTGTCCTGAAGTTCAGGTCACTACCAAATGTTACCAATAGCGTGATCTTGCCCTTCGGCTGGCTCCTCCCTGGATTGATCCCCTGAAACATTCCCGTCTTCTCGAGATCTACATCAGGAATTTGCAACCTTTTGATGACATCAGGTGAAATCAAGTTCAAACTGCACCCACCGTCGACTAACATTTTCGTCACCTTGAGATTGCGATTTTTTGGCGAAACCAACAATGGCAGACACCCGACCGTAGTTGTGTGATCAGGGTGAGCCTCGCCATAAAAAATGATAGGCGTGTTGGACCATCTCAATGGTTTCCAGGCATCGATAGATGGCTCTATCGCATTAATCTCGCGTGCCAACTGTTCAAGTTGGCGGTGAGAAGAATGCAACGAGGCGCCTCCATCGACGCACATGACGTCTCTAGCTTTTTCAAATTCGTGCTCGCTGGACTTATCGTCCTCATCGTTGTCATCGTCATCCCCCTCTTCCTTGTCGCTACCTCGAGCGGGCCACTCCTTCTATTGCTTGGCGTTGCCGCGACGACCTCCTCGGCCACCGCATTTCTTGCCGGACCCCCTGCACTGTCTTGGGCCTTCTCCTTATCTCGCCTCACATACTCATCTTTCTGCCTTTCGGCAAGCTGCTCAACTTGCCGGCAGTTTTGGAGATCGTGTCCCTTTGTGCGATGTATCTTGCAATACTGCTTGTCGGAGCCCTCCAGCTTGTCTGCAACTGCCAAGGCCTGACAGGAGACACACCTGGCAACCTCCTTGCTGGGGCCATCAACCTTTGTCTTCTTGGAGGTGTCGAGGTTGCCGGATTCCTCGATGGCAAGTACGGCTTTGCCCTTGTGTTTCTTGTTCTGCCATTGGCCTTTCTTTGCCGGAGCGGTGGTGTCTTCGTCTTCAAAGTCGACTCCAGCACCAGCATCCTCGCCGGGGAGCATCCTCCCTTCTTCAGCTCGAGCAGATCGACCAGCCAGAGCATAGAGCTCGGCAACACCCCTGAATTTGTTCATCACCAGCTCTTCGCGCATCCTGCGGTTGCGCACGTTTTGATGAAACAGGCTAATAATAGTAGCAGGATGAACGTCTGGGATGTTGTGATGTATGTGGTTGAATCTTTGAATGTACTTGCATAGGGTTTCACCTTCTTTCTGAGAGATGAGGTGCAAATCACTTGCCTGGCTAGGAGCTTGGTGGCTTTCGGTAAAGGCGCCAACAAACTCATGACACAGATCTGCCCAGGAAGAAATGGAATTCTCAGGCAGATGCATCAACCACAACCTGACGTTGGGCTTGAGCACCAACGGGAAGTAGTTGGCGAGTATCTTGTCGTCGCGAGCCACGGCAGCCTGCACCGCGATGGTGTAGATGCTCAAGAACTCCGACAGGTGAGTCTTGCCGTCATATTTCTCCGGGACCTCCGGTTTGAACGTTTGGGAATTGGGACACTGGACTCGTCGCAGCTCACGGGTAAAAGCTGGACAACCTACCTCATAAGGTAGGTCAATAGGATACCCTAGCATAGGCTTGTCTAAGGTAGGTCCTATGCGCCTATTAGATTGATGGTGTGATTCCCGCCGCCGCTTGATGGCAGTACGAGCGTCTTCTTTGCTTCTCTCTCGAAGAACTTGACGTTGATCGCGGCGAGTCCGCGGATCAGATGACGTTGTTGAATCGTCACCACAGGCACCGATCTGTCGAGTCGGCGACCGTTGTTGCCGCCACAGAGGAGAGTGCACTGTGGTCGTGCCACCTCCAGCATTTTCACCATTCGTACGCGCTGACTCGATGGATCACCGCTGTGAAGGCTATGCCCGCTGCAGCCCATCTCTATTAGCGAAGCTGACGAGGGTTTGAATAGTAACTCTCCACTCATCAAGCTTCTTTGCACCAGGAGGAAAATTCAGGAGTAGCTTTGCTCGCGCCAACGCTTCTGCTGATGTAGTCGGCAGGGCAAGGTGCAACGAACGTGAGGTGCTCTGACTCCTAACCGTGTTATAAGGAGCTCCCTCATGGTCCCACGACCGCACTCCACTTCCACAAGCATTTTGGCGTGCATGCTGGTCACACGCATCTCGGGAGTGATGCTTAGGAGTCTTTCCATGGGAGCGCTTAGAACCACCAACGTCACGGCGCTGCTCATCGCGTGCGACCTGAGAAGGTCGCGGCGTATGCGCCGACGTGGGTGTCTTGGAAGGCGCCCTTCCGTCCCTGGAGTTTAGTGTGCCACCCGTAGGCAATACAGCTCCGTCCTGAGATCCGGCAGAACGTGGGTCACCGTCGTTGCTGCGAACGGCGCCACTAGCTTGGCCTTGATCCCCAGAGTGTCATGGAGGCTCAAGACCTCCGCCTGCATCCACACTGTCGCCTGTCCGAGTAGCTATAGGCACACCGGATGTGGACAAATCAACCACTGTAAAGTCCTTCTTCTTAGGGGCCATGGCGATGAAGATGATGGATGATGAAGAAACCGGTGCACTGATCGCCAGATCAGGTTCAAGCAACCTTCTTCCCCTACCTGGCGTGCCAAAGATGTCGGGGTACAACACCTATGGGATCGTGTGGATCCCTTTACAGTTCAGCAGGGAGGAGGTGTGCACACAGAGCAGATCCAGCGACCAACGCGAGGGATTTTTACCCAGGTTTGGGCTGCTGGGAAGCGTAAAACCCTACTCCTACTTTAGTGTATTATGGGTGTTTGAGCTATGGATCTAGGAGCGCTATGTGATGAATAGTACACAGCCGCTACACGTGCATCTTAGCTAGAAGATCCTCCCCTCTGTAGTAACGCCTTGGGCCTCCTTTTATATTACTAAGGGGTCTCCAACAGTGGCGTACGGTACATACACGAGGTGTATAGTTGCTATAGTGTTATCATACCTAACACTGACAGCATAGGACAAACACAATAAATGCTCCGTCTAGCTGTTCCTAATCTTCTTAGGGACGGAGAAAGAGGTTGTCCCATCAGCACCGCTTATCCTCCACCATCATCAGCGTCTTGACACGTACTCGGGAGGATAAAACCTGTCTGACAGGCTGGTCATTGCACTGGAGCGGTGATAGGTTGGCGAAGTCTTGCCGGGTGCGGGTCTTGCTGGGGCTCCGTGAGCCATCCCGCGAAGATCTTGCCGGGGTATCAGCTTTTGGTCCTCTGTCTTCTGATTATTGACTTGAATGCCTTCTTGAGATTCTTGCATTTGTATCCAGTAGTCCCCTGGTAGGCCTTGTCGCTGGTGTGGCTACAACCGTCCGTGCACAAGTATGGGGTACTAAAAGACCCAAACTTTAGTACACCGACAGTTCTCAATCCCCTTGATCTCGTTATTTGCAAGCAAGTGTGTTGTGTAGATACTAAAAGACCCAAACTTTAGTACACCGACAGTGCTCAATCCCCTTGATCTCGTTATTTGCAAGCAAGTGTGTTGTGTAGATAATTGTAAATTGCAAACTAAAATAAAGGCTAATAAATAACAACAACGTAATGAAAGCGTTTACTAATATATAAGTGAATAGACCCAGGGCCGTAGCGTTCACTAGTGGCATCTCTCCTAGAAATGGCATACGGTGGGTAAACAAATTACTATTGGGCAATTGATAGAAAATCGAATAATTATGCATTCTTCACGACAATGATCACGTGTACATAGGCATCACGTCCATAAGCAACATAGGTCGACTCCTTCCTGCACCTATTACTATTACTCCACCCATTGACCGCTATCCAACATGCATCTAGAGTATTAAGTAAAACAGAGTAATTCTTGGAGAACAATGACATGATGTAGACAAACTAAACTCAACCAATATGAATAAACCTCATTGTTTTATCCATAGTAGCAAAAACACAAAGACACAACTTGTCCCTTTCTGTCACTGGGATATAGAAACTCGTCAGGTAGAACACCACTCCCACTGAAGAAATATCAATCTAGTTGGCCAAACTATCTCAATAGATTGGAGAGCTTTACGAAGCTATGATGATCATGAAAATAAGAATCTTAGTATTCAGGTTTGACTCAAATACTTTTCATGAATAATCAGAACATAAACTCACAATTCATCGGATCCCAAAAACGCACCATACAAAGGGATTACATCGGATAGATCAAGCAAAGATGCGATGAACATTGTATTGAAGATCAAGAGAGAGAGAGACTGCCATCTAGGTACTACCTACAGACCCGTAGGACTGTGGTGAACTACTCACACATCATGGTGAGGGCAGCAAGGATGCTGAAGAGGCCCTCCGTGATCGACCCCCCCCCTCCGACAGGGTGTTAGAACGGAGCTATAGATGGCCTCCTGTCGGAACAGAGACTGACGGCGGTAGAAAAAGTGTTTTAGGAGCGCTCTTCGAGTTTTTAGGGTAATTATGAATTTATAGGCCAGAGAGGGGCATCGGGAGCCGCTCAAGGGTGGCATGAGACATTAGGGTGCGCCCCCTTGGTGGCGCGCCCTATTGGGTTGTGAGCCCCTTGTGGCTCCACCGGCCTCCCTCCAAAGCTTCTAGGTCTTATATTTGTCCAAAAAAAATCATCAAAATGTTTAGTGGCAATTGGACTTCATTTGGTATTGTATCTCTGAAAAGTCAAAAACACGCAGAAAACAACAAGTGGCGTTGGGCACTGGGTCAATAGCCTAGTGCTCAAAAATATTATAAATTGGTAAATAAATTCCAAAAAGTATCCTAGAATGATAATATGTCAGCACGGAACAATCAAAATTATAGATACGTTGGAGACGTATCAACATCCCAAAGCTTAATTCCTGCTCGTCCTCGAGTAGCTAAATGATAAAAACAGAATTTTTGTTTTGACATCCTACCATTATATAATCTTTTGTATGTATGCTCAGTGCGAAATGATGAATTAACAAACAAAAATATAGTAATATTTATAAGTATAAGAAACATAATCATTGATTTTTCAAACTATACAATCCTAAAAGAATGTTTACCCCTATTCATCTTTATTATATTAGCAAGCCATGACTCTGTCTTCACCGCATCAATACCAATGTTAAGCACCGGTGTCCAAGTCAGGCCATTGGATCATACTTTTTCAATATGTATCAACTTTTTATTCTTCATGCAATATGTGAGCGTGATCCATTGGACATAGCATATAGGTGGAATATAATATGACGGTACATATCAAAGCGGTAAAAAGTGGAGAATATAGTCTCACATCAACTAGGCGTACCAACGAGCTATGGAGATGCTCATCGATTGATGTCAATGCAAGGAGTAGGGATTGCCATGTAAATGATACACCAAGGCTATAACTGTATGGAAGCTCAACTGAAGCTAAGTGGGTGTGCATCCAACTTGCTTGCTCATGAAGACCTTGGGCGTTGGAGGAAGCCCGTCATCGGAATACAAAAGCCAAGTTTACTATATGAAAAGGTAATCCCCACTATCATATGGAAGTGACAACATAGTAGACTCCCTATATGAAGAACATAGTGCCACTTTGAGGCATAAGTGTGGTAAAGGTTAGTAGAAAAGTCCCTTCTCTCTTTTTATCTCATTTATTTTATTATTTTATTTTTTCATGGTGGGATTTTTTTCTATTTGCCTCCCTCATTAATTTTTTTGTATATGGTGGCCTCATTTGTCCTCCCCCACTTTTATTTCATTTTTGTCTGGAGTCTCATCCTGACTTGTGGGTGAATCATAGTCTCAATCATTCTTTCCTCACTGGGACATGCTCTAACAATGATGATTATCACACTTCTATTTACTTACAACACAATATGAAGAAATGATAGGAAGATATGACTCTATATGAATGCCTTTGGCAGTGTACCAAGATGTGCAATGATCTAGCATGACATGTATCAAAACATGATGAACGGTGGTTTTGCAAATACTATGTCAACTCTATATGGTCATGCAAAGCAATATGATGATGAATGAACTAGTCATGTGGAGTGACGATGGAATTTGCATGGAAATATATCTCGGAATGGCTATGAAAATGCCATAATAGGTAGGTATGGTGGCTGTTTTGAGGAAGATATAATGAGGCTTATGTGTAATAGAGCGTATCATGTCATGGGGTTTGGATGCACCAACGAAAGTTGCATCGATCCTCGAGGTGTGATTAGGCTATGCACAGTACCGTAGAGGCTAGCAAATATAAGAAGATGACGATGCGTATGTCCATGGTGTCACATTAGTCATAAATAACTCACATACTTATTTCAAAGTTTTATTAGTTTTATCACAAATCAAAGTACTCCTCGCATGCCCTGAGGGAGTAGGTTGGTAGGAGTTAACCATCGCGCGCCCCCGACTTGAAACAACACTAGGATTTCAACGAGAAATAAAAATGCTCACACATCATCACCATGCATATTTAATTTTAGATGAATAACAAGTTAACACCTCTTAATCTCGACACTTCTATCAATCAACAATTGTGGACTCACACCTTTTTCATATTACCACATCAATGTCATTAACACACAACTTCTCTATATGTGCTACATCATGGTTTTGATTAACATTCATTGAATACCTAACATTTTTGGACTATTCTTAAGACCCATGCAAATTACTGTCACTATTTATTCAGATTTCAAACAAGTATAGGTGAAGAACGAGAGTGTATTATTTCTATAAAATCTACATGCCACCATGCTAAAAAAGATATAAGTGAAGTACTAGAGCAACTACCAAGCTCAAAAGATATAAGTGAAGCACATAGAGTATTCTAGCAAATTATCATGAAGGCATGTCTCTCTCAAATAGGTATGTAAAACAAATGATGATTGTGACAAACTGAAAGTAAAAGCAAACAAAATCAAACGACGCTCCAAGCAAAACACATGTCATGTGATGAAATAAAAATATAGCTTCAAGTGACATACCGATGGATTGAGACGAAAGAGGGGATGCCTTCCAGGGCATCCCCAAGATGAGATGCCCGAGTCTCCATAGAATTTTAATTGGGGTGCCTTGGGCATCCCCAAGCTTAGGCTCTTTCCACTCCTTATTCTGTGGTCCATCATGATCACACCCAAAACTTCAAAACTTCAATCACACAAAACTCAACAAAACTTCGTGAGATCTTTTAGTATAAGCAACACATTGCGTACTTGAGGTACAGTGATAAATTGATTCTTAATTCATTTTTGCATAATAGGTATTGTATTATAACTTCTCCATGGCTTATACCCCTCGATACAATCCATAGCATAATCAAAACAAGCAAACTATGCAAGCAAAACAGAATCTGCTTAAAACAGAACGGTCTGTAGCAACCTGTAGAGGACCCATACTTCCGTAACTCTTAAAATTCTGAAAAATTAGGACAACGTGGAGAATTTGTATATCAATACTGTGTAAAAAATTCAGATCATTATCATGCTCCAGAGTTATCCCAAAGGCTTTACTTGACACAAACATTAATTAAAACATGAAAACATAATCATTACAGAGGCAACATCATGTTATCACCAAATAATAGAAAGGAAAAAACAAAAATAAAGATACATGTTGGGTTGCCCCCCAACAAGCGCTATTGTTTTATGTCCCTAGCTAGGCATAATGCATAGTTTCAAGTGTTGTCATCTTTGACACTCAACACGTAAGTCGCTCTGATGGTTGATTCATAAGGTGGTTTAATTATCTTCCCACGGAAGAGTTCCACCCCTTTCTTTAATGGGAATTGAAACTTATGTTTCCCTCTTTCATATCAATAATAGCACCTATAGTTCGTAAGAATGGACTTCCAAGTATTATGGAACAAAAGGATTACAATCAATATCAAGAACAATGACATCTACAGGCCCCTAGTTTTTATTTTCAATAATAAGAACATCACAAATTCTACCTAAAGGTTTCTTAATGGTGGAATCCGCAAGATGCAAGTTTAGGGAACATTCTTCAATATTAGTGAGACCAAGCACATCACATGAAGTTTTAGGTATAGTTGAAATACTAGCACCAAGGTCACGAAAAGCATTGCATTCATATTTATTTATCTTTATTTTGATAGTAGGTTCTCACTCATCATGCAATTTTCTTGGAATAGAAACTTTAAGCTTAAGTTTCTCATCATAAGCTTTTATTATAGCTTTTACTATATGTTCGGTAAAAGCTTTGTTTTGTTCATAAGCATTGGGCGAGCCAATAATGGATTGAAGCAAGCAAATATATTATACTAAAGATCATCTTATATTTACTAATTGGATGCACCATACGAGGCCCCATGTTGATCCTTGAAAACTAAGAAAAATATCCGTTGGATCAAGGTAATAATTGTGTATAGCCGTTAGATGAGGTTCTAGAGTCCTAGCATCATGTCCCACCTCCTTTCGAGATGATTACTCCACGAACTACACAAATACTATATAAAAAAGTAAATTACTAATTGCCTACAACTGTTAGATGTGTACTTGCCGGATGTCACGTCCATTCTAGGGAATTATTCCACAATTTCACACGCCGTAAAAAAACTAAAGCCTAGATCGACTCATAAAATAGTAGAGCCAAGTTACAGGCCGTCGCCATGCCTGGAGACTCCCCTCGATCTTCCGGTGGAGCCTCTTCGTCTCTCCTGTCCATGGCCACTAATACACCTACTGTCGTTTGTTCCTCACGCTTATATTTATGGGATATCATGGAGATTGTCTATCACTAGGATCCTTAAAGTTGGCACATCCCAAACGCAAAGATTGTACGATCTGGCTGCAACAACTGAAATTCCGTTGCACCAAAGTATTCAGATCTGACCGTACCCAAACCCATATCAAGATGTCGAGCAGGCGTTGATTCCCGTTGGATTCCCCAGCAACCATATGGATTGACGACGGACACAAATATTTGATGGAGAATCTCTTGCTCTTAAATTTTTCTATGGATAATGAATCTGGTAAGCATCATTTTCTGTCATGATCTAACTAATTTCAGCTTCAGCCTCCAATAAACTATGTATGCCAAAAGATTTGAGATTTGACTGAAATTTTGTGTTCTAAGCAATCAGCAATGACAATGTAATTTTTCTCATGTAAATTTGTACGACTAAGTTAGAATTCTTATTTAATGTCGATTATTCAAGAAGCCGGCGTGCCGATGTTTTTCAGATTCCCAGAGGAAGGAAGGCCTAGAAGTGTTGATGTTTATGGCTCCTAATAAGTGATGTCCACGAAAATAAAGACATTAAGTAGCATGTACTTTTAAAACAAAGAAACATGCTGATCGTCGAGCCGAGGCATATGCAAAAGCATGTCGGTCGTCGAGCCGAGGCGCCGTAGACAAAAGAAGCCTGTATGATAGTTGCCGAGCTGAGGCTTTCGTGGGAGCTATTTACCGGACGAGGTCGAGTGGTTAGGAGCTTCATGCCAGGAGACGATGGGGAATATTGGGCGACAGAAGCCAGTACGTAGCACCAAGAGCTTCTGTGTTCTATTTGTACATTTCGGTTGTATCGTGCCTCCAGAGTAAAAAAAAGGTATGTTTGCTATTATTCTACGTTTTCCTTAGATTTGGAAAGTTCAAATAATTTGGGTACATGCATGGAATTTGTTGATACTTTGACGCAAGATGTAGCTACACATATATGTCTCAGTCTTTGTAGAATCATGATAAAATAAATGTTAAATGATTATATGCTGAAATTTCCATACCGGTATACTCACACAGGGTAATAAACATAAGCCTTATGTCTTCTTCAACGAAAAAGATGTGATACACACACACAAAAAATTATATATTTAATACATGCATATATCTATTGCCAAAGAAAATAACTATAATCCACACTTTACCGCAAATCAAAATGTCAATTAATTTGATCATTAAAAATAAAATAAACATTCATGACATCAATCCGATGTAGTTTAACAGAAAATGTAAGAAGTACAACAATCTCATGTTTTTTGTTGTACAACAATATTTGTTGACGTAACATATGTGGCTTGAATGTTACATATTTTTGACAGAACATGGTGCATGGATCTGCTTATTATCACCAATAAAAATGAATATTAGCATGTACTCCAAACAAAATGAACACACTTATATTTATGTAAATAGTAATGAATGATTTAGTACATAAAAATCATCACCCCTAAATGTTTTTTCAAATGTTTATGGCGACACATATGCTCGATAATAAAAAAGACCAAACTCCATATTTTCGTCAAGAAAAGAAACAACAAATCATAAATCCACATATTTTTCAATTTCTAACATTACAGCCCGGGAATAAATACACAGCCTTCTGATAATGAATGGTTTACATATTTATATAATTTGAGGTTCTTGGGCAGACACAACATGAATATTAGACATTTGTGACACGTCGACAGTTAAAAGTGTATGAGTGCAAACAATATGAAGAAGTTAACTAGAGCCATTTAAATCAATTATTTTTCCTATAGCTAACCACAATGTTTAACATTAATAAATCAATATATTATCATAACTATGCCATAAATTTTAATTAAAGTTATGCTAGCCCGTGCAGACGCTCGGGTTTGATGACTAGTTTATCATAATTAAAGTCCTTGTAATACAAGATAGTGGGCACATCACTAGTTAAAGTTTTGACCTCTCCAAACCCATTTTTTCAGTTTTAGCATTAAAATCATAACCCTCCAAGCAAACGGGACGCTCCTCAACTAAAGTTGACTCATCTTCAATCCCTTTATCATTCTATTAAGAGAAGTAAAGAAAGATTCAATAGGAGAAACACTAATCATTTTAAGATCTTCATCATGATTCCGGTAAAAACCGAGTGGAAGAACTTTTTCTAAGAATTCTCACTTAGCTCTCAACTTAGCGGTCTGACGTGGCTTGAGACTGCGTCGTATTTCCTCAAAGAGAAAGGGGTGATGCATCACAACGACGGTAAGTATTTCCTCAGTTATGAAACCATGGTATCAATCCGTAAAGGAAGATCACACACACATAAATAGCCCCTACACATAGATAACAAATACTTGCAACTCGACGTGTAAGAGAGGTTGTCAAACTCTCAACGGTAAAAAGATAGATTAGGTAATGATAGTTTTGACAAATAGATCTCGCAAAAACACGAAATAAACTAAGTAATCAAAAAGTGCGGCAAGGTATTTTGGGGTTTTTTGGATTTGTAGATCTGAAAACAAAAAGGCAAAATAGTAGATCGGAAAGCAATATGTTGAAAAAGTAGACCCGGGGGTCATAGGTTTCACTAGTGGCTTCTCTCATGATTATAGCACACGGTGGGTGAACAAATTACTATTGGGCAGTTGTTGGAAGATCAAATAATCATGACGATATCCAGACAATAATCATTATATAGGCATCACGTCCAAGATAAGTAGACCGAAATGATCCCACATCTACTTCTGTTACTCCAGACATCGACCGCTATTCAGCATTAATCTAGTGTATTAAGTTCATGGAGAAACGGAGTAATGCAATAAGAACAGTGACATGATGTAGACAACACCTATTCATGTCGGAATAGACCCCATCTTGTTATCCTTAATGGCAAAGATACACGCGTGCCTTGCTGCCCCTTTTATCACTGGGAAAGAACACCGCAAGATCGAACCCATCACAAAGCACCTCTTCCCATGGCAAGAAACACCGATCTAGTTGGCCTAACTAAACCAAAGTTTCAAAGAATAAATATGAGGTTATAAGTAATCATGCAAATAAGAGACCAAAGAAGACTCACATCATATTCATGGATAGAAACTGATCATGAACTCAAAATTCATCGGATCCCAACAAACACACCACAAAAGTCATTACATCAAATAGATCTCCAAGAGACCATTGTATTCAGAATCAAAAGAGAGAGAGAAAGCCATCTAGCTACTTCCTACTGGCCCGTAGGTCTATGATGGACTACTCACGCATCATCAAAGAAGCACCCATGAAGACGGTGGAGCCCTCTATGATGGTGTTGGATTGGATCTCGCGGTTCTAGAACTTGTGGCGGATGGAATTGTGTTTCGATGACTCCTCTAGGGTTTTCTAAATATTTGGGAATTTATAGGCTTGATAGTCCGTTGGGGGAGTCCCGAGGTGGGCACGCTCCAACAAGCCGTGCCAGGAGCCTCTAGCGTGTCCTTGCGGAGGGTGGCCACCCTGGGTCCCCTCTCCGGTAGTTTTTTTGGCCCATCCTGGGTCTTCTCGTCCACAAAAAATCTCCAAAAAATTTCATGAAATTTGGGCTCTGTTTGGTACTTATTTTCTGCAAAGTAAAAAACAAACAAAAACATCAACTGGCACTTTGGCACTATGTCAATAGGTTAGTCCCAAAAAATGATATAAAATTGCTATAAAATGATTGTAAAACATCCAAGATTGATAATATAACAGCATGGAACAAGCAAAAATTATAGATACATTGGAGACGTATCAGCATCCCCAAGCTTAATTCCTACTCTCGTCCTCGAGTAGGTAAATGATAAAAATATAATTTTTTATGTGGAATGCTCCCTAACATGTTCATCATCTATTTTTTTCTTTGTAGCATGGACATTTGGACTTTTAAATATTTCAAAGCATGTCTGGTTTTGACATGAAAACTTTAATAGTCAAGCATGTCAACAAGAAACCATGTCTTTCAAACTATCGACACTAAATCAAGTTATCCCTAGCCCATCATGTTCAATCATTGATTCATTCATGATGCACATGCAAATATTAGCTACACCTAATGCTAAAGTATGATCATAGTGCCCCCCTAGTTGGTGGTTTATAAGAGAAGATGGAGACTCAAGTTAAAAATGAAAAATGCATAATGTAAATAGATAGGCCCTTCGCAGTGGGAAGTAGGGATTTGTAGAGGTGCCAGAGCTCAAGGTTTAAATTGATAGAGAAAAATATTTTGGGTGGCATGCCTTTCCTATCAACGAAAACGACCAAGAGGTTTCAATATCATTCCATGCTAGATACTCCCTTCGTTCTTATTTAGCCTGCACATTAGGTTTGGTCAAAGTCAAGCTTCGTAAAGTTTGACCAAGTTTATAGTAGAAAATATAAACATTTACCATCACAAATCTATATGATGCGAAAGTACATTCAATAATGAATATAATAGTATTGATTAGTTATGGAAAATGTTTATATTTTTCACTATAAACTTGGTCAAACTTTTTGAAGTTTGACTTCAGTCAACTCTAATATGCAGAGTAAATAAAAACGGAGGGAGTACATCATAAGCGGTTCCCAAACAGAAAACAAAGTTTATTCCTTTTTCCAGCATACTTTCACTTCCATGGCTAGCCAAATCCACGGTTTCCTTCCATACCAACACTTTCCAAGGAATTCATTATTTTACAACATAAAGTAAAAAAATCTTTTTCATTTTGGGACTCGGCATCCCTATTAGCGTCGTACTCTCGTGCAATGACAAGTGAATAAACACTCATCTTGAGAATAACACATCTAGCATGGAAAAATATCGGTCATCCCCTACCGTTTCAAGAGCGGTACGAGCACACAAAAAGGAAAATTTATTTTGAAAATTAGAGATGGCACATACAAATTTTCTTGGAATGACATGGAAATACCGCATATAGATAGGTATAGTGGACTCATATGGAAAAACTGGGTTTAAGGATTTTGGATGCACAAGTAGCATTTCTACTTAGTACAAGTGAAGGCTAGCAAATAAATTGAGAAGCATCCAACCAAGAAACGAAAAATCACATAAGCGAGCATTAAGCATAACTAACACCGAATAATGCACCATAAGTAGGATGTAATTTCATAGCACAACTATTGACTTTCGTGCTTCCATAGGGAATCATAAACCTTAACATCAATATTCTTAGTAAGCATAATTACTCACTAACATAACTCACATATTACTATCGTTATGTGTCAAAACTATTACCAAGAATCGAGTTTAATTTGTCCAATGATCTTCATGAAAGTTTTTATTATATCTCTCTTGAATATCTATCACTTTGTGACTAGTTTCATATATTGCAATTGCTTTTGACAAGCTCACATGGATATAAGTGAAGATCATGAGCATATAAGTTTCATCTCTCAAAATAATATAAGTGAAGCATGAGAGGATTTCTTCAAAATCATTAACTCCCAAATTAATATAAGTGAATCATGAGAGGATTTCTTCAAAATTACTAACTCTCAAATAAACGAAAGCATGAGAGTATTTCTTCAAACATGTAAAAGCACGCCGTGCTCAAAAAGATATAAGTGAAGCACTAGAGCAATTCCATAGCTCAATAGATATAAGTGAAGCATAAAGAGCAATTATAGCAAATCATAACATAATTTTGGCTCTCTCAAATAGGTGTGTCCAACAAGGATAAACACAAATAAATCAAAGATACAAGTTGCTCCAAGCAAAACTCATGATATGTGACGAATAAAAATATAGTTCCAAGTAAAATACCGATGGTTGTAAGAAGAAATAGAGGATGCCACTCGGGGCATCCCCGTGCTTAGTTGCTTGTTACTCTTTGGATATTACCTTGGGGTTTCATGGGCATCCCCAAGCTTAGGATCTTCATACTCCTTCTTCCTTCATCCATCGTGATCTCACCCAAAACTTGAAAACTTCAATCACACAAAACCTAACAATATTCTCGTGAGATCCGTAAGTAGAATAAAGCAAATCACCACTCTAGGTACTGTTGTAAACCCATTCATATTTTAGTTTTGCATTACACCAACTGTATTTTAACTTTAGCATGACTTAACCCCCCAATATAAGCCATAGATTCGTCAAAACAAGCACACAATACAACAAAAACAAAATCTATCTCAAACAGAACAGTCCATAGTAATTTGTACTCTAGCCATAATTCTAGAACTATAAAAATTCTTACAAATTAGGAAAACATATAGAATTTGTATAGAAATACTGTGTTAAAATTTCAGCTCAATATCACGTTCCAGTAAAGAATGAAAATTCGTGCACTTGGAACAAAGTTTTAGATTTAGATTCAGCATTGTTTCTACTCATCTTACGAATCATCCTGAAGGTTCTACTTGGAACAAACACTAAATAAAACATAAAGAACACCATCATAACAGAGGAATGGTTGTGGAAACACTCAAAAACAGAAAGTAAAAGGTAAAAATATTTTATTCATTGGGTTGCCTCCCAACAAGCGCTATCGTTTTACACCCTAGCTAGGCATAACGCATAGATTCAACTGTTGTCATCCTTAGTTTTCACTCCATAGAAGGCCCTCATGATTGATTCATATGGTGGCTTAATTCTTGTTGTAGGGAAGTGCTCCATACCCTATATAAGTGGAAACTGAAATTTAATATTGCCTTCTTTCATACCAATCATGGCACCTATACCCTTTCTAAGTTCATGGAGAAACGGAGTAATGCAATAAGAATGGTGAGATGATGTAGACAAGATCTATTCACCCCATATTGTTATCATAAATGGCAATGATACATGTGTGCCTTGCTGCCCCTTCTGTCATTGGGAAATAACACTGTAAGATCGAACCCATCAAAAAGCACCTCTTCCCATGGCAAGAAAAATCAATCTAGTTGGCCTAACTAAACAAAAGATTCAGAGAAGAAATATGAGGCTATAAGTAATCATGAAAAATAGAGATCAAAGAAGAGTGAAATCATATTCATGGATAGAAACTGATCATGAACTCAAAATTCATCAGATCCCAACAAACACATCGCAAAAGTAATTACATGAAATACATCTCACAGAGACCATTTTACTGAGAATCAAAAGAGAGAGAGGAAGCCATCTAGCTACCGCCTACGGACCCATAAGTCTATGGTCGACTACTCACGCATCATCAGAGAAGCACCCATGAAGACGGTGCACGCCTCTATGATGGTGTTAGATTGGATCTCGCGTTCTGAAACTTGCGGCGGCTGGAATTGTGTTTCGTCGACTCCTCTAGGGGTTTCTAATTTTTTTGGAATTTATAGGCTTCATAGTCGGTTGGGGGAGTCCCGAGGTGGGTACACTCCACCAGGCCATGCCAGGGGCCTCTAACACGCCCTGGTGGAGGGTGGCCATCTGGGCCCCCTCTCCGGCAGTTATTTGGCCCATCCTGGGTCTTCTGGTCCACAAAAAATCTCCAAATAATTTCATGACGTTTGGGAACCGTTTGGTACCGATTTTCTAGGAAGTAAAAAACAAGCAAAAACAGCAACTGACACTTTGGTACTATGTCAATAGGTTAGTGCCAAAAAATGATATAAAAATGCTATCAAATGATTGTAAAACATCCAAGATTGATAATATAACAACATGGAACAAGCAAAAATTATAGATAGTTTGGAGACGTATCACGGTCCTCTCCATACTTTCATCAATAGATAAATCTATAGATTTAATAGTCTCATTAAAATCATGCTTAGTTGGCATAGCTTTTATATTTAAGAGTTTCAACATCAAGAGCAAATGTATCCTTGTTTTTAGTTAAAGCATCAATCACATGCAATTTTTCTACTACTGTTGTATTGAAAACTTTTTGAGAATTAATAAATTATTTAATTTTGTTCTCAATATCAGAGGGTTACCTATTAGTATGTGTAGAAGAATTTCCATAAGAATTACCATAATATTTTCCATAGTTGTTAGATGAATTACCGGGATCAGGTCTAGTATTGAAATTTCCTCTATAAGGATTGTTATTGAAATTATTTTTGCGAGATGAAGTTCACATCAATAGCATCATTATTTTTCTCAATCAAAGTAGATAAAGACAAATCATTGGGGTCAACATTAGTATTTTTGCTAGCAACCATATTCATAAGAGCATCCACTTTTTCACTCAAAGTAGCGACTTCTTCGACAGAATTTACCTTCTTACCAGTTGGAGCTCTTTCGGTATGCCACTAAGAATAATTTGTTATAATGTTGTCCAGAAGTTGTGTGGCCTCTCGTAAGGTCACATCCATAAATGTACCACATATGGCAGAATCTAGAAGATTTCTAGACACAAAGTTTAGTCCAGCATAGAAATTTTGGATAAGCATCCACAAGTTTAAGCCATGAGTTGGACAATTTCTTATCATCAATTTCATTCACTTCCAAGCTTGTGAAACATGATCTTGATCTTGCTGTTTAAAATTCATTATTTTATTTTTAAGGGAGATGATCATAGCAGGAGGAAAATACTTGGCAATGAAAGCATCTTTACACTTATCCCAAGTTCCAATACTATTACGAGGTAAAGATGAAAACCATGCTTTAGCTTTATCTCTTAGTGAAAAAGGAAATAATTTTAATTTCACAATATCATTATCCATATCCTTCTTCTTTTGCATGTCACATAATTCAACAAAGGTATTGAGATGTGATGCGGGGTCCTCATTCGGACTTCCCGAAAATTGAACTTTCATGACAAGATTCAGCAATGCAACATTAATATCAAATGCCTCCGCACTAGTGGAGGGTGCAATAGGAGTACTAATAAAATCATTATTATTAGTATTTGAGAAATTACACAACTTAGTAGTATCTTGAGACATGGTGACTACACTAACAAAGCAACAAGCAAGACAAGTAAACTAGGAAGTAAAGCAAGTAAAGAAGCAAACTAGCAACTAGTAAAGATAAATATTTTGGAATTTTAAATTTTTATGAGACAAACTAAATATAACAGCAAATAAAAAGAATAACAAGTGAATGAAAATTTGTGCGAAGTTACTTGATAATTGGTGATGGTATTCCCCGGTGATAACCCACGAGTGTAGGGGATCGTTTGTAGACTTTTTCAATAAATAAGAGTGTCGAACCCAACGAGTAGCTAAAGGTAGAACAAATACTCCCTCAAGTTCTATCAATCACTGTTAGAGCATATTTCTCCATATGTCGTCTTGGTAATTGTTGACAATCCCTATGGACTAATGGTTGCCTTGAGTTATATTCGAAGGATTTGTCCATAGACACTTATTGAAGTACACGTGTTGGTTTCAAGGAGTTTATATGGTGACCAAGGTGGTATGTAAGGTTTCATCCAAAGATTGGTCACGTAAGAGTTCAGCTTATTAGAAGCATGTCTTAAAGAAGAAGATTGTGTAAGCGTTCATGCTTACCTTCAAGACATCATCTTTATGAAGACAGAAGATAAGATCCAAGGTTGATCAAGACTAAGTCAAAGAGTAAATCAAGTTGATCAACACACAAAGCGTACAAGATGTACCAAGATGGATCAAGTGATCCCATGGTATGGTCAGCATTTTCCATTACACTTTGTATACTAACCCATGTTCCTTGTGGCTGTTCTTTGTGGGGTTAGGTATGTTTCCATGGACGGGCATCAATAAGAAGATCCCATACAATCCATGGAGGATGACATCAAGTGGTGATCATCATCAAGGTTGCGGTGTGCAAGGTCAAGTGAAGCATCATAGAGAGATCATGCTTGAAGCTTGCCTTCCATTGTGGTGACAATGGACCCGTGAAGATGTGCAGAAGAGTGGCTCACCCATAGTGGAGTATGGGCGAGCAATATATTAGTCTTCACCGAGACGGCGCAATCAAGAAAGGTGGTCCATGTTGAGGAGGACAAGATCATCATCATCTAGCTCAAGTGGACTATGCACAAGGCAAAGGTTTGTCCTTGATAGGGTTTTCTATTTTACCGGTCTCGTGATGGTAGTTGGGAGATCGGGTTATAGGATCGATAGCCGTACTATCAAGGGGGCTCTCAAGTGAGTAGCTTGATCATATCGTTAATCGAGAGCTCAAACCATTTGCATTCTTGCATCATCTTTCTTGGTTCATGTTTGGTGTTTCTCTTTGTGAGTCCTAGATCTTATGGTCATCTTCATGACAAGCTCGAGTTCATCAAAAATGGAGTTCACATGAATCTTCTATGATGTTTTCGATGTTGGAGTTTTTGACGGTTCTTCATTCATAGAGATTTCACATCTCTATATAATTGGCATTTTCATACCGCCTCTTGTCTTGCTGAATCCAACAAGCTTGAGTTTGTTCAATTCAGAGCTCATTTGAAAAAGTTATGGCAGTTCTAGTGTTCCTACGTTCATCTGTTTCTTGTTCTGGTGTTGGAAGGATGTAAGTGGTAGTACCGCTCTAGCAAGGGGTAGTACCACTCGGTACTATCGCCTAACCGTCTGTTGACTCGTTTCAGCAGAATGTTTGCATGGTAGTAGCGCGATAGTAGTCAGCGGTAGTACCGCCCTAGGGCAGTAGTACCGCTTGCTACTACTGGCTAACCTTCTGATCTTCAGAACCCCGTGCTACCCTGAGCGGCAGTATGATGAGGTACCGCTCCCCGGCGGCACTATCACACCTCGTGCCTTTGCTCTAGGTGGCTGCCTCATCCGTCCGAGCGGTAGTACTGCTCCCTTGAGCGGTAGTACCGCTCATGTGCGGGCTAAGAGGGTAACGGTTGGATTTTCCCCCTCCTATAAAAGGGGGTCTTCTTCCCCAATGGATCTTATCCTTTGAGATCGAGTTTGTCCCCCATTGTTCACCTTCTCTGAGCTTGCTAACTCTCAATCTCTCCAATGATTCTTGCTAGTTCTTGAGGGAAAAGAGAGAGGAGATCTAGATCCACGTTTCCACCAATCACTTTCTCCTCTATGTGAGGGGAACCCCTTGGATCTAGATCTTGGAGTTCTTCATGTTCTTCTTCGTTCTTCCTCTCATTTTTCTCCATAGAATTAGTTGTTGTGGTGGGATTTGGGAGAGAAGGACTTGGGCACTTTTTCGTGCCCTTGCCATTGCATTTGGTGCATAGGTTTGAGTTCTCCACGGTGATACGTGGAAGTGAGAAGTTGACAAGCTTATTACTCTTGGGTGTTTGTCCACCCTAGAGCTTGTTCCTCTTGGGTGCCTTGGCGCCCTATACGGTTGGTGGTGCCTCCAAGCTCAATCATTGCGGTGCAAAGCTCCGGGCAAGTGTTGGGGTCTCCAATAGGTCGTGGAGATTGCCCGAGCATTTGAGGTCACCTCGGAGCCACAATCCATTATGGTGAAGCTTCGTCGTGTTGTTGGGAGCCTCCAATTAAGTTGTGGAGTTTGCCCCAACCTTGTTTATACAGGTTAGTTGACCGCCCGCAAGGGTCCCTTAGTGGAATCACGACATCTTGCATTGTGCAAGGGCATGAGGAGATTACGGTGGCCCTAATGGCTTCTTGAGGAGCATTGTGCCTCCACACCGCTCCAAACGGAGATTAGCGTCTGCAAGGGTCTGAAGTTTGGGATATATCATCGTCCCCACATGCCTCGGTTATCTCTTACCCGAGCACTTTACTTATGCACTTTACTTTATGATAGCCATATTGTTTCATGCTATATATCTTGCTATCACTTAGTTGTTTATCTTGCTTAGCATAAGTTGTTGGTGCACATAGGTGTTCCTAGTTGTTTTAGGTTTTGTGCTTGAAATATTAAACGTTAGTTTTATTCCACATTTGTTCAATCCTAAACTGTAATTATTTTAAAACACCTATTCACCCCCCCCCCTCTAGGAAACATCCACGTCCTTTCAACCTCCAATACAACTCTACGCACACTTTAATGTTTGCTTTACCTAGAACAAGTTTGAAAATATTTTGTAGGTGACAGGGTAGTTTGCATGAATAAAACAAGAAGTACTTTGCGATATAAAACTATGAGTAAATTGCAAGATAATAAAAGTTAGTTGTTTAGTAGAAAGCTTTTGTCAAACAAGAAGGTTATTTGTCCCTGGGCAATTAATAACTAGACAGGTAATCATTACTGCAATTTTATATGAGGGAGAGGCATGAGATAACATACATTCTGTACTTGGATCATATGCACATATGACTCGAACTCTAGCAACCATCCGTAACTACCAAAGATCATTAAGGCAAACCCAACCACAACATTAAGTATCAAGTCCTCTTTACTCCCATAAGCAACAACCCACCTACTCGGGTTTGTGCTTCTGTCACTCACGCCACCCACCATAAGCAAATCATGAACATATTGCAACACCCTACAATAGGGATCCCTCACATTTGTGCGACACGAAGGGCACCATAGGACAGCGCCAAAATAAAACATACAACTCATATCAACCACGATCATCAATTAGCCCATAGGACAAAATGGATCTACTCAAACATCATAGGATAGCCACATATCATTGGGAAATAATATATGGAATTGAACACCATGTTTAAGTAGAGATTACAACGGGGAAGAGAGGTGTTACATCGTTGTATATAGGGGATAGAGTTGGTGTTGACGGCGGCGAAGTTGTTGGTGTAGATCGTCGTCATGATGATTGCCCCTGCGGCGGTGGCACCATCGGGAGAGACGGGGAGACATCCCCATCCTTCTTCTCTCCCTTGGCCTCCCCCTAGATGGGAGGAGACTTTCCCCTCTGGTCCACGGCCTCCATGGCAGCGGATGGGCAGGAGCCCCTCCGAGATTGGATCTCCCTCTCTGTTCTCTTTTGTTTCGCATTCCTGTTTTTTAGCCAAAAACCATTGTTTGTATTCCCAAAGATCCGTAACTCTGATTGTGCTGAGATTTTAACATGATCTTTTTCCGGATATAAACTTCTTTGCACTCGAAGTAGAGCTCCAATCGACCTACGAGGAGGACATGATACACCACCACTCTTCTGGGCCCTAGGGCACGCCCTGGTGACTCGTGGTGATCGTGGGCCTCCTTTTGTGTTGATTCCACCTCCCAAAAATCAGAAATATTCCAAAATAATTCTCCGTAAATTTTTATCGCGTTCGGACTATGTTTGATACAGATATTCCGCGAAACAAAAAACATGCAACAAACAAGAACTGGCACTGGGCATTGGATCAAAATGTTAATACAATAAATCATATAAAATGTTGCCAAAAATATGTGAAAGTTCTATAATATTGCTATGAAACAATCAAAAATTATACATACGACGGAGACGTATCAGCATCCCCAAGCTTAATTCCTGCTCGTCCTCGAGTAGGTAAATGATAAAAAAAGATAATTTTTGATGTGGAATGCTACCTAGCATAATCCTGATTTTATACCTAATCGTGGCATGAATCTTAAGACATGAGTGATTCAAAGAAATAGTCTATAATTTGACAGAAAGACATTAATACTCAACCAGTGAGGGAGTCCTTTGTGCATATCAACCAAAGTGTCCCAAATTTCCTTTGCATTCTCAGGACGACTTATCTTGTTGAACTCTTCGGGGCATAAGAAGTTGAATAGAATGTCGCATGCTTGAGCATTGTATTGTAACATCTTCAATTCTTCCACAATCACTTCATGATCCGGTTCCTTTCCATCACCAAAGACTTCAACTTGCAAGACAACACAAACAACAGCCCAAGTGGTGGGGTTATGACTAAGAATATGCATATTGATTTTATGCTTCCAACTAGCAAAGTTTGTACCATCAAAATATGGACCTCTACGGTGATAATTTACCTCACTAGATGTTATATTCTCCTAGGTTGTGAAACCAATGCAATGGAGACCAAGGCTCTATACCACTTGTAGGATTGAAAGTATGTCTAGAGGGAGGTGATTAGACTACTTGACCAAATAAAAACTTAACATTTTCCCAGTTTTCTCGCTTGGCAAGTTTTAGGGATTTTACCGAGTCTAGCACACCCTACACATGCAGGTCTACAAGTATAGCATCAAAAAGTAAAGACATGCAAGTGTAAGTAGAGGTTATGTATAGGAACCTCAAACGGAAAGAAGACAGGGATATTTTTGACATGGTTCCGATAGGTGGTACTATCGTACGTCCACGTCGATGGAGACTTCAACCCATGGAGGGTAATGGTTGCGTGAGTCCACGGAGGCTCCACCCACAAGGGGTCCACGAAGAAGCAACCTTGTATATTCCGCCATGGCTTACGTCCACGAAGGACTGGCCTCACTCGGGTAGATCTTCACAAAGTAGGCGGTCTCCTTGCCCTTAAAAACTTCTTGGTTCAACTCCACACGATTTGAAGGTTCCCTAGCAACACCTAACCAATATGGGAGATACCAGCCTCCAAAAGGTAATATATGTGATATGGATGATGAACTCCTTGCTCTAGTGCTTCAAAAGATAGTATCCTCAATACTCGATCATTCTCACAAAAGTTGCCTTGGTAGATGAGATTGATTGGGTGGAAAGCAACTTGGGAGGCTAGAAATCAAGATTCATATGGTTGGAGTGCAAGATCTTGATCTCAACACATGAGTAGGTCGTTCTCGCTTAGAAAATAAATGCTGGAAGTGTTTGCTTGTTCTGACTGCTCTCTCTCTCTACGAATGAGAGGGAGGTGGAGGGTATATATATAGCCGTTTGCAAAAAATCCAACCGTTGCAACATTATTGCCCAACTCGATGGAACCGAAGTAAAATTGGTTGCACCGACTAGTGCAAAATGTCCTAACTTTTTGCGTTTCGGTGAGGCCAATAGATAACAACTCGGTGAGTCAGATTCGGTTGGTCTAGGTAGTTCTAGTGACTTGGTGGCACTAGAATGCAAAACTTGGAAATTCTGATTTTTGATAATTAGATACTAGAGAGGTGGTCAATTATTTTTAGCTCGGCCGAAGAAAAACTCGGTTGTACCGAACCGCTAGAGTTTGCCTTGGGTTCTGTCTAAGCAAAACTCGATGGGGCCGAAATGGAATAAGTTGGTGTCACCAAATTTGGTCATATTAGTGTTGGACGGAATATTTTGTGGGAGAATGGTTGAGTCTTTTGATGGCCATTCTCTAAGCACTTTGAGCAACCACATCATCTTAGATACCTCATCCGAATTTAATAATTTTGGCTTTCATATGGACTCAATTGTGATTTCTAACACAAGAAAAAGTAGAGTCTTGAAGCTCTTGCCAATTGATGTTCCTTGCATCCAGGGATCCTCCTCACAATCCTAGCCAATCCATTCGTTTAACTTTTCCTGAAATATACTTGATAGGCTCGTTAGTTCAATGAACTATATGTTGTTATTGACTACTAAAACCACATAGGAAGAAGATGTGCTTTCACCCGTGTGTCGGCCGCCCAACTACCTTCCATCGACCCCATTTAATCCACACAAATGGGTGGGCATGTTCGTTAGCCACCCAGTCGCCCCTGGCCAAGTCCTATTTTTATGGTGAAGTCTTCGACTTGCCAGTCCACTTCCACATTGCGTCCACTTACCCACCTCGCCATTGCTCCCTCCCTCCCAGACAACAAACCCTAGATCACTGTCAGCCGCCTTGCCATGGGCTACTGGAAGTGGATGACCGGCAACAAGGCCAAGCATGACCATGAGGTGGGATCATCGTTGACTTCATCTGGAAGTGCGGCCACCCACTCCACCTCGTTGGCTGCATTCCCGATCTCACCTCTAGTGGTTGGGTCACACTTTCAGCCATACGTGAAGGTGGACATCAACTGCCTGTACTAAGAGACCGGCACTCCACTCCCAAGGTGCGATGCCCACCTCCCCAATGGGTGGCATCTGAGCCCAGATCGGTCCCCCCCCCACGCGTGTCCCGACGAGTTACCGTGCCCACATCTATGAGATCGCCCGATGGCGCACAAGAATCCCATGCTAGCACCTCACTGACCAACACTATGACGTCCACTCGCCCTTCTAGGACACCTGGTTCCAGGACGAGCACGACATGAGACAGCAAACTTTGTTTAACGGCCATGATCATAGACCACCCCCACGTCGCGTGTGCGCGCACCGAGCCTGCCATGAGAGTGTGGTCGCATAAGTGTGCACAGCCTGAAGCCGACGCCTTGTCTCTTCCCGTCGCCACCGCCATCGTCGCCTCCCACCATGACGCCCGAGGTGGAGGAGTGGCTGCTAGATGCCATGATAGAGGACTCTAAGAGGGAGTACAAGGACAACCAAGAGGAGCAATGGGTGGGGCTGGACAAGATGCCGATGTTGTCGGTTGCTGGAAATGTCTACATGCCGGACACCATGTAGAGATGAAGGAGGAGGTGGAGCAGGAGTAGCGCGGTCACCACCAGCAGCACAAGCCGCGTGGGCACCATGGTCACTGCCACCACCGCCAATGCCACCATAGCATGCACAAGTTGCGCCAGCACAACCTGCACAAGTTGCGCCCGCAACATTTTTGGGGCGGCTCTAACGCCCCCAATTTGATCGACGCTAATCATACACACAAATGCATATGACCAAGATTAGGGACTCACTAATCGATAGCACAACACAACTCTAGACACAAATTAAAGTCATACAACTTCATATTATAAGACAAGGGCCTCGAGGGCTCGAATACATAAGCTCGACATAAACACGAGTCAGCCGAAGCAAATAATATATGAGTACAGACATAAGTTAAACAAGTTTTGCCTTAAGAAGGCTAGCACAATCATAACACGGATCGAAAGAGGCGAGGCCTCCTGCCTGGGAACCTCCTATCCTACTACTAGTCGTCAGCGGCCTCGACATAGTAGTAGGCTCTATCGGGGTAGTAGTAGTCGGCGGCGGGGTACACGGTCTCTTGGGATCCATCATCTGAACGCAGCAATCGTATCGAAGGGGGAAGACAAAGCAAAGCAGCGGTGAGTACTCGTCCAAAGTACGCGCAAGACTGGCAACAGAACTATGCTAAGTATGCAACATTATCAAGGGGTGGGCTATATCTGGACTAACTACAGAAAAGCAAGAATGAGGGGGAAAATCTAGTCCTATGAAGACTAGCATCTTCAATATATTGCATCATTAGAAGAGTGTAGAATGGTAGTTCATACGTAACAATATTACTGTAGTAATTTTAATTAAGTAACCATGCCGAGAGATTCTTCCTCGACTCCCTGCGAGAAAGCTATCTTGGAGCCGACATTTTATTTCAAATCATCACTTCTAGTTATATTAGCTCGGGATACAACTCCAAGTCATACTATTACCGTGGACACGGCTATTTGAATAGTCAACTTCATCCCTGCAGGGGTGCACCAAGTTATCCATCACGCTTGATCACCTTTGACCAAACACACTTTCCTGGGTCATGCCTGTCCTCGGAGATGAACATGACATTGCCCTACCTAGGCTCAACAGAGAGGCCAGCCCGCCGGTCTAAATCCTAAGCACGTAAGGGTCATGGGCACATTCACCCTTTGCACTCCTACACCACGCGAGGGCGGCCGAGATCAGTCCTAGCATCACAAATACAAGATCAATGCCATCGTGGACTACTCGGGCGTGCGTCGCTCCATTGCTAACATTCAAAGAGCTTTGGCGGATACAACAACACCGAGAACCCATAACTCCTCCCACGTGAAGGTTAGTGTGAAAAGGTCAAATGACCAACTCAGATCAAATACGCAAATCGTTAGCATTTTGTTAATTGCAGTGATGAGCGCGATACACGATATGTGGTCCTATCGCCCCGTCTCGAGGTCTTGTGGCAAGGGCCAAGAATGCCCAACCGCGCCCCGTCGTATTACACCAACACCCTCCGGTCATCTAGACCTCATCATGTATCAACAGTAAGTAAAAGGAGCAATGTGTATATATCACCAAGGGGGAAACTTGAGGAGTCACCCTCGATGGGTCCCAACTGATGTAACTGTAAAGGTGACCAGAAAGGATTCACTCTCAATAGTCTACATTCGAGGGGTTGTATGACAGAGTCGTCGTCGGGAGTGGTGAAGGAGGAATCACCCTCGATAACCATAACCGACTAGGTACACCATAGAGTTAGCATCATGACTACTTCACGAGGTGTGACCCTTGGTACTCGATAGTAGCTCTACAGAGTCGTACATCTAGGGGGTGTGGTGAATGTGACGGGCATGGCTTGTCGGTCAGTTGATCGAGTCTTCAAGTCGTCGATGAACAAGAAGGGGCAACTGGGGCTAAGGGGTCACAGGGGATCACTAATCAACCTATGCTAAGAAGTTTATTAAAGTAGTAGGAAAAATAGCGGTTTATCAAAAACAGGCTATGCATCAGAATATGAACTATCTATAACAGTAGCCAAATCTAATGCCAAAATAAGGGAGAAATAATATGCGATATCGGTATGATCAAGGGGGGTTTATTGCCTTGCTGCTCTGCTGCAAAGGCCTGATCGTCAGTGGCATAATCGTACCCAGCAGTAGCGTCAGTCTCGGGGTCTATCGTTAAGAAGAGGGGGGAGAAACAATAAATATAAGGCACACAGATGCAACACGACGCATGACATGGCAAAATGCAGAGCTAGGCATGCACTAAGCAGTAGTACGCATCGCAGACGGATCGGAAGAATACCTGACAATATTTCCCGGATCTCTAGCTTTTACCGGACAAACAAATTCGATGGAAAAGTTCTATGTTCGTTATGATAGGAGTGCATGAGACACGAACGGATTGCGTATTCGGATTCGTGGGATTTTTTTGAGTAGCTTTGATGTATAAAATATTTTCATCCGAGTTATAAAAATAATAAAGCTTTATTAAATCATAAATTAGTAGATTAAATTTAATTCAATAAATGCATTTATGACATCAGCATGATGTCATGCTGACATCAGCAGTCAACACGGGGTTGACTAGGCAAACTGACCAGTGGGCCCCTATTGTGAGTAACACGGGTTAATTAAGGTTTAATTATTATTAATGAGAATTAATTAGGGGGTGAGACCCACATGTCATTCTTTGATTAGGTTAATTAATTATCAGAATTATATCAACATGTTTAATTAGTTGCTGATGGGGTCGGGGCCCATATGTCATTGACTGTTGATTAATTAACATATTAATTAACCAATTAATCTTAATTGCCTAATTTATTAATTAATTGATTGATTAATTGTACTAATATTATTTTGTACATTTTTTAAAACCGTTTAGGGGGGTGGGCCCCCTTTGTCATACACACAAGGGAGTTAGCGGGAGGGCTAATCCCCCACTAACAATCGAGCCAGGGGCCGGCCGAGGCCATGGCCAGGGCAACTGGTGGCTACCAGGGCTCGCCGGCGGCCAGGCGTGGCGAGAGGCGGGTGAGCCAACCGAAAGGCAAGGCAGGGGGGCAGCAGGGGCGAGCGGGCAGTGCGCGAGGTCGCGGGGCTAGAGGATAGGACGGGTGCGGGCGTGCAAGGCATCCCAGCGCTGTGGCCGACGGACGCGTGCACGGGCGACATAGCAGCTAGCAGGGGTCGGGGCCGCAAATATAGGGGGACGCGAGCGCGGGCCCAGCAAGGGGGGCGAGCGGACGCGCACATGGATGTGGGGAAGGCGAGCGGCGGCGTTGCGAGGGGCGGCTGGTGGCGTAGTAGGCCCGGCGAGTGCGAGGGTAGGAGAGTGGAAGAGGCGAGCATGGGCCCCACCGGCATCGTGGGAAGAGGGCGGTGAGGCTCGAGGGGGCTGCTTGGGGAGGAGACAAGGAGGTGGCCAGCGAGGGAGGCACGTGGCGACTAGAGGGGCGCTAGCGCCACGGGGTGGATTGGGGCGGCGTTGGCATCGCCCCCTGATCCAGATCAAGGGGGCGGAAAGAGAGGAGGGAGACGTGGGGGAGAGTGGGGTGTCGGTGGGGGTCGTGGGGGTGTAGTGGCCCCGGGTGGGCCAGCCTGCTGGATGGCCCACATGGGCCACGGCCCAGTTGGGCTAGGGGGAGGTTTGCTCACTTATATTTCTTTATCTTTAAATTAAAAAACTTTTCAGGTTTTCCTTTTTAAATAGTTTCTGTTTTTTATATAATTTAGTGATAAAACCTTTATTAAAAATTAGGCACAGGGCCCAATATTTTGTATTGTAATAATAATAAGGGCACAAAAAGTTTTGGGGCCAATTTAATTTGTTTTGAAAATACCAATTATTAAAAGGGCATTTCATAATTCAAATGGCATCAGTTCTATTTATTTTTAGGGCACCAAAACAAATTAAAAATGTGAGTTGCAAATTTAAAATAGCTTAGGGAATATTGGTAACCTAAGCATGTTTTTTAATTCCTGATTTGCAAAACTTTTAAAACCCACTTTGAAATGAATTGAATTGCAACAGAAATTGAAATTGCATTAGATTCCACAGGTGAACACATTAGGATTAGCAAAATGGATTATCCTAACCCTCATGTCATTGTAGCTTGTTTACAAGGATTACTGTAGCAAGACCCCAAGGGTGTTACAACTCTCCCCTACTAAAAAGAATTCTCGTCCCGAGAATTAAGAGGTAGAAGGAAGAAGATCAGGATATTCTGCCCAAAGGTTATCCTCGCGTTCCCAAGTGTCTTCATCTTTAGAATGATTTGACTACTGCACTTTGAAGAACTTGGTGACCTTCTGACAAGTCCGGCGTTTGGTTTCATCAAGAGCGCGGATCGGATGCTCTTTGTAAGTGGGATCATCCTGTACTTCAATCAATTCGGGATCCACCTCACGGTGAGGATCCTTGAAGCAACGGCAAAGTTGCGACACATGGAAGACATCATGGATATGGGAGAATTTTGGTGGCAGCTCCAATTTATAAGCCACATGCTCATGTCTTTCAATAATGCGGAAGGGACCAACGTAGCGAGGAGCTAGCTTGCCCTTGACTCCGAACCAATGAGTGCCTCTCAAAGGAGTGACACATAGATAAGCCTTATCACCGGTCTGATAGGTTGAACCCCCCTGTTTCTTGTCATAATTGCTCTTTTGACGGGACTGGGCTGCCTTGAGATTATCCTGAACAATGCGGACTTTCTCTTCAGCTTGTTAGATAATGTCCGTACCAATGAGTGCACGTTCCCCGGTTTTTGACCAGTTCAGAGGGGTTCGGCATTTTCGTCCATTTAACACTTCAAAGGGGGCCATCTTCAAGCTGGCTTGATAGCTGTTGTTATAAGAAAATTCAGCATAAGGAAGAGATTCTTCCCACTTCTTGTCAAAAGAGATAACACAAGCCCGTAGCATGTCTTCAAGGATTTGATTAACTCGTTCAACTTGACCTTGAGACTGATGGTGATAAGCAGTTCTTTACGTAATATGAGTTCCCATTGCCTCTTGGAAACTATCCTCGAACTTGGAGGTGAAAATACTACCACGGTCCAAACTGATTCCTTTGGAATCCATGAAGTGAAACAATTCTTGAGGTATACAAGGCTACTAATTGACTGGCAGTAATTGTCTCCTTGACTGGCAAAAAGTGTATGACCTTTGAGAATTGGTTGATGATGACAAAGATAGCATCATTACCCTTCTACGACTTTGGAAAACCCGTGACTGAGTCCATCTGAATCTTGTCCCATTTCCATTCAGGAATATAGAGTGGTTGCAGAAGTCCAGTAGGTTTTTGATGTTCAGCTTTGACTCGGCGACAAACGTCATACTCTTAGATATAGCGAGCGATGTCTTGCTTCATTCTAGACTAGTAGTACCCTTGACGGATATCCAAATACATCTTAGTACTGATTGGATGAATAGAGAGGGGTGTCGTGTGCTTCTTTCATCACCTTCTATGTCATAAGTTCAAATTGGGGAACCACAATGCGATCCTTGAAGTACAAAGCTCCATCTTTACCAAGCGAGGATTCCTTGAACTTCTCCAAATTAATATCCTCCTTCATTCTCATAATGTAAACATCCTTGTCTTGGGGAGATTTAATAGCTCTTAGAAGAGTCAGTTCCATGACAAGGTTATTAAGAGAACCATGTGGAACAATGTGAAGATTCAACTTGCGTAGCTCTTCATGGAGACGGGGGTTAGCCTTTTGAACCATATGATTATTGCAATAAACCTTTCGACTCAAGGCATCTGCCATAACATTAGCCTTGCCAGGGGTATAAGATATACCGAAGTCATAGTCCGAAACTACTTCCATCCATCACCTCTGCCGGAGATTTAGGTCTGGCTGAGTAAACAGGTACTTCAGGCTTTGATTGTCAGTATATATCTCACAACGATTACCAATAAGGTAATGTCGCCATAACAACAAGGCATGGATCACCGCAGCAAGTTCAAGGTCATGCACTAGATAATTCTCTTCATGGGGATGCAATTGTCGTGAAGCATACACAATCACTATGCGTTCTTCCATTAGGATATAGCCTAATCCTTGACGGGCTGCATCGCAATAAATGACAAAGTCCTTCTAAGAATCCAGAGAAGCAAGCACTGGAGTAGATGTCAGCTTGTCCTTGAGTGCTTGGAAACTTTCCTAACATTTGTCTGTCCACTCAAACTTAACGCCTTTGTGAAGCAGACTGGTCAATGGCTTGTCAATCTTGGAGAAGTTCTCAACAAAACAACAACAATAGCTGGCGAGTCCGAGAAAACTTCTGACTTGCTTGACATTCTTCGAGGGAGTCCAGTCAAGAATAGCTTGAACTCGTTCTGGATTGAAGGCAATACCATCCTTGGAGATCACATGACCAAGGTAAGTCACTTCGTCCAACCAGAACTCACACTTGGAATACTTTGCATATAGCCGATGCTCTCGAGGCTTTTCTAGCACTAGATGAAGATGTTCAGAATGCTCTTCTTTGTTCTTGGAGAATACCAGAATATCATCCAGATAAACCACGTGAATTTATTGAGGTAGTCCATGAAGATATAATTCATCAACCAAGAGAAGGTTGCTGGAGCATTTTCTAAACCAAAAAACATGATAGTGTACTCGTATGAACCATAGTGAGTAACAAATGCAGTCTTAGGGATACCTTCTTCACGAACACGGATCTGATGGTAACCCAACCTCCAGTCGAGTTTAGAGAATATTCAGGAACCAGCAAGTTGATCATATAAATCATTGATCCGAGGAAGCGGATATTTATTCTGAATGCTTGCCTGGTTGATGGGACGGTACTCTTGGACCAAACGATTTGTACCATCCTTCTGCTTAACAAAGAGGGAAGGCGCTCCCCAAGCAAAGGAACTTGGGCGTATGAAACCCATGTGAAGTGAATTTTAAATTTGTTTCTTATGCTCAAGGAGCTCATGAGGAGGCATCTTATAAGGACGCTTGGCTATAGGAGTGGTACCGGGCACCAAGTGGATGACACACTCGAGAGCTCTAGGATGGGGAATCCCAGGAAGTTCTTCTAGAAAGACATCTTGGAAATCCCGGACAACTAGAATTTTTTAAATCCCCTCAAGAGGTGACTCATTTAGTGCATTCATGGCATATAGTCAGGCTTCAACATCCCAAAAAAGATGAGCATAGTAGCTTACTATCTCATTAGAAGGATGCAGGAGGTGGACAGTTTAGTGGCACAAACGATTGAAGCCGTGTAAGATTTCAACCAGTCCATCCCAAGGATGAGGACAATATTGGAAGACTTCAATATAATGGGAGGGGCATGGAATTCCAACCCTTCAATTAAAAGGGTGACATCGGGGCTAATCATGGAGGTTCGACATTGGCCCGCGGGGGTGTTTACCACTATGAGAATATCCATCTCTTTGTACTTAATGCCATGCATGTATGCAAAATCTTCAGACATAAAATAATGTGATGCTCCTGTATCGAACATACAGAAGCTGGTATTGAGTTAATAAGAAGATTACCCATCACAGTGGCAGGCTGATCTTGAGCTTCAAACATCTCAATGTTGTTAGCCTGAACATGAACATTATTAGGCATGGCAATGTTGTTGCGGGGCTGGTTGGAAGGCAGTGCAAGTTGATTCTGATTCTGTCTGCATTCTCTTGCACGGTGTCTTGGATGACCACACTTGAAGCACAACACATCCTCAGGACGGGAAGGGGGAACAGGAGCTCATGGTGGTGGAGCTGGAAGCCTCGGCTACCTAGCTGGTGGAGGAGGCAGATGAGGTGCAGCATAGGACGGCCTTGGAGCAGGAGCAGGTGCATGGTACATGTTGTGGAGAATCCGGATCCTGCGCTTCTGAGTTGATGAGCCCGAAGATGAGCCCATGTCATGGTTGCGCTTGCTGTTGTCCTTGTAGTCCTGCAGACCTGTTTCCACTTGAATGGACTTGTTCACCAAGGTGGCAAAGTTATCAAAGTCCCGAACAAGGAGTGCCAGCTTGATATTTGGGTGGAGGGCTTCACCGAACTTCTCCTGCCTATGAGCATCAGTTGCAACGTCCTCTTCAACATAGCAGGACAAGTCCAGAAACTCCCGATGATAAGCATCCACAGTCTTGTTGCCCTGGACGATGTTGTGGAACTCACGCTTCTTCCTTGAGTAATGTGACGAGCACGAAATGCAGCTTGGAACTCCAGCCAGGTGATGATTGTTCCAATAGGCTGGGAGCGCATGTGACTGTCCCACCATTGAGTAGCGGGACCCTTCAGAAAGTACGAGGCAAAGGTGACATAGCTAGCCATTGGGGCACCTGCAGACTCCAGTTCATAGGTGATGTCACGGAGCCAGTCTGCATCAAGCGACTGAGTTGAGCTGTGGTAGACACAAGGGTTGAGGTGCATAAAGTCTTGGAAAGTTATTGGGGCTGGCTGTTGATTCATGTTTAGCCTTGGGAACTGACCAATAAGCCCTTGCATAAACTGGCGATTCAGTTCAAACGGTTGTATCATACCAACCATGTATTCAGGTGGTGGTGGGTGATCAACACCACGACCACGTCGAGCTGGCCTAACCATTGTGTCAAAAATTTAACAGTGATAGTTTAGCATTGGATAATTGCAAGGACAATGAATCATTCATGAAGTAAATTGAACAAAGAAGGAAGTGGAACACATACGTCATAGTAGTTCAAATTCAACATACAGAACCATCATAGGTCTATTACAAACCATAAGTCTGTTACAAAATAGACGATAGGTCTAGTATGAAAATAACTTAGACAACTAGGCGGCACGCAGGCACAAGATTGAGGGATACAACAATGAGGCATAGCGATACGCTACATCAACATTGGGGACAACTACTAAAGCCAGGTAACTGCCAATGATCATGTATGTTAAACATGGGGATGGGATTCTGCATCCCATGAAGACTCTCATGCAACAACTTGTGCCTTGTGGGGAGCATAGGTCCACATGCAGGAGTACGACCCCCAACAACAGGCCACTCAAGACCTGGTGGTAGCTCTATCCTGGGCGAGTAAAGGATGTACTCCGGATACATCCTCACTCTGACTGTCGGCATCAACTGCACCATAGCATCGTGAAGATGAGTACGGGTGGCAAACAGCTCAAATATCATAGCTCGGACAGTACGATCTAGTGCCTCAGTGTACTGAACCAGAAACTGTGGGTCATAACGACGGCTCACATAGGGAGTACAGACTGCAGTGTAGGATCGGTCACTGCACTGCCGCACGAAATGGGTGCAGGCAGCGGTGTCGGATCCAGTCTCATCCCCAACGTGGACATACGGAAAGTATCTGAACCCAGTCTCCTCCAAGCGGGGGTGCTCTTTGTGGAGGCAAGTGATAGCAGTGTAGGCAGCATCATGGACTGCCATCTCAATAGTCAAACCAACACCGTAGTAGGTGTGCAGCTTCTTGATGGAGAGGTTATGTCGATCCCAGATAACAACCTCAGCTTGGTACTGCTCCTGGTTATACTTATTGTAGTCCTCGTAAACAGTATACTCAGGGTACCAGCGATATCCCAGCCTGGTCAAGAGCTCGACCAGAATGGCCGGGAACCCAAGGGTACCGATAGCCATAGACAGGCAAATGAGCTGCCTTGAGGGGCGCATCTATAACAAGAAGATTCAAGATGTTGAATGATAATGTGTGCATCATAACTATAAAGCAAACAATTGCCGATAAAGCAACTCTTTGGTGGATGTGATCACGAGAACCTAATGTTAGAGTTAGCAAAATCTTTAACCCAAAAGAGAAAAAAGATCAGAACCCACAGTATAGACGAGGAATAAAAGATCCTAATACCACTCGATTGAGATGTGGGCCCGTAAGCTACACAACAATGTTAGTAAAGTTTTTCAAGTACTAGACTCAACTTCGGACAAGGAGTTGGAAGGGGGGCTACCTACAGCCAATCGACTCTCATACCAACTTTTGACACCCCCAATTTGATCGTACGCTAATCATACACGCAAATGCGTACGACCAAGATTAGGGACTCACTAATCGATATCACAACACAACTCTAGACACAAATTAAAGTCATACAACTTCATATTACAAGCCAGAAGGCTCGAATACATAAGCTCGACATAAACATGAGTCAACGGAAGCAAATAATATGTGAGCACAGACATAAGTTAAACAAGTTTTTCCTTAAGAAGGCTAGCACAAACATAACACGGATCGAAAGAGGTGAGGCCTCCTGCCTGGGAACCTCCTATCATATTGATGGTCGTTAGCAGCTTCCACGTAGTAGTAGGCTCGGTCGGGGTAGTAGTAGTAGTCATCGGCGCAGTACACGTCTCCTAGGCTCCATCATCTAAACGCAGTAATCGTATCGAACGGGGGGAGAGAAAGCAAAGCAGTGGTGAGTACTCATCCAAAGTACTCACAAGACTAACATCAGAACTATGCTAAGTATGCAACATTATCAAGTGGTGGAGCTATATCTGGACTGACTAGACAAAAGCAATAATGAGGGGGGAAACCTAGTCCTATCGAAGACTAGCATCTTCAACATATAGCAACATTAGAAGAGTGTAGAATGGTAACTCATAAGTAACAATATTACTATAGTAATTTTAATTAAGTAACCACGCCTAGAGATTGTTCCTCGACTCCTTGTGAGAAAGCTATCTTGGAGCCAACATTGTTGGAAATATGCCCTAGAGGCAATAATAAAGTAGTTATTATTATATTTCCTTGTTCATGATAATCGTTTATTATCTATTCTATAATTGTATTGATTGGAAACTCAATTGCATGTGTGGATACATAGGCATCACTGGGTCCCTAGTATGCCTCTAGTAGACTAGCTCGTTGATCAAAGATGGTCAAGGTTTCCTAGCCATGGACATGAGATGCCATTTGACAACGGGGTCAAATAATTAGGAGAATGATGTGATGGACAAGACCCTAACTTTGAACGTAGCATATGATCATGTCAGTTTATTGCTATAGTTTTCTGCATGTCAAGTATCTGTTCCTATGACCATGAGATCATGCAACTCACTGACACCGGAGGAATAACTTGTGTGTATCAAATGTCACAACAAAATTGGGTGACTATAAAGGTGCTCTACAGGTATCTCCGAGGGTGTCTATTGAGTGGGCATGGATCAATACTGGGATTTGTTACTCCGTGTGACGGAGAGGTATCTCAGGGCCCACTCGGTAATACAACATCACAACAAGCCTTGCAAGAAATGTGACTAAAGTGTTAGCCATAGGATATTGTATTATGGAACGAGTAAAGAGACTTGCTGGTAACAAGGTCGAACTAGGTATACAGATACCTACGATCGAACCTTGGGCAAGTAACATACCGAAGAACAAAGGGAACATTATACGGGATTAACTGAATCCTTGACATAGAGGTTCAACCGATAAAGATCTTCGTAGAATATGTAGGAACCAATATGGGCATCTAGGTCCTGCTATTGGTTATTGATCGTAGAGGTGTCTCGGTCATGTCTACATAGTTTTCGAACCCACGGGGTCTAAACACTTAACGTTCGGTGATGTTTTGGTAGTATTGAGTTATGTACGTTGGTGAACGAAGGTTGTTCGGAGTCTCGGATGAGATCCCGGACGTCACGAGGAGCTACAGAATGGTTTGGATGTAAGGATTGTTATATAGGAAGTCCTGCTTTGGTCATCGGAAAAGTTTGGGTACTTCGGTAGTGTACCAGGAGTGTCGGGAGGGTTCCGGGGTCCACCGAGAGGGGCCACCTACGCCGGGAGGACACATGGGCCTGAGGGGTGGTGCACCAGCCCTTAGTGGGTTGGGAAAAACAGCCACAAGAGGCCCATGCGCCTAGAGTAGGAGGAAAGGAAAAATCCCCAATGTGAGGAAGGATTCCAAGTAGGATTGGAATTCTACTTGGTGTAGGATTGGAGGTGGACTCCTCCACCTCCTCTCCACTTCGGTCGAACCAAGGGGCAACCCTTGGGCTGCCTCCTCCTCCCTCCCTTCTATATATACTATAGGATTTTGAGGGCCATCCTAACCCTAATTTCCACGTGCTACCCAATTCTTCCCCTAGATCATTTATCCTCTAGATTAGTTTTGCGGTGCTTAGGTGAAGCCCTACCGGATTAGTTCACCACCACCACCACCACGCCGTCGTGCTATCGGAGAACTCATCTACCTCTCCTCTCCCTCTTGCTGGATCAATAAGGCAGAGATCATCATTGAGCCATAAGTGTGTTGAACACGGAGGTGTCGTCCGTTCGGCGCTAGATCGGAAGGACTACGATAGGATCGCGGGACGAATCATGATCGGATCGCAGGACGGATTGTGATTGGATCATGGGACGGATCTGTTGGGGAATGTTGCATGGGAAACAAAAAAATCTACACTTCACCAAGATCAATCTAGGAGATGAGCATCTATGAGAGGAGAGATTGGATCTACGTACCCATGTAGATCGCTAAGCGGAAACATTAAAGAACACGGTTGATGTAGTGGTACGTCTCCGCGATCCGAAATCGCAAGCCATCCCACGAACTCCCGATCAAGTGCCGAACGGACGACACCTATGCGTTCAGCACATGTACAGCTCGATGAAGATCTCCGCCTTCTTGATCCAGTAAGAGGGAGCGGAGAGGTAGATAGGTTCGCCGGCAGCACGACGGTGTGGCGGCGGTGGTGGTGGAGCTGATCCGGCAGAGCTTCGCTAAGCGGCACCGAACCAATCTACTAGAGGAGAGGAAATCGGGGAGGGAGGAAGGGTTGCGCCATGACTTAGTGTGTGGCTTCCCTCCTACCTCTCTCATATATATAGGGGGGAGGGGGAAGGGGCTGCGACCTAGGGTTCCCACCCCTAGGGGCGGTGGCCAAGAGGGGGGGCGGCGGCCAAGGGGTGGCTTGGCCCCCAAGGCAGGGTGGCCGGCCCCCTTAGGGTTTCCCCCCTCCACCCTTTGGCCACATGGGCCATTGTGGGAGGGTTCGACAGCCCACTAGGGGCTGGTACGCCTTCTCTCACAGCCCATGTGGCCCTTCGGGGCTGGTGGCCCCTCCCGATGGACCCCCGAGACCCTCCCGGCACCCTCGGTACGTTACCGGTGATGCCCGAACTTTTCCCGGTAACCAACACGAAACTTACTATATATGAATCTTTACCTCCGGACCATTTCAGAGCTCCTCGTCACGTCTGGGATCTCATCCGGGGTTCTAAACAACCTTCGGTCACCAACACACATAACTCATCTATACCAAAACGTCACCGAACCTTAAGTGTGCAGACCTGCGGGTTCAAGAACCATGTAGACATGACCGAGACACCTCTACGACCAATAACCAATAGCGGGACCTCGATGCCCATATTGGTTCCTACATGTTCTACGAATATCTTTATCGGTCGAACCTCTTTGTCAAGGATTCAAACAATCTCGTATGTTGTTCCCTTTGTTCTTTGGCATGTTACTTGCCTGAGATTCGATCGTCGGTATCTCTATACCTAGTTCAATCTTGTTACCAGCAAGTCTATTTACTTGTTCCATAATACAGGATCCCGCTACTAACACTTAGTCACATTGCTTGCAAGGCTTGTTGTGGTGTTGTATTACCGAGTGGGCCCTGAGATACCTCTCCGTCACACGGAGTAACAAATCCCAGTATTGATCCATGCCAAGTCAACAGACACCTTCGGAGATACCCGTAGAGTACCTTTATAGTCACCCAGTTATGTTGCAACATTTGATACACACAAGGCACTCCTCCGGTGTCAGTCAGTTGCATGATCTCATGGTCATAGGAACATATACTTGACATGCAGAAAAACTGTAGCAATAAACTGACACGATCATATGCTACATTTATAGTTTGGGTCTTGTCCATCACATCATTCTCCTAATGATGTGATCCCGATATCAAATGACATCTCATGTCCATGGCCAAAAAACCTTAACCATCTGTGATCAACGAGCTAGCCTGCTAGAGGCATACTAGGGACACAGTATTTGTCTATATGCCCACACATGTATTTAGTTTCCAATCAACACAATTATAGCATGGACAATAAATGATTATAGTGAACAAGGAAATATAATAATAAACACTTTATTTATTGCCTCTAGGGCATATTTCCAACAAGATCGTGATTGGATCACGGGACACTCGGTGATTTGGATAGCGGAGACATTTGACTACATCAACCGCGTTTCTTAATGCTTCCCGCTTAGCGATCTACATTGGTATTTAGATCCAATCTTCCCCTCATAGATGCTCATCACCATGGATAGATCTTGCGTGTGCATAGGAAAATTTTTGTTTCCCATGCAACGGTCCCCAATAGTGGCATCATGAGCTAGGCCTATGCGTAGATGAGATCTCGAGTAGAAGACAAAGGAGTTTGTGGGCGTTGATGCTTAGATTGCTTCCTCCCTTGATCTTTTCTTGATTCAGCGGTATTGTGGGATGAAGCGGCCCGGACCAACCTTACTCATACGCTTACGAGAGACCGGTTCCATCGACTGACATGTGACTCTATTTCGTAAAGATGGTTGGCGGGTTTCTGTCTCTCAGTTGGATCGGATTCGATAAAGGCGGTCCTTGAGAAGGTTGAATAGCAATTTATGTATCACTGTTGTGGTTATGCGTAGGCAAGAATCGTTCTTGCTAGATACCCGTAGCAGCCATGTAAAACATGCAAAAACAATTAGAGGACGTCTAACTTGTTTTTGCAAGGTATGTTGTGATGTGATATGGCCAATTACATGATGAGATATATGTGATGTATGGGATGATCATGTTTTGTATAGCATATCACGACTTGCATTGCATGTGATGTTAATCCTTTTATGCACCTTGTTTTTCTTAGGACGACAGTAGCATTATAAGGTGATCCCTCACTAAAATTTCAAGATAAATTGTGTTCTCCCCGAGTGTGCACCATTGTGAAAGTTTGTCGTTTCGAGACACCACATGATGATCGGGTGTGATAGACTCTACGTTCACTTACAATGGGTGGAAGCTAGTGTTGCACGTGCAGAACACTCGGGTTAAACTTGATGAGTCTAGCATGTACATACATGGCCTCGGAACACAAGAGACCGAAAGGTCGAACATGAGTCCTATAGTAGATATGATCAACATGATGATGTTCACCATTGAAACCACCTCCACTCATGTGATGATCGGACTTTAGTTGGTGAATCTGGATCATGTATCACTAGGATGACCGGAAGGATGTCAATTTGAGTGGGAGTTTTTAAGTAATTTGATTAAACTAAACTCATTATCTTAAACAATAGTCTTAGTAACCTTTGCATATTTATGTTGTAGATCAATTACTCGCGCAGTAGTTCCCATGAATTTTAATGCGTTCCTAGAGAAAGCCAAGTTGAAAGATGACGGAAGTAACTTTGTGGATTGGGCCCATAATCTGAGGATTATCTTCACGGCTTCCCAGAAGGCTTATGTCCTTGATGTGCCGCTTGGTGATCCACCCGCTCTCGAGTCGTCTGAAGACGTTAGGAATGCTTGGGAGGCACGTTCTGGATATTACTCAATAGTTCAATGTGAAATGTTGTATGACTTAGAACCGGGACTTCAAAGACATTATGAACGTCATGAAGCATATGAGATGTTCCAAGAGTTGAAGTTTATCTTTGTGAAGAATGCTTGAATCGAGGGGTATGAGACCTTTGGTAAGTTTTATGCTTGCAAGATGGAGGAGAACGGGTCTGTCAATGAACATATACTCAGAATGTCAGGGTATTCGAACTGTCTAGCTGAGTTAGGGATGCCCCTTCCATCGGAGGCGATCACTGACAGAGTTCTTCAGTCATTGCCACCAAGCTACCAAAGCTTCGTGATGAACTATAACATGCAAGGGATGAACAAGTCAGTCGCTGAGCTGTTTGCGATGTTGAAAGTCACTGAGTGTGAAATCTAGAAAGAACATCAAGTGTTGATGGTTAATAAAACCACTAGTTTCAAGAAGAATGGCAAGGGCAATAAGGGTAACTCCAAGAAGAGTGGCAAAGCAGTTTCCCCTCCCGTGAAGAAACCCAAGGTTGGACCCAAGCCAGAAATTGAGTGCTTTCATTGCAAGGGAACTGGTGACTGGAAGCGAAACTGCCCCAAGTATCTCGCTGAGAAGAAGGCGGTGTCGGTGTCAAAACCGGTGGATCTCGGGTAGGGGGTCTCGAGCTGTGAGACTAGTACCGATGGTAACAGGGGACGAAGGAGGCGATGTTTACCCAGGTCCGGGCCCCCCTATGGAGGTAAAACCCTATGTCCTGCTTGATTATATTGATTGTATGAAGGTTACAAAGTTGATCTACCTCGAGATCGAATAGCTAAAACCCTAGATGAGTTTCCTTGCCCTACGATCTAAAACCCTCCCGGTTTATATAGACACTGGGGGTACTAGGGTTTACACATGGTAGGTCTACTGCCGAGGATGGAGATGTCGATTTCCTCATCTTGACTTGGAGTGCACGACGCGCCTTGGGACTTCCTTCTGGAATGTGGGCTCTCAATGTATCTGGCCCTTCCTGCAACAATCAGAGAATGGCCCACCAAGTCAGCCTATTAAGAGATATGCCGATGGCCCGAGCACCCCTTAGTCCAGGACTCCCTTAGTAGCCCCCGAACTAGCCCCCAACGCCAAGGGTCTTAGCTTTGGCTTCTCCACGTGACTAGAGTCTTCAGCTTGCAGGGTGAGTTCTTCTTCCCATTTAATGATCGACCGAGATTAGATCGGCCTCCGATGATGCATAATGTTTCCGATCATATGATCGACCGAACACCGTGAATCACTTAGTCCCGAAGGCAAAACATCAAAGTGTAAACATTGTGTACTGACAACCTTTCTGACAAAGGGTCGCGGCCCACCACAACCACCGAACTAGTTATGAAAACTCGATTCACGGTTCGAGGCCGTTTTTACCTTAACACGATTCATCAATGCATAAATCGTGCTCCGTTTCACACGGGATATGATTAATCGTATCAAGTTTCTTTATGCGTGTATAACGGCACGCACGTCTTGGGAAGCGGAGGGATTTGTGGCGTAGTAAAGGGAGGCTAATCATCATCACGCCTCATAAAAGGAAAAAAAAACTCCAGGCCTATTCACGCTCCTCATTTGCATCCTCCGCTTCCTCAATCTCCCTGAGCCTTGAGAGCCCAGATCCAGTTCTTCCTCGACTTCTCCTCTCAGTTGTAGCCATGGCGGGTTCGTACTCGAACGTCAAGGGGGAGGCCTCCACAGTCACAGACCAAGACATCCGGGACCTAAAGGATGCCGGCTACCTCCCCGCCAACGTCTTCCACCATGCTCCGGAGAAGAACCATGTGGTTCCCACACCCAAGCCAGGCGAGAGGGTGGTATTCGACCCCCACTTCATCCGGGGACTAAGCTTTCTGCTGCATCCCTTCATCAGGGGTCTCATGTTCTTCTATGAACTAGACTTTGACGACCTCCCCCCGAACTCCTTTATGCACATATCGGCATTTATCATCGTCTGCGAGGCCTTTCTATGGATCGAACCACACTTCGGCATGTGGCTCAAGGTCTTCAACGTCAAGCCAAAGACCATCGTGAGCGAGCACATGGACTGCGGAGGGGAGGTCCTCATCAAGCTCCCCCGCATCGGATGGCAGACCGGCACCTTCATTGACACCATTAAGATCTGGCAAAAGGAGTGGTTTTACATCACTGAGCCAAGGGAAGAAGCTTAGGTTGCTCCGGCCGAGTTCAGATCCGTACCCCCACAAGATTGACCTCATTGCTCCGAAAGGGCCTTGACTGGGGGTCGGATGCGGAGGTGGACAAGCTGCAGAAGCGCATCACCTCAATGATCAAGGCCAAGATCGAGCTGGTTAACCTAGTCTAGATCATGCTTCTACGCCGCATCCTCCCCTGCCAGTGCCAAGACTCCCCATGTGGGCTTATCAGCTTGATGGTGAGCCTATCGTTCGTCAACTCTTCCGCACCACTCTGGAGAAACTGTGGAAGGCGTTGTTCAAGACTCAGAAGAGCTGGCCAGCCGAGGAGAAGGATCGGGGCCTACACGCCGATAACCCTCCTATCCAGGTATAATATAATTTCAATTGATCGGCTTTGTTTTCCGACAAAAGATCTAAACACTTTTCCCCTGATCTTTGTTGAAATGATTGAGCAAAGCCACAAGAATCAACTGATCGGCACCACAGCCCGAAGACCCCAGGTTAAAGCTGTTGTCGGAGATGCTCGTCGTGGCGCCTTACAAGGTGCCAGAAACGAAAGAGAAGAAGAAGGGCAGAGGAGGTCCTAGCATAAAGGACCAGCCGAACGCTGTGTCTGAGGAAACCCATGCCTCCTGTAACCATGAGGAAGAGCATGAAGACAAGGAGGAGGGGATTCCCCCTACAAGAAAGAGGGCAGTGTCATCGGACACCGCGGAGGAGGTACCTCCTCCTACCCCGAAAATGGTGCATCGGCCGATGTTGGTCCTGCCCTATGATAGTTTGGACTCAGATACCAAGCCCGAGGACTTTGAAAAGGTTCCTCAAAGGAACCTAAGAGTCAAGCCCCCAGCTTGAAGGTAAGAATCCAAAGACTCCCTGAGCTATTTATGCCAAGTTTTAATGTTATTAACGTGTGAGCGCCTTTTGGTCCGCACCCCACCACGTGTTCTCCCCACCGACCAAGTTTCGGATGGGGAGACTCCACCCGCCAAGCTGGCGAAGAGCGGGACCGCGTTGCATCCCATACCTCTAGGGACCGCGAAGGATGCCATGGAGGTGTCATGCCACAAGGCTCCTTTGGAGCCGAACACAGACGGTGGGGGTGATGATGTCATGGCCGAGGTTAATGCCTCGGCCGCTGAAGACCGGGAGGATGAGCCCCTCCTGTCCACTGAGGAGATCAGGCAAAGGGATGTCCAGTCCCCTCTAAGGTCATATCTAGAGAGCACCACGCCTCCGGAGCCACCGGTTCAATCCCCGGTTGGAGATCGGACTAACCGATCACCACCGGCGCCACCGATGACTGGGTGGCCGGTCATGGAGGAGGCTCTATCAAGCGTCCGAGGATCACCGCACCCTTATGGGTGCGGTTTTACAAACAATTCAGTCCGTCGATAACGGACTGAAGGAGGCCTTCAACAGTCTCCTGGCGGGATTCCAGGTGAGCCACGTAATGTTCTTTTCCTGAAATATTAATTTATTAAGTTTGTGCTATCTTTATATATAGCAGCCCCCGAGGCCTGGGTGATTTAGAAAAACTCACCCGGTGCTACCTCTTGAGCGTGCGTTAGTTTTCCCTTGAAGAGGAAAGGGTGATGCAGCGAAGTAGATAAGTATTTCCTTGAGTTGTTGAGAACCAAAGTATCAATCCGGTAGGAGGAACAAGCAAGTCAGCAATGGCTGCACCTACACAAACAATCAAACTCTTGCACCCAACGCTATAAAGGGGTTGTCAATCCCTTTAGATTATTTGCAAGGATTAGATCCGATAGAGATAGATGTAAATGATAATGGAAAGTAAAAGGTAAATAAAATGCAGCAAGGTATTTTTGGTTTATAGATCTGAAAGTACATTATGGAAAGTAGACCCGGGGGCCATAGGTTTCACTAGAGGCTTCTCTCTTGACGGAAAATATCATGGTGGGTAGACAAATTACTGTCAAGCAATTGATAGAAAAGTGAATAATCTTGTAGTTATCCAAGGCAATGATCATGCATATAGGTATCACGTCCGTATCAAGTAGACCGAAACGATTCTGCATCTACTACTATTACTCCACACATCGACAGACTCTTGCCTACATCTAGAGTATTAAGTTCATGAAGAATAGAGTAACGCATTAAGAAAGATGACATGATGTAGAGGGATAAACTCAAGCAATATGATGAAAACCCCATCTTGTTACCCTTGATGGCAACAATACAATACGTGCCTCACTACACCTACTATGTCACTTGGTGAGGACACTGCAAGATTGAACCCAAAACCAAGCACTTCTCCCATTGCAAGAATTACCAATCTAGTTGGCCAAACCAAACCAATAACTCGAAGAGACTTGCAAGGATATGAAATCATGCATATAAGAATTTAGAGGAGATTCAAATAAGATTCATGGATAATTGAAGATCAAAGAGAGAGAAGAAACTAGCTACTATCTATGAACCAGTAGGTCCGTGGTGGACTACTCACGCATCATCGGAGGGGCAATGGAGTTGATGTAGATGCCCTCCGTGATCGAAACTTCCTCCGGCAGATTACCGGAAAAGGCTCCAAGATTGGATCTCTAGGGAACAGAGGCTTCTGGTGGTGGAAAAGTATTTGTGTGGCTCGTTTTGGTGTTGAGGGATATTTGGGAATTCATAGGCCAAAGATTAAGGTTAGGAGACATGACGGGAGAGGTCAATCCTGCTAGGCGCTGCCAGGGGGCGCGCCTAGCAGGCTTGTGACTCGTTGGCAGGTTTCGTGTCGTGCACTCCAAGCCTGGTTGATTTGTTTCCTTTTAGAAAAAATCTTTCCGAAGGTTTTATTCCGTTTGGACTCCATTTAATATTCCATATCTGCAAAACTCAAAAACAAGGAAAAAAACAGAAACTGGCATTAGGCTCTAGATTAATTGGTTAGTACCAAAAAATAATATAAAATAGCATATTAATGCATATAAAACATGCAAAACAAATAATATAATAGCCTGCCATCATCAAAAATTTAGAGATACGTTGGAGACGTATCAGGGTCAAATACAAAGAAATGACCAAACAATGTATGAGACATTATTCATCCTATAATGTTCTAATAGTTCTTAAGAGGACCGAACATGGGGTCATGGTCTTGAGAGTTCAGGTGTTAGAAATCATATAAACTAATAAATATGTGCTATTTACAGGCTTCGTCATCAGCGGCGGACATTAATGTCGCGAAGCTTGACGAGCTAAACCAGAAGCACAGGAGCTCCGAAGAGGAGCTTGATGCTCTAAACAAGAGGTTTAACGAGGCGCAAGGTAAGCCATCTTAGAATATACGAGCTATTAAGCATTAGTGATTCACACTGTTAACTTTGTATAATTATATGTTTTATTACTTACACGGCCTCGGCGAAGGAAGTCGAGAAGCTCAAGGCCGAGCTGCGACAGATGAAGCAAGAGGCCGCGGAAGAGAAGGCAGCAGCCGCGCTCTCCGCCTTAAAAACCGCGAGCGAAAAGCATGAGGCTCGGGTGGGTGAGGTTTCGCAGGAGCTTAAGGACACCAGCCAAAAATGCGAGGACCTTGAACGGAAAGGCAAGGAACAAGATGTCGAGCTATCCGTGCTAAAAGCCGACCTCCGGAAGGAGCGGGTGGACAGGTGGTTATTTGAAGAACAGATTTGCCAAGTCAAGGCTATCACAAATGTTAAGCCGTATTTACTACAGTGAGCCTTCAGTGATAGAAAGTTCGCATTGCTCACCCAGGTGTGGCATTCCTCAGGTGCCATCTCGGACCTCCTGAAGAGTGTAGCGGACGCGAACCAGTTCTAGGCTTCGCGATAAGAGGGAGATGAGGCTCGGCTCTTTTGGGCACAATTTGAAGCCTTCGAGCGCTCTCCTCTCCTCATCGAGCAGATGAAGCAGCTGATGGAGCTGCACCGGATGGTGGAGCCAGCCATGAAGGATCTTTGCATCCGGTTATGGCCCGACGAGCCGTTGCCGGGCAGTTATTTCAGTCTCGTGCGGAAGCTGAGATGCTTCGCCTCGGATTGACGTGCTAAGGCGTTCTTCTTGCATCGAGGGAGCTCGGGTGGCCTTTGCACGGGCCAAGGTGCACTGGCTGAGGCTTGATCCCACGAATATAGCTATCGCTCCTCCGCCCCCTGGAAAGGAGCATAGGTGCCCTGAGCGATAATTCTCCGTAGTGATGGAGGATGCTCGGGCGATAGAGGCTCAGTGCTCAAAAGATAACTTTTAGGAGTAAACGCGTTGTAATGTCTCCGAAGACCTTTTAATGCTTTTATGGTTATGATGCATGGTTTATCATGTTTTTTATGTTTTGCATTCACTATAACTCCCATGTGGCTGTTTAAACTGAAAGTTGTGAGTCGTCGGCTTCAGCCCCTGAGGGAGTCCTGGATTAAGGGGTCCTCGCGAGGCCGACCTATTTCTATGGGCCGGACTATATGGGCCACTTACCGAACACAAGAATATTTGAAGGCCCGGTCTCCAACAGTCTCCCACTTGCACTAGAGTCAATAATCTAGTTCACATCACTATGTGATTTACATTGTAATGAATCGAACACCCATGCAGTTCTGGTGTTGATCATGTTTAGCCCTTGGAAGAGGTTTAGTAAACGGGTCTGCAACATTCAGATCCGTGTGCACTTTGCAAATATTTATGTCTTTCTCCAAGATGTAATCGCGGATGGAGTTGAAGCATCACTTTATGTGTCTGGTTCTCTTGTGAAACCTTGGTTCCTTGGCCAGAGCAATGGCACTAGTGTTGTCACAGAACAGGTTCATTGGATTCAGTGCACTGGGCACTATTCCAAGATCTATCATGAACTGCTTCATCCAGACACCTTCCTTCGCCGCCTCTGAGGCTGCGATGTATTCCGCTTCGCACGTAGAATCAGCTACCACGCTTTCCTTTGGAACTGCACCAGCTTACCGCTCCCCCGTTTAGAATAAATACGTATCCGGTTTGCGACTTAGAGTCATCCGGATCAGTGTCAAAGCTTGCATCAACGTAACCCTTTACGACGAGCTCTTCATCACCTCCATAAACGAGAAACATTTCCTTAGTCCTTTCAGGTACTTAAGGATATTCTTGACCGCTTGCCAGTGCTCCATTCCAGGATCACTTTGAAACCTTCCGGCCATACTTATGGCAAGGCTGACATCGGGTCTTATGCACAGCATTGCATACATGATAGAGCCTATGGCTGAAGCATAGGGGATGACACTCATCTTTTCTCTATCTTCTGCAGTTACTGGGCATTGAGTCTTACTCAACTTCACACCTTGTAACACAGGCAAGAACCCCTTCTTGGACTATTCCATTTTGAACTTCTTCAAAACTTTATCAAGGTATGTGCTCTGTGAAAGTGCTATTAAGCGTCTCGGTCTATCTATATAGATATTAATGCCTAATATGAAAGCAGCTTCTCCTACGTCCTTCATTGAAAAACTCTTGTTCAAATATTCCTTCACGCTTTCCAGCATTTCTATATTGTTTCCAATCAGCAATATGTCATCCACATATAATACTAGAAACGCTATAGAGCTCCCACTCACTTTCTTGTAAATACAAGCTTCTCCATAAACTTGTATAAACTCAAACGCTTTGATCACCTCATCAAAGCGCTTATTCCAACTCCGAGATGCTTGCACCAGTCCATAAATGGATCGCTGGAGTTTGCAAACTTTGTCAGCATTCTCTGGATTGACAAAACCTTCGGGTTACATCATATACAACTCTTCCTCAAGGAAACCGTTGAGGAACGCTGTTTTTACATCCATCTGCCAAATTTCATAGTCGAAATAGGCAGCTATTGCTAACATGATTCTGAGAGACTTAAGCATCGCTACGGGTGAGAAAGTCTCATCGTAGTCAACTCCTTGAACTTGTGAAAAACCCTTTGCCAGAAGTCGAGCTTTATAGATGGTGACATTACCGTCCGCGTATGTTTTCTTCTTAAAGATCCATTTGTTCTGAATGGCCTTTCGCCCTTCAGGTAATACTTCCAAAGTCCATACTTTGTTTTCATACATGGATCCCATCTCGGATTTCATGTCCTCTAACCATTTCTCGGAATTCGGGCCCATCATTGCTCCTCCATAGCTCGTAGGTTCATTGTTGTCCAACAACATGACCTCCAAGACAGGGTTGCCGTACCACTCAGGGGTAGTACGCGTCCTTGTCGACCTACGAGGTTCAATAGCTGCTTGATCCGAAGCTTCATGATCATCATCATTAACTTCCTCTTCTACCGTCGTAGGTTCCACAGAAACATCTTTCTGCGTTGCGCTACTTTCTGGTTGAAGTAAAGGTTCAATAACCTCATCAAGCTCTATTTTCCTCCCACTCAATTCTTTCGAGAGAAACTCTTTCTCAAGAAATGTTCCGTTTTTAGCGACAAACACTTTGCCTTCGGATCTGAGATAGAAGGTATACCCGACTGTCTCTTTCGGGTATCCTATGAAGACGCATTTCTCCGCTTTGGGTTCCAGCTTTTCAGGCCAAAGCTTTTTGACATAAGCATCACATCCCCAAACTTTAAGAAACGACAACTTTGGCTTCTTGCCAAACCACAGTTCATATGGCGCCGTCTCAATGGATTTTGATGGTGCCCTATTTAAAGTGAATACATCTGTCTCTAATGCATAACCCCAAAACGATAGTGGCAAATCAGCAAGAGACATCATAGAACGCACCATATCTAATAAGGTTCGATTACGACGTTCGGACACACCATTACGCTGTGGTGTTCCGGGCGGTGTCAACTGTGAAACAATTCCACACTGTCTTAAGTGACTGCCAAACTCATAACTCAGATATTCACCTCCTCGATCAGATCGCAGGAACTTAATCTTCTTGTTACGATGATTCTCAACTTCACTCTGAAATTGCTTGAACTTTTCAAACATTTCAGACTTGTGTTTCATTAAGTAAATATACCCATATCTACTTAAGTCATCAGTGAAGGTGAGAAAATAACGATATCCACCACGCGCTGTAACATTCATTGGACTGCACACATCAGTGTGTATGATTTCCAATAAGTCACTCGCCCGTTCCATTGTTCCAGAGAACGGCGTTTTAGTCATCTTGCCCATGAGGCATGGTTCACATGTGTCAAGTGATTCAAAATCAAGTGACTCCAAAAGTCCATCAGCATGGAGCTTCATCATGCGTTTTACACCAATATGACCTAAACGGAAGTGCCACAAGAAAGTGGTACTATCATTATCAATTCTACATATTTTGGCATCAATGTTATGAACATGTGTGTCATCACTATCACGATTCAATATGAATAAACCCCTAACATTGGGTGCATGAACATAAAAGATATTACTCATATAAATAGAACAACCTTTATTCTCTGATTTAAATTAGTAACCGTCTCGCAACAAACAAGATCCAGATATAAAGTTCATGCTTAACGCAGGCACTAAATAACAATTATTCAGGTTCATCACTAATCCCGATGGTAATCGAAAAGAGAGCGTGCCGACGGCGATCACATCAACCTTGGAACCATTTCCCACGAGCATCGTCACTTCGTCCTTTGACAGCCTTCGTTTATTCTGTAGTTCCTGCTTTGAGTTGCAAATGTGAGCAACCGAACCGATATCAAATACCCAGGCACTACTACGAGAGCTAGTAAGGTACACATCAATAACATGTATATCATATATACCTTGTTTGTCGTTGGCCGCCTTCTTGTCAGCCAGGTACTTGGGGCAGTTTCGCTTCCAGTGACTAGTTCCTTTGCAATGAAAGCACTCAGTTTCTGGCTTGGGTCCATGCTTGGGCTTCTTTGCAAGAGTAGCAACTGCTTTGCCATCCATCTTGGTTTTACCCTTCTTGCCCTTGCCCTTGCCCTTGCCATTCTTCTTGAAACTAGTGGTTTTATTGACCATCAATACTTGATGTTCTTTCTGGATTTCAGACTCAGCGACTTTTAGCATCGCAAATAGCTCGGTGACTGACTTGTTCATCCCGTGCATGTTATAGTTCATCACAAAGCTCTTGTAACTAGGTGGCCATGATTGAAGAACTTTGTTAGTGATCGCCTCTGGCGGAAGGGCAATTCCCAACTCCGCTAGACGAGTTGAATACCTAGACATTCTGAGTATATGTTCACTGATAGACCCGTTCTCCTCCATCTTGCAAGCATAGAACTTATCGGAGGTTTCATACCTCTCCATCCGGGCGTTCTTATGAAAGATAAACTTCAACTCCTGGAACATCTCATATGCTCCATGACGTTCAAAATGTCTTTGAAGTCCCAGTTCTAAGACATACAATATTGCACACTGAACTATTGAGTAATCTCCAGTACGTGCCTCCCAAGCGTTCTTAACGTCTTCAGAGGTCATGTCTTTTGGTTGGTCACCAAGTGGTGCATCAAGGACATATGATTTCTAGGAAGCCGTGAGGATAATCCTTAGATTACGGGCCCAGTCAACAAAGTTACTTCCATCATCTTTCAGTTTAGCTTTCTCTAGGAACGCATTAAAATTCAGGGGTGCTACTGCGCGAGTCATTGATCTACAACATAAATATGCAAAGTTCACTTAGACTATTGTTCAAGATAATGAGTTTAGTTAATCAAATTACTAAAGCTCCCACTCAAATTGACATCCCTCAGGTCATCTGAGTGTCACATGATCCAAATCCACCAACTCAAGTCCGATCATCACGTGAGTTGAGGTGGCTTCAATGGTGAACATCATTATGTTGATCATATCTACTATATGACTCATGTTCGACCTTTCGGTCTCTTGTGTTCCGAGGCCATGTCTGTACATGCTAGGCTCGTCAAGTTTAACCCGAGTGTTTTGCGCGTGCAACACTGGCTTGCACCCGTTGTATGTGAACGTAGAGTCTATCACACCCGATCATCACGTGGTGTCTCAACACGACGAACTTTCGCAATGGTGCACACTCGAGGAGAACACAATTTTATCTTGAAATTTAAGTGAGGGATCACCTTATAATGCTATCGTCGTACTAAGCATAACAAGGTGCATAAAAGGATTAACATCACATGCAATTCATAAGTGACATGATATGGCCATGAACTTGTGCTTTAGATCTCCGTCTTGAAAGCACCGGCATGATCTTCATCGTCACCGGCATGACACCATGATCTCCATCATCTTGATCTCCATCAACGTGTCACCATCGAGGTTGTCACGCCCTGCATGCTTCTACTACTATTGCTACCGTTTAGCGATAAAGTAAAGCATTACATAGCGCTTAATGATTGACACGCAGGTCATACAATAATTAAAGACAACCCTATGGCTCCTGCCAGTTGCCGTACTCATCGACATGCAAGTCGTGAAATTCTATACATCACATGATCATCTCATACATCACATATATCACATCATGTAATTGGCCATATCACATCACAACATACCCTGCAAAAACAAGTTAGACGTCCTCTAATTGTTGTTGCAAGTTTTACGTGGCTGCTACGGGTTTCTAGCAAGAACAATTCTCACCTACGCATAAACCACAACGGTGATACATAATTTGCTTTTCAACCTTCTCAAGGACCGCCTTTGTCGAATCCGATCCAACTAAAGTGAGAGAAACTGCCACCCGCAAGCCATCTAGGCAACAAGTTGCGTCGAGGGAACCGGTCTCTTGTAAGCGTAAGAGTAATGTTGGTCCTGGCCGCTTCATCTCACAATACCGCTGAACCAAAATCCGACCAAGGGAGGAAGCAATCCAAGCATCAACGCCCACAAACCTTTTGTGTTCTACTTGAGATCTCATCTCCACATAGACCTAGCTCATGATGCCACTGTTGGGGAATGTTGCATGGGAAACAAAAAATTTCCTACGCACATGAAGATCTATCCATGGTGATGAGCATCTAAGAGAGGGAGAGTGGATCTACATACCCTGGTAGATCGCTAAGCGGGAAGCTTAAGAAACGCGGTTGGTATAGTCGAACGTCTTCGCGATCCAAATCGCCATGCGTCCCGCGATCCAATCATGATCCGTCCCGCGATCCAATCACGATCTGTCCCGCGATCCGATCACGATCCGTCCCACGAACTTGATCACAATCCGTCTCACAAACTTGATCACGATCCTTCCGATCTAGCACCGAACGGACGGCACCTTCGCGTTCAGCACACATACAGCTTGATGATGATCTCCACCGTCTTGATCCAGCAAGAAGGAGTGGAGAGTAATAAGAGTTCTCCGGCAGCTTGATGGCGCTCCGGCGATGGTGGTGGAGCAATTCCGGCAGGGCTTCGCCTAAGCACTGCAGAAAACCGATCTAGAGGAGAAACTATGCACTGGAGGAACGGGTAGCACGTGGCTGAAAATCTAGTCCAAAAACCCTCAATACCACCAGTATATATAGGAGGAGAGGAGGAGAGGAGGCAGCTTGGCAACCAAGCCAAGCTTGGTTCGGCCGAAGTGGGAGGTGGAGGAGGACTCTCCTCCTCCAATCCTAGTAGGACTAGGATTGCTCCTTTTTGCCTTTTTTCCACCTTTTCCTATTGGGTTTTTTCTTCCAGCCACATGGGCCTTGTGTGGGAGTTTCCACCAGCCCACTAAGGGGTGATATTAACTCTCCCACAGCCCATGAAGCCTCTTGGGTCGAAATACCCCTCCCGGAGGCCTCCCGGTACACTACCGGCACTCCCGGTACACTACCGATGAGCCCGAAACTTTTCCGGTGACCAAAACGGGACTTCCTATATATGAATTTGTACCTCCGGACCATTACGGAGCTCCTCGTGACGTCTGGGATATCATCCGGGACTCCTAAAAAACTTCGGTCACCACCATACATAACTCTATACTATCGAAACGTCACCAAACCTTAAGTGTGCAGACCCTGCGGGTTCGAGAACTATGTAGACATGACCGAGACACCTCTATAGTCAATAACCAATGGCGGGACCTGGATGTCCACATTGGTTCCTACATATTCTACGAAGATCTTTATCGGTCGAACCTCTATGTCAAGGATTCAGTTAATCCCGTATGATGTTCCCTTTGTTCTTCGGTATGTTACTTGCCCGAGATTCGATCGTCGGTATCTCCATACCTAGTTCAACCTCGTTACTGGAAAGTCTCTTTACTCGTTCTGTAATACAAGATCCCGTGACCAACACTTAGTCACATTGCTTTCAAGGCTTATTGTGATGTTGTATTACCGAGTGGGCCCTGAGATACCTCTCCGTCACACGGAGTAACAAATCCCAGTCTTGATCCATGCCAACTCAACAAACACCCTCGGAAACACCTGTAGAGCACCTTTATGGTCACCCAGTTACGTTGCGACGTTTGATACACACAAGGTACTCCTCCGATATCTGTGAGTTGCATGATCTCATGGTCATAGGAACATATACTTGACATGCAGAAAACAGTAGCAATAAACTGACACGATCATAAGTACGTTTGTAGTTTGGGTCTTGTCCATCACATCATTCTCCTAATGATGTGATCCCGTTATCAAATGACATCTCATGTCCATGGCTAGGAAACCTTAACCATCTTTCAATCAACGAGCTAGTTCACTAGAGGCATACTAGGGACATTATGTTTGTCTATGTATCCACACATGTATCCATGTTTCCAATTAATACAATTATAGCATGGATAATAAACGATTATCATGAACAAGGAAATACAATAATAAACACTTTATTTATTGCCTATAGGGCATATTTCCAACAACTTTCGTCCCCGGACAGATCTTCGCCTTCAGTAGTGTCATGCTGCACGCTGATCCAACCGGCAATCTAGGCCGTGTTGAGAGTTTTGCCCCTGATCGAGAGGTTAGATTCAGAAACCTAGAGTTCTCCGTTGATTCTTGGGGTGACTTGTCGCTAACCGGGCTCGTAGCCTTACCTGTAGCACGCGAAGACCCCGAGGCTTCAACCTCAAGTTCCTTCTTCGCACACGCTAATAGGGTTATCCATTGCGATGGACCGATCCCTTGCCTTGCTCTGGCCATTGTGCCAAAAGACCGAACATGTGTTGTTGTCGAACACCCCCCCATGCCCAGGTATTTCAGAGGTAAACTCCGTAAGTTCCGAACAGTCTGATCCGATCGGGCTCTCAGAGGTTGACGAGGCCCTAGAACGGATCTCGTCGATGAAGATCATCGATGACCCAACCCCGATCTATGCTCAGATCGTTTGTGGTGCGGGGCGGGACGAATTTTTCGACCCACCGACCACCCATTTGATAGCCATTGTCAATGATTTAACTGACATGCTGGACTATGCCTCCGAGGAGGCAGAATACATGGATGAAGAGGATTGCGCCCCCACAACTGTTAATACCGGAAGATGGGCCGACACTTCAACATATGATGTCTACATGGTGGACACTCCCAATGGCGACAAAACGCCTAACAATGATGATGATAAGTCGGGCAACGCACTGTCAAGGCGCCGAAAGCCGCATAAGCGGTCCAAAGGCAAAAGGGGAAGGAAAATTATTATCGGCACCGAGGACAAAGTTACCCCTAAAGACCGTGGCGACCCTGATAATCCCAAACACCCGTTAGATGGTCAGGAAAGGCCTGAGGACCAAAGCAACCCCTCCTACTTCAACGGTTCCGAGGATGACAATTACCTCCCCCTTGTCAAGGAGGAGGATATCCCGGAAGTCAACGACATGGACATCCCTGATAACCATGAAGATGAGGAACAATTTCGACAGCAACTCATAGAGACGGCTTGCAGTTTGAGAGCCAAGGAATGACAGCTTAAAGCCGAAGAGGATGACCTCAATGATCGATGGACAAGAGTCCTCTCGGTGGAGGAAGTTCATGTTGCCGGTCTGTCAGACCAGACCAAGAGTTATTCGTGGAGAAGGCTGCTGCCACAATTCTATGACGGGCTCACTGATACTTCGTCACCAAAGCATACTCCATATGACAGGCTGGACCGCCCTCCTCGTGGGCGTGATCAGATGGCTAATGACGCCGGTTATAGACCAGCAATACCCCGAAGAGGGGAAAAGGAGCCATTAGATCCCAATGACATGTTCGACCTGCGAGATGACTTGGATCACAGAGCAGACCATACAAGATCCATCTACGGATCCAGAGGATACTCACCCGATAGACGAGATGGGAACAGGCCATGGCTCGAACGAGGCAATAATAGAGACCAGGAATGCACCCGAGCCAGAACAGACGCCCATCACAGGCGCGAGATAGCTTGGATTCGAGGGGCCGCTCACCCACTATGTTTCACGGATGAGGTCATGTGACATCAGTTCCTGGAAGGGTTTAAACCCGTGAACATCGAACAGTATGGTGGAACTACTGACCCAACCATATGGATCGAGGACTTCCTCCTCCACATCCACATGGCTCAAGGAGATGACCTCCAAACCATCAAATACCTTCCCCTCAAACTTAAGGGGCCAGCTCGGCATTGGCTAAACAGCCTCCCTGAAAACTCCATTGGATGCTGGGAGGACTTGGAGGATGCTTTCTGCTCCAACTTCAAGGGAACCTATGTTCGGCCGCCAAATTTTTCTGACCTCGGCAATGTCGTCCAGAAGCCTGGCGAGTCTGCTCGGCAATTCTGGAACCAGTTCTCGACTAAGAAGAACCAGATTGTCGACTGTCCGGTCGCTGAGGCCATAGCCTCCTTCCGGCACAATATTCGGGACGGATGGCTAGCTCGCCAGCTAGGCCAGGACAAACCACGGACTATGCCCTCCCTCACCTCCCTCATGACCCGCTTTTGCGTGGGCGGAGATAATTGCCTGGCAAGACGCAGCCACAATTCTGAAGACCCCGGATCCTCTGAAGTTCGGGGTGGCAACGGAAAACCAAAGCGCAATAAGAACAAGCGCCAGCACAATAACAATGATGCCGATGACACGACCGTTAATGCCAGCTTCCGCAACTCCCATCCTAGACAGTGTAAGAAGCCTCCTAAAGGAAATCGTGATGGACCCACTCCGCTGGAAAAAATAATAGAGAGGACTTGCCAAATCCACAGGACTCAGGAGAAGCCTGCCAACTACACACACCGCAATTGCTGGGTGTTTAAACAGGTCGGCAAGCTCCCACCCGAGGATCAAATCAAGAGCCCTCACAGCGAGGATGGGGATGATCCTTGGGGTCCTGGCAACCAAAAGAAATTTCCTCTGGAAGTCAAGACGATAAACATGATATACGCCACCCATATACCCAAGATGGAGAGGAAGCACGCCCTTCGAGAGGTCTACGCTATAGAGCCGGTGGCCCCGAAGTATAACCCATGGTCGGCATATCCGATCACTTTGATTGGCGCAATCACCCAACTAGCATCCGTCATGGGGGTTCGGCTGCACTCATCCTCGACCCCATTATCAATGGGTATCACCTAACAAAAGTCCTAATGGACGGAGGAAGTAGCCTTAATCTTATCTACTTAGATACGGTGAAAAGGATGGGCATAGACCCATCACGGATTAAACCAGTAACACCACCTTTAAAGGGGTGATTCCAGGTGTTGAATCCCAATGCACGGGCTCCGTAACATCTGAAGTTGTGTTCGGCTCTCCCGATAACTTTCGCAACGAAGACTTGATCTTTGACATCGTACCCTTCCGCAGCGGCTATCACGCCCTGCTTAGCCGGACAGCGTTCACTCGTTTCAATGTCGTACCCTTCCGCATTATGCATACCCTAAGCTCAAGATGCCTGGCCCCAAAGGGGTCATCACTATCAACGGCAATACAGAGCAATCTCTACGAACTGAGGAGCATGCGCTAGCCCTGGCGGCCGAATTTCGTTACCAAGATTATCGGCATGTTTCGGCATTTATCGTAAAGACATGCAAGGTTGGGAAGCGAGCTCGGCTACATAACGAACTCTCATAGCCCTCATCTTCCCCCAAATAGGGACTCGCACCCCATCGCATGCCCCTAAGACTAGCGAAGTACGTGTCAAGAAGGCACAACTTCACGCTTAAAATTCCATGGGCAGCGATGGGGAAACACAGGTGGGAGTCCGGCTGGACCAGACTACTACCACTAAATATGTCTTCGGACACAATGCAGGGACCATTAAAGGGCCCACCATGGGCGTAAAGCCTATCCATAGTTCGGTGACTTCTCAAGACTTTGTTTGCAAGATCCGCTCGCCAAATGATGCCACCCTTCGAGGCACACTAGTGATCAGGAGTAAACTAGCAACAGGGCATATCGAGGATGTAAGGCCATCAATCGAAGACCCCTGGTACAACCGCTCCTGTAATCTCTTTTCTTCATATACCTGTAAGCAGTTGCTTTGGCACTTCGAATAATAAGAGTTGTTGAGAAAAAATACATCATCATTTTACATGTTTTCTAGTTGTCCTTCTTGGTACATATTTTCCTTTTCTCCCTCTTCTCACGAATTAATTCGATATGTTACGATGCACCGGTTAATACACCGGGGGCTCGAACTTACATACAAATCGCCTTACATATTATTTATCATGTGTTTGGCATCTTGGAGTTCACCTCATATGCATCGGTTCCGAACTGTGTCTTGGGTCAATAGTTGGGTTGCCCGGCTCCTATGCTTGCCCCTTTACGTTCCACTCGTTCGGCTAAAAGGTAAAAGGGAGCACCCCTGTGATTGTGATTCCGGATAGTCTGGACAAGCACCTCAGGGGAGAAAGCCGAAAACTGACTGTCATAGTATGCGAGATCCGGTATATGAACCCGAGCTAAAAGTATTATACTTCAATCCCCGTAAGCGGTTATTCCGTGTTATACGAGGGGTTTGTCCTTTATGCAAACCTTGTGATACCGGCTTTAGCCGCGGTTCATCCGAACATCACAACACTTTGGTAGACAATCGTAAGCTCCCCGTAGTCCTTTTCGCACCCCTATGGCTAAGTGAAAGAAATAAAGCACTATAGTTTGATTGCCTAGTCTGCCTCACTTTACCGCTTTCGGGTTCTGATAACTCGGCTAAGGGACATAGTGCATTGGCATAGACACCCCATGTGATATCTACATGGGGGCTGAAGCCGACGACTCGCATCTTTCAGTATTAAACGGCCACACAGGAGTTATAAAGGAATGCAAAACTATAAAAAGCATAATAACTTGTAACATCAAAAGTTTTGATAAGTCTTCGGACGCGTTACAACTCATTCAAACATATTATCGCCCGAACACTGTGACGCTATTACCTAAGCACTCTCCATCACTCCATTGAAGTACAGCCCGGGGCGTCTATGCTCCTTCCCGGGAGGCGGCTACCTTCATCGGATCCAGCCCCGGCCAGTGCGCCTTGGCCTTCGCAAGGGCCATCCGAACTCCCTCTATGAACGAAGAGCACTTCACGGTGTCAAAGCGAGGTGAGGCGGTGATCAACATATGCACCAGGACAAGTAGATGCCTAGCAGCGGCTCACCAGACCATAAGCGGATGTAGAGGTCCTTCATGGCCAGCTCTGCCATCTAGTGCAGCTCCATCAGTTGTTTAAGCTGCTCCACGAGGAGAGGCGTGTGCTCAGGAGCTCCCCCAGAACAGCCGAGCTTCATCCCCTTCTTCCCTCGAGGCGAACAACATATTGGTGTCTGCCACACTCTTCTGAAGATCGGAGGAGGTGCATGAAGAATGCCACACCTAGGTAAGCAATTTGAATTTGCTATCCCCGAAGACGCACTATAGTAAGTATGGCTTACCATCCATTTTGTCCTTTGCTTGGCGTACCTGCTCCTCATAAAACCGCCTATCCACCCGCTCCTTCTGAAGATCATTCTTCAGGGTGGACAGTTCGGCCGCGCTCTCCTTGCCCTTCTACTCAAGGACCTCGCACTTCTGGCTGGCGTCCTTGAGCTCCTATTGAATATCTGCCACATGAGCCTCATGCTTCTAGCTAGTGGCTCGCAGTGTGGAGAGGGTGGTCGCCGCTTCTTTGGCCGACGCTCTCTCGACGGCCGCATGGTCTTTTGCTTGTTGGAGCTCGGCCTTGAGCCTCTCCACCTCCTTTGTCGAAGTTGTTTACACATTAAGACATTATGTTCGGGTAAAGGTGTTCGGACAAAGGAGTTCGAGAAAAGGTATTTGGATTTTGTTTTGACCTACCTTGTGCCTCGTTGAATCTTTGGTTGAGGGCTTCAACTTCATCCTCGGAGCGTTTAAGCTTTCTATTCAGCTCGTCCAACTCTGCACCATTTATTGTCGCCACTGATAACGACGCCTACAATACACACATAGTGGACATGTTACATGGGTTTTCAACTCCCACATTATAATCAATCTGGTCATATGTTGGACCTTATTAGGAGCTACCCTAACATGCCTGACACATAAATTGTATCTAGTCTGCTATCGGATACATGATTGACCCGTAGGTAAGTTTTTTCACACTCACCTAGGGCTCAAGGGATGCCATGTATATAATGGAAATAAATAAAAACTTTGCAAATAAGAGTATCACGTAACTTACTTGAAAACCCGTTAGGAGACCTTTGAAGGCATCCTTCAGTCGGTTGTCAATGGACTAGGTGCTCTTTAATACCGCACCCATGAGGGTGCGGTGCTCCTCGGAGATGGAGGCACTCGATAGAGCCTCCTCCATGACCTTCCACCCATTGGTCGGTGGCACCGGAGGTGATCGGATAACCCGATCACCGACCGGGGTTTGAACCAGAACCTCCGAGGCGTGGTACGCTCCGGAGAAGCCCTTGGGGGGACTGAGCGACCGCTCGTCCGGCCTCCTTAGTGTCCGGGCGGGATTCCTCCCCCCGGTCTTCAGTAATCGAGGTGTTAGCCTAGGCCATTATGTCGTCTCCCCCGCCGCCGGTGCCCGGCTCCATAGGATCATGTTGGGATGACACCTCCACGGTGTCCTTCGCGACACTCGGAGTGGCGGCATGCGAGGCATTCCCGCTCTCCACTAGTTCGGTAGACGGGGTCTCCCCATCCGATATTTGATCGGTGGGGAGGACGCACGGGGGCCTGCAAAATCCATAAGCGCCTGCGTGTTAGTAAATTCTAAACTTGTTAAAATAACAAACAAGGGGTCTTCGGATCCTAACCTTTGAGCCGGGGGCTTCACCCTGAGGTTCCTTCATGGAACCACCTCGAGGTTATCAGACTCAGTATCTAAGGCCGAGATATCGTCAGACAGGATCACCTGTGCCCGATGCGTCCTCTTCGGGGCAGGAGGGGGGACCTCCTCTGGGCATCCGATGACACCGCCCTCTTTCTTGCGAGGGGGGAATTGCCTTCCCCCCGGCTTCGTCTTCCTCCTCTTCCTCCTGCTCCTCCTCCTCCTCTTCCTCCTCATGCTCCTCTTGATTCGAGGAGGCATGAGTTTCCCCAGACACAGTCTCTGACTGGTCCCGGATATGAAGGCCGCTTCGGCCTGGTTTCTTATTCTTCTCCTTCTTCGTGGGGGCCTCGTAAGGCTTCTCCATGAGCATTTCCGCCAACAGCCCGGATCTAGCATCCTCGGGCTGAGGTGCCAGACTACTAATATTAATGTCTTTCTTTAGCCATTTTTGCGAAAGAGTGATCGGAAGAAAACATTATGGATCTTCCTTGGGAAATGTAAAAGCCGATCAAGCAGAAGTAACCCGTACCTCGGTGGTGCGTTTGGAGGCTTGCAGGCCTCTGTCTTCCTCCTCGGATGGCCAGCTCTCCTGTGACTTGAAGAGCGCTTTCCATAGCTTCTCCCGTGTAGTGCGGAAGAGGTGTCGGATTATGGGCGCATCGTCAAGTTGCCGAGCCCACAAGGGAGTGTCCCGACGCTGGTAGGGGAGGATGCGCCTCCGAAGCATCACCTGGACCACGTTGGTTAGATTGATGTCCTCCTCAACCAGGGAGACGATGTGCTTCTGCAGGTCGCTCACATCCTTGCTCGGTCCCCAGTTAAGGCCCTTTCTGAGCCATGAAGCTAGTATGGTGGGGGGATCGGATCTGAATTTGGTGGGAGGGGTCTGACCTTCTTCTCATGGTTCTATGATATAGATCCACTCCTTCTGCCACACCTTGATGGTGTTGATGAAGGTGCCTGATGGCCACACGACGCGGGTGAGCTTCTAATGACAGCCCTGCCACAGTCTGCGTGCTTCCCACCGACGCACTTCGGCTTGATGTTGAATACTTTGAGCTAGAGCCCTAAGTGTGGCTCGACCCAAAGAAACGCCTCGCAGACGAGGATGAAAGCCGATATATGCATAAAGGAATTCGGCGGGAGGTCGTGGAAGTCAAGACCGTAGAAGAACATCAACCCCCTGCCAAAGGGGTGAAGAGGGAAGCTCAACCCCCTGATGAAGTGGGGGAGGAAGACCACCCTTTTGCCTGGCCAGGGGGTGGGGCTCACTTGGTCCTTCTTCGATGCGTGATGAGGAATGTCAGCGGAGAGGTAGCCGGCCTTCTTGAGGTCAAGAATGTCCCGGTCGGTGACCGTGGAAATCTCCCGCTGGCCGTTAGAGCCCGCCATTAATGAGCTCGGAGGTGGGGGCGGAAGACCTAGATCTGTGCTTTGGAGGCGCAAAGGAATGGAAGGCGGGGAAAGCGAATGGGAAACGTGAATAAACTTTGGGGTTTTCTTCCCCTTTTATGAAGCTTATCGATTTGGTCTCCCCTTGTGGCGTCGTGAATCCCTCCACTTCCCGAGACGTGCGATCCGTTACGCACGTGCGAGTAAACATATCCCGTATAAAATGGGACACGACCGGTATGTTGATAGATCGTGATGATTAAAACATCCTCGAACCGCGAATAGAGTTTGTGTAACTAGCCTAGAAGTCATGGTGGGCCGTGACCTTTCGTCAGAGAGGTCATCAGAGGAGTAGTATTTATCCCTTGACGTTTGGCCTTCAAGGCCAGTCAATTTGCAGTGTTCGGACTTGCCACTATGAGGAAAACTATTTATCATCGAAGGCTGAACTGTGTTCCGTGGGAACAACTCACCTCGCAAGCCGAATACTCTGATCATGTAAAGCAATTGAAGCTGGGAACCTTTGCGTTGGAGGAAAGTTCGAGGGCTACTGAGGGAGTCCTGGATTAAGGGGTCCTCGGGAGACCGACCTATTTCTATGGGCCGGACTATACGGGCCACTTACCGAACACAGGAATATTTGAAGGACCAGTATCCAAGATGGAAGCTTCAGGAAGCACGGCTTGTACTCCATGTTTGATGTAGCAAACCGACCATGTAACCGACCATGTGTAAACCCTAGGCATGTAACCGACCATGTGTAAACCCTAGCATGTTTATCTCCTCGGCATGTAACCGACCATGTGTAAACCCTAGGCATCCTCGACGTCTATATAAGCCGAAGGGTTTTAGGGTGTAGGGACAGAACAACTCATCTAGGGTTAGCTATTCGATCTCGAGGTAGATCAACTTTGTAACCCCCATATCACCAATACATCCAAGCAGGACGCAGGGCATTACCTCCATAGGAGGGCCCGAACCTGGGTAAATCTGTGTCCCCTTCGTCTCCTGTCACCATCGATCCCAATCTCACAGTTCGGGACCCCCTACCCGAGATCCGCCGGTTTTGACACCGACAGCCCCCATGTAGATACTACGCGAGGTGTCTCTGCCTATGCACTATGACCCTTAGCCGAGATATCGATACCCGAAGGAGGTGGTGTGAGGTGGACAAGGCAAACAGACCATAATGCTTTATTGCTTTCACTTAGCTGTAGGAGCATGAAAAAGGAATGCGGGGGCTAATGACTAGCCCCCAGTAGTTTGTGATGTTCAGATGAACCGCAGATAAAGCCGACATCACCTGGTTTGTAGAAATGCCAAACCCGTCGTATGACACGGAATAACCTCTAACGAAGTTTTTAGTATAACACTTATGCTCATATTCGCAGACCGGTTCTCGCATACTATGGCAGTCAGTTTTTGACTTTCTCCCCTAAGGTGCTTGACCAGGCTAGCTGGAAACACAATCGGAGTGGTTCTCCCTTTTCCCTTGTAGCCGAACAAGCGGAACATAAAGGGGCAAGCACAGGAGTTGGGCAACCCAACTATTGACCTAAGACATAGTTCAGAACCAATTTAGACATGATCGATTGTGCTTAGGGTGATATTTTAAATTCGAGCCCATGGTCTATTAGACGGTTGCGTTGTAATGTGTACCAAACAGGTTTGCAAGGAGCATTGAGGAGGGAGGAAATAGAGTATGTAGCAAGAAAAGGCAGCGAATCGGCCATTCATGATGGTCTTATATTTTGATCAATAACTCTTATAGCTCAAATTGTGGAAACAACTGCTTACAGGTACTTGAAGATGAAATATAAAGTTTACAAGAGGGGTTATACCAGGGGTCTTCGATGGGTGGCGTGACGTCCTTGATATGCCCTATCGCCTGTCCACTCCTGTGCCTCCCAGAGGGTTGCATTCCTTTATGGGTAATGATGTCGGCGAGCGGACCTTGGAAAGAGGAACTTGAGAATTCGCCGAACTATTGATGGGCTTTACGCTTTAGCAGGTCCTTGATGGTACCTGTTGTATGCTGAAGACTTATATTGCTAGTAGTTCGGTCCAGTTGAACACTTGTGCTTTGATAGTTGTTCCCCACTACTGCCCATGGAATCTTAAGTACGAAGTTGCACCTTCTAGGCACGTGTTTTGCTTGCATTAGGGATGTGCAATGGGCAGCAAGTCCCTGTTTCCGGGGAGGAGAAGGTTCTGTGAGTTCGGGCAGAAATCGAGCTCGCTTCTCAACCTTACGTGCCTTTACGGCAGATGTCGGCGTTTGCCGATCATCATTGTAATGGAATTCGGCCGCCAGGGGCAATGCATGTTCCTCAGTTTGGAGGGAGCGCTCTGTGTTGTCGTTGACAGTAATGACCCCCTTGGGCCCGGGCATCTTGAGCTTGAGGTATGCATAGTGTGGGACGGTGTTAAAGTGAGCGAAAGATGTACAGCCTAGCACGACATGGTAGCCGCTATGGAAAGGTACAGTGTCGAAGATCAAGTCTTCGCTTCGAAAGTTATCGGGCAAACCGAACACTACTTCTAGGCTTACAAAGCCCGTGCATCAGGCTTCGACGCCTGGGATCACTCCTTTAAAGGTAGTGTTGCTGGGTTTGATCCTTGACGGGTCTATACCCATCTTTTTCACCATGTCTGAGTAAATCAGATTAAGGCTACTTCCTTCGTCCAATAGGACTTTAGTGAGGTGATACCCATCTATTATGGGGTCTAGGACGAGGGCGGATGAACCCCCATGACAGATACTGGTCGGGTGGTCGCATCGATCGAAGGTGATCGGGTATGTCGACCATGGGTTGTACTTCGGGGCTATAGGACCTATGGCGTAGACCTCTCGAAGGGCGCGCTTCCTCTCCTTTTTGGTTATATGAGTGGCGTATATCATATTCACGGTTTTTACCTCTGGACGGAACTGCTTATGTCCGCCACCGATCGGACCGCGGGGCTCATCCTCGTCCTTGCTGCGTGGGCCCTTGCCTTGATCCTTGGCTGCGAGTTTGATGGCCTATTTGAACACCCAGCAGTTATGGTTGGTGTGGTTGGCAAGCTTCTCTTGAGTGCCATGGATCTAGAAAGGCCTCTTCATGATTTTGTCCAGCGGGGTAGGTCTGTCGCGATTACCTCTAGGAGGCTTCTTCCGCTGCCGGGCTCGGGAATTGCGGAAGCCGGCGTTAATGGCCATGTCATCGGCATCACTATTGTTGTGCTGGCACTTATTCTTGTTGCATTTTGGTTTCCCTTTCCGTCCCAAACTTCGAAGGTTTCGGGGTCTTTGGGGTTGTGGCTCCATCTTGCTAGCCAGTTATCCTTGCCTGCGTAAAAGCGAGTCATGAGTGATGTAAGGGAGGACATTGTCCGAGGTTTATCCTGGCCGAGCTAGCGAGCCAGCCATTCATTCCGAATATTGTGCCTAAAGGAGGCTATTGCCTCGGCATCTGGGCAATCAACGATCTGGTTTTTCTTGGTCAATAACTGGTTCCAGGATTGCCGAGCGGACTCTCATGCCTTCTGTACGACGTTGCTCAGGTCGAAGGAGTCCGGCGGCCGAACATAGGTGCCTTGGAAGTTAGATCGGAATGCATCCTCTAGATCCTCCCAACATCCGATGGAAATTTTGGGGAGCCTGTTTAACCAGTGCAGAGTTGGCCCCTTAAGTTTTAGGGGCACATACTTTATGGCGTGGAGATCATCTCCTCGCGCCATGTGGATGTGGAGGAGGAAATCCTCGATCCATACTGTTGGGTCAGTTGTCCATCGTATTGCTCTATGTTCACGGGTTTGAACCCCTCCGGGAACTGATGCTGCATTATCTCGTCCGTGAAGCACAGTGGGTGGGCAGCGCCTCTAACCCGAGCTATGTCGCACCGGTAATCGGCGTCTGTTCTGGCCTGGTTTCTTTCCCGACCTCTATTGTTACGGTCGAGCCAAGGCAGGTACCCCTCCCATCTATTGGGTGAGTACCCTCTGGATCCATAGATGAATCTCGTACGGCCTTCTCTATAGTCCAGGTCGTGTCACGGGTCAAACCTGTCATCGGGCTCTATTGGCTCTTTCCCCATCTTCGGGGTATCGTTGGCCTATAACCGGTGTCGTTAGCCGTCCTCTCTCATCCTTGAGGAGGGCGGTCTAGCTTGTCATATGGAGTATGTTTGGGTGATGGCGTATCAGTAAGCTCGTCATCGAATTGTGGTAGCAGCCTTCGGCGTGGATAGCTTTTAGTCTGGTCCAATAGACCGGTATCGTATCCTTCCTCAGCTGATAGGACCCTCATCCATCTATCGTTGAGGTTGTCCTATTCGGCCTTAAGCTGTCGTTCTTTTACCTTCAGGCTGCAGGTCATGGCTACAAGTTGTTGCCTTAACTATTCCTGATCTTCAAGGTTTTCGGGGATGGCGAAGTCTTCGGCCTCCGAGATTTCCTCCTCCTCGACGGGGGGAGGTAATTGCCGTCCTCGGAATCGTTTAGATCATTGGGGTTGCGCTGATCTTCCAGACTCTCCTGGTCCTCTAGTGGATGTTCGGGAATATTAGGGTCGTCGAGGTCCTCCGAGGTAGCTCCGTCCCCGGTGCCAGCGATAGCTTTTCTTCCCTTTTTTACCTTTGATTGTTTGTGCGTCTTCCGGCTCCTTGACGATGCTTCACCCGATTTGTCGCCATCGTTTTTGGGTGTGTGCTTGCCGTTATCGGTTGGAGTGTCCATCATGTAGACGTTGTAGGTGGAGGTGGCAGCCCATCGCCCGGTATTAACGGGGGTGGGAGTGCAATCTTCCTCATCCATGTCTTCTGCCTCCTCGGAGGCGTAGTCCAACATGTCGGTTAAGTCTTCGACAGTGGCTATCAAGAGGGTGGTGGGTGGGATAAAAAATTCTTCTTGACCCGCCTTAAAACCGATCTAAGCATGGACCAGGGTTGGGTCATTGGTCATTTTTATCGACAAGATCCGATCTAGGGCATCATCGAGGGTCGAGAGCTCGATCGGGTCAACCTGCTCGGAGCTTTCGGAGTTAACCTTCGATGCGTCCGCAAGAGGGGAGTGTTCGACAGGAACTGGTCTCCGGACGTCTAGCGCTATGGACGGATTCAGACTCAAAACCAGGTCATATCCGGGCTAGATCCCATGAACGGGACCGAAAGTAGAGTCCGAGGTTAAATCCTCGAAGTCTTCGGGCACGGCAAGTGAGACTGCGAGCCCAGTTAGCGAAAGATCGGCGCGAGAGTCTACGTAGAACTCTAGGTTCCCGAATCTGACCTCTTGATCATGGGCGAAACTCCCGACCCGGCCAAGATGGCCGGTCGGGTCAACGTGCAGCACAATGCTGCCGAAAGCGAAGATATGTCTAGGGACAAAGGTGTCCATGTTGCAGAGTTGTTCATTGATGACAGCACAACCCATTGACTCCTTTGGCGATCACAGCGGAACTCTCAATGAAAGCACCAATGTCAGTGTCAAAACCGGCGGATCTCGGATAGGGGGTCTCGAGCTATGAGACTAGGATCGATGGTAAGAGGGGACGAAGGAGGCGATGTTTACCCAAGTTTGGTCCCTCCTATGGAGGTAAAACCCTACGTCCTTCTTGATTATATTGAAGGTATGAAGGTTACAGAGTTGATCTATCTCGAGATCGAATAGCTAAAACCATAGACGAGTTTCCTTGCCCTACGATCTAAAACCCTCCCGGTTTATATAAACACCGGGGGGTACTAGGGTTTACACATGGTAGGTCTCCTGCCGAGGATGGAGATACCGATTTCCTCATCTTGACTTGGAGTGCACGACGCACCTTCGGGACTTCCTTCTAGAATGTGGGATCTCAATGTATCTGGCCCTTCTTGCGACAATTATAGAATGGCCCACCAAGCCGGCCTATTAAGAGATAGGCCGACGGCCCGAGGACCCATTAGTCCAGGACTCCCTCAGGCGGCCAACGCCAAACAAGGTATATATGATATACATGTTATTGATGTGTACCTTACTAGCTCTCATTGTAGTGCCTGGGTATTTGATACCGGTTTGGTTGCTCACATTTGCAACTCAAAGCAGGAGCAATGGAATAGATGGAGGCTGGCTAAGGACGAAGTGATGATGCGCGTGGGAAATAGTTCCAAGGTTGATGTGATCACCGTCGGCACACTCGCTCTTTGACTACCATCGGGATTAGTGATGAACCTGAATAATTGTTATTTAGTGCCCACGTTAAGCATGAACATTATATCTGGATCTTGTTTATTGCGAGAAGGTTACTCATTTAAATCTGAGAATAATGGTTGTTCTATTTGTATGAGTAATATCTTTTATGGTCATGCACCCAATGTGAGGGGTATATTTTTACTGAATCTCGATAGTGATGATACACATGTTCATAACATTCGTGCCAAAAGATGTAGAGTTGATAATGATAGTACCACTTTCTTGTGGCACTGCCGCTTAGGTCATATTGGTGTAAAACACATGAAGAAGCTCCATGATGATGGACTTTTGGAGTCACTTGATTTTGAATCACTTGACACACATGAACCACGCCTTATGGGCAAGATAACTAAAACCCCGTTTTTTGGAACTATGGAACGGGGCGAGTGACTTGTTGGAAATCATACATACATCTATGTGCGATCCAATGAGCATTGAGGCGCATGGTGGTTATCGTTATTTTCTCACCTTCATTGAGGACTTAAGTAGATATGGGTATATTTACTTAATGAAACACAAGTCTGGAACGTTTGAAAAGTTCAAGCAATTTCAGAGTGAAGTTGAGAATCATCGTAACAAGAAGATTAAATTCCTATGATCTGATCGAGGACGAGAATGGCTGAGTTATGAGTTTGGCGGTCACTTAGGACAGTGTGGAATTGTTTCACAATTCACACTACCTGGAACACCACAACGTAATGGTGTGTCCGAACGTCCTAATTGAACCTTATTAGATATAGTGTGTTCTATGATGTCTCTTGCTGATTTGCCACTATCGTTTTGGGGTTATGCATTAGAGACAACTACTTCACTTTCAATAGGGCACCATTGAAATCCGTTGAGACAACGCCATATGAACTGTGGTTTGTCAAGAAGCCAAAGTTGTCATTTCTTAAAGTTTGGTGATTATGTCAAAAAGCATCAGCCTAGAAAGCTGGAACTCAAAGCGGAGAAATGTGTCTTCGTAGGATACCCAAAAGAGACAATTGGGCATACCTTCTATCTCAGATCCGAAGGCATAGTTTTTCTCGCTAAAAACGGAACATTTCTTGAGAAAGAGTTTCTCTCGAAAGAATTGAGTGGGAGGAAGATAGAACTTGATGAGGTTGTTGAACCTTTATTTCAACCAAAGTGTAGCGCAACGCAGAAAGATGTTTATGTGGAGCCTGCATCAATTCAAGACGAAGTTAATGATGATGATCATGAAGTTTCAGATCAATTTGCTATTGAACCTCGTAGGTCGACACTGGCGCGTACTGCTCCTAAGTGGTACGACAACCCTGTCTTAGAGGTCATGTTGTTGGACAATGATGAACCTACGAGCTATGGAGAAGCGATGATGGGCACAGATTCTGAGAAATGGTTAGAGGCCATGAAATTCGAGATGGGATCCATGTATGAAAACAAGGTATGAATTTTGGAAGTATTACCTCATGGGTGAAAGGCCATTCAGAACAAATGGATCTTTAAGAGGAAGACGGACGCAGACGGTAATGTTACCGTCTATAAAACTCAACTTGTGGCAAATGGTTTTTCACAAGTTCAAGGAGTTGACTACGATGAGACCTTCTCACCTGTAGCGATGCTTAAGTCCGTCGGAATCATGTTAGCAATAGCTGCATATTTCGACTATGAAATTTGGCAGATGGATGTCAAAACAGTGTTCCTTAACGGTTTCCTTAAGGAAGAGTTGTATATGATACAACCAGAAGGTTTTGTTGATCCAGAGAATGCTAACAAAGTTTGCAAACTCTAGCGAACCATTTATTGACTGGTGCAAGCATCTCGGTGTTGGAATCTTCGCTTTGATGAGGTGATCAAAGCGTTCGGGTTTATAGAAGTTTACGGAGAAGCTTGTATTTACAAGAAAGTGAGTGGGAGCTCTATAGCGTTTCTAGTGTTATATGTGGATGACATATTGCTGATTGGAAGCAATATATCAATGCTGGAAAGCGTGAAGGAATATTTGAACAAGAGTTTTTCAATGAAGGACGTAGGAGAAGCTACTTTCATATTAGGCATCAAGATCTATAGAGATAGATCAAGACGCTTAATAGGACTTTCAGAGAGCACACACCTTGATAAAGTTTTGAAGAAGTTCAAAATGGATCAATCCAAGAAGGGGTTCTTGCATGTATTGCAAGGTGTGAAGTTGAGTAAGAGTCAATGCCTAGTGACGGGGATATACCCCATGGTATGACCCGGCCTGGCGACTCACAGGAGACCCGACCGAAGACATGACATCTTATTAATGACCCAGCAAGCAGGTCACAGGATGACCAAGCCCAATAGCCGGCGGGTGAGCCGGCGCCGAGCGACTCACAAGAGAAGGCCCATAGGAGAAGGTCCACAAGAGAGAAGGATTCCCTTAAAGGAAATAAGACCCAGAGTAGGATTCGTGAGAGACTAGTCCTAATCCTACTCCTAGTAGGACTCTATTTGTAAACCTACCCTCTCCACTTATATAAGGAGGGATAGAGCACCCCTAGAGAAAAAGTTCTCAAGAGACACAAGTCTACAAGTTTAGACGACACAAGAGATTAGAGGCTCTCGTGATTAGAGGTAGCAATTAGCACCCTTGTAACTGAGAGATCTTCATCATCATCAATACCAAACAAGCAGGACATAGGCTTTTACCTCCATCGGAGGGGCCGAACCTGGGTAAAACTCCATGTCTTCTCGATTCCAATCAACCCCTTCAAGCCGCCACGTAGTTGCGTCTCGCCCTAAACCTAAGTCCGTTCACCCGGACATCTGTCGTGACAAATCCACGACACCTAGTGACTGCAGAAGATAAAGAGAAGATGGGTGTCATCCCCTATGCATCAGCCATAGGCTCTATCATGTATGCAATGATGTGCACAAGACCCGATGTCAGCCTTGCCATAAGTATGGCCGGAAGGTTTCAAAGTGATCCAGGAATGGAGCACTGGACGGCGGTCAAGAATATCCTTAAGTACCTGAAAAGGACTAAGGAAATGTTTCTCGTTTATGGAGGTGATCAAGAGCTTGTCGTAAAGGGTTACGTCGATGCAAGCTTTGACACTGATCCAGATGACTCTAAGTCGCAAACCGGATACGTACTTATTCTCAATGGGGGAGCGGTAAGCTGGTGTTGTTCCAGGCAGAGCATGGTAGCTGATTCTACATGCGAAGCGGAGTACATCGCAGCCTCGGAGGCGGCGAAGGAAGGTGTCTGTATGAAGGAGTTCATAACAGATCTTGGAGTAGTGGACAGTGCACTGAATCCAATGGCTCTGTTCTGTGAAAACACTCGTGCCATTGCTCTGGCCAAGGAACCAAGGTTTCACAAGAGGACTAGACACATAAAGCGATGCTTCAATTCCATCCGCGATTACATCAAGGAGGAGGACATAAATATTTGCAAAGTGCACAGGGATCCGAATGTCCCAGCCATTGACTAAACCTCTTCCAAGGGATAAACATGAACAACATTAGAACTGTATGGGTGTTAGATTCATTACAATGTAAATCACATAGTGATGTGAACTAGATTATTGACTCTAGTGCAAGTGGGAGACTGTTAGAAATATGCCCTAGAGGCAATAATGAAGTAGTTATTATTATATTTCCTTGTTCATGATAATCATTTATTATCCATGCTATAATTGTATTGATTGGAAACTCAATTGCATGTGTGGATACATAGACAACATTGTGTCCCTAGTATGCCTCTAATAGACTAGCTCGTTGATCAAAGATGGTCAAGGTTTCTTAGCCATGGACATGAGATGTCATTTGATAACGGGGTCACATCATTAGGAGAATGATGTGATGGACAAGACCCAAACTATGAACGTAGCATATGATCATGTCAGTTTATTGCTATAGTTTTCCACATGTCAAGTACATGTTCCTATGACTATGAGATCATGCAACTCACTGACACCGGAGGAATACCTTGTGTGTATCAAACGTCGCAACGTAATTGGGTGACTATAAAGGTGCTCTATAGGTATCTCTGAGGGTGTCTGTTGAGTGGGCATGGATCAAGACTGGGATTTGTTACTCCGTGTGACGGAGAGGTATCTCAGGGCCCACTCGGAATACAACATCACAACAAGCCTTGCAACCAATGTGACTAAAGTGTTAGCCACGGGATCTTGTATTACGAAACGAGTAAAGAGGCTTGCTGGTAACGAGGTTGAACTAGGTATAGAGATGCCGACGATCGAATCTCGGACAAGTAACATACCGAAGAACAAAGGGAACATCATACGGGATTAACTGAATCTTTGACATAGAGGTTCAACAGATAAAGATCTTCGTAGAGTATGTAGGAACCAATATGGGCATCCAGGTCCCGCTATTGGTTATTGACCGTAGAGGTGTCTCGGTCATGTCTACATAGTTCTCAAACCCGCAGGGTCTGCACACTTAACGTTCGGTGACGTTTCGGTAGTATTGAGTTATGTATGTTGGTGACCAAAGGTTGTTCGGAGTCCTAGATGAGATCCCGGGCATCATGAGGAGCTCCGGAATGGTCCAGAGGTAAATATTGATATATAGAAAGTCCCATTTTGGTCACCGATTTTTTTTCAGGTACTTCGGTAGTGTACTGGGAGTGCCGGGAGGGTTCCGGGGGGCCACCGGGAGGGGCCACCGGCGCCGGGAGGCCACATGGGCCTAAGGGGTGGTACACCAGCCCTTAGTGGTTTGGGCAAACCAGCCCCAAGAGGCCCGTGCGGCTAGAGTAGGAGGAAAGGAAAAAAAACCAAAGTGGGGAAGGATTCCAAGTAGGATTGGAATCCTACTTGGAGTAGGATTGGAGGTGGACTCCTCCACCTCCTCTCCACTTCGGCCGAACCAAGGGGCAACCCTTGGGCTGCCTCCTCCTCCCTCCCTCCTATATATACTAGAGGATTTTGAGGGCAGCCCTAACCCTAATTGCCACGTGCTGCCCTATTCTTCCTCTAGATCGTTTATCCTCTAGATTAGTCCTGCGGTGCTTAGGCGAAGCCCTACCGAATTAGTTCACCACCGCCGCCACCACACTGTCGTGATGCCGAAGAACTCATCTACCTGCCCGCTCCCTCTTGCTGGATTAAGAAGGCGGGGATCGTAATCGAGTCGTACGTGTGCTGAACGTGGAGGTGTTGTCCGTTCAGCGCTAGATCGGAAGGACCACGACAGGATCACGGGACGGATCGTGATTGGATCGCGGGACGTATCATGGTTGGATCGTGGGACGCTCGCGATTTGGATCTCCAAGACGTTCGACTACATTAATCGGCTAACTGCGTTTCTTAACGCTTAGCGATCTACAAGGGTATTGTCACGCCCAAGATGCGCGCCTATCCATTTAAGGCATGAGGGCCTCGCAAGGGATAGATGCGCATCTTGCCGTTAGCAAGAATAGTATCATCACAACATACAATACTGAATGAGAAGAGTATACAAGTTGGCTTACACTCGCCACATGCTAACTTACAAAGTCACTCAATTCATAACATCAAGTTGAACACAGGGTCCGACTACGGACGAAATCAAACGATAAAAGAAGTTGCAAATGATACTATCAAGCTATCCCAAAGATCACGACCAGGTCCTCTACTCATCCGGATATGTCACGTACATCCTGCCTCTTTCCTCGTCATACTCCCACTGGAGCTGGGTAAAATCATCCTGCACGAACTCATCTGAACCTGTACCTGGATTGTCGTAGTAAACTGTGAGCCACAGAGGACTCAGCTATCATGTGCCCGGGTACCGAGACTATTCAAGCTTAAAGGTTTCGAAGGGTAGTGTTTAGTCTGCAGCAGCACTAAGCATATATGGTGGCTAGATTACACAACATGAATATTATGAGTGGCCTACGAAGAAAGATCGAATCTAGTTAATCTCAATGAGATCCTGAACACTTACTTACGTCAATCATAACCCCACTGTGTTCTCTCTCGTATCATGTTCACGAGCAGAGACGATCACGGTTACTCACACAGTTGGTGTATTTTAATTGGAGTTTACTTCAAGTTTGCTATAACCGAGTGTTAAACAGAAATCCAAGTTGCCACATAAACGCGGGCACGACTTCTCGAAAAGATTTAACCCTGCAGGGGTGCTCCAACTAATCCATTACAAAATTAACCACACTCTGTGGGAATGCCTCGACCACGGATCTCGCGGTCTTCATAGGTAATTCCAAAGGAATTCCAACACCTCAAGTAAACCTGAAGAAAGTCAGACTCCACACACAAGACACTCGATAAAGGTAAAACAAATCCAGCAAGACCTCCCGACGTGTCGACAAACCCGATAAGAGCCACGTATCTCAGTCTCAGGACACGACGGATAAGCTACACGTACGGAGGCCTGATAGAAATCTCCCAAGTTGCCCTGGGTTGGCCCCGCACAGTGCTCTAGTTTGGACCAACACTCATGAGGAGCACTGGCCCGGGGGTTGATTAAATTATCCATGGGGTTGCAAAGCCCTATGCAAGTTTATTAAGTTATTAGCAAATGTAGTACCAGTGTTGGGTCTTGCCGGACACGTTTTAATCTCAACCTAATAAACAAGGGGGTCCCCATAACAACCCCGAGCATGTTAGGAGCGCAAAGTATGGAAAACATAACACCGGTAACAAGGACCTAATGGCGGTAATAGCGGAACAAATCACTTAGCAAAAGGCCAAGCCTCCCACCAATACCAAGATATATATGTGCATTAGATTAAATAACATAATTTATTATGATATCCAAATCCATGTTATCACATGGAACAACCTGCACCTGCAACTAAGAACGCTATAAGAGGGGCTGAGCAGCGGTAACTTAGCCAAACAAGGGTTTGCTAGGATGTGGAAGTTAGAGGCTGTCATGGCATCATGGGGGCTGATATCAAGTGGTAGATAGCGCAATTGTAATGATAAGAGCGAGAAACTAGCAAGCAAAAATAGTATCGGGATCCGGGTACGATCATCTTGCCTATTGGTTCTTCAGTGAAACAAGTAGCGGGATCCTCGTAGTGGTACTCTCCTGGGTCCTCGTACTCAGTATCAACACTCGCATCTACCCAAGATAAAAAGAAACAATAAACATCCAACCAAGGTGCAATGCACAATCAAAATGATGCATGACCACTTATGAAGATTTCTAACATGGCAATCCAAAACTAGTCATGTTTCACATGCAAAGTTGTTTATTAATGAATCTGGACAGAACCTAATGTTAAGTTATTTATACATGCATGAACATGGAAAATATGGATGCATCATGCAAAATCGATGGAAATGCATATAAGGATCGCAAGAAACGGAGCTACGGTTCTCGAGATACGCTCACGACAAGGTACGAAGGCAACACACAAGACCACCAATACCTGGGCTAATTCTTGTCATTCCAAGGTAGCCACTGGATAGGTGATGAAAAATCAATCACAATAGACTCAAGAATCAATCCATTACATGGAGTATAGCTCCCACAAGTCACAAAACAAAATAACACCCAATCTGCCACAAAACAGCAACATAGCAATTGGAAAAGCCCACAACTTGAGCTACATGAACCCTACAGCCACAAGCAAGACATGGACAGAATCTACTCAACACCCAAATAAACTTATCCAACTATGCAATCAGCAGAAGAGGCACACATCAATATGCAAGAAGCAAACAAGTTGGCATGATGAATCAGTTTTCTGGGACTTAGTGAAAATTACAGTTTTTTGGAATCTGTGATTATAAAGTAGCAAGTTGACAACAGTTGTTAAACATGTTAAACAGATCCTATTGGCATGAAAATTAACAGGATGGTAGATGGCAATGACTACTCCAAATAGTTAGCACTGACATGAGCAAATTCCAAACATATCACTAGATACAACCCACTCTACATGGCAAAACAATAACAACAGTTCTCCCAGACTTAGTCATTTTTTAAGCAAGCTGAAACAGAAACTTCAAGTATGCACTAGCAGCTTGCCTCCCACCTAAATGGGTGATTCTCATGTTAAACAAAATACCATGGCAAGATGGACATCTACTAACAAGCACACTAACAAAATAAAAGGGGAGTCAAGTGGAATGCCCATTAGTCCCCTACATACACACATACATCTACTCACTGCAAGCATACACCACAAGACCATGTATATATAGGCACACATACACACCACATATATGTATGCCCCATATACATACACACACCTACACACTACCACAAATACCTACACATGCATATCTACTCCCATGTATATACACATACACAAACACATGCATCAAAGGCCAAAACATGCCTCCTACACTATTCATGGCATACACACATACACTACACATACACCCACAAGAACACACACATGTATGGGTGTGCAAAGAGCACACACACACAGGTGTCATGCATGGTGCACCACACACCCACATGCACACACACACTCACATGGCAAAGACACACACACACATGTAGGTATGTATGCATAGCATACACACACACACACAACTCACACTCTACACCCACACACACACAAAAATAAAAAGGGGGATCACCACACTCACATACATGTACCTATGCACACACACATGTATGTGTATGCACCACCTAGGTGGCACATACCCACAAACATACAAACATCTCCCACATAGGTGTATGTATCACCACGTGACGCATACACACACTACAGCAACAGGAAAAAAAAGGAATAATATTCCTACACATACATACATACACACAAGTATACAAGAGAGAAAAGAAAAAAAAGGAAACAGGAAAATAACAGGAGGGGGAGCTGGGCTCGAACCCAAACCCTCAGGTCTCCCCCTCCCCCCCCCCCCCCGGGCCGGTTGCCACCACAGCACACGAGCGGATCTTGACAGAGGACGAACCTATGTTCTCTAATACACATGCGTGCAGATCAGTTTCTGACAAAACTGAAAACAGAGCAAGCCACCGGCGACAGGCGACGGCGGCGACGTTTTCGGCCACCACAAGGGGTCTCTGGCGAAGGGGAGCGGCGGAATCGAAAGGGGAGAGTACGGGGAATCCATCCCTCGCCTCATCTCGCGACGAGGGGGATCGGAGGCGAGCTCAAGCTCGGGGCTTTCGAGCGGCGGCGATGATGCCCACGGCGGCGCTCCTATGAATTACGGCGAGGAGAGAGGACAGGAGGGACGGGCTGCTCACCAAGGGCCTCTCGGAGACACGGGGGCGCAAGCGGCGACGATGAAGGGGAAGGAGAGGCGGAGACGACGCGTACGGAGAGGAAGAAGGCCCGGCGATGCTCCGGCGACGAGGAGGAAGAAGAAGGTCTCCCGAGGTCCCCTAGCGCCGGGAACGAGACACGGAGACGCTCCACGTCTGTCACATCGCCCTGGACGCGGAGGAGACCCACCCTGGAGATGGCGACGCCGGAGAGCACCACCTCTGCACTCTCTGAATCTCACCTGCGCTCTCTGATAGAGAAGGGGGAGGAAGGAAGAAGAAGGAGAGGGGGGAGCGGCGGCGGCGAGGAGAAACCCTAGAGGGGGGCACGGACGCCCAAGCATAAATAGGAGGGGGCCTCGACGTCTGTGAACGGCTAACGGCGACGGCGACGGGCTGCTCTCTTCTCTCTGCTCTCTCTGCGCCTGACGGAGGTGGGAGACGGGGCAGGTAGCCGTTCTGTCCACCTGGGCTGGGCCGCGGCCCACCATCCTCTCTCTCACTCCCTCTCAAAATAAAACAGGAGGATCTCCCTTTTAAATAACAGCCATCTAAAACAAAAACCCACAGAAATAAATAAAGGGGTTTTTCTGACAACAAAAATACTTTGGTGAACCAAATAATGAGCATCATTTAATAAAAATGTTAAAAGGATTTTTAGGGCAAGTAAGTTTAATTAATTTTAAAATGACAGCCCCCTGTTAATTTAAACACAATTCAAACAAAACCCAAACATTAAATCCAACATACTCACATTTCATAAAACACAGGGGGCCACCTCATGAACAATTTTTTAACAATTTTAAAACAACCTAAATCTGATGATAATAATAATAGGGAGAAAAGGGTTTTGGAGGGGATGTTGCGAAGGAAAAGAGAGGGGAAAAGAATAGGTTGCACCCATGGATCCAACCACTCACAAACATCTCACACCTCATAATCAAACCATTCACCACCATCACATCACAACAAGGCAAATGAAACCCACATGGCAAGAAAAAAAAAGGAATGCATGATGACATGATGCATGAATGCAAACCACACATGATGCCAAGTTGGAAAACATCTCATAAGCTCATGGCACAAGGTTCATACATGGGGTTACATGCCAAATAAGGTAGGGACAACACTTGGGATGTCACAGGTATGTGGATCCACTCTTCCCCTCATAGATGCTCATCACCATGGATATATCTTGCGTGTTCATCGGAATTTTTTTGTTTCCCATGCAACGTTTCCCAACAAACATTTTATTTCAAGTCACGACTTCTAGTTATATTAGCTTGGGATACAACTCCAAGTCATCATGTTACCGTGGAATGGCTATTCGAATAGTTAACTTCGTCCATGCAAGGGTGCACCACATTATCCATCACGCTTGATCATCTTTGGTCGGACACACTTTCCTGGGTCATGCCCGGCCTCGGATCAACACATCATCGCCCTACCTAGGCTCAACAGAGAGGCTAGTCCGCTTGTCTAAATCCTAAGCGTGCAAGGGTCATGGGCCCACTCATCCTTTGCACTCCTACATGATGCGAGGGCGGCCGAGATCAGTCCTAGCATCACTAATACAAGATCAATGCAGTCATGGACCACTCGGGTGTGCACCGCTCCATTGCTGACGTCCGAAGAGCTTCGGTTGATACAATGACACCGAGAACCCATAACTCCTCCCACGTGAAGGTTAGTGCGAAAAGGGCAAATGACCAACTCAGATCAAATACCCAAACCATTAGCATTTTGTTAATTGCGCTACCAAGCGCGATGCACGATATGTGGTCCTCTCGCCTCGTCTCGAGGTCTTGTGGCAGCGGCCAAGAATGCCAGGCCATGCCCCATCGTATTACACCAACACCCTTCGGTCATCTAGACCCATCATGTATCAACAGTAAGTAAAAGTAACAATGTGTATATAACACCAAGGGGGAAACCCGAGGAGTCACCCTTGGTGGGTCCCACCTGATGTAACCGTCAAGGTGACCAGAGAGGATTCATCCTCGATGGTCTACGCTCAAGGGGTTTACAACAGAGTCGTCGTCAGGAGTGGTGAAGGAGGAATCACCCTCGATAACCATGACCGACTAGCTACACCACAGAATTAGCATCATGAGTACTTCACGAGGTGTCACCCTCGGTACTCGATAGTAGCTTCGCAAAGTCATACAACTAGGGGGTGTGGTGAATGTGACGGGCATGGCTTGTCGATCAGTTAACCAAGTCTTCGAGTCGTCGATGAAGAAGCAGGGGAAACTAGGGCTAAGGGGTCACAAGGGATCACTAATGAACCTATGCTAAGCAGTTTATTAAAGCAGTAGGTACAATAGCAGTTTATCAAAAATAGGCTATGCATCAAAACAGGAACTATCTATAACAGTAGCAAAATCTAATGCAAGCATAAGGGAGAAATAATAGGCGATATCGATATGATCAAGGGGGTTTGCTTGCGTTGCTGCTCTGCTGCAAAAGCCTGATCGTCAGTGGCGTAGTTGTACCCGGCAGTAGTGCAGTCTCGAGGTCTACCGATAAGAAGAGGGGGAGAAACAATAAATATAAGGCAGACAGATGCAACACGTCAAACACGAATTAATTAGGGGGCAGTAGGACCCACAAGCCATTCTCTGAGTAGGTTAATTAATTAACAGAATTAAATCAACACGTTTAATTAGTTCCTAATGGGGCTAGGCCCCACGTGTCAATGAATGTTAATTAGTTAACACGTTAATTAACCAATTAATATTAATTACCTAATTAATTGATTGATTATTTTTACTAATATTATTTTTACTATGTTTTTTTGAAAACCGTTTACGGGGTCGACCCCCTCTGTCATACACACAGGGGGTATTGTGGGCCTAATCCCCCACTAACAATCGGGCCAGGGCCGGCCGAGGCCACGGCCAGGGCAACCAGTGGCCACCGGGGCTCGCAGGCGGCCCGACGCGGTGGGGGTCGGGCGAGCCAGGCGCGGGGCAACGCAGGGGCGGCAGGGGCTAGCGGGGCATTGCGTGGGGCCGCGGGGTGGGGACAGAGGCCAAGACGGGTGTAGGCATGCGGGGCGCGCCGGCGTGGTGAACTAGGGGCGCGGTGGCCAGCGAGCGTGCGCATGCGGGCGCACGCACGGGTGACGCAACAGCTAGCGGGGGTCGGGCCGTAACAGTGGGGGACGCGAGCACGGGGCTGTCGAGGGGGCGAGCGGACGCGCGCACGGAAGTGCGGGAGGGCGGGCAGCGACGCTACGAGGGGCGACCAAAGGCCGCGGCGAGTGCGGGGGTAGGAAAGGGGGAGAGGCGAGCCGAAGCCTCACCGGCGTCGTGGGAAGAGGGTGGCGAGGCTCGACGGGGCGGCTTGGGGAGGAGGCCAGGAGGCGGCTGGCGAGGAAGGCGCATGGCGGCCAACGACCGACGGGGCGCTACCGCCGCGGGGTGGCATGAGGCGGCGTCGGAGTCGCCCCCCGATCTAAATCGAGGGGGCAGAGGGAGAGGAGGGAGACGTGAGGGAGAGTGGGGGTCGGAGGGTGTAGTGGCCCCGGGTGGGACAGCCGGCTGGATGGCCTAGTTGGGACGGGAGAGGTTTGCTAATTTATATTTTTTTTTAATTTTATTTTATTTTTTAAAATCTTGTTTTCCTTATTAAATAGTTTCTGTTTTTATACAAATTCATGATAAAACCTTTATTAAAAATTAGGCACATGGCCCAATATTAGTATTGTAGTAATAAGAAGGCCACAAAAAGTTTTGGGGCCAATTTAATCTGTTTTGAAAATACCAATTATTAAAAGGGCATTTCATAATTGAAATGGCCTCGGTTTTATTTATTTTTAAGGCACCAAAACAAATTATAAAATGTGAGTTGCAAATTTAAAATAGCTTAGGAAATATTTGCAACCTAAGCATGATTTTTATTTCCTGATTTGCAAAAGTTTCAAAACTCACTTTCAAGTGAATTGATTTGCAATAGAAATTGAAATTGCATTTGATTCCAAAAGTGAACACATTAGGATTAGCAAAATGAATTAGCCTAACGCTCATGTCACTGTAGCTTGATTACAAGGATTACTGTAACAAGATCCCAGAGGTGTTACAACGGCCGCTCCACCTCTAGACATTGCTTCCCTACATCAACCTGACCAGCGACGACGAGTAGGAGGGTGACGCGTGAAGGCGGCCATGCCATCAGAGACGGTGGACGACAGACCTTTTTGTTATTTTTAGTTATGCTTTAAGTACTATGTGCGGAGTGACTATCGTGGACTTTTAAAATAAGTTATTGTAATATATTTATGTTTTAAATTATTTTTGCAATGTCTGTAAGTCCAGAACGGAAATAGTTTGGAATGCGGATGCGTGTTGGATGCGCCTATCGACACCCAACATTCCCCTTTTTTATCTTTTTAATTATGCTTTTTGTACTATGTGCAGGCCGTGACTATTATGAACTTTTAAAATATGTTGTTGTAATATACTATTTTCGTTTCTAAATATAAGTTTTTTTAGATATTTCATTAAGAGACTACGTGCAAAACAAAATGAGTTAATCTACATTTTAAAATATGTTTATATACATTTATATGTAGCTCTCTAATAAAAACCTCTAAAAAGACTTATATTTGAAAACAAAGGAAATATTTATGTTCTAAATTATGTTTGCAATGTCTTTAAGTCCAAAACAGAAGTAGTTTGGGATGCAGCCGCTTGTTGGATGCGCCTATCGACGGACCAACACACAAATACGCTATATGCCTCGACGTAGAAAAATTAGCATTACAAGTTTACAACACACAAATACGTACATGGGCAGTAACCAACACACAGATCTTGTCAACACTACGCATACTCATTCGAAGGAAAAAAGATGCGGGAGATCACTACCACGCACACTGGGCCGAGCAGGTGAAACCGGAAACTGTCCGTGAAGCCCTGCTTCATCACTCCCCTGGTAGCACTGCTCACCGAGTCACGCGCCAACGAACCAGCACGACCTTCCCCGCCATGGCAGGCACCAACGCCGATGCCGGCGTCCCGCACGACGTCCCGGTCGTCCAGGCACAGCCCCGGGTTGCCGCTGAGGTCGAGGTTGCGGCCGAGCCGCCGCAGGAACGCGCCGTCGAACGGCACGGCCCCGCCCAGTCCGTTGTTGCTCAGGTTCAGGTGGTATATCCTGTGCAGCCTGCTCAGGCCCGCGGGAATCTCACCTGTGAGGTTGTTGTCTTGGAGCGAAAGCGTCGTCAGTCTCGCCAGCTGACCAAATGCCGCCGGTATCGGCCCCGAGTAGCCGGAACCGGCTAGCCGGAGTTCCTGAAGACGGGCGAGGCTGCCGAGCTCGGACGGCAGCGGGACGTCCATTGGGTTGTTGTCCATGATCAGGTACTGGAGGTTCCGGAGACCGGAGAGGCCAGGAGGGAAGTGCCCATTGAGGCCGTTGTTGCTTAGCGCCAGGAAGGTAAGGGCGGTGAGGTTAACGACCGTGTCCGGAATGCCGCCGGTGAGGTTGTTGGAGCTCAGGTCCAGCTTCTGCAGCTGGCGCAGGTCGCCGATCCGGCTGGGGATGGGGCCGGACAGCGAGTTGTAGCTCAGGTCCAGGCCGACCAAGCCCTGGAGCTCGCTGATCCGGCTCGGCACCGGCCCGGAGAGGGAGTTGTAGCTGAGGTCGAGGTGCACCAGCGACTTGAGCTCGCCGATGCTCTGCGGGATCTCGCCACGGACGAGGCCGTTCTGGGAGATGGTGAGCACCTGGAGAGACCTGAGCCTGACAAGCTGCGGCGGCATGACGCCGGACAGCGACGGGTTGGCCCTGATGCTGAGCTGCTGCAGGGTGGACGACGAGAGGTTGGCCGACGGGAGGACGAGGGCGGTGACGGCGGCCGGGTTGTTGAAGCAGTCGACGAAGAAGATGGACTGGAGGCGGGGCAGGGTGAGCACCTGGGGCGGGAAGGCGGCCGCGTCCTTGCACGAAGGGTTGGGCTCCACGCCGAAGTCCAGCCGCGTGACGTGCAGCGGCGCGGCGCTGCCGGGCGCCGGCTTGCACTCGAGCCCCGGCCAGGGCGCGCCGCAGGGGTCGGGGCTCTCGGAGCGCCAGTCCCGGTCGGAGGAGACGGCGTCCATAACGAGGAACAGCGTCTCCCTCTCCGCCGGGTCCATGGCCGCCGCCGCCGCCGCGGCGGCCACCGAGAGCAGGCACAGTAAGGCCGCGATGGAGGCCGGCATCGTGGCGTCCATTTGCTGCTGGGCTTTGGGTTTGGAAAGCGTGGTTTTTCCGGGGTTTAAGAGCAGCAGAGCTCGGCTCGGCCACGTGGGCGATGCAGATGGGGCCAGTGCGCGGTGATTGACGTGACGATCCTGATGTGACCGGCCATGGCCAGAGAGAGAGAGAGAGCGCGCGCATCGTGCAAAGAAAGGTTTGCGCATGGCGCGCCGAAACAATCCTCGGCCTCACACACGATTTAGTACTGGTACGAGCAGCGCACAGGAGGCTGCTGTCTGCACAGTAGGAGGCACCACAAAGTGTGGCACGTCATGTTTTCCACAAGGAACCGCGCATATGGTCCTCGCTACAGAAGGACAGGGCTAGCAGTACTACTGCTACGTCCACTGCTACATAAGATAAGTTGACTGGTCAGGCAGTAGTTAAGTCGCTGAGTAAAACTGGGTTATCAGGCCAAGTACAAGAGAGAGGGACCCCATCGCTGCATTACTCATGCAGCCAGGTTTGGACGAGTGATACCTGCCTGCATGCGCCATGGCGGCATGCCTGCGTGTTAGTGTACATCCTTCTGAAAGGTATGGCGATAATCCTAGACCTAAGAAGACTAACGTAAAACTTCTACGTAACTTTCCATCAAAACTTCTTTCCCCCCCTGATTTTAAGTGGGGTGGGGCTCGCCTTCTCCTTAAGCCAAATCACAACTTGCCAGCTGTCTAATTACTTAACAATTACGTTAAGTCCTTCGTAGGTGTAACATTTAAGTGGCAGTGGAGGAACACATGTTTTGTTTGGTCAGCACAAGCTCATAAGCCATCTCCGCAAATACTAGCAAACATAAGGCTACTTTCAATGCATTGATATTAAGATGAGACGTCAAGCATATTTTAGAGTTTAGCAATCAAAGTCTCCAATGCATAGGTGTTTAACTCGTTGTAGCTAAGCACATTCTATTTAATGATTTAGGTACTAAAGTTCTTCATGCATTGGTTAACTTTCTTTCATTTAAGTATTTTGTCTAGGTTCACACGTTTGACACCGTTTTTTTCTGGGTCATCACATCCATCTTTTTTTTAAATATCATGCCACATCAGATTTTTTTCCTATGTGACAGCCTTAGCACATGTACAAGATGAAACATTAGAAGGGCCTAACATTAACAAAAGATGGTAAGCATTGAAACAAAGGAACTCAGGTGTAAATAATAACAGAATCCTCAACATTTCAAAAGGCATTAAAGAAGCTCAATACTCATGTCTCCAATCGACAGCAACAAACCTAAGCGGAAGCAAAAGCAAGAGCCGACGAGACAGAAAGTCACACAGCTGCAAGAAAAACGTAGTACTACTGCTACTACTAGTCCGCTAGAAATGCATGATCTAGCCCACAGACCAAGGCGGGGTGGGGCAAAAGTGAGGCCGTACGAGGCCATGGCCTGTAGTACCATGCCATGCGCGCCATACCATCAAGCCCGCACTCAGGTGCGTGCCGTGACAACACGCCCTGGCCAACGTGACGTAAAGATGTCTGGCTCATCCACTAGTGGGGAAGGCGGGCATCCATGCATGCCCGCCGTATGGCAGCTTGACATGATTGATCAAGTTACGATTCCCTACAAAAGCAAGGCGACATGTGATGCTTGCATTGCATGGCAGCTGACAAGAATGATAGGGCTGCACCTTCATCGTCTCGCGATCATGGATCATGAGCCTGTTAGGTTGATCTACACCCTGATTCGGGGTGCTTAACCCTCGTATGGTTGGTGTGTTCCTATTGTCAGCGGCTATATAAAGAGATGAAAAGCCGGTTGCATGGGTTACAAGGTTGATCGTGTACCAGACTCATCCCATCGACAACCCAAATCCGATCTAGGGTTAGCGCTAGACACGGGAAGCACCGCCGCCGCACACACAGCACCGCACCACCACCTCTCTCTCATTCTCGCCCATCACCACCACCACCGTCACGCCATGGCTTCCGGCTCGAGTTCGTCGAGCCAAGGACAAGGTAATTCATCACCTTAATCCTTCCACTACCGTGAGTATCCAACACACCCGATCTACAAAGATTCTATCAATGGTATCAGTCCATGTTTTGTGTTTTGTATCTTTGGTAGAAAAGAAAGAACAGGAAGGACACCCCCCCCAATGAATCCTAGAACATGGAACAAAGAAGAGCTCACCGGAGAAGGCCTTGGGCCGTCGGTAAAGTGCGTCGCCACTCCGGCCGCACCTGTTCCTCTCGATCCCGACGCGCATCGGCAAGCCAAGGCGTCGGGACGAAGAACTCCCTCCCCGCCCCCCCACAAAGGGGCAAAGAACACCGCAACCAAACCGCTCGACGGCGACGCGCCCACCGCAAGGGGAAGCGCAGCCGACGGGGGGATGGCCACGGCGCCACAGAACGCCGCCGTTCGGCCGCTGCCTCTGCTCACAGTAGAGTGGTTGTGGTGGTTGGAGGTAGACGTGTGGAAGGGGAGAGAAGACCGGGCGGTGGCGGTGGCACCAGTTCGTCGACGGCGGCGGGCCGCCGGCCCCCTACGCGCGCGAGAGAGGCTCAGGTCAGAGAAAGCCGCGGGCGCTCATCGTAGGGCGTCGAGCGGACAAGGGAAGGGAAGGGGAAGGAGCACAAACAGCGGGCGGCGCGCACGGCGTCGGGGGTTTCGACCCCGTCGCCGGCGGCCGGTGCGACCATCGTGGTGGCGGCGGTAGCTAACCCTAGCTCGCTGCGAGATAACAGAGATAGAAAAGGGGAGGGGAAATGGAGAACAACTCGCGGGGAGCGATGGCTACCAGCCTCATCTCCGGCGGCCGACGGTCGGCGTGGAATGCCACGGCGCAGTCCGGTAGAGCCACAGGCGAGCGGCGCGTACGAGAGGGAGAGGGGGAAATGGGCTAGGGTTCCTCCTCCCCCAGACGGCGGTGCGGCCGTTTTTTACCAGCCGATCGCCGCGGGTGACCATCGGATTTGATCCGACGGCCAGGGCATAAACCCTAGCAGGCCACGGGCCCTCTGGGCCGAAAGTGGAGAAGGCCGGCAGCCACGCAGGCTGGGACGAGGCCTACAGCCGCGGGCGCAGCCGCTGTGCGCGCTGGGCCGAGTCAGGCTGAGTTGCAGTTTTACCTATTGTTTGTCTATCCAAAGAAAAATTGTCTAGAAAACAGAAAAGTAAACGGAAAAAGTTTCTGAAAATAAAAGAAAATTTTCAGAAAAAGAAAAGTTCATGAATTTTATAAAGAAAAATATAATAAAGTTCATGAATTTTTATTATTATTTAATAAAAGAAAAGTTTTTGTAAAGTTTAAAAGGTTCATGAATTTTGTATTCACGTTTTCCGCTGTAAAGTAAATAATAGTGCTCTTTTACACCGAAAATAAAAGTTTAAAAGGAGTTAAATTTAAAGAGCATGTTAAAGTAATTATTTAAGAAAATATGATTCTGTTATTTTTGACCAATGTTATTAATAACATGATCATATTTTATTATTGCTATAAAAGGTGCGTTTATTGCTATTTTCTGCCCAACGATGATATAGTTTTAATTGCATAGACAATTGTATGTTTAATTTGACCAACGTTAGATTTATGCATATGATTGTTATAATGACCTCACTTAAATTGTGATTCAGGAGGTTTCAAATTGATGAGTTGCCTAAAAGAAGTTCCAACACTGAGGGGTGATAATTACACTGAGTGGAGGAAGAAAGTTGATCTGGCATTTGTCTGTGCTGAGGTGGACTGGATTGTGGATGCACCACAACCGGTTAAACCTAGAGAGCCAGTCAGAGAGGCCACCGATGATGATGCTACGTGGGACAAAAAGAGGAGGGACTATGCTCCATTGGAGTTGTCATACACCCTCAACAATCAAAAGTGGATCAACGCCAACAAAAAAGTGTATGGCATTTATAAAGAATACAATTGAGAACGCCATTGTGGGCTCAATTGTAGAGTGCACTTCCGTAGGGGAGTTGCTTACAAAGATAAAGAACCAGTTTACTGGTTCTTCAAAGACATATGCCACCCAGTTGATAAAGCAACTTGTAACATAGAACTACACTGGCGGTGGTCAGGGCATTCGAGAGCACATTCTCAGGATGAGCAACATGGCAGCTAAACTCAAGCCCATGGATGCGGACTTGGAGCTCAAACCTGTGCTCCCGGTTCACCTGATTATGGCTTCGCTGCCTAAAGAGTTTGACACATTTGTTGTCAACTATAACATGTCACCTGAAAAATGGGACACAGAAAAGACAATAGCCATGTGCATCCAAGAAGAGGACAGACTAGAAGCCTCACATGGTGGTTTCCTCAACTATGTGAAGGACCATAAGAAAAAGAATTACAATCCAAACAGCAAAGGTTCTCCTTCAAAGCCACATGGAAAAGCACCCTATCAGCATCAGCGTCAGCAGAATTTCTTTCCAATGGACAAAGACATTTGCCTCCGCTGTAAGCAGACAGGGCACTACAAGAAGGATTGCCCTGCTTGGCTAAAGTCTGTTATGGCAAAGAGAGGTAACGACATCGTTTCCTTTGTAAATGAATCCTTGTATACATAGTTTCGAAATCTACTTGGTGAATTAACTCAGGAGCAACTGTTCATGCTGCAAACTCTTTAATGGGATTCCATTCGACGAGGACTATGGAAAAAAGAGAAAGATGCATTGAAGTCGCTAATGGAGTCCAAGCAGAAGTTGAAGCTGTCGGCGTCATCTCCTTGGAGTTAGCTAGTGGGTTCAAGCTTCTACTTAGAGATGTCTTATTTGTTCCTTCATGTAATAGAAACCTAATTAGTGTTTCTTGTTTGGACAAAGACAATTATGAGTGTTATTTTGGACATGGCAAGTGTGCCATATGGAATAATAATGCTTATGTGGGTGTTGCTTTACTTAACAATGAGCTTTATTTACTATCACTCCGTGAAAAAGTGCATTATGTTTCCAATGTGAATGAGCATGCTTCCTCGTCGAACAAAGAACAAAAGAAAAGAAAGAGAACTGACGACTCATCGAAATTATGGCACTATCGCTTGGGCCATATTTCCAGGGGGAGAATAGAAAGATTAGTCAAAAGTGAAATTCTTCCTCCGTTAGAGTACTCAGACTTAGAACAATGCATAGATTGCATTAAAAGAAAGTATGTAAAACAAATCACAAAGGGTGCAATTCATAGCACACGCACACTAGAAATCATCCACACTGATATTTGTGGACCATTTCCGGTGAAAAGTGTGGATGGATATGACTCGTTCATAACATTCACAGATGATTACTCTCGTTTTGGCTATATTTATCCAATCAAAGAAAGATCTGAAGCATTGGATAAATTCAAAATATTCAAGGCTGAAGTTGAAAATCAGCATGATAAAAGACTAAAGTGTTGGAAATATGCCCTAGAGGCAATAATAAATTGGTTATTATCATATTTCCTTGTTCATGATAATCGTTTATTATCCATGTCATAATTGTATTGATCGAAAACTCACATACATGTGTGGATACATAGACAACACCATGTCCCTAGTATGCCTCTAATAGACTAGCTCGTTGATCAAAGATGGCTAAGGTTTCCTAGCCATTGACATGAGATGTCATTTGATAACGGGATCACATCATTAGGAAAATGATGGGATGGACAAGACCCAAACTACAAACGTAGCATATGATCGTGTCAGTTTATTGCTACTGTTTTCTGCATGTCAAGTATCTGTTCCTATGACCATGAGATCATGCAACTCACTGACACCGGAGGAGTACCTTGTGTGTATCAAAGATCGCAACGTAACTGGGTGACTATAAAGGTGCTCTACAGGTATCTCCGAGGGTGTCTGCTGGGTTGGCATGGATCAAGACTGGGATTTGTTACTCCGTGTGACGAAGAGGTATCTCAAGGCCCACACGATAATACAACATCACAATAAGCCTTGCAAGCAATGTGACTAAGTGTTAGCCACGGGATCTTGTATGAGTAAAGAGACTTGCCGGTAACGAGGTTGAACTAGGTATGGAGATACCGACGATCGAATCTCGGGCAAGTAACATGCCGAAGAACAAAGGGAACATCATACGGGATTAACTGAATCCTTGACATAGAGGTTCGACCGATAAAGTTCTTTGTAGAATATGTAGGAATCAATATGGGCATCTAGGTCCCACTATTGGTTATTGACCGTAGAGGTGTCTCGATCATGTCTACATAGTTCTCGAACCCGTAGGGTCTGCACACTTTAGGTTCGATGATGTTTCGGTAGTATAGAGTTATGTATGATCGTGATCGAAGGTTGTTCGGAGTCCCGGATGAGATCCTGGACGTCACGAGGAGCTCCGGAATGGTCCGGAGGTAAAGATTGATATATAGGAAGTCCTGTTTTGGTCGCCGAAAAAGTTTCAGGCTCATCGGTAGTGTACCGAGAGTGCCGGGAGGGTACCGGAGGACCATCAGGAGGGGTGTCACGCCCCAAGGGGCCTCATGGGCTGTGGGAGGAGACAAACCAGCCCCTGGTGGGCTGGCCTAAGCCTCCACTAAAGCCCATGAGGTTTGAGAAGGAAAAAATCCAAAGGTGGAGAGGTGGAAAGAGTTTCCAAGTGGAAAGGAGGAATCCTACTCCTAATAAGATTGGAGTAGGACTCCTTCACCTCCAATTTCGGCCAGATCTTGAAGGTTTGAGGCTGCCTCCTCTCCTCGCTCCCTCCTTTATATACTAGAGGATTTAGAGGGAAGAGCTAACCCTAATAGCCATGTGCTGCCCTCTTCTTCCTCTAGATCGTTTTCTCCTCTAGATCGGTTTTCAGCGGTCCACCATCGTCACAACGTCGTCGCGCTTCTGGAGAACTCGTCTACCTCTCCGCTCCCTCTTGCTGGATCAAGAAGGCGGAGATCGTCATCGAGCTGTACGTGTGCTGAACGCGGACGTGTTTTCCGTTCGGCGCTAGATCGGAAGGATCGTGATCAAGATCGCGAGACAGATCGTGATGAGATCGCGGGACGGATCGTGATTGGATCGCGGGACGGATCGTGATGAGATCACAGGACGCTCGGCAATTTGGATTGTGAAGACGTTCGACTACACCAACCGCGTTTCTTAACGCTTCCCGCTTATCGATCTACAAGGGTATGTACTCTCCCTCTCGTAGATGCTCATCACCATGGATAGTTCTTGCGTGTGCGTAGGAAATTTTTTGTTTCCCATGCGACGTTCCCCAACAGTGGTATCAGAGCTAGGTCTATGTGTAGATGAGATCTCGAGTAGAACACAAAGAGTTTGTGGGCGTTGATGCTTAGATTGCTTCCTCCCTTGGTCATGTTTTGGTTTAGCGGTATTGTGGGATCAAGCGGCCCGGACCAACCTTACTCGTACGCTTACGAGAGACCGGTTCCATCGACTGATGTGTAACTTCGTTGCACAAAGATGACTGGCGGGTGTCTATTTCTCCTACTTTAGTTGGATCGGATTCGACAAAGGCGGTCCTTGAGAAGGTTGAAAAGCAACTTATGTATCACCGTTGTGGTTTTGCGTAGGTGACAATTGTTCTTGCTAGATACCCGTAGCAACCACGTAAAACATGCAATAACAATTAGAGGACATCTAACTTATTTTTGCAGGGTATGTTGTGATGTGATATGGCCAATTACATGATGAGATATATGTGATGTATGAGATGATCATGTGTTGTATAGAATATCACGACTTGCATGTCGAGGAGTACGCCAACCGGCAGGAGCCATAGGGTTGTCTTTAATTATTGTATGACTTGTGTGTCAATCATTAAACGCTATGTAATGTTTTACTTTATCGCTAAACGGAAGCAATGGTAGTAGAAGCATGGTGGGCACGACAACCCCGATGGCGACACATTGATGGAGACCAAGATGATGGAGATCATGGTGTCATGCCAGTGACGATGGCGATCATGCCGGTGCTTTCAAGATGGAGATCAAAAGCATAAGTTCATGGACATATCATGTCACTTATGATTTGCATGTGATGTTAATCCTTTTATGCACCTTGTTTTGCTTAAGACGACGGTAGCATTATAAGATGATCCCTCACTTAAATTTCAAGATAAATTGTGTTCTCCCCGAGTGTGCACCGTTGCGAAAGTTCATCGTGTTGAGACACCACGTGATGATCGGGTGTGATAGACTCTACATTCACATACAACGGGTGCAAGCTAGTGTTGCACATGCAGAACACTCGGGTTAAACTTGACGAGCTTAGCATGTACAAACATGGCCTCGGAACACAAGAGACCGAAAGGTCGAACATGAGTCATATAGTAGATATGATCAACATGATGATGTTCACCATTGAAACCACCTCAACTCACGTGATGATCGGACTTGAGTTGGTGAATTTGGATCATGTATCACTCGAATGATCGGAAGGATGTCAATTTGAGTGGGAGTTCTTAAGTAATATGATTAATTGAACTCATTAACATGAACATAGTCAGTAGTGTCTTTGCAAATTATGTTGTAGCTCACGTTGTAGCTCCCTTGAATTTTTATATGTTCCTAGAGAAATAGAGTTGAAAGATGATGGTAGCAATATTGCGGACTGGGTCCATGATCTGAGGATTGTCCTCATTGCTGCACAAAAGGCTTATGTCCTTAATGCACTGCTCGGTGCATCACCCCCTCTAGCATCGTCTGTAGATGTTGTGAACATCTGCCAGGCACGTTCCGATGACTACTTGATAGTTTAGTGCGTCATGAATTACGGCCTAGAATTGAGGCTCCAAAACGTTTTGAATGTCACTGAACATATGAGATGTTCTAAGAGCTAAAATTGGGATCTCAGGCTCGTGCCCATGTTGTGAGATATGAGATCTCCAACAAGATTCTTTGCCTGCAAAATGAAGGAGAATAGCTCAATCGTTGAGCATGTGCTCAGATTGTCTGGGTGCTACAATCGCTTGAATCGAGTGGGAGTTGATCTTCCAGATAAGATAGTGATTGATACAGTTCTCTGAGTCACTATCACTAAGCTACTAGAACTTCATGATGAACTATAATTATGCCAGGGATGGAAATGATGATCCCTAAGTTGTTCACGATGTTTGACACCGTGAAGGTAGAAATCAAGAAAGAGCATCAAGTGTTGATGGTTAGTAAAACCACTAGTTTCGAGAAGGGCAAGGGCAAGGAGGAAAACTTCATGGATGGCAAGTCAGTTGTTGCTCCAGTGAAGCAACCCAAAGTTGAACCCAAACCCGAGACTAAGTGCTTCTATTATGAGGAGAGCGGTCGCTGAAGCGGAACAACCCTAGATACTTGGTAGATAAGAAGGCTGCCAACGTCAACAAAAGTATATTTGATATACGTGTTATTGATGTGTACCTTGCTAGTACTCCTAGTAGCACCTGGGTATTGGATACCGGCCCGGTTGTTAAATGTTAGTAACTCGAAGTAAAAGCTACGGAATAAACAAAGACTAGCTAAGCGTGAGGTGACGATGTGTGTTGGAAATGTTTCCAAGGTTGATGTGATCAACATCGCACGCTCTCTCTACCTTCGGGATTAGTGACAAACCTAAATAAATGCTATTTGGTGTTTGCGTTAAGCATGAACATGAATAGATCGTGTTTATTGCAACACGGTTATTCATTTAAGTTAGAGAATAATGGTTATTCTGTTTACATGAATAATACCTTCAATGGTCATGCACCCAGTGAGAATGGTTTGTTGTATCTTGATCGTAGTAATACACATGTTCATAACATTGATGCCGAAAGATACAAAGTTAATAATGATAGTACCACATACTTGTGGCACTGCCGCTAAATGTCATATTGGTATAAATCGCATGAAGAAACTCCATGCTGATGGATCTTTGGACTCATTCGATTTCGAATCGGTTGAGACATGCGAACCATGCCTCTTGGGCAAGATGACTAAGGACCCCGTTTTCCGGTTTGATGGAGCGGGCAAGTGATTTATTAGAAATGATACATGTTGATGTATGCAATCCAATGAGTCTTGTAGTGTGCGGTGGATATCATTATTTTCTTACCTTCATTGATGATTTGAGTAGATATAGTGTATGTTTACTTAATGAAACACAAGTATGAATCGTTTGAAAAGTTCAAGCAAGTTCAGAGTGAAGTTTAAGATCATCGTGACAAGAAGATAAAAATGTCTGCAATATGATCGTGTAGGTGAATATCTGAGTTACGAGTTGGGCATACAACTTTAGACAATGTGAAAGTCGTTTCACAACTCACGCCACCTGGAACACCATAGTGTGATGGTGTGTCCAAACGTCATAGTCGTGCTCTATTGGATATGGTGCGTGTTATGATGTCTCTTATCATTTTTTGCCACTATCATTTTGGGGTTATGCATTAGAGACAACTACATTCACTTTAAATAGGGCACCATCTAAATCCCTTGAGATGACACCGTGTGAATTACGGTTTGATAGAAACTAAGCTGTCATTTCTTAATGTTTGGGGTTGCGACGCTTATGTGAAAAAGGTTTTCACCTAATGAGCTTGAACCCAAAGCGGACAAATGCATCTTCTTAGAATACCCTGAGAACAGTTGGATAAACCTTCTATCTCAGATCCAGACATAAAGTTTTTGTTGCTAAAACTGGATCCTTTCTCGAGAAAGAGTTTCTCTCGAAAGAATTGAGTGGGAGGAAGATAGAACTTGATGAGGTTGTTGAACCTTTTGTTTCAACCAGAGAGTAGTGCAGCGATGAAAGATGTTTCTATGGAGCCTATGTTAGTTGAAAAGAAGTTAATGATGATGATCATGAAACTTCGGAACAAGTTACTATCAAACCTCGTAGGTCGACAAGGACGCGTACTATTCCTGAGTGGTACGGCAACCCTGTCTTAGAGGTCATGTTGTTGGATAACGATGAACCTACGAACTATGGAGAAGCGACGATGGGCCCGGATTCCGACAAATGGTTGGAGGCCATGAAATCTGAGATAGGATCCATGTATGAAAACCAAGTATAGACTTTGGTAGACTTGCTCGTTGGACGGAAGGTCGTTGAGTACAAATGGATGTTTAAAATAAAGACAGACGCTGATGGTAAATGTCACCATTAATAAAGCTCGACTTGTTGCAAAGAAGTTTAAGACAAGTTCAAGGAGTTAACTGTGATGAGACTTTCTCACTCGTAGCGATGCTAAAGTCTGTTGGAATTATGTTAGCGGTTGCTGCAATTTTCAATTATGAAATCTGGCAGATGGATGTCAAAACATCGTTTCCTTAACGGTTTACTTGAGGAAAGGTTGTATGTGATACAACCAGAAGGTTCTGTCAGTCGTAAGGATGCTAAAAGGTGTGCAAGCTTCAGTGATCCTTCTATGGACTGAAGCAAGCATCTCGGAGTTGGAATATACGCTTTGATCAGGTGATCAAAGTTTTTGAGTCTATACAAAGTTTATGAGAAACTTGTATTTACAATAAAGTGAGTGGGAGCACTATAGAGTTTCTGATAAGCATATGTGGTTGACATATTGTTGATCGGAAATGATATAGAATTTCTGGAAAGCATGAAGGGTTGTTTGAAAAGAGTTTTTTAAAGGAAGACCTGGATAAAGCTACCTAATTGTTGAGCATCAAAATCTATAGAGATAGATCAAGATACTTGATGAGACTTTCAATGAGTACATACTTGACAAGATTTTGAAAGAGTTCAAAATAGATCAGTCAGAGAAAGAGTTCTTGCCTGATTTGTAAGGTGTGAAGTTGAGTAAGACTCAAAGCTCAACCACGGCAGAAGAAAGAGAAAGGACGAATGTCGTCCCCTATGCCTTAGCCATAGGCTCTATATTATGCCATGCCGTGTACCGCACCTAGTGTGTGCCTTGCCATGAGTCTGTCAAGGGGTACAAGAGTGATCCAGGAGTGGATCACTGGACGGCGGTCAAAATTATCCTTAGTAACCAGAGGACTAAGGAAATGTTTCTCGATTATGAGGTGATAAAGAGTTCGCCGTAAAGAGTTACATCGATGCAAGATTTAACACCAATCCGAATGACTCTTAGTAGCGATCCGGATACATATAGTGGAGCAGCCGTTTAGAATAGCTCCAAGTGGAGTGTGGTAGCAGTGTCTACAATATGACATAGAGATTTGCAAAGTAAACACGGATCTGAATGTTGCATACCCATTGACTAAAAGACCTCTCTCACATGCAAAGCATGATCGAGCCCCAGAACTCATTGGGTGTTAGATTCATAACAATGTGAATCACATTGTGATGTGAACTAGATTATTGACTCTAGTGCAAGTGGGAGACTGTTGGAAATATGCCCTAGAGGCAATAATAAATTGGTTATTATCATATTTCCTTGTTCATGATAATCGTTTATTATCCATGCTATAATTGTATTGATCAGAAACTCAGATACATGTGTGGATACATAGACAATACCATGTCCCTAGTATGCCTCTAAAGACTAGCTCGTTGATCAAAGATGGCTAAGGTTTCCTAGCCATTGACATGAGATGTCATTTGATAACGGGATCACATCATTAGGAGAATGATGGGATGGACAAGACCCAAACTACAAACGTAGCATATGACCATGTCAGTTTATTGCTACTGTTTTCTGCATGTCAAGTATCTGTTCCTATGACCATGAGATCATGCAACTCACTGACATCGGAGGAGTACCTTGTGTGTATCAAACGTCGCAACGTAACTGGGTGACTATAAAAGTGCTCTACAGGTATCTCCAAGGGTGTCTGCTGGGTTGGCATGGATCAAGACTGGGATTTGTTACTCCGTATGACGGAGAGGTATCTCAGGGCCCACTCGGTAATACAACATCACAATAATCCTTGCAAGCAATGTGACTAAGTTTTAGCCACGGGATCTTGTATTACGGAACGAGTAAAGAGACTTGCCGGTAACGAGGTTGAACTAGGTATGGAGATACCGACGATCGAATCTCGGGCAAGTAACATACCGAAGAACAAAGGGAACATCATACGGGATTAACTGAATCCTTGACATAGAGGTTCGACCGATAAAGATCTTCGTAGAATATGTAGGAATCAATATGGGCATCTAGGTCCCACTATTGGTTATTGACCGTAGAGGTGTCTCGGTCATGTCTACATAGTTCTCGAACCCGCAGGGTCTGCACACTTTAGGTTCGGTGATGTTTTGGTAGTATAGAGTTATGTATGGTGGTGATCGAAGGTTGTTCGGAGTCCCGAATGAGATCTCGGACGTCACGAGGAGCTCCGGAATGGTTCGGAGGTAAAGATTGATATATAGGAAGTCCTGTTTTGGCCGCCGAAAAAGTTTCGGTCTCATAAGTAGTGTACCGAGAGTACCGGGAGGGACCGGAGGACCATCGGGAGGGGTGTCACGCCCCGAGGGGCCTCATGGGCTGTGGGAGGAGACAAACCAGCCCCTGGTGGGCTGGCCTAAGCCTCCATTAAAGCCCATGAGGTTTGAGAAGGAAAGAATCCAAAGGTGGAGAGGTGGAAAGAGTTTCCAAGTGAAAGGAGGAATCCTACTCCTAATAGGATTGGAGTAGGACTCCTCCACCTCCAATTTCGGCCAGATCTTGAAGGTTTGAGGTTGTCTCCTCCCCTCCCTCCATCCTATATATACTAGAGGATTTAGAGGGAAGAGCTAACCCTAATAGCCACGTGCTGCCCTCTTCTTCCTCTAGATCGTTTTCTCCTCTAGATCGATTTTCAGCAGTGCTTAGGCGAAGCCCTGCTGGAATTCCTCCACCACCATCGCCGCAACGCCGTCGCTGCCAGAGAACTCGTCTACCTCTTCGCTCCCTCTTGCTGGATCAAGAAGGCGGAGATTGTCATTGAGCTGTACGTGTGCTGGACGCGGAGGTGTCGTCCGTTCGGCGCTAGATCGGAATGACCGTGATCAAGATCGCGAGACAGATCGTGATGAGATCGCGGGACGGATCGTGATGAGTTCGGGGGATGAATCATGATTGGATCGCGGGATGGGTCGTGATGAGATTGCGGGACGCTCGGCGATTTGGATCGCGAAGACGTTCGACTACACCAACCGCGTTTCTTAATGCTTCCCGCTTATCGATCTATAAGGGTATGTAGATCCACTCTCCCTCTCGTAGATGCTCATCACCATGGATAGATCTTGCATGTGCGTAGGAAATTTTTTGTTTCCCATGCAATGTTCCCCAACATAAAGATAGTAAGGTCCGACCGTGGGGGAGAGTACTACGGTCGGCACACCCCATATGGCCAAGTCCCTGGAACTTTTGCAAAGTTCTTACAGGTGACTGGCATAGTAGCCCAGTATTCAATGTCGGGCGAGCCTCAGCAAAATGGAGTAGCTGAAAGGCGTAACTGTACTCTAATGGATATGGTGCGCAACATGATGAGTTACTCCACCTTGCCATTGGGATTATCGATGGAGGCACTTAAAACCGCCATTCACATTCTCAACGGAGTGCCAAGCAAGTCGGTGCCCAAAACACCGTACGAGTTGTGGATAGGAAGAGTGCCCTCTTTACAACACTTCAGGGTGTGGGGGTGCCCCGCTGAGGCCAAAATGTTTAATCCAAACATTGCAAAGTTAGATCCCAAAACAGTGAGTTGCCACTTCATTGGCTATCCAGGCAGATCAAAGGGTTTTTGTTTCTACTGCCCAGACAGATATACAAAGTTTGTAGAAACAAGACATGCAGTCTTCTTGGAAGACGAAATGATGAGGGGGAGCTTGGTAGCTCAGAAAATTGATCTTGAGGAGAAAAGGGTGCATGCACCTAATCCGATGATTCAGGAGCCGTTTTTCTCACTACCAGCTGTAACTCCACCCATGACAACTAGGGGAGAGGACCCGGAACCTGTCCGTCAAGAACCAACTAAACCCGTCGTTGAGCATGAAAGGAGGGTACATCAGCCAACAGTAGAAGATGTGCCGCAAGTTGAGACACAAAATGTGCCTGAAACGATGCACTTAGAAGATCTAATAGAACAAGAAGATCAACTATTTCTACTGATTATAAAGTTTATAACATAGAAATGGTTCATATGGAAGGTGATCCTGCCACATATGAAGAAGCCATTAAAATCCCTAACTCATAAAAATGGCTACAATCAATGGAAGATGAGATGAATTCTATGAGTCCCAAAGATGTTTGGGACTTAGTGGAAATTCCTAAAGGAGCCAAAACAGTAGGCTGCAAATGGGTTTACAAAACTAAGTATGATCCTAATGGGAATGTAGAAAAGTATAAATCATGACTTGTAGCAAAAGGATTTATACAAAGAGAGAGGATAGATTACAATGAGACTTTTTTCCCAGTTTCATGTAAGGATTCCTTCAGAATCATAATGGCATTAGTTGCTCATTTTGATTTAGTGTTACATCAAATGGATGTCAAGACGGCATTTCTGAACGGTGATTTAAAAGAAAAGGTTTATATGAAACAACCCAAGGGTTTTATCATGGAAGGCAAGGAAAATATGGGATGCCGCCTCAAAAAATCCATTTATGGATTAAGGCAAGCCTCTAGACAATGGTATCTAAAGTTTAATCAAACGATTAAAAGTTTTGGGTTCAAAGAAAATATTGAGGATAACTGCATTTATGCAAGGTTTAAAAATGGGAAATATATTTCCTAATCTTGTATGTGGATGATATCCTGCTTGCTAGCAGTGATGTTAGTCTACTACTAGAAACAAAGAAGTTCTTATCCTCAATTTTTGATATCACAGATCTTGGTGAAGCATCCTATGTTTTGGGCATAAAAATTCACCGAGATAGGAACAATGGAGTCTTAGGACTATCGCAGAAGGCATATTTGGAGAAGGTTCTTCAAAAGTATAATATGCATGCGAGTAAAGCCACGCCTGCTCCTATAGTCAAGGGTGATAGTTTTGGGAAATTCCAATGTCCCAAGAACCAGTACGAGATCGATCTCATGAAACCAGTACCATATGCTTCGGCTGTTGGCAGCTTACAGTATGCACAAGTGTGCACTCGCCCTGACTTAGCTTTTGTTACCGAGGTACTCGATAGATATCAAGAGAATCCAAGTATGAAACAGTGGAAGATGGCAAAGAAGGCATTGCGTTATGTGCAAGGCACGAAGCACTACATGCTAACATACAGGAAGTCTAATTTCCTACAGATAAAAGGGTATCCAGACACAGATTTTGCGAGGGACTGAGATGATAGAAAATCCACGTCAGGATACGTCTTCACTCTCATTGGAGGGGCTATTTCGTGAAAAAGTTCCAAACAGTCAATAGTTGCATCATCCACGATGTATGCAGAATTCATAGCATGCTTCAAGGCCACGGGGCAAGCGATATGGCAAAAGAAATTTATACCCGACTTGAAAGTGATAGATTGTATTTACAAACCACTAAAGATGTACCGTGACAACCAGCCCGCAGTATTTTATGTTCACAACAACAAGTCGAGTAATGTTGCCAAAACAATAGAGATAAAGTACTATGTTGTGAAAGATAAAATCCAGGATCACACTATAAGTCTCGAGCATATAAAGACAAATGATATGCTTGCGGATCCGCTTACGAAAGACTTACCACCCAATGTGTTCAAGGAACACTTAGCCGGCATGGGTTTAGGGGAAAGCCTTGTGATTCCTGGATCATGAGAGACCCAAAAGAAACAGAATTTGCTTCTGAACAAAACATATGTTATAGCTGTATGATTCTATCGGCAATTAAGTTGTGACGATGAAACATGCTTTATGTATCAATATGTGATGAAACAAATAAACTAGAAAGTTAAAAGTTAAAAGTAAAAGTTGAGATCAAGAGGGAGAATGTTAAGTTGATCTCCAACCGGTTGAGCCCAACGGCTCAACAGCCCCCTTGGCCTGCGCCCTGATCAGGGGCGCCCAACCCTCATATGGTTGGTGGGTCCCTGTTGTCAGTGCTATATAAAGAGGTGGGGAACCGGCTGCATGGGTTACGAGGTTGATCGTGCGCTAGACTCACCCCATCGACAACCCAAATCCGATCTAGGGTTAGTGCTAGGCACGAAAAACACCGCCGCCGCACACACACACCGCCACCTCTCTCTCATTCTCGCCCATCACCACCACCATTGTCATGCCATGGCTTCTGGTTCGAGCTCGTCGAGCCAAGGACAAGGTAATTCATCACCTTAATTCTGCCACTACCGTGAGTATCCAACACACCTGGTCTACAAAGATTCTACCAGAGCCGTGCAACTCGTCCCATCACTAATTTTAACTAGGACGAGAGCATTTGGAGATCACAGCAGTATCAAGCACTGCTACTAGGTATACTTAGCACGCCAGCCAGCTCGAAAGGCTTTGGCAGAGAATTTTCCTTCACAAATCGATGCTAGTAAGTAAACTAAAGATTAGCAGCACATGAAGATGTGTCACAAAGGAGAAGCATGCAACAACGAAAGCAACTTGATGTACATCCCCTCAATCGCGAGTCCTACAAGCAAATGCCAGAACCATCCATTTATGTATGTCACCAAGAGACTGAGAGCGGATGCACTGCAGAGAAGTCAGGAGAGAACGATCATGAGCGCCAGCTCACGAGCAACTGCTGCATTAGAGCAGACAAACCCGCGCCGGCGGAGATATTGAGCACGTTGACAACATCATTGTTCAGCTGCATAGAGAAATATTCACTCTTTAGCCTTGTGGGGGAACCTGTGGTGTCAACATAGTAAATATAATGTGCAGATAATGTGACCCTGAACAGTAAACCAAAAGAACAGCTTGTGTAGGAGGAGAGATCCAAGTGGATGAACACTATCCTGCCTGGATATTGTTCGGGAGACAAGGGTAAGTTCCCCACAAAACTAGTTGTAAATTTCAGAGATGTTTTTCATGTTAGTATCCCAGCTGTTTGGAAGATTGACATTCCCCCTAAGATTCATATCTTTCTGTGGCTCTTATCTCACAACAAACTGCTTACCAGAGATAATAACTTGAATAAAAGACAGAATATTCCTGACCTGTCTTTGCTTATTTCGTTGTGAGGCTGGACTAGCACTCATTTATTTTTTGAGTGTCTGGTAGCAGTTGAGACATGGAAAATTGTTTCTGAACTCACTAAATGTGGCAATATCACCAATTTACTTGCAGTTTCTCGTCCGTGGGTTAGTGATATTGCTCATAGAGTTGAGAATGTAGTTCATGCAGCCACTTTGTAGCCTCTATGGAAACTCCGCAACGATATGCGCTTTAATGGTTGTGTTTGGATAGTTTTCTAGAGGTGTTGGGGGATGCTCTAATGAGTTCTGTATCTGCCCCCGGAAATGTCTGCCTTTGCCTTATATCTTTGTAATGTGGCTGGAGTCTTAGACCTGTTGTTGGGTTTTAGCTATAATTTTGCTCTGCAATTCGAACCCCTTTTGCTCCTGCCTCTGCAATCCGCTGTAGCCCGAATGCTTGTAAACTGGATGATGTTTGATTTCAGTCAATGTAATCGGGGTGCGAAGCCCTTTTCCTCTAAAAAACAAGGGTCTACACTAACTCCGTTAACTGAATGTTCCATATCTAATTAGCCTGAGGTTTTTACTTGGCACACCTAAAAGAAGAGGGATCAAGAGTGCTGCACAGACATCGATAATTCGGGGGTTAAATTTTTTCTCCAGAGCCACATGCCTAATACTGCGCCTAATGAGACAGAAACGTGGATATCAAATTGGTAAATTCTGCGCCGGCATGCCTGGACAAGATGCATTTCTGGACTTTGCATCGATTGGTACAGCCAATACCAAAAATATTAGACCTATTAATTTATTTATTACAATGGAATTTGCATTACGCCATAGGCTGAAATATAGTTGAGGCCTTCATGGAACTACATTTCGTAGACACACACCAACGAATGGGGATCATATGATGGCAACTACACCATGCCATATGCTGAAAAATGCCTGCCTGTCATTTAGGCTACAAATGACCTAGGAATGCATGTTGGGTATAAAGAGAGGACGATTGTCCAAAAGAGATAAATATAACTGGCATATCCAAGATTCCCCTGTTTGAAATTTTTCACTATGGCATTGGGCAATTTGCGGTTGCTGTGACGTCTGTACTTATTTTTGATAGCTCTCAATTCTGTTTGGTAAATTGGATTAAAGTTATGCTATTCAATAATTGTCTTCTCACATTAGATCTCTGTGTTTCAGAGCGCAATATTATATTACCTCCGTCCCAAATTAGTTGTCTTATATTTGTCTAGATACGGATGTATCGAACACTAAAAACGTGTCTAAATACACCCGTATCTAGATAAATCTAAGACAACTAATTCGGGACGGAGGGAGTATTTATTAGCAACTAGGTTAAGAACAATCTAGCCAGCCCAAACACTCAGATTCCAAAAGGAGTCCAACCAAATAAGATTATCACAATCCATCACAATGCCAAAAGGAAACCTTGCTTAGGTACTCACAGTGTTCAGGCAAGCCAAGTTGGTGATGAAAATCTGAGAGGCTGAACTTTCAACAACAAGAGGATAACAGAACACAAAAGGCAAACACAGCTTGCTAGGGAAACTAAGGGTTTCTTTGGATTGCAGGAATTTGAAAATGTAGAAATAGGAAAAATGTAAGATTGATGCCATGTAATATGAATTCCTACAGGATTCCGAAACATGTGAATTTTATAAGAGATGTCTTTGGATGGTGCACGGGAAATAAACACAGGAATTTTAGAGGATCGAGGAGAGAGATAGAGTGCAAGTGCATTGGACTTCCCAAAGGAAAAATAAAAGGAGGTTTGAGTTCATGTTGAGATTCCTATGGAATGGAGTGTATAGGAATGGATTCCATAGAAATTTGGTGAACCCATTCTTATGATTCAAAGGGCTTCTATAGGGAAAATGCCTATGGATTGAATCTTCCAAAATTCCTATGAAAATCCTTCGATCCAAAAAGGCCCTAAATATGCATTTAGGGGAATACGAAAGGAAAACACTGCTTACTAGGAATCTCTTATCAAGATTGTAAATAAAGCATTAGTATTCAACATCTGAAAGTTCAGGCTCACCCATTCAAAACCTTCCTTATCCTGCAGTGTTGCACCAATCAAACTCTCACCAAAATTTGCAATCTGGGATGCAAGAACACATACCACACCTTGTGGTAGATTTACCTGTGGAACATAGCAGTTCTTTTCAATAACCATATTCCTGATTTACAGTCCAAGGTAAAAAGTACAATAATTACTACCACTTCCATATCAAAATTGTGATTACTAGAATCCTAGGTGCCATATGCCAGGAGCTCAGCATTGCAGGTCGGAAGCTCCCAACGTTGCTCTAATATGTGTTCTAGCCATTGACAGTATCAGATTATAAGAACATGAGAAAGCAAGCATATAAACGACATGACACAGCAAGTCTGTTAAATAATTGAAGAGATGTCCATAGTACATAATTTTTAAAAATTGTTTACCTGCCCCAGAATATAACCAATCCCTGCGAGAAACATCGATGCTAAAATTCCAGCAAGAGTTCCCTCAACACTTACTGCACCTTCTGTACCTCTTGGAACAACCTTAAATGTTGTCACTAGGTACCTACTCTACAAAAAGAACATAACTGAGCTCTAAGTATGGTATTGAAACTTTAACAATTACAATTTATTAAGCTTGCACGGGTAAGCACCAAATAAACCATCAACTATCTAAAGGTCGTGCAAATAGAGTGGTAAGTGACAGGGACCTTACGTTGTTCTTCCATATGCCTTCCCTATTTCACTGGAAACCGTATCACTGAGTTTAGTACAGAAACTAGCAACAAAGCCAAGTGTCCAGAGTTCCGCTAATGCTCCACCGCCCACATCATATACTGATAGGAGAGCACAGACACAACCAGCAGCACTAGAACCAATAACACTACCAGGCCCTCTCCTTCCTCCTTTTTTCTCGGCCACCCCGAAAGCTTCTTTTTGTTTTATCTTTAACTTGGTCACTGCTGTGCCCTGTGTATCAAAAGGAAAATGAATACCAAGACCGAACACATACATTCATAAATTGTGATGCCTTTATCAGGTAGTGCAATCAACCCAGGGAGGGTCATGGGACTATGTCCCACAATCGACAGAACACATACATCCTTAAATTTAGAACTGCTTGCATTCCGAACAGGCAGTGGAAGTTGCACAGTAAACATTGCTCATCAATGAACAGAATAATCATACATTATGATTATTTTATGGCAATACATGTTTAAATAATTTCACAGGAAATACCAATCTCAATTCTCCTTTACCAAGGGCAAATCATAAACTGCAGAAAAGTGTATCTCTTATGCACAACCTCCACCTGATTTCAAGATTAAAACATGAGATGATCACTCATTCATGATTCATCTGCGGTTTCAAAGGGCAGAACAAATAAAAGGAAGTTTGGACGTTTTGGCAAATCCTTGATTTCCTAACTGGCAAGATTCCCAAATCAATACTATCCCTATTTCAATATATAAACAGCATACGGAAAAGAGCGACTACCTTACTAGCCCGTTCCTCTCCCTGTAGCAGGGGAGGTGAAACTGTCCCTTCCAGATTGCTGGCAGCAGGATGATCTACCTGGGTTAATTTCACAGCAACCTGCACCGAAAACGGCATTCTAGCTTTCTAGGCACTTTGTCTTGCGGTTTGCCTAGGCTTTGAAAAGGTTCTATCTCCACCACTGATCTACAGTTTTGCATGGGTACGAATCTAGAGTAACTCAGATTTCCGGTCAATTCGTGTACAAATTTGAGCAAGACAGAAATATGAAACTATTTTGTCTGTAATCAAGTGTATGAAGCTAGTTTATCTCTTAGTACAATTTTGAAAAACCTGGGTGTGGGAAATTGCTATTTTGCATCAACTGCTGACAGAGACTAGAAAACATTCTCCCAGTCGCATTACCAAGACTAGGTAAGGGGCTGTTTGGATCCAGCCCACAACAGCCCTACCAAAATGACCGCGTGCCAAAATTTTGGCAAAGGAAACAGCTGCCGGGAATTCGCCTGCACGCTAGTGCAGAATCACAACGGCCGGCCAAAAGGTGGCTGCGATCCAAACGCCGGCCCAACTGGTCAACGACCAAAATTTTGGAAGGGCAGCTTGAGGCTGCCATCCAAACAGCCCCGAAGACACCGCAATCGCTAAAATAATATTTCCTGGGCTGAGAGGAGAGAACACCGATGAAACATGCCCTCTTAAAAAATGAAGATCATCGGCCGGTGACAACCCCTCGACAGTTATATTATTCTAAAACGTGACAAAAACGGCCGCATTGCTGAATTTTTCAGATTTATAACAGCACCTCAGCATGCAATTCAGAAACCCTACGCCATCGACGCGAAGCAGCAACCGATCCACTCACCACGACGAAGTAGGCGGCGACAAGGAGGTAGCCCCGTGGCCCAAATGCGCGCCAGGTGAGGGTGCCGAGGACGTACGCAGCCGCGAAGCCGGAGGCGGAGAGGCCGGAGAGGAGCAGCGGCGAGCCCGCGACGAAGACGGCGAGGTTGGTGGCGGCAGCTGAGGTCCACGTGGGCGGAGAAGCCTGGAAGGCGCCGGCGACCGCGTCCCGGAGGCCCGCCGCCGCCGCGGCAATGTCCGGGAGCGCGCGCGGAGGGGCGGGGGACAGGTGGCGCGAAACACCGGTCCGGCGAGGGGCTAGGGGCAGGGTCCTGGGCGCGAGGAGGGAACGAGGCGGAGAGGAGAGGTGGGTGTGGAGCAGCGGCAGGAGACCGCACGCCATTTTCCGCCACCGTCGTCTTGGATGCCTTGGCTCTCTCAGTCTCAGCCGTGCGAGCGAGACTCCTCAGTCCCTTTCCTCTCTCCGGTGTTGACGTACTCCACTAGAACACGCCTTCGCGCGTTGTTTGTCGTACTACTGGCAACCGTCTTCTGTTTGGGTTTACACTTTACAGCTAGATGCGTCGGGCTCGGTCGTCTCTTGCTTGCATAAAAGACCTTTGCCCCCATCCGGTTCCAAACCTGGGTGACGCCGCCGCCGGCTGTTCCATTCAAACCCTAGCCGCCATCGCAGATGGCTGGCGATCTGCGCCGCGTTCCGATGCGTTTCGCTGGTCTTTTTCTTCCGAGATCTCGCGCGCGTTTCTTGTTTCTTTCCTGCTTCCCGGAAAGGATGTGCTTCTTCTTATTCTTCTTGCTGCCAAGTGATGTCTGGGTTATTGCGCAAGGGCTTTGAGCAAATCATGGCATGGTTTTGCCTGATGCGATGAGATCACAAGTTATTTACCATCCCTTCTGATGGCAGCACCTCGTTCATCTCTCTCCCCTTCGCCGTTCCGTGTTTTCTTTGCTCTGTTTCGGAATTGCGTAACAGTCTGGTGCCTTTTCGCCCACGTTTGCTTCGCAAAATCTTCCGTTGCCAAGTGATGCTGGGGTTATTGCGCAAGGGCTTTGAGCAATTCGTTGGCACGTTTGTGCTAATGCTGTGAGATAAAAAAAAACTACATGACGTCCCTCCTGATGGCAATTTGGTAGTACTGAAGTCTTAAGATAAACGGCATAGATGTCGTTCTCTCTGCAGTTTGTAGATCTTCTGCACCGTTTTTCTATTTTTTGCCTCTATAGACAGTGTTTTTCATGAAAGCTTTAGACGGTGTTATTTGTATGGACTTGGGATTTCTTCCTTTTGCAGAATAATTGTATAGATGAAGTTTAACTCAACCAAATTCCACTGCTAGTCCAGACCATATAAGATGGCAAGTTGGTTCAAAATGAAAACCATCAATTTCTGTGCACCTAAGCTACGATGCTGCCTTGGGCGAGGAACGGAATTCATTTTGCACACTGGCACATATAGAACTATATGACTCACAAAAACTAGTTCTTATTGCATCATATGTTTATTTCACACCAGAGCCAGCTCACTTCTTTGGATCTGATTCTAGTTGAGGAGTGTCATACCCCTAAAATATCAATAGTAACCAGATAAAGTGACCTAGGCGTACCATAAAGTTGGTTCAGTTCCAAAAAAAAAATGTTCTGTTAAATTTGATTGCCGCAATGTAGTGAACTGATCTCTCCTGCTTCTCAAGCGGCATCCGACACACACCATGGGTGGCTAATGTTCAAGTACCCACATTAGAACCGTGTTTGGGAGTTCAGGAATTGGCTGATAGTCTATTTCAGAAAGAGCATTGGCTATCAACCGATACATTAATGGCTGGCTATCAACCGATACTTCCATGGCTTAGAGCAACTCTACTACACCTTGTAAAAAGCCCCAACCCGCAAAATAACTGTTAAAATGCGGGTCGGTGTGGAACTTTCCGTCCGAATAGACCTCGCAAAGACGGTTGACTCGTAATTTTTTTGAGGGGCGCGGTAAAATCTCGGCCCCAACCCACATACACGGGTTTCCCCTCGACACTTCGGTGCCCTGCATATAAGCGGAAGTGGTTGGGGTACGTGCTGAAAAAGCAATGAAATGCATTATGTTGGATCAAATTAAGGTGTAAATTTTGGTTTTCCGGGTCGGGAGGAGCTGCGCTAGATCAGACTCCGCAAAGCTAACCTGTAAAAAAAATATTCCGAGAATATCTTTTTTTACGGGTCCGTTATGTGGGGTCTGTATTTGCGGCCGTCTGCACCGGCCCGCAAAGTCGTTTTTCTACGAACTGCAAACGCGTTTTGTGGGGCGGTCGGATACGAGATCTGCTAGAGTTGCTCTTACAGACCGTGCTATTTTTAGAGATGACATTGGGGTGAAGTAAAATATGACAGTTTAAGGAGAACAAAATCTACAAATCAATGTCACAGTATATTCTCTAGCTTTTCTATCAACAGAGAAACACGGGCATCATCAACATGGGCAGCACTGACTCTCATCCTTTTTTTCATTTTGGAAAAAACACTGATTCTCTCTTCCAATATGGTAAATTAATGCTAAAAGGTGAATCTACTCGTCTAAGTGTCTCATCTACAATATCCACAGATACTTCTTTGTGCGGTTAATGACAAGCTTCCTGGATGGGCAATCACAAAAATATGGGCGCCATGACTAATGTGATTGTGGCGAGCATCTTAATAAGAACATGAATCGAAGGCCCTACCGTGTCTTTAAATGGATCTCGAACCCTGCAGCACAACATGCCCGTAATATATATCACATTACCAAAGTGTGCCAGGCCATCTAGGAGGAACATCGTACGGAAAACAATATTACTATAGGTATGTCTAGGGCACATCTAGGTTTTGTTTGTGGCCTTCTTATTTATTTTTTTGTTTGATGTTTTCCTTTGCACAGGGTGCCTTGCTGTGTTTTCCTATGCGCGAGGTGAACAATATTTTTTCATAACATGGTGAACAATTTTCCATAATAAGGACAATTTCTAAATACACGCTGATTTTCTTTTTTGTAAAATACGTTGAACATGTTTTCAGCAGTAATCAATGGCATTTATTGTTCATTTTGCTAAATAATCACTTGGTTGAAATTTGACAACAACATTCTATCTTCCTATTTTTTGTGCTTGGTATTTACCTTTTAGAATTCTTCTCATGTCAACACTTTTGTTCTAGAAAAAAGCATCCAAACAATCAACGCCTAATGAAAGAACAACTAAACAAAACATAAAAAAAGAAACAATCGGCCTCAAACGTTGGGTCTAGTAGCGAGTCAAGGGTGCAACTAGAATAAAAAAAGACCGAGGCCTCAGTTGCATGTCAACGGTTGGCTTGCAACTGGGACGGAAAAAGGATCGAACCCAGTTGCAAGTCGATGATGAAGTTGCAACCGAACCAGAAAAAGATCAAGAGTCCAATTGTCAGTCGATGGTTGTCTTGCAATTGGAATAAAGAAAGAGGCGAGCCCAGTTATGAATCCATGGTTGAACAAAAAAATCAACCCATAGCTGGGGTCGATGGTGGACTTGCCAGTAAGACGGAAAAAAGTCAGACCTAGTTGCAAGTCGAGTGTGGGCATGCAACTATTGCAAAACATCGAGCAGTTGCGAGTCGAGAGTAGACTTGCAACTGGAGACAAAAAATGATGGACCTAATTACGAGTCAGTGGCGGACTTGTAATTGAGGCAAAAAAATAAGAGCCCAGTTGCTTTTCAAAGATGAATTTGCAATTTGAGATGAAAAAAGGATGAGGCCTAATTGCGAGTCGTTGATTGACTTGTAAGTGCAGTAAAAATATATCAAGAGTCCTGGTATGAGTTGATTGTTGTCTTGTACCTAGGACAAAAAAGGGCGGGCCCAGCTGCAAGTTGATGATGGACTTGCAACTAATGCAAAAAATAGAGTCGGGCCCAACTGAGGTAAAAATGGAACATCGAGCCCACTTGCGAATAGAGGGTGGACTTGCACCTCAACACAAACAATCACTCGACAGAGTTGCAAGTCAAGGGTAGACTTACAATTGGGGTAAAAAAAGTTATCAACGGGCCATTGGCATGTCAATAATGGACTTGCAACTAAAACAAAACAAAAAAGAGTCGAGCTCAGTTCTGAGTCCATGGTTGACTTGCGACTTGGACAAAAAAGTCAACCCCCTAATTACGAGTTGATGGTGGACTTGGAACCTAGGCAAAAAAAAGTCTGACCAGTTACAAGTCGAGGACGGACTTGCAACTAATGCAAAAGAAATCAGGCACAATTGCGATAAAAGAAACATCAAACCCAATTGTGAGTCGAATATGGACTTGCAAAACCGAAGACACAAAAAGATTAGGCCGAGTTGCATGTCAATAATAAACCTATAGTTGAGACAAAAAATATAGCCTTTAAAATGTTCATAAATTTTAAAACAACAAAGGGAAAGGAAATATTACTTAAAATTGAAAATTATTGGTTGGCACACGTTTATACAATTTTTTCACCATGTCTAGACTTAAAAAAATGAAATTACAGCAAAATAGAAAAAAAAACATGAGGAGCCCCCGACATGCACGCACAAGCAGCAAAAAGTATGAGTTGCCCTGGAAAAAAAGCTAAATATGAGTGATGAGCAGAAGGGGGTGAGTGTTGGAAATATGCCCTAGAGCCAATAATAAATTGGTTATTATCATATTTCCTTGTTCATGATAATCATTTATTATCCATGCTATAATTGTATTAATCGGAAACTCAGATACATGTGTGGATACATAGACAACACCATGTCCCTAGTATACCTGTAATAGACTAGCTAGTTGATCAAAGATGATTATGGTTTCCTAGTCATGGACATGAGATGTCATTTGATAGCGGGATCACATCATTAGGAGAATGATGTGATGGACAAGACCCAAACTACGAACGTAGCATATGATCGTGTCAGTTTATTGCTACTGTTTTCTGCATGTCAAGTATATGTTCCTATGACCATGAGATCATGCAACTCACTGACACCGGAGGAGTACCTTGTGTGTATCAAACATCGCAACGTAACTGGATGACTATAAAGGTGCTCTACAGGTATCTCCGATGGTGTCTGTTGAGTTGGCATGGATCAAGACTGGGATTTGTTACTCCGTGTGACGGAGAGGTATCTCAGGGCCCACTCGGTAATACAACATCACAATAAGCCTTGCAAGCAATGTGACTAAGTGTTAGTCACGGGATCTTGTATTACGGAACGAGTAAAGAGACTTACCAGTAACGAGGTTGAACTAGGTATGGAGATACCAACGATCGAATCTCGGGCAAGTAACATACCAAAGAACAAAGGGAACATCATACGAGATTAACTGAATCCTTGACATAGAGGTTCGACCGATAAAGATCTTCGTAGAATATGTAGGAACCAATATGGGCATCTAGGTCCCGCTATTGGTTATTGACTGTAGAGGTGTCTCGGTCATGTCTACATAGTTCTCGAACCCGCAGGGTCTGCACACTTAAGGTTCGGTGACGTTTCGGTAGTATAGAGTTATGGATGGTGGTGACCGAAGGTTGTTTGGAGTCCCGGATGAGATCCTTTACGTCACGAGGATCTCCGGAATGGTTCAGAGGTAAAGATTTATATATAGGAAGTCCTATTTTGGTCGTCGAAAAGGTTTCGGACTCATCGGTAGTGTACCGGGAGACCATCGGGAGGGGTATTTCGACCCAAGAGGCTTCACGGGATGTGGGAGAGTGAATATCAGCCCTTAGTGGGCTGGTGGAAACTCCCACACAAGGCCCATGTGGCTAGAGAAGAAAACCCAAAGAGAGAAAGGTGGAAAAAGGCAAAAAAAAGGCAAAAAAAAGGAGGAGTCCTAGTCCTACTAGGATTGGAGGAGGAATCCTCCAATCCCACTAGGATCGGCCGACCCAAGGGCTGCCTATTTGGAAGCCAAGCCTCCTCCTCCTCTCCTCCTATATATATACTAGAGGATTTTAGGGTTTTGGCACAGAATTTTCAGCCACGTGCTGCCCGTTCCTCTAGTGCATAGTTTCTCCTCTAGATCGGATTTCTGCAGTGCTTAGGCGAAGCCTTGCCGGAATAGCTCCACCACCATCTCCGGAGCGCCGTCACGCTGTCGGAGAAATCTTCTACCTCTCCGCTCCCTCTTGCTGGATCAAGAAGGCGGAGATCGTCATCGAGCTGTACGTGTGCTGAACGCGGAGGTGCCATCCGTTCGGCGCTAGATCGAAAGGATCGTGATGAGATCGCGGGACAGATCGTGATGAGTTCGCGAGACGGATCATGATGAGTTTGCGGGATGGATCGTGATGAGTTCGCGGGACGGATCGTGATTGGATCGCGGGATGGATCGTGATGAGATCGCGGGACGCTCGGCGATTTGGATCACGAAGATGTTCGACTACACCAACCGCGTTTCTTAACGCTTCCCGCTTAGCGATCTACAAGGGTACATAGATCCACTCTCCCTGTCATAGATGCTCATCACCATGGATAGATCTGCGTGTGCGTAGGAAAAAATTTGTTTCCCATGCGACGTTTCCCAACAGTGGCATCATGAGCTAGGTCTATGTGTAGATGAGATCTCGAGTAGAACACAAAAGGTTTGTGGGCGTTGATGCTTAGATTGCTTCCTCCCTTGGTCGGATTTTGGTTCAACTGTATTATGAGATGAAGCGGCCCAGACCAACATTACTCGTACGCTTACGAGAGACCGGTTCCCTCGACCGCAACTTGTTGCATAGATGGCTTGCGGGTGCCAGTTTCTCTCACTTTAGTTGGATCGGATTCGACAAAGGCGGTCCTTGAGAAGGTTGAAAAGCAACTAGTGTATCACCGTTGTGGTTTTTGCGTAGATGAGAATTGTTCTTGCTAGATACCCGTAGCAGCCACGTAAAACATGCAACAACAATTAGAGGACGTCTAACTTGTTTTTGCAGGGTATGTTGTGATGTGATATGGCCAATTACATGATGTGATATATGTGATGTATGAGATGATCATGTGATGTATAGATTATCACGACTTGCATGTCGATGAGTACGGCAACCGGGAGGATCCATAGGGTTGTCTTTAATTATTGTGTGACCTGCGTGTCAATCATTAAGCGCTATGTAATGCTTTACTTTATCGCTAAACGGTAGCAATAGTAGTAGAAGCATGTTGGGCGTAACAACCCCGATGGCGACACATTGATGGAGATCAAGATCATGAAGATCATGGTGTCATGCCGGTGACGATGGAGATCATGCCGGTGCTTTCTAGTTGGAGATCAAAAGCACAAGTTCATGGCCATATCATGTCACTTATGATTTGCATGTGATGTTAATCCTTTTATGCACCTTGTTTTGCTTAGGACGACGGTAGCATTATAAGGTGATCCCTCACTTAATTTCAAGATAAATTGTGTTCTCCCCGAGTGTGCACCGTTGCGAAAGTTCGTCGTGTTGAGACACCACGTGATGATCGGGTGTGATAGACTCTACGTTCACATAAAATGGGTGCAAGCCAGTGTTGCACATGCAGAACACTCGTGTTAAACTTGACGAGCCTAGCATGTACAGACATGGCCTCGGAACACAAGAGACCGAAAGGTCGAACATGAGTCATATAGTAGATATGATCAACATGATGATGTTCGCCATTGTAACCACCTCAACTCACGTGATGATCGGACTTGAGTTGGTGAATTTGGATCATGTATCACTCGGATGACCGGAGGGATGTCAATTTGAGTGGGAGTTCTTAAGTAATATGATTAATTGAACCCATTATCATGAACATAGTCAGTAGTATTTTTGCAAATTATGTTGTAGATTACTTGCTCGCGATGTAGCTCCCTTGAATTTTTATATGTTCCTAGAGAAATAGAGTTGAAATATGATGGTAGCAATATTGCGGACTGGCTTCGTGATCTGAGGATTGTCGTCGTTGCTGCACAGAAGGCTTATGTCCTTAATGCACCGCTCGGTGCGCCAACCCCTCTAGCATCGTCTGTAGATGTTGTGAACATCTGACATGCACGTTCTGATGACTACTTGATAGTTTAATGCGTCATGCATTACGGCTTAGAATTGAGGCTCCGAAACGTTTTGAATGTCATGGAACATATGAGATGTTCTAAGAGCTGAAATTAGGATCTCAGGCTCGTGCCCGTGTTGCGAGATATGAGATTTCCAACAAGATTCTTTGACCGTAATATGAAAGAGAATAGCTCAATCGTTGAGCATGTGCTCAGATTGTCTGGGTGCTACAATCGCTTGAATCGAGTGGGAGTTAATCTTCCAGATAAGATAGTGATTGATATAGTTCTCCAAGTCACTGACACTAAGCTACTAGAAACTTGGTGATGAACTATAAAATGCCAGGATAGAAATAATGATCCCTGAGCTGTTCGCGATGTTTGACACCGCGAAGGTAGAAATCAAGAAGGAGCGTCAAGTGTTGATGGTTAGTCAAACCACTAGTTTCGAGAAGGGTAGGAGCAAGGAGGGAAAACTTCATGGATAGCAAGTAAGTTGCTGCTCCAGTGAAGCAATCCAAAGTTGAACCCAAATCCGAGACTAAGTGCTTCGATTATGAGGAGAGCGGTCGCTGAAGCAGAACAACCCTAGATACTTGGTAGATAACAAGGCTGGCAATGTCGACAGAAGTATATTTGATGTACGTGTTATTTATGTGAACCTTGCTAGTACTCCTAGTAGCACTTGGGTATTGGATACCGGTTCAGTTGCTAAATGTTAGTAACTCGAAATAAAAGCTACGGAATAAACGGAGCACTAGTTAAGGATGAGATGATGATGTGTGTTGGAAATGTTCCCAAGGTTGATGTGATCAACATCGCACGCTCTCTCTACCTTCGGGATTAGTGACGAACCTAAATAAATGTTATTTGGTGTTTTGCGTTGAGCATGAACGTGATTAGATCGTGTTTATTGCAACACGGTTATTCATTTAAGTTAAAGAATAATGGTTATTTTGTTTACATGAATAATACCTTCAATGGTCATGCACTTAGTGAGAATGGTTTGTTGAATCTTGATCGTAGTAATACACATGTTCATAACATTGGCGCCAAAAGATACAAAGTTAATAATGATATTACCACATACTTGTGGCACTGTCACTAAATTTCATATTGGTATAAAGCGCATGAAGAAACTCCATGCTGATGGATCTTTGGACTCATTCGATTTCGAATCGGTTGAGACATGCGAACCATGCCTCTTGGGCAAGATGACTAAGGACCCCATTTTCTGGTTTGATGGAGCGGGCAAGTGATTTATTGGAAATGATACATGTTGATGTATGCAATCCAATGAGTCTTGTAGCATGCGGTGGATATCGTTATTTTCTTACCTTCACTTATGATTTGAGTAGATATAGTGTATATTTACTTAATGAAACACAAGTCTGAATCATTTGAAAGGTTCAAGAAAATTAAGAGTGAAGATCATCGTGACAAGAAGATGTCTGCGATATGATCGTGAAGGTGAATATCTGAGTTACGAGTTTGGCATACAACTTTAGACAATGTGAAAGTTGTTTCACAACTCACGCCACCTAGAACACCATAGTGTGATGGTGTGTCCAAACGTCATAGTCATGATCTATTGGATATGGTGCGTGTTATGATGTCTCTTACCATTTTTTGCCACTATCGTTTTGGGGTTATGCATTAGAGACAGCTACACTCACTTTAAATAGGGCACCATCTAAATCCGTTGAGATGACACCGTGTGAATTATGGTTTGATAGAAATCTAAGCTGTCATTTCTTAATGTTTGGGGTTGCGACGCTTATGTGAAAAAGGGGTTTTCACCTAATGAGCTCAAACCCAAAGCGGACAAATGCATCTTCATAGAATACCCTAAAGAAAGTTGGGTAAACCTTCTATCTCAGATCCAAGCATAAAATGTTTGTTGCTAAAATTGGGTCCTTTCTCGAGAAAGAGTTTCTCTTGAAAGAATTGAGTGGGAGGAAGATAGAACTTGATGAGGTTGTTGAACCTTTGTTCAACCAGAGAGTAGTGCAACACAGGAAGATGTTTCTGTGAAGCCTACGTTAGTTGAAGAGGAAGTAAATGATGATGATCATGAAGCTTCGGATCAAGTTACTATCGAACCTCGTAGGTTGACAAGGATGTGTACTGCTCCTGAGAGGTACAACAACCCTATCTTGGAGGTCATGTTGTTGGACAACGATGAAACTACGAGCTACGGAGAAGCGATGATGGGCCCGGATTCCGACAAATGGTTAGAGGCCATAAAATCCGAGAAAGGATCCATGTATGAAAACCAAGTATAGACTTTGGTAGACTTGCTCGTTGGACGGTAGGTCGTTGAGTACAAATGGATGTTTAAAATGAAGACAGACGCTCATGGTAAATGTCACCATTTGTAAAGCTCGACTTGTTGCAAAGAAGTTTACGACAAGTTCAAGGAGTTGACTACGATTAGACTTTCTCACTCGTAGCAATGCTAAAGTCTGTTGAAATTATGTTAGCAGTTGCTGCATTTTTCAATTATGAAATCTGGTAGATGGATGCCAAAACATCGTTTCCTTCCTTAAGGAAAGGTTGTATGAGATACAACCAGAAGGTTTTGTCAGTCCTAAGGATGCTAAAAGGTGTGCAAGATTCAGTGATTCTTCTATGAACTGAAGCAAGCATCTCGGAGTTGGAATATACACATTGATGAGGTGATCAAAGTTTTTGAGTCTATACAAAGTTTACGAGAAACTTGTATTTGCAATAAAGTGAGTGGGAGCACTATAGAGTTTCTGGTAAGCATATGTGGTTGACATATTGTTGATCGGAAATGACGTAGAATTTCTGGAAAGCATAAACGGTTGTTTGAAAAGAGTTTTTCAAAGGAAGACCTAGATTAAGCTACCTAATTGTTGAGCATCAAGATCTATAGAGATAGATCAAGATGCTTGATGAGACTTTCAATGAGTACATACCTTGACAAAATTTTGAAATAGTTCAAAATGGATCAGTCAGAGAAAGAGTTCTCGCCTGATTTGTAAGGTGTGAAAGTTGAGTGAGACTCAAAGCTCGACAACGGCAGAAGAAAGAGAAAGGACGAACGTCGTCCCCTATGCCTTAGCCATAGGCTCTATATTATGCCATGCTGTGTACCGCACCTGGTGTGTTCCTTGCCATGAGTCTGTCTAGGGGTACAAGAGTGATCCAGGAGCGGATCACTGGACAACGGTCAAGATTATCCTTAGTAACTAAAAGACTAAGGAGATGTTTCTTGATTATGGAGGTGATAAAGAGTTTGTCTTAAAGAGTTACGTCGATGCAAGCTTTAACACCAATCCGGATGACTCGTAGTAGCAATCCGGATACGTATACTAGAGCAGCCATTTGGAATAGCTCCAAGTGGAGTGTGGTAGCGGTGTTTACGGTTTGACATAGAGATTTGCAAAGTACACACGGATCTAAATGCCGCGGACCCGCTGACTATAAGACCTCTCTCACATGCGAAGCATGATCGAAACCCAGAACTCATTGGGTGTTAGATCCATAACAATGTGAATCACATGGTGATGTGAACTAGATTATTGACTCTAGTGCAAGTGGGAGACTGTTGGAAATATGCCCTAGAGGCAATAATAAATTGGTTATTATCATATTTCCTTGTTCATGATAATCGTTTATTATCCATGCTATAATTGTATTTATCGGAAACTCAGATACATGTGTGGATACATAGACAGCACCATGTCCCTAGTATGCCTCTAATAGACTAGCTCGTTGATCAAAGATGGCTATGGTTTCCTAGTCATGGACATGAGATGTCATTTGATAGCGGGATCACATCATTAGGAGAATGATGTGATGGACAAGACCCAAACTACGAACGTAGCATATGATCGTGTCAGTTTATTACTACTGTTTTCTGCATGTCAAGTATATGTTCCTATGACCATGAGATCATGCAACTCATTGACACCGGAGGAGTACCTTGTGTGTATCAAACGTCGCAACGTAACTGGGTGACTATAAAGGTGCTCTACAGGTATCTCCGATGGTGTCTGTTGAGTTCGTATGGATCAAGACTGGGATTTGTTACTCCGTGTGACGGAGAGGTATCTCAGGGCCCACTCGGTAATACAACATCACAATAAGCCTTGCAAGCAATGTGACTAAGTGTTAGTCACAGGATCTTGTATTACGGAACGAGTAAATAGACTTACCGGTAACGAGGTTGAACTAGGTATGGAGATACCGACGATCGAATCTCGGGCAAGTAACATACCGAAGACCAAAGGGAACATCATACAGGATTAACTGAATCCTTGACATAGAGGTTCGACCGATAAAGATCTTCGTAGAATATGTAGGAACCAATATGGGCATCTAGGTCCCGCTATTGGTTATTGACTGTAGAGATGTCTCGGTCATGTCTACATAGTTCTCGAACCCGCAGGGTTTGCACACTTAAGGTTCGGTGATGTTTCGGTAGTATAGAGTTATGCATGGTGGTGAACAAAGGTTGTTCGGAGTCCCGGATGAGATCCCAAACGTCACGAGGATCTCGGGAATGGTCCGTAGGTAAAGATTGATATATAGGAAGTCCTATTTTGGTTGCCGGGAAGGTTTCGGACTCATCGGTAGTGTACCGGGAGTGCCGGTAGTGTACCCGGAGACCATCGGGAGGGGTATTTCGAACCAAGAGGCTTCATGGGCTGTGGGAGAGTAAATATGAGCCCTTAGTGGGCTGGTGTAAACTCCCACACAAGGCCCATGTGGTTGGAGAAGAAAACTCAGAGAGAAAAAGGTGGAAAAGGGCAAAAAAGGCAAAAATAAGGAGGAGTCCTAGTCCTACTAGGATTGGAGGAGGAATCCTCCAATCCCACTAGGTTCGGCTGACCCAAGGGCTGCCTATTTGGCAGCCAAGCCTCCCCCTCCTCTCCTCCTATATATACTAGAGGATTTTAGGGTTTTGGCACAGAATTTTCAGCCACGTGCTGCCCCGTTCCTCTAGTGCATAGTTTCTCCTCTAGATCGGATTTCTGCAGTGCTTAGGCGAAGCCCTGCCGGAATATATCCACCGCCATCTCCGGAGCGCCGTCACGCTGCCGAAGAACTCTTCTACCTCTCCGCTCCCTCTTGATGGATCAAGAAGGCGGAGATCGTCATCGAGCTGTACGTGTGCTGAACGCGGAGGTGCCGTCCATTCGGCGCTAGATCGGAAGGATCGTGATCAAGATCACGAGACGGATCGTGATGAGATCGCGGGATGGATCGTGATGAGTTCACGAGATGTATCATGATGAGTTTGCGGGACGGATCGTGATGAGTTCGCGAGACGGATCATGATTGGATCGCAGGACGGATCGTGATGAGATTGCGGGACGCTCGGCGATTTGGATCGCAAAGATGTTCAACTACACCAACCGCGTTTCTTAACGCTTCCCGCTTAGCGATCTACAAGGGTACGTGATCCACTCTCCCTCTCATAGATTCTCATCACCATGGATAGATCTGCGTGTGCGTAGGAATTTTTTTGTTTCCCATGCGTCGTTTCCCAACAGTGAGTCCCTTCGTATATGGAGCAGATGATGTCTTGGATGATGGGGCTGGTGAGATATGTGCTTTGGCACCTAATTTTGAGGTGCAACTACAGGGTTCGCTTTGCCATGTGAGCAGCTGGAGGCATTAGAGTTCATGGTGTCGGTGGTACCCATTGTAGGGTAACGCAACAGAAAACAAAAATTTCCGACATACGCACCAGCCCAGGACCACTATGAAGACTGCATACAAGGTTTGATCTTTTCGTTACCGACTCGTAGCGCAGCGGAAGTAGAGTCGATGACGATCGGCGGTGCAGATCCCCGCAGCTAGGATTTACAACCTCCCAACTACGAGGATGTATACCCTCATCTACCCCGTGGACAGCCCTCCGGGAGGCGGTCGGACAGTCCCCCGGACGGTGTCGCGGACAGCCCTTCGGGAGGACCTCCGAAGCTCGGACTGTCACTCAGACAGCCCTTCGGGAGGACCTCCAAAACTCGGACGGTCACATTGACAGCCCTTCGGGAGGCACTCTCGAACTAAGACCGAAACTACAATCTCTCTACAGAGTTGCACACATACGGTGTCATCTATCCGGCAGGGCTTCGCCGTCCAGAACTAGTTCCTGCCGGAACCCAGACAGCCTTTCGGCTCTACGAAACTATTTCGCTGGGAGGGAGAGAGAGAGCTTGGAAAGCAAAGCATGTGTATGAGATCACAAGGATTAAGAAATGGCAGCCCACATCTCCTCTATTTATAGGAAAACCAAGGGGTAGTCTTGTTTTACAATAAAACCCAAAATGCACATGAATGAAGTCCTTCCACAAGGGCATAAAAGTGAAACCAAGGAACAAGAGGGACTCCATGAAGGAGTCCACCATGTGGCCGGCCACACCCTCATATGGCCCCCCCAAAAATGGCTCCAATCCATCCATGTCATCCCCAAGATCTTTTGGAGCAAAGCCCCAAAAGGTGGCTTTCCATAAAGTAGTCCAAAAAGCACTTTCACTATTCACGGCGACATTTTTCAGCGTCCGCTCGAACTGAAAATATTTATGTGGACTTAGAACAATTCTAGTACCCCACTAAAATAATTTTCAATGCGATCCGGAACAATTTCGGAATAGTGATTTTCATCTGCGAAAAGCATCTGAAGCAGTTCCGGCAGCTCCGGAACATTTCCGGTTATTCTTCCGGAAAATTCCCAGAAGTTTCCAGAATGATTCTAGCACCCTCCAAGAATTATCAGGCATGTGTCGAAACCAATTTGGCTTAATGGTATCCCTTGAAATGACTTTTCAGTTTCACCGAAACTGTTCCGGTGACCTGTCTACGGAACTTTTCCACTGTTCGAAACTTTTCCGGTGTCCGAAACTTTTTGGTGATTTTCTCTCAGACTCCCTGTCTAGTATTCAACAGATAGATGACCCTTAAGCGTGTGACCCTATAGGTTCGGTGAAGCATAGACATGACCCGGAACCCCTTCTGATCAATGATCAACATCGGAGCCGTGGACACCCATATCGATCCCTATACCCACACGAATAAATATTCGAGTGAACCTCCAGTTGCCGTGTGCTATTCTTGTTGCTTCGCGATATGTTATAAATACCCGAGGTGAGACATGTTGGCATCCTCGTGGATCAACAACTTGTCCACTATGCCAGTTACCTCGTTAACGGTATTGTTCTCTTTTCTCGTTCCTGTGTTCCGGCATCCCCGCGATCAAATCACAAAGTGTCTGGCCAGACGATGATGGATACCGTAACATCGAGAGGGCCCAGAGATATCTCTCCATCGTCGGAGGAGCAAATCCCAATCTTGAGCTATCAAGTTACTTCACATACTTCTCCATGAACCCGTAAGCCGCCGTAATAGCCACCCATTTACGGATGACGTTTAACAAAACCCAAAGTTCATGAAGCAAGCATGAAGAAACTCGATACTCTCATGGTCTAAGGAATTATGCAAACATTAACTTCTCTGTGTTATTAACCATTAACTTATGACGAATGTATCTCATAGCATAACATCAATTCGGGTCGATTCAACACAAATATTCTTCTAAAATTATGCCCGCAAAATTGCCGGCATAGCCATGCCCATGATCAAGAAAACAGGATCATCATGCAATACTTGAGCCAGTCTTAGAGGCCAGACTAGGAATACATTTTACCGTTTATTATCCCACACGTGCACATGAGTTTCCCTCCAAGCCTCGTTTTATTTGTAGACTCGAGAATCATTGCAGTTATAGCATGGAACATAAACATAATTATGAACAGGGAGATAATCAAAAACATTTATTATTGCCTCTAGGGCACATCTCCTACAGACTCCCACTTGCACTAGAGTCAATAATCTAGTCAATGCTAATGCACTTTACACCTATGGCATATTGGTGTAAAATATGCTTCGCTTGTGGTATAGCCTGATGTCCAATGGATCTGACAACTTCAGCTCCGTGTGGAACATTGCATATCCTCGTGTTTTCACGTGTCACGCCAAGATGCGGTCCTATCCTTATTTGGCATGAAGGCCTCGACAGGGATAGAAGCACATCTCGATGCGTTCGCAAGAATGGATATCATTACAAGTACATGTACAGAAGAGGTGAGTATATGGAATTGGCTTACACTCGCCACAAGCTACATCAGAGTCACAACAATACAATAACATCTCAAAGATCATACATAAGAGCAGGGTCCGACTACGGACGAACTCAAACGATAAAATGACATCCACCCTTGCTATCCCAGGCTGCCGCCTGGAACCCATCCAAGATTGATGAAGAAGAAGAAGAAGAACTCCAAATCAAATCAAGCAACGCGCTCACATCAAATCATCACATTACATGTACCTGCAACTGTTGTTGTAGTAATCTGTGAGCCACAGGGACTCAGCAATCTCATTTCCAAGGGTATCAAGACTATTAAAGCTTAATGGGTGAGGTATGGTTAAGTGGTGAGGCTGCAGCAAGCGACTAAGCATTTATATGAGTGGCTAACTTACGAGTACAGAAATTAAAGTATGGTGGTCTACGGATAACGAACGTGAACTAGTAATGATCACTAACTGATCCTGAACACCTACTTACGTCAATCATAACCCCACCGTGTTCTCTTACGGATAAGAACTCACGATAAGAGACAGTCACGGTTACGCACACAGTTGGTGTATTTTATTAGAGTTTACTTCAAGTTTGCTATGACCGGGTGTTAAACAAATTATCCAAGTTTGCCACATAACCGCGGGCACGGCTTCTCAAAAAGATTTAACCCTGCAGGGGTGCTCCAACTCATCCATCAAAAATTAACCACACTCAGCGGGAATAACCTCAACCACGGATCTCGTGATCTTCCTAGGCAATTCCAAAGGAAATCCAACGCCTCGAGATAACCCGAAGAAAATCAGAGTTCCTCACTCAAGACGCTCGAGAAAGGTAAAACAAATCCAGCAAGGCCTCCCGACGTGTCGACAATCCCGATAGGAGCCGCGTATCTCGTTTTCAGGACACGGCGGATAAGCGACGCGTACGGAGGCCTGATAGAAATCTCCCAAGTTGCTCTGGGTTGGCCCCGCACAGTGCTCTAGTTTGGACCAACACCCATGACGAGCACTGGCCCGGGTTGTTGATTAATTATCCACGGGGTCCGAAAAATCCCCTATGCAAGTTCATTAATTATTAGGCAAATATAGTACCAATGTTGGGCCTTGCCAGACAAGTTTTATTCTAACCCGGAAATCAAGGGGGTTCCCATAACAACCCCTAGCATGTTAGGAGCGCTCATTTATGGAACATAACACCAGTTCACAAGAACTAGGGGCGGCAAGAGTGGAACAAGACACCAAGCAAAAGGCCAAGCCTTCCACCCTTTACCAAGTATATATGTGCATTAAATTAAATAGCAACAATATTGTGATATAACAAAGAAGGTCCATGTTGGCACATGGAAGCATTTGCACCTGCAACTAGCAATGCTATAAGAAGGGCTGAGCAAGCGATAACATAGCCAAACAATGTTTTGCTGGGATGTGGAAGGGTTAGAGGGTTTTCATGGCAATGTTGGGAGGCTTATCAAACAGGTGGTAGGTAGCGAGACATAACGATAAAAGACGAGACAACTAGCATGGCAATGATAGTAATGGTATCCAGGGAAATGAGTCATCTTGCCTGATATCCCGCTCGGAAGAAGTTCGAGCCCATGAAGAAGACGAACCAACATAGTTGAACGAATCCTCACACTCCGAACGCTTTCGGAACTCTATCGAGAAGAAGCAATCCGAAACAAACAATCAACACAAGATACACCACAACATATGCAAGACACGGCGCACAACAATATGATGCGTGTCCGGTTAAATATGCAATGCAAGACAATTCACACAACCATATACTACACATTAAGTGAAGCTCAATATGCAACGATTTGCATATTGACGCAACTCCATGTTCGAATTAATTAGTTCACTCCCGTTAGGTACACGACAATATTAAATATTGTTAAACATGACAAGAGGTGAAGCATAAGTAAACTACCTATCTAGGCATCTTAAATGAGGCCGAAAACAACTTATAGCATTTCCGAAATGGCCCCATGTGTTAATTATGACTTTGGTCCAGATCTGAACTAAACACATTTTATGTTTGTCAAACAGCAGAATAAAATATACCACGTTATTCTACACAGAATTCTAGTCGATTTACATATATAGAACATCTCAAACGGAGCTACGATCTAAAAGTTATGAGCAACACAAGATGCACATGGCATGGATGCAAATGCATGGAAAATGCAACCATAAACATCTCAAATCATGAATGCAACAAGTTATTAAGAAACTACATGAGATTCTAAGCAAGTTCCATATATGGAATGCTCAAAACGGAGCTACGGTTCAACCACAATCATCAAAACAAGTTTTAGTTGAAATCTGCCAAAAACAGCAACATAGCATTTTGAACATACGAAAACAACAAGTTACAATAATCTAAAATGCACAAACTAAGCATGGGTCAATATCATACAACATTCTCTTCATTTCATCTTCACATATCATAAGCAAAACAAGCATGGATCACTTGGTAGGAAGCTCACAAGAAGGCTACTTAATAACAATTTCAGACTTAGTGAAAATAGCAGTTTTAGACAGTGCAGTTATTATCATGAAGGCATATTGACAGCAGTAAAAATATATGTTACAGTTCATGAAATGGCATGAAACTTAACAGCATACTAGAGGGCAATATCAACAACAAATAACTCCATTGCACCTACCACAAAAGAGTTCTAGATCACTAGCAAATCACATGGCAAGACAGCAACAAAATATAACAGATTCTAGACTTGGAAATATTTTGGACCCTCAAAATAACAGATTTTTATAGCAAGTTGACAACAACAAAACAACACCTAAACATGCATATCTATGACAAGCAAAATGTCCAAGGGCTAGGACACATATCAAAGAGCAACTTTCATGCTGAAAATTAATTCATATCATGCCCGGATTAATTCCTACGAAAATGACAAAAGGGCATCACGGTGAAAATGACATGCACTCAAACATGCTCAAATGGCAAAACTAAATGCACCGATAAATCCAATGGATTTTTCTACCTCGAAAACATATATAATAAGCATATGTTCATGTAGAAGATTAATCACAATTAAATAAACGGGTATTAGGCCTATTCCCGGTAAGCAATGCGGTCATGCAAAATTAAACGCAACCATCCATCCGACATTTTTCTCATGCATGGAAATGCGATGCAAATGGAATGAACATTTTTATTATAAGATTTTATTAATTCCGTTGCACGGTTATCAATAAGCATAATGCAAAAATATGGCAAATGATGCAAATGACATGTTAATTATTTTTAGTCATGGATGCAAATGGCATATTAAAATTCTAATCGTTTATCTGAACATATTACATGTTGAAAACATTTTGCAATGGTGCACGGATTAAAAGATATCAACGTTTTAATACGCAAAACTAAAAAAAAGGGGAGGGGCTACCTCACCCTGGGCCAACTGGGCCGAAACGGCTGGGGCAGAGGAGCAGCTGGGCTGGCCCAGCCGCGGGTGACGCAGCAGGTCAACGCGCGAGCGCCTCCCGCTCGGGCCCGACCTGAAGCAGCGGCGGCGGCGGCCTCGCACCGGCGAGGGGCGGCGAGGGGACGGCGCGGCGAGGTCGGACGGCGGCGGATCCGGGGCAGAACGGGCGGATCCGATGGTCCCTTGCCGGATCCGGCTGGGGCACGGCCAGCGGCGAGCCTGGGCGACCGGGGCGACGGCACGGCGGCACCTGCGGAGGGAGGGAGAGGCCGGAGGGTGAGCTAGCAGGGGAGGAGGAGGAGAGGAAGAGGGAGAAGGAGGAAGGGGCGGCCGGCGATGATGGCGGATGGCAGGGCTCCGGCGACCTTGACCGCGGGAGGAGCTGCGGGAGGAGGAAGAAGCTGCCGTGGGAGCTCGGGCAAGCTCGGGAGAGCTCTGGAAACGGCGATTTCGGGCCCGGAACGACCCGAACGGCCCAGATGGGCTTGGAGGGCTGGCTAGAGGTGGGAGAAGGGGCTGGTCAGGCTAGGGTTAGGTTTGGGGCACGGGAACCAAGGGGATTTAAATAGGGCTAGGCTAGGGTTAGCTGGCACTATCCGTTTTCGGACTGCCGGATGACTATCCGACGTCCGGAAGCGGAGGGTCGGGACTGCGGTGACTATGTAGACGGGCAAAGAGGGGAAGATAGAGAGAACGGTGCGACCCGTGACACGAGGATTTATAAAACACCGATAAACGACCGACGAGAACCGATAACTACCGATAACCTCTCTGCTGCGACTGACCGACGGGGTATCTAATGACCTCAGAACGCGACAAAAATCGACGGGCGGTCTAACTAAGCTATAACAAGACCGCACGACAAGTTTCAACTCGATCCGAGAATATTTTTGCGCACGCTTAAAAACGGTTTTATTAAACGGTGCCGCGGGCATGTGCGTGTGTGGCTGGTCTCGAAACAGGCAACGACAAGAACGATGAGAACCGGCGACTACGAACGGATGCAAGTTTTCGAAAACGGGTGATGATGCAATGCAGATGATGCAATGATGAATGCGACAACCAGATGAACACATGCCGAAAACGGAAACTAAAGGGGAATCTCTGGAATCTTCTGGAGCGTCGGTCTCGGGCTGTCACAACTCTCCTCCACTACACGAGGATCTCGTCCCGAGATCTAGAATGAAAACGGGGAAGAGAAAGAGCAAAAGGCGAAACTTAGTTGCTTCTTGACAAACGAGTGAAACCAATGAAATGAGAAGGATGCAAAGAAATGAAGGAAGAGGAACAAGCAAGAATTCACGGAAAATTTCGGCAGCACTTCGACAGGAAAAGGATGAAAAATTAATTATGATGGCTAGAATTGAAAGGAAAAACACCAAACTCCGGTTGACTTGAACCCAAAACTTGAAGATATGGAAGGAACATGAACAAATTTGACAGCACTCCGGTTAAAGAATAAGCCAGAAAGAACATGATCTTGAACAAACTAGATGCAAGATGAGAAGAGCAACACCACAAGGCCTCCGGAACAAAGAATGGAAACTTGATCATTGGGAAGAAGAGAACTGAGAAGAAAAGACAACTACTAGCACAATGAATTGAAAGCCTATTTAGGAAGAAGATTGAACGGAGTTGCTGGAACACCAACAACGAAAAGAACAAGCTTGCTATGGGTTTATGGGAAACAACTCAAAATTACGAGGTGATAACCTGCCACAACAAAACAATTGATTGATTGGGAGCAACAAGATAATCAAAACTTATATCACCAAGAAGAGGAGGAGAAGCTTGAATCATTTATAACACCATGATAAGGATTGTTTATGACACCAAGATAGCAACAATCCTTAGGAAAAGCTTAAGGTGAAATAAAACCCAAGATAACTCCGAGAAGACATGATGGGTTTATTATCTTTTCTTGACAACTTCCTTCAAGACTCCTTATAATCAAGAACTTAATAACGCCATCTTAAAAGACAAAGGGAAGGAATTGAATTTAGAAATTGAAGATAAGAACACTTGAGCACCTCCAGCAAGAATCTTGAAGAACACTAGAAAATGAAAGAATCCTAATGAACAACCATGAAGAACCTTCGGAAAAACTCTTGAAACGAAAGGATGATAGAAATAATTGAATGATGCAAAAAGAAAAGATTGAGGCCTTCCCATGACTAAGATGATGCTTCGGCACCAGATACTTGAGCAAAAATAGAAACTCTGGAAAAGAAAGACGACCACTTGGAATAAGGAATTTGATATCATGAATAACTCCGGAAGAAGAATTGAAATCACTTGAATGAGACAAGAATAAGAATTATGATATGACTATCCTTCATCAAGTTAAATTGATGACAAGCAACAGATTTCACATATCACTTATTCTTCTTGAAAAAGAATGAAGAGATAGATAAGCACAAACTTGAAGATGACTTGCATGAGAACACCGGAAAGAATTCAAAACGAAAGAACGATATAGCATGAGAACAAAGAGAGCATGATCCACCTAAAAGAAAACTGACACGACACCGGAAAGAATTAGAAACAAAGAGGGCACATGAGAATGAAGAGATCAAGATTTGCCTAATAGAAACTGAAAAAGACACCGGAATAATTGAGATTCGAACGAAGGGACAACAATTGAGAAGAGCTTGAGAACGAAAGCTGAAAGCTGAGAACGAAGAAATCTTCTGAATTGACGGCCTTCGGAGGATCAAGAAATCAAAACAACTATGAAATGCACCAGATAGATATGGGATGACATTACTCATGATGAAGACAATTGAGATGAAAGCAACAAGCTGAAATCATGAATCTTTGGAAGAACGAACAATGATTTAAGAGAAACTCTCCTTCGGTCTTCAAGCAGAGAATGAAGACGAGAACACCACCAAGAATTGCTGAGACACTCCGGAACAATGAATAAAGAAAAAGGTTGATCCAACAATGAAAATGATTTAGAAGCGATCTTCGAGAAGGCATATGACTGATGAAAATCATTCTTATGCCATATTAAAAGAACTTGAGAACATCTCCAGAAAGAATAGAAGAGTCAGGTATGATCCTGGGAAAAGACCTGTGGGTTATGGGCCCACTGAAAAGAAACCACCGTTGGAACAATTGATTAAAAGAGATATTGCGCCGGTACAAATTGAAAACTTGATGATAAGAGACCCTTGAAATAATTCAAGAGGATAAGAATGAAAATGAATGTCTTCTGAGATATCTTCAACACTCCGGATAGAAAAGAGAGATGACTAAACAAGAGATACTTGGAAAAGAAATTTCAACATGGGAGAGCAATAGAGAATGAAATGATTTGCTGAACACCAAGAACTTGAATTGAATCCACCGTAAAAGAAGTCCTAATAGAGAATGAAATTTAGCCTAAGCACTTCATCGAAAAAACTATTTTCAAATGAAGTCCTAATTCGTGTCAAGAAATTTATTTCCAATTAACAATGTGTCAAGTACACAAGGTTTTTAGAAATAGTATTATGCTCCCACTTACTTTCTTGAATCACAAGCATCTTCGATACCCATTTGATGAAGTCAAACTCCTTTGACCATTCCATCAAAAACAAAGATTCCAACTCCGCTTTGCTCTCTTCTGTCCATCACTGGAACTTTGAAGTTTGCATACTTACTAGCATCCTCTGGATCGACAAATTACTTTGGACTGTATCACATACAAGTCCTAGGTTTCATTTCCATTAGATGGAAATCCTTTTGTCATCCATGTTTCATATCTCATGATTGATATATGTATTAATTGCTAGTTCAACCCGAACCGACCTTAAGCATCGCTGCGGTGAAACAACCTCATCGTAGTCAACTCCTTGAACTTGTTATTTCAACAAGTCGAGCTTTATGGATAAAACATTTTTATCCGTACCAGTTTTCAGTTCCATAAATATTCGTTGGACTCTAAGTCCTATGAAAGGTGTATCAAGGTTTTAATCTTGAATCACTTATATGGAAACTATCTCGGATTGTATTGGCATTTAGCCAATCTCGGAGTCAGGGCCCATCAACGCTTCCTTGTGTATTGTAGGTATACTGTTGTCCAACAACAATATCTCGTTTGCGCACCTGATAGGTTTGCATGAGCTTTGCCTACGTGGTTCATCAACGTTGAACTGAAGTCCATACATTTTATTGTAGAGACTTACATATCAGTCATAGTAGGAAACAAAAGATTCACTTCCAAGGTTTCTTTCCTTTGAACTGATGACGAAAATACTGGTTATCTCGTCGAGTTGCACTGTCCTCCCACTCACCTTGTGTAAGAACTATTCTCTTTAAAAGCATACCGTTTTGTGGCAAAACCCTTTGCCTCGGTATAGTGGTGGGGGAATACCCAATGACTTGGGATAACCATACAAAATAGCACTTGTCTGATTTGGAATGGGTTTGTAACCTTTTACACAAGCCCCATATTCCAAATGTTAAGAAAAGATATAACATGGTTGGGCGTACCATACCATAGCGTCATTTCAACAGGCCTGATGGATCTCTTTTTAGTGTAAAAGCCGCAGTCTCTAAAGCATCACTCTATAAAAGGGATAATGGCAAATCTATTTATGTCATCTTTGATCTTACCATGTCATAAATGGTTCGATTACATCTTCACGGACTTTCCACTTGAAGTGGTGTTCCGGGAGGTGCAAGTTATGAAACTCTTTTCACAACTCATCAGACAATCGCTAAACTTGTAACTCAAATATTCCTTCCCGCAATCAAATTGCAGAAACATAATTTTCTTGGTACAATAACTTCTACTTCATTTTTGAAAACCTTTCGAATGATTTCAAAAGATCCAGACTTACGTCTCATCAAGTAAATATCCATATATCTACTTGAGTCATTTTTGAAGGTAGACAAATCCACTATTTGCAACAACATTTATTTGACTACACACATCATAATGTATGATTACCAATAAGTTCTTTGCTCGTTCCTTATGACCTGTGAACGGTATTTTAGTTAGTTCACCTTTTGGAGGAAAGTCGCAAGTGTCAGATGATTCAAAATCAAACGACTTCAAAATCCATCATAATGGAATTTTCCATGCGGGTTTCTCCAATGTGACCAAATGCAGTGCCACACATATGTGGTATTCTTTTAGTCTTGTGACATTTAGCATCAGTGTTATGGATGTATCATATTTCCATCAATATTCATAACATATATCTCATCTAGGATGGAATCATGGCCCTTCATGTTATTCATAATACTGAACAACAATTGTTGTTCTTATGAACAAATCTTTTGCAACAAACATTGTGCAATGGGCTAGAGTGTATGAAACTCTAAAATGAATTATAAAAGTAAACCCAAAGGTAATGTATTATTATCAATATTCATAACATACGTCTCAGTCATGATGAAAGTATGGCCCTTATGTTATTCATAACACCGAACATGAAAAGTTCTCTTATGAACAACCTTCTTGCAAGATACCTTATGCAAAGGGCTAGAGTGTATGAAACTCTAAAATGAATTATGAAACTTAATACATAGGGAATACACCGATGGAAGGCATAGTAACATTTACTATGTTCCCTACGTGTATCTAAACCTCATTCCTGGCTAGTCTTTCAGGCCATAGTAGTTCTTACATCGAGTTGCAACAGAATGCAATCGAGCGGGTATCTTTGTGACCAACTCACAATACCCAAGAATTAGTGATTAACACGTTTAACCATAATTCCCAAGAACTATATCTTTGACCAGCCTTCTATACATCAAAAACTTGTATGACATTCATACATGAGCTGGATATTCCAGTCTTCTTTCCTTTTGCCATTATATTTCTAACAGTTTAACTTTTCAGTATTTCTCCTACTCTCATAAGAAGCACCCAACTTGAGAGTGGCATTAGTCCTGGACTTCCTAGGAGTGAAAGTCTTACTAACACCCTTCGGACACTTCCTTTCTCTTTAAGTTGTTGTTTTATTCACCTTTCATCATATGACAGGCGTTCTCCTGGATCCCTCTCTTAGCAGTCTAATGCATAGTAAACTCCTTTACTAATAGTTTGCAAACAAACATTGCTTTGGATATCTCATATCTTTTAGCTTTTGTCTGTCTCTGAAAATGACTTTCAGATTCCATGAATATCACATAACTATCCGAACTTCCGAAGTTTCGGTCTCATGGAAGCAAACATATTTGACTTGACCGTAACGGAATATTAGCTTTTTGGATCGAAGGACGAGAGTCATATCATCCATAGCATTAGCGGGAGAATACCGAAAACATGCGATAGGACAAGTCCTTCTCGGCACTCTTGAGGACAATCCTCACATTACGTTACCAACCGTAAAGTTTAAACCAGATATTTAACAGCTATTCAATTTTAATAGGGAAGGTGGAAATGCGAGCCGTTATTCTACAACTATTTTGCAAACCACACTTAGACAGTGTTCAAAATAAATTGCACTGAGAATTAAAACAAGTTAATTCTACAGTGCGCTCCCACTCAAATCAATATCTCTCATAATTGATTGTGAGTGATTCAAGATCCAAATTACAATTCAGCGCCAAGGATGTATCCATCTCAAGTGACGAGAATTGCAATCGGTAGGCCAACTTGCCAATCACATCTCTATGTGACTCTTGTTCATCTTTCGATGCGTGTGTTCCGAGCTCATGACTTTCATGCCTGAACGTCAAGACAACCAAGTGATCTCGCTGCGAGGTCTCAACTCACCCGCCTCACACTTCTCTAATCGTTCGTACCCATGTAACCATGTGATACCCCGAAGAGATAGGTGCCGTGACGGTGCTACACTTGGGAGAACACTAACTACTTGATATTCTAAGTGAGAGATCACCCTAATAAAAAGCGACTACCGCGCAATCAAGAAGGGTGCATCAAGAGGGATAAACATCTCAGGCAATTCATAATTAGCATGACATGGTATAGCCCCTTCTGACGGAGAAGTCAAGTATTTCTTCGTCTTCGGCATTCGCATCGGTGTTCACCTTTGCGAAGATTGCCACCACCTTTTTGATGCACCAAATAATATTGCTATCTCTATAGCTTAATAAAATAAGTGCATTACATAAGGTTGACACGCAGGTCATTAAAGTGCAATCATATGGCTCCAGCCATCATGCCGAATCATGACACGCAGGTCATGTTAATCAATTTACATCATATAGTCATCTCATACATAATCAAATTATTATGAACACTGCTATACCACATCACATGCACATGCAAACCATCCTGCAAAACCAAGTTAGACGCCTCTAATCGGTCCATGCAAAAACTTGTTTTTCGTGGCTTCTAAGGTTTCGTAACAAACCGAAGCTACCAACGTCCATCATCAAGTATGATAATTCAAGTTGCTAGATTAACAATCCAGGGTGAATGAAACACGAGATAATAAAATCTCGAGCCCCATACTAAACTTCGTCATACGCGTGACCGCCGTGCAGATCACATCTGTATTGCCCTTTCATCTGCGAAACATCCATCTTTCTCAACTATGGTGGAACCCAAAGAACTGTTAGCACTTCGTTGATCTGTCAATCAGCATACTCAGGAGCAGCATGAAAGGATCGCGGATTGCCAGAACTTTGTGAGATTCCACCATTCCGTTAAGATCAGGACTACGCACATTTTAGGGAAGCAACAAGAACATCGGGTTACAGATTTCATCTGCTACCCGCACAAATAATTTTCAGTAATAGATCTCATCTACTACCTATTTATATTATGCAACACCCATACATCTCCATGTATTCTAGATCGCAACCTTCATCTACGCATAGCATGACTCTTGATGCCACTGTAGGGTAACGCGGCAGAAAACAAAAAATTCCGACCTACGCACCAGCCCAGGACCACTATGAAGGCTGCATACAAGGTTTGATCTTTTCGTTACCGACTCGTAGCGCAGCGGAAGTAGAGTCGATGACGATCGGCGGTGCAGATCCCCACAGCTAGGATTTACAACCTCCCAACCGCGAGGATGTATACCCTCAGCTGCCCCGCGGACAGCCCTCTGGGAGGCGGTCGGACAGTCCCCCAGACGGTGTCGCGGACAGCCCTTCGGGAGGACCTCCGAAGCTCGGACTGTCACTCGGAGAGCCCTTCGGGAGGACCTCCAAAACTCGGACGGTCACATTGACAGCCCTTCGGGAGGCACTCTCGAACTAAGACCGAAACTACAATCTCTCTACAGAGTTGCACACATACGGTGTCATCTATCCGACAGGGCTTCGCCGTCCAGAACTAGTTCCTGCCGGAACCCAGACAACCTTTTGGCTCTATGAAACTATTTCGCTGGGAGGGAGAGAGAGAGCTTTCAAAGCAAAGCATGTGTATGAGAGCACAAGGATTAAGAAATGGCAGCCCACATCTCCTCTATTTATAGGAAAACCAAGGGGTAGGGTGGTTTTACAATAAAACCCAGAATGCACATGAATGAAGTCCTTCCACAAGGGCATAAAAGTGAAACCAAGGAACAAGAGGGACTCCATGAAGGAGTCCACCATGTGGCCGGCCACACCCTCATATGGGCCCCAAAAAATGGCTCCAATCCATCCATGTCATCCCCAAGATCTTTTGGAGCAAAGCCCCAAAAGGTGGCTTTCCATAAAGTAGTCCAAAAAGCACTTTCACTATTCACGGCGACATTTTTCAGCGTCCGCTCGAACTGAAAATATTTATGTGGGCTTAGAACAATTCTAGTACCCCACTAAAATAATTTTCAATGCGATCCGGAACAATTCCGGAATAGTGATTTTCATCTGCGAAAAGCATCTGAAACAGTTCCAGCAGCTCCGGAACATTTCCGGTTATTCTTCCGGAAAATTCCTAGAAGTTTCCAGAATGATTCTGGCACCCTCCAAGAATTATCAGGCATGTGCCGAAACCAATTTGACTTAATGTTATCCCTTCAAACGACTTATCAGTTTCACCGAAACTGTTCCGGTGACCTGTCTACGGAACTTTTCCACTGTCCGAAACTTTTCCGGTGTCCGAAACTTTTCGGTGATTTTCTCTCAGACTCCCTGTCTAGTATTCAACAGATAGATGACCCTTAAGCATGTGACCCTATAGGTTCGGTGAAGCATAGACATGACCCGGAACCCCTTCCGATCAATGATCAACATCGGAGCCGTGGACACCCATATCGATCCCTATACCCACACGAATAAATATTCGAGTGAACCTCCAGTTGCCGTGTGCTATTCTTGTTGCTTCGCGATATGTTACAAATACCCAAGGTGAGACATGTTGGCATCCTCGTGGATCAACAACTCTTCCACTATGCCAGTTACCTCGTTAACGGTATTGTTCTCTTTTCTCGTTCCCGTGTTCCGGTATCCCCGCGATCAAATCACAAAGTGTCTGGCCAGACGATGATGGATACCGTAACACCGAGAGGGCCCAGAGATATCTCTCCATCGTCGGAGGAGAAAATCCCAATCTTGAGCTATCAAGTTACTTCACATACTTTTCCATGAACCCGTAAGCCGCCGTAATAGCCACCCATTTACGGATGACGTTTAACAAACCCCAAAGTTCATGAAGCAAGCATGAAGAAACTCGATACTCTCATGGTCTAAGGAATTATGCAAACATTAACTTCTCTGTGTTATTAACCATTAACTTATGACGAATGTATCTCATAGCATAACATCAATTCGGGTCGATTCAACACAAATATTCTTCTAACATTATGCCCTCAAAATTGCCGGCATAGCCATGCCCATGATCAAGAAAACAGGATCATCATGCAATACTTGAGCCAGTCTTAGAGGCCAGACTAGGAATACATTTTACCGTTTATTATCCCACACGTGCACATGAGTTTCCCTCCAAGCCTCGTTTTATTTGTAGACTCGAGAATCATTGCAGTTATAGCATGGAACATAAACATAATTATGAACAGGGAGATAATCAAAAACATTTATTATTGCCTCTAGGGCATATCTCCTACACCCATGGCAGATGATGTTCTTGCGGTGATTTCTGTCGGGGACAAGGTGGCGTATGTGGGTGCCGAGGTTGATGACGTGGGTGCTTTGGCACATAATTCTAGGGCGTTCAAGTCCACCCGGTCATCCGTCTTTGACGGTGAAGGTATGTTGGCACGTATTGACGAGGTAGTCTTCAAGAAAAAGCTCTGTTGCTTGCTCGCCTCCTTGGAGGCAGCTAGCACTGGGTCTTGGCAAGGCAATTGCTTGCCTCCTAGTGGAAGAGGTTTCAACGGGCAAAAACAAGAAGGTGGAGAAGGATTTTAGTGTTGGGAGACGTAGTAGTAAATCAAAATTTTCTACGCGTTCACCAAGATCTATCTATGGAGAAACCAGCAACGAGAAGGAAGAGATTGCATCTTCATACTTTTGAAGATCGCTAAGAGGAAGCATTACAAGAACGCGGTTGGTGGAGTCGTACTCGTAGCGTTTCAGATCGTGATGGACTCCGATCTTAGAGCCGAACAACGGCGCCTCCGCGTTCAACACACGTGCAGCCCGGTGACGTCTCCTACGCCTTGATCCAGCAAGGAGGAAGGAGAGGTTGAGGGAGAGCTCCGGGAACACGACGGCGTGGTGACAGTGGAGCTGCGTGGTACTCCGACAGGGCTTCGCCAAGCACTACGGAGAACGAGGAGAAGGAGAAGTAGGGTTGCGCCGAGAGGGAGAGAGAGTCGTTTCTCAAACAGCCCCAAAGGCTCAACTATATATAGGAGGAGAGGGAGGAGGGTGCCCACCCCTAGGGTTCCCACCCTAGGTGGTGAGGCAGCCCTGGATGGGGTCTAGGCCAGCGGCCAAGGGGGGGAGAGGTGGTGTGGCAGCCCTAGCTGCCCTAGATGGGCCTAGGGCCCATCTAGGCCTAGGGTTTGCCCCCCTCTCTCCTTGCTGCGCCTTGGGCCAGGTGGGAGGGGCGCACCAGCCCACCTAGGGGCTGGTTCCCTCCACCTTCAGCCCATGCAGCCCTCCGGGGCCCGGGGCCCCTCCCGATGGACCCCCGGAACCCTTCCGGTGGTCCCGGTACGTTACCGGTGACGCCCGAAACATTTTCGGTAACCAAAACCTCACTTCCTATATATCAATCTTTGTCTCCGTACCATTCCGGAACTCCCCGTGACGTCTGGGATCTCATCCGGGACTCCGAACAACCTTCGGTAACCACGTCCACTATTTCCATTAACCCTAGCGTCATTGAACCTTAAGTGTGTAGACCCTACGGGTTCGGAAGACACGTAGACATGACCGAGACACCTCTACGTTCAATAACCAACAGCAGGATCTGGATACCCATGTTAGCTCCCACATGCTCCACGATGATATCATCGGATGAACCACGATGTCAGGATTCAATCAATCCCGTATACAATTCCCTTTGTCTACCGGTATGATACTTGCCCGAGATTCGATCGTCGGTATCCCTATACCTTGTTCAATCTCATTACCGGCAAGTCTCTTTACTCGTTCCGTAATACATCATCCCGTGGCTAACCCCTTAATCACATTGGGCTCATTATGATGATGTCTTACCGAGTGGGCCCAGAGATACCTCTCCGTCATACGGAGTGACAAATCCCAGTCTCAATTCGTGCCAACCCAACAGACACTTTCGGAGATACCCGTAGTGCACCTTTATAGCCACCCAGTTACGTTGTGACGTTTGGCACACCCAAAGCATTCCTACGGTATCCGGGAGTTGCACAATCACATGGTCTAAGGAAATGATACTTGACATTGGAAAAGCTTTAGCAGACGAACTACACGATCTTGTGCTATACTTAGGATTGGGTCTTGTCCATCACATCATTCTCCTAATGATGTGATCCCGTTATCAACGATATCCAGTGTCCATGTTCATGAAACCATGACCATCTATTGATCAACGAGCTAGCCAACTAGAGGTTCACTAGGGACACATTGTGGTCTATGTATTCACACATGCATTACAGTTTCCGGTTAACACAATTATAGCATGAACAATAGACAATTATGATGAACAAGGAAATACAATAATAACCATTTTATTATTGCCTCTAGGGCATATTTCCAACACTCTCCCACTTGCACTAGAGTCAATAATCTAGTTACATTGTGATGAACCGAACACCCATAGCATTCTGGTGTTGATCATGTTTTGCTCGTGAAAGAGGTTTAGTCAACGGATCTACGACATTCAGATCCGTAGAGTTGAAGCGGCGCTTGATGTGTCTTGTCTTTTTGTGAAACCTGGGCTCCTTGGCAAGGGAAATAGCTCTAGTGTTGTCACAGAATAGAGTCATCGGGCCCGACGCATTGCGAATCACTCCTAGGTCGGTGATGAACTCGTTCATCAAGACTCCTTCCTTTGCTGCTTCCGAAGCAGCTATGTACTCCGCTTCACATGTAGATGCCGCCACGACGCTTTGCTTGCTATTGCACCAGCTGACTGGCCCTCCGTTCAAAATATACACGTATCCGGTTTACGACTTGGAGTCGTCCGGATCTGTGTCAAAGCTAGCATCGACGTAACCCTTTACGACGATCTCTTCGGCACCTCCATATATGAGAAACATGTCCTTTGTCCTTTTCAGGTACTTCAGGATATTCTTGACCGCTGTCCAGTGTTCCGCTCTGGGATCACTTTGGTACCTCCCTACCAAACTTATGGCAAGGTTCACATCAGGTCTGGTACACAACATGGCATACATAATAGAGCCTATGGTTGAAGCATAGGGGATGACACTCATCTCTTCTCTATCCTTTGCCGTGGTCGGGCATTGAGTCGTACTCAATCTCACACCCTGTAACACAGGCAAGAACCCCTTTCTTGGACTGATTCATATTGAACTTCTTCAATATCTTTTCAAGGTATGTGCTTTGTGAAAGACCTATAAGGCGTTTCGATCTATCTCTATAGATCTTAATACCTAATATGTAAGCAGCTTCTCCAAGGTCCTTCATTGAAAAACATTTATTCAAGTAGGCCTTTACACTTTTCAAAAGTTCTACATCATTTCCCATCAACAATATGTCATCCACATATAATATGAGAAATGCTACAGAGCTCCCACTCACTTTCTTGTAAATATAGGGTTCTCCATAAACCTGTATAAACCCAAACGCTTTAATCACCTCATTAAAGTGAATGTTCCAACTCCGAGATGCTTGCACCAGCCCATAATGGAGCGCTAGAGCTTGCATACCTTGTTAGCATCTTTAGGATCGACAAAACCTTCCGGCTGCATCGTATAAAGTTCTTCCTTAAGGAAGCCATTAAGGAATGCCGTTTTGACGTCCATTTGCAAGATCTCATAATCATAAAATGCGGCAATTGCTAACATGATCCGAACAGACTTCAGCATCGCTACGGGTGAGAAAGTCTCATCATAGTCAACTCCTTGAACTTGTCGATAAACCTTAGCGACAAGCCAAGCCTTATAGACGGTCACATTACCATCCGCGTTAGTCTTCTTCTTAAAGATCCATTTATTTTCAATGGCTCGCTTATCATCACGCAAGTCCACCAAAGTCCACACTTTGTTATCATACATGGATCCTATCTCGGATTTCATGGCTTCAAGCCATTTGTTGGAATCCGGGCCCGCCATCGCTTCTTCGTAGTTCGAAGGTTCACCGTTGTCCAACAACATGATCTCCAGGACAGGGTTGCCGTACCACTCTGGTGCGGAACGTGTCCTAGTCGACCTTCGACGTTCAATAGTAACTTGATCTGAAGTTTCATGATCATCATCATTAACTTCCTCTCCAGCCGGTGTAGGCTCCACAGAAACAACTTCCTGTGCTGCGCTACTCTCCGGTTCTAGTGGAGGTACAATTACCTCATCAAGTTCTATTTTCCTCCCACTTACTTCTTTCGAGAGAAACTCTTTCTCGAGAAAGGATCCATTCTTGGCAACAAAGACTTTGCCTTCGGATCTGAGGTAGAAGGTATACCCAATAGTCTCTTTGGGATATCCTATGAAGACGCACTTTTCCGCTTTGGGTTCGATCTTCTCAGGTTGAAGTTTCTTCACATAAGCATCGCATCCCCAAACTTTTAGAAATGACAGCTTAGGTTTCTTTCCAAACCATAATTCATACGATGGCGTCTCAACGGACTTTGACGGTGCCCTATTTAAAGTGAATGCGGCAGTCTCTAATGCTTATCCGCAAAATGATAGCGGTAAGTCGGTAAGAGACATCATAGATCGCACCATATACAATAGAGTGCGATTACGACGTTCAGACACACCATTTCGCTGAGGTGTGCGAGGCGGCGTGAGTTGTGAAACAATTTCACATTTCCTTAGGCGCGTGCCAAACTCGTGACTTAAATATTCTCCGCCACGATTAGATCGTAGGCACTTTATTTTCCTGTCACGTTGATTTTCTACCTCACTCTGAAATTCCTTGAACCTTTCAAAGGTTTCAGACTTGTGTTTCATTAAGTAGACATACCCATATCTGCTCAAGTCATCAGTGAGGGTCAGAACATAACGGTATCCACCGCGATCCTGGACGCTCATTGGACCGCATACATTGGTATGTATTATCTCCAACAAGTCAGTTGCTCACTCCATTGTTCCAGAGAACGGAGTCTTGGTCATCTTGCCCATGAGGCATGGTTCGCACGTGTCAAATGATTCAAAATCAAGAGACTCCAAAAGTCCATCAGTATGGAGCTTTTTCATGCGTTTGGCACCAATATGACCAAGGCGGCAGTGCCACATGTAAGTGGGCTATCGTTATCAACCTTACACTTTTTGGTACTCACACTATGGACATGTGTAACATCACGTTCGAGATTCATCAAAAATAAACCATTGACCAGCGGGGCATGACCATAAAACATTTCTCTCATATAAATAGAACAGCCATTATTTTCAAATTTAAATGAGTAGCCATCTCGCATCAAGCGAGATCCAGATACAATGTTCATTCTCAAAGCTGGTACTAAATAACAATTATTAAGGTTTAAAACTAATCCCGAAGGTAGATGTAGAGGTAGTGTGCCGACGGCAATCACATCGACCTTGGAACCATTCCCGACGCGCATTGTCACCTCATCCTTTGCCAGCCTCCGCTTATTCCGCAACTCATGCTTGGAGTTACAAATGTGAGCAACTGCACCGGTATCAAATACCCATGAGCTACTACGAGCGCTGGTTAGGTACACATAAATAACAAGTATATCACATATACCTTTAACGTTGTCGGCCTTCTTATCCGCTAAGTACTTGGGGCAGTTCCGCTTCCAGTGACCGGTACCCTTGCAATAAAAGCATTCAGTCTCGGGCTTGGGTCCATTCTTGTTCTTCTTCCTGGCAACTTGCTTACCGGGCGCGGCAACAGCTTTGCCGTCCTTCTTGAAGTTCTTCTTACCCTTGCCTTTCTTGAAACTAGTGGTATTATTCACCATCAACACTTGATGCTCCTTTTTGATCTTGACCTTCGCTGATTTCAGCATCGAGTACAACTCAGGAATGGACTTCTCCATACCCTGCATGTTGTAGTTCATCACAAAGCTCTTGTAGCTAGGTGGAAGCGACTGGAGGATTCTGTCAATGATCGAGTCATCCGGGAGATTAACTCCCAGCTGAGTCAAGCCGTTGTGTAACCCAAAAATTTTGAGTATGTGCTCACTGACAGAACTATGCTCCTCCATCTTACAGCTGAAGAACTTGTCGGAGACGTCATATCTCTCGACCCGGGCATGAGCTTGGAAAACCAGTTTCAGCTCTTGGAACATATCATATGCTCCGTGTTGCTCAAAATGCTTTTGGAGCCCCGGTTCTAAACTGTAAAGCATGCCGCACTGAACAAGGGAGTAATCATCGCAGCGTGACTGCTTAGCATTCGTAACATCTTGGTCTGCTGGGAAAATGGGTGGGTCACCTAGCGGCGCATCAAGGACATTCAATCTCTTGGAAGCTATGAGGATGATCCTCAAGCTACGGACCCAGTCCGCATAGTTGCTTCCATCATCTTTTAGCTTGGTTTTCTCTAGGAACGCGTTGAAGTTGAGGGTGACATTAGCGTTGGCCATTGGATCTACAATATAGATTGTAAATACAATTTTAGACTAAGTTCATGATAATTAAGTTCACATAATCAAATTATTTAATGAACTTCCACTTAGATAGACATCTCTCTAGTCATCCAAGTGATACATGATCCATGTCAACTATCCTGTGTCCGATCATCACGTGAGACGGACTAGTCATCCATGGTGAACATCTCCATGTTGATCGTATCTTCTATACGACTCATGTTCGACCTTTCGGTCTTTCGTGTTCCGAGGCCATGTCTGTACATGCTAGGCTCTTCAAGTCAACCTAAGTGTTTCGCGTGTGTAAATCTGGCTTACACCCGTTGTATGCGAACGTTAGAACCTATCACACCCGATCATCACATGGTGCTTCAGAACAACGATCCTTAGCAGCGGTGCATAGTTAGGGTGAACACCTTTCTTGAAATTTTATTGAGAGATCATCTTATTTACTACCGTCGTTCTAAGCAAATAAGATGTAAACATGATAAACATCACATGCAATCAATATAGTGACATGATATGGCCAATATCATCTTGCTCCTTTGATCTCCATCTTCGGGGCACCATGATCATCACTGTCACCGACACAACACCATGATCTCCATCATCATGATCTCCATCATCATGTCTTCATGAAGTTGTCTCGCCAACTATTACTTCTACTACTATGGCCAACGTTTAGCAATAAAGTAAAGTAATTACATAGTGTTTATGATTGACACGCAGGTCATACAATAAAATAAGACAACCCCTATGGCTCCTGCCGGTTGTCATACTCATTGACATGCAAGTCGTGAATCCTATTACAAGAACATGATCAATCTCATACATCACAATGCATCACATCACATCCTTTGGCCATATCACATCACAAGGCATATGCTACAAAAACAAGTTAGACTTCCTCTAATTTGTAGTTGCAAGTTTTACGTGGCTGCTATAGGTTTCTAGCAAGAACGTTTCTTACCTACGCCAAAACCACAACGTGATATGCCAATTGCTATTTACCCTTCATAAGGACCCTTTTCATCGAATCCAATCCAACTAAGGTGGGAGAGACAGACACCCACTAGCCACCTTATGCAACAAGTGCATGTCACGCGGTGGAACCGGTCTCACGTAAGTGTACATGTAAAGTTGGTCCGGGCCGCTTCATCCCACAATACCGCCGAATCAAGATAAGACTAGTAGTGGTAAGCAAATTAACAAGATCGACGCCCACAACTGCTTTGTGTTCTACTCGTGCATAGATTCTACGCATAGACCTAGCTCTGATATCACTGTTGGGAGACGTAGTAGTAAATCAAAATTTTCTACGCGTTCACCAAGATCTATCTATGGAGAAACCAGCAACGAGAAGGAAGATATTGCATCTTCATACCTTTGAAGATCGCTAAGCGGAAGCGTTACAAGAACGTGGTTGGTGGAGTCGTACTCGTAGCGATCCAGATCGCGGTGGACTCCGATCTTAGCACCGAACAACGGCGCCTCCGCGTTCAACACACGTGCAGCCCGGTGACATCTCCTACGCCTTGATCTGGCAAGGAGGAAGGAAAGGTTGAGGAAGAGCTCCGGCAGCACGACGGCATGGTGATGGTGGAGTTGCGTGGTACTCCGGCAGGGCTTCGCCAGGCAGTACGGAGAATGTGGAGAAGGAGAAGTAGGGCTGCGCCGAGAGGGAGAGAGAGTTGTGTCTCAAACAACCCCAAAGGCTCAAATATATATAGGAGGAGAGGGAGGAGGGTGCCCACCCCTAGGGTTCCCACCCTAGGTGGTGTGGCAGCCCTAGATGGGGTCTAGGCCGGCGACCAAGGGGGAGGGAGAGGTGGTGCGACAGCCCTAGCTGCCCTAGATGGGCCTAGGGTTTGCCCCCTCTCTCCTTGCTGCGCCTTGGGCCAGGTGGGAGGGGCACACCAGCCCACCTAGGGGCTGGTTCCCTCCACCTTCGGCCCATGCAGCCCTTCGGGGCCCGTGGCCCCTCCCGATGGACCCCGGGAACCCTTCCGGTGGTCCCGGTACGTTACCGGTGACGCCCGAAACATTTCCGATAACCAAAACCTCACTTCCTATATATCAAGCTTTGTCTCCGGACCATTCCGGAACTCCTCGTGACGTCCGGGATCTCATACGGGACTCCGAACAACCTTCGGTAACCACGTCCATTATTTCCCTATAACCCTAGCGTCATCGAACCTTAAGTGTGTAGACCCTACGGGTTCGGGAGACACGTAGACATGACCGAGACACGTCTCCGGTCAATAACCAACAGCGGGATCTGGATACCCATGTTAGCTCCCACATGCTCCACGATAATCTCATCGGATGAACCACGATGTCGGGGATTCAATCAATCCCGTATACAATTCCCTTTGTCTACCGGTATGATACTTGCCCGAGATTCGATCGTCGGTATCCCTATACCTTGTTCAATCTCGTTATCGGCAAGTCTCTTTACTCGTTCCGTAATACATCATCCCGTGGCTAACCCCTTAGTCACATTGAGCTCATTATGATGATGTCTTACCGAGTGGGCCCAGAGATACCTCTCCGTCATACGGAGTGATAAATCCCAGTCTCGATTCGTGCCAACCCAACAGACACTTTCAGAGATACCCGTAGTGCACCTTTATAGCCACCCAGTTACGTTGTGACGTTTGGCACAACCAAAGTATTCCTACGATATCCGGAAGTTGCACAATCTCATGGTCTAAGGAAATGATACTTGACACTGGAAAAGCTTTAGCAGACGAACTACACGATCTTGTGCTATGCTTAGGATTGGATCTTGTCCATCACATCATTCTCCTAATGATGTGATCCCGTTATCAACGACATCCAATGTCCATGGTCATGAAACCGTGACCATCTATTGATCAACGAGCTAGCCAACTAGAGGCTCACTAGGGACACATTGTGGTCTATGTATTCACACATGCATTACGGTTTCCGGTTAACACAATTATAGCATGAACAATAGACAATTATGATGAACAAGGAAATACAATAATAACCATTTTATTATTGCCTCTAGGGCATATTTCCAACATTCAGGAGCATAGGCAAGAAGAGTGACGCCTTTTGTAAGGCGCCCATGACTGCTTAATGGTTATTGCTTAGTCTCTTCGACCACCATCTCTGATTGACTCGTCTTCTTGAATTTGGTGGTTTCGTTGTCTTCAACCTTGATTTTATTGGGGGTTATGTGCAAGGGATTGTGGTTGTTGTGTGTTACGTGTGTTTGTCGGGTTGACCGCGTGGTCATGTGTTTCTTTCTTAGCAAGTAGTCCACATGTGGTCTATATGTATCAGTTTTCGTCCGGGTTTTCATAATTAACTAGACAATTATCTTCTTCTTAATTAATCGATGAGGCAATTCTTTTGCCTCCATTTCGAAAAAAATACAAACATTGAAGGGACAACCCACAACCCAGCTAAAACCCACAATAGGGGAAACTAAAAATCCGAACACAACCCAGCATGTTCCCTTGTTTCTAAAAAAAGCACGTTCTCACGAGTGTGGCCGTGCGGGCGATCCAAAACGCAACGACATGACAAATAGAGGTACATGAATATTGATGTATTATCATGTGGTTGAGCAATTAGATGTGACATAAGTATTTTTTACTTAGATGTGATTTAGCAAAATTGTATTACTATATAGTGTATGTTGATCGATAGTACAAACTGATTTCTTGAATTCAAGAAATCGAAATCATCATCAATAGCATGCATCTTGGGAACTTACGTATCATCAGTAATTGCAGCCTTGTGAGACTCGCTGCCTTTAACAACTACCACAAACCTTTTCATATTGACAAAAAGTATCACCTACAGACCGTATTAAAAAAAAGACTACATATATTATGACGGTAGGTCGGTCTGGCAGCCGACACATGAAACCTGTCGCCACCATAGCCGAAGGCGGCAGGTCCTGCCGGCACAACCTTGGGCGGCAGCCCGAGTAGCACACGATTTCGTTAGAGCGAGGAACCGGATATGGTTGGCCCTGCCACCTCAGCTCAGGTGGCATGATGTGCCGTGGAGGCTGCCGTCACATGTGTCGCGACACTCTCTTTTTTCATTCGGCTGAGCTATAAGTTTGTTTTGCCTGATAAAAAGCTAATACTAGTAGATGCGATCTGTTAGATTATTAGTCTGTAGCGCAGTACTGCTGTCCACGCTCATTAGATTTATCACCTGGGGCTACAGGTTCCGCGTTGCAGGGCGCAGGGCTTACGCAATCCATCGTGGTTTGTGCTGGATATGTATTTTACACATCTCTAGGATTTTATTTTTAGTACCAGCACTAGCCAGCTATGACTATGTTTAAGTACTTATACGCAACTAGTATACGATGATTCGGGACACGAAATGGAGGGAGTCAATCGATGGATGATCGATGACTTCGGCATGTCACGTCCAAGAGCACGAAAAACCGAGCGTGCCACCATGCACTATGGTGACATCCTCCACGTTGCCGCCTGAGCTGTTGGCTGCGAGACACACCTTGTCAATTTTCGGTTCCTCCCCTGCGAAAATCACGTGCTGCTCAGGGTGCCGTCACAAATTGTGGTGGCATGTCATGTGTGGCGGCAAGTTTCACGTGTTGACTCACGGACCTGTCATCATAATATACGTATTTATTTTTTTCAATACGGTTTGCATGTGATTTTTTTTGTCAATATGAAAACGTATGTGGTTCTTTTTAACAAAAATTCCTATCAAAAGTGTTCAAGAAGAGTACCATGAGGATATCAGTAAAGAAGGCATTGTTGTCCATGCTCATTAGATTAATCACCTGGGGCTACAGGTTCGGCATTGCAAGGCACGGGGCTTAGAGCAAGGTTAATAATATAGTCAACTACTGGCTATAAGGAGTTGCCATGTCATCTAGAGCCAACTTAATAGCCAACATGTATAATAGTAAGTTTTTGATGTATACTATTTTATTAGTAGTTGACCCACCTTACAACCTCACAAAGCGTCTTGGGTCTCGTGCTGCAGCTGACTACTTACCAAGAGCCCACTTCTCTTCTCTTTCCTCTTCTCTTTTCTCCAACTAAGCAAAGATATAATATTTTATTTTTATAGTCTGCTTATGTCACCTTATTGTACTTGTTCTTATGCAATCCATCGTGGTTTGCACTGGATATGTATTTTACACGCCTTTTGAGATTTTATTTTCAACACTAGCAGTAGCCAGCCAGGATTACATTTATGTACTTGTATGCAATTAGTACATGGTTATTCGGGACATGAAAAGGTGGGAGCCAGTCAATGGATGACCGATAACAACAACGCGTCACGTTCAAAGCACGGAAAACCAAGCGTGCCGCCGTGCACTGTGACGACCTCCTCCACATATGTTGCTTGAGCTGGTGGCGGTGGGGCCCACCTTATCCGTTTTTCATTTCTCCCTTGCCAAAATCATGTGTTGCTCAGGTTGCCATTACAGTCCGTGATGACAGGTCCTGCCGTCTCCTGCTGTGGCGGCAGATTTCACGTGTCGGCTGCCGGACCTGTCGTCACGGTGTACGTAGTTTTTTTCCGTCCATACGTTATGCAGGTGGTCCTTTCTGTGAATATGGAAACATATGTAGTCCTTTCTAACATAAATTCCCACCAGAAGTGTTCAAGAAAATGTCGTGAAGATACGAGTAACCGTTTTTCCCTATACAGAAATATAAGCATCGAGCCTATTAAACCACCAACAAACACCTCTCTATTTTAACATGTAATCCATTGAGTAAAACCGCTTTCTATGTTATATAAGTCCCCGTTCAGAAGCTCTTCACGAGCCAGCTTCCCGAACGAGCCCAGTGAAGCCACCCCAAACGCTCTATTTACGAGAAACCAGTTCTAGGAGAACTACAACCACACACTGCAAATTTTTAGAGCGGCAAAATCGTGGCGCCAAAACAAGAAACGGGAGATGCTAGAAATTACACGAGATTACCCTTCTGAAGTGCCCCGCACGAAGCGTTTTGTCTCGCTACAACCCGGCCCGAGAGATAGCTTAACCGTCTCACCAACCCGCGACAGTCCTCTAGCAATCCTAGTCGCGTCGCTGCCTGCGCGCCTGCATGCCCATGAGTTGTCGCACCGTCGCCCCTTGCATCCCTGCCTCGTATCCATCCATCGATGCTTGCAGTTGTCTCCCGAAGTCGCCACATAGCCATCTCCTGCATAAGCCACCACTACCTCTGTTGTCGCCGCGGACTGCCGGACATCTGCTCGGTCCAGCCTCCTACAAGATCGACACCGGCAACCGGACCACCTGCTTTGTCAAGCTCAATGTGAGCACCCTATTACCCTTCTGTACAACTTTGATTTGGCTATTGTTGGCCTAAACATGTATGGATGCGTACAGTGTGTGTAGACAATTCAATACGTGTGTGTAGTTTGAGCCAACACTGTCGACGTTTCCTGTCTCCACGGGAAGCTAACGGGTCTGGCTCCACAAGAAGTTGGCTCGTTTGAGAAGCTAGAGAGCTTCCGAACGGGCCTAAGTATCTTGTTTCGGTACTCCGTGGATCTAAGTAATAATAAAACTACTTGTTTGAATGACAAGTGCTGGGTTGGGCTACTATTACTATTGCAATTCGGGTTATTCGGGTAGCAGGAACATAAACCCAAAATTCTTGAATAAAAATTGGGTTTCTAGATTTGCCATCCGAATACATACACGAGTTTTTTGGATTCGGGTATTTCACGTTCGGGCTTTGGGTATCGAGTTTTATGCCCAACGTGAGTTCAATCCTCCATGCAAGGGTGATCACGGTGACTTCTTGGTATATGTGGGATGTTCGAAATTTTGCTAGGAATAATAACGAAGCTTCTCAACAATGAGCAAAGGTAAAAACATATGTCGATATGATTTTCATATCTAGGTAGCCCTGCTTCCGGTCACAGGCGTGAGACCACTCCATCTTGCTCTTCATGGTCTCTGCCCCGCCACCTAGAACTGTTATGCTTTCCTCTGATGCAACTATATTTGAAGAAACCCAATGGCCGGGTGATGGCGTTGTCGTCCAAGATCACTTTGGCATTGCATTGCGGCTTGTCGTGAACCTCTCCAAGGAGCCCCTGCACATGAACTGACTGGGGCATTGGCACTCCCTTGTGTTGTTTATTTGGCCAGGGGAAAATATTTCAATAAATTGTATTTCCTTATGATCGTTTGTCCCTTGTGCAAAGGCTAAATTCTTCGGTTCATGGTCGATTCATCGCTGGATCAGCGGTCTCTGATATTAAGCATGCATCAAGAGGTTTCAACTCAATGGTGTTCAGGCATATTCATCGACATCTTAATGTAGCTTCTCATTATTAGCTAAATCTTATAAAAGCTCAAGTGCTTTGTGTGTTTTTATTTCTGCTTCAGACTATATCTAGGAGACTCTTTACAATGTTTTTGTGTAATCAATAAAGTGTCGACGTTGTGAAAACGGAATCGTTACCTGACGATCGCCAGCTAGGAGGAATTTCACAGCGACCCCCTTTCCCACCGTTGCATGCATCTCGACGCAGGGCTGGCGCCACGTCAGATTTGAAAACTGGTTCGCTGTGAGGATAAAACTCAACTAACTTTCTACTTTCCAAATAATCCCGGCCACCCCCACTCGCTAGTGGCGTGATCTTGCACCAGGACTACCCTTTTACGAATCCCAGGACAACCTTTTCTTGCCTCCTTTTTCAACCATGATGACATTTTCTTCCAAAATTAGCACAGTTTTATAAAAATTTCAAAATTTTCATATGACATCTTTAAACATTTTTTAATTAGCATGACAGTTTTATAAATTTTAAGAGATGGTATTTTTGTTTATTAATAGATGAAATTTTCTAATTATTAACAAACAGCCTTTTAATTATGTCATATGGCATTTTCAAAGAATTTTCTATAAATTAGCATGGCAGTTTATAAATTACCATGGCAGTTTTACAATATTTAAGAGATGGTATTTTCTATTTATTAAGAGTTGGCATTTTCATATTATTAAAAGATGACAATTTTTATATTAAGAGACGACATTTCTAGTTATTAAGAGATGATATTTCTAATATTAAGAGATGTAATTTTAGGTTTTACTGATGGCATTTTCTATTTATTTTTTATGGATCTTTGCACAATAGACCAAATAAAGCAAAATATTTGTTTCATGAAATTTTATTAATTCACATGGAATTTTTGTAAAACATCATGTCATTTTTATAAAGTAATGAAATGGGTTTGGGGGCTGTGGGGGTCACCCTAGCCCTCCCCATAGCAAATGATCACGGGGGGGGGGGGGGGCGGGGATGTACCTGGTGCACCGGGATAATTGGTCATACCGGTGCATCGATTCCCATTGCACTTCAAAAATGTTCGGAAAAAATTAGTGCATTGACACAACATCAATATATGTGGTCATAAAAATCCAAATTAAAATTGAAAACATTGCTCGAGATACAAAATGAAAAATTGACATTGAACAGTACATGACACAAGTTCGGCTTTAGGCCCATTAGCACACTAATGTAAAATTTGTTATTTTTGTATCTGAAGCAATGTTTCGAATTTAATTTGAATTTCTATGACAACATATATGTTATTGTGTCAATGCATTCAAATTTCTAGATTGTTTTTAAATAAATAGACGTGCAACCGGGTCTGTGTATCGATAGCATCAATTGCCCTGGTGCATAGGATATGTTCTAATGGGGTTCGTTCGGTAGGAGCAGCCCATCTCAACGATCAGTCGCGGTTGCTGGAGCTCACTCCTGGCGATTGATCACCAGATATTGAGTCTTAAAAAACCATATAAAATATTTATTACCGTGATTTGTAGGAAACCCATGGTATTGTATCGAAAAAGAAAAACCGAGCTACGGAATACCAAAGTTCTTTTAGATAGAAAGCTTCAAGGATGAGCTACCAAGTTTGAGACGTGTATCGCCCTTAGGCGCCACGTTCTGCGGTGGAAGCTCCTACGGTCCTACTCATCGTTCTCGGGCCTTCTGCTTGCACGCCACGTCCTGCGCCTAAAGCAGCACGCGTCACGGCGTCAGGGCAGCTTGCGCGAACGCCTCGAAGTTACGAAGATAAGAAGACCCTCGACTGATCCCTAATCAGCCTGCTGCGATCTGCCAACGCGCGAGAAGCGATGTCCTCTAGTGGTCAGAACCCAGCGCCCACACCCGCATCGGGCACCGGCGGGACGCCGCCGGGGAAGCCGACGACGGTCTCCTCGCAGGCGATCGACATGGGCGCTCAGGTGCTGCAGCCCTTGAAGCCGGTGCGTCAGATGAAGCAGCATGCGTGCAGCTTCGCGCTGTACGCGCATGACATGCACCGGCAGCTCGAGGTCCACCACTTCGTCTCCCGCCTCAACCAGGACGTCCTCCAGTGCGCCGTCTACGACTCCGACAAGCCCTCGGCCCGCCTCATCGGTACGTCGACCCCCCGAAGCCTCGCCAGCCATTATGTTTGCGGTTCGTACGTTTCGTCGCTCATGAGCTTGGAATGGATATTGCAGGCGTGGAGTACATCGTGTCGGACGACATCTTCGAGGCCCTGCCGCCGGAGGAGCAGAAGCTGTGGCACTCGCACGCCTACGAGGTCAAGGCCGGGCTGTGGACCGACGTGGGCGTGCCGGAGATGCTGCAGACCTCGGAGATGGCCAGGATGGCCAAGACGTACGGCAAGTTCTGGTGCACATGGCAGGTGGACCGCGGCGACCGGCTGCCCCTCGGCGCGCCGGCGCTCATGATGTCGCCGCAGGCCGTGGAGCCGGGCCGGGTGCGCGCCGAGCTGGTGCGCGCACGCGACGAGAGGTGCAAGGTGGACAGCTCGGCTCGTGGGCTCAAGGCGGAGAGGGTGGAGATGGATGAGCCGGAGTGGATCAACCCGAACGCCGACTACTGGCGGCTGCACGGCAAGGGGTTCGCCGTGGACGTCACGGCCACGGACATGAAGCAGCACGCACCCTTCCCGTGAGAGAGCCACTGGTTGCCAGTGAAATTGCATATCTTCTTTCAACTTTCGTTGGTTGGTCGTGTTTTTCCGTAAGGGTCGTCAGTGTACGGAACAGACGTTGGAGACCGGGGAGATGTCAGTGAAGGTGCAGTTGCGTTTGATTCTAATCCAACGTCATTTCCCCTGATTATTTGCATTCTTTACTGCTGTGGTTTCATCTTTCTAAATACAACTAGATTTATTTTTTGAGTAACTACAACTAGATGATGCCAGATTGTAGCCACCTGAACCTTGCTAAAAATATACTCCAAAATAGGAAACGAATGTAAGCTTAAAATGTACTGATAAAAATACAAAGGATATAAAAAGAGAAAATGAATTTTATTTAAAGAATATCGATTCTAACAAAAATGTTGTAAACGATGTACTACGTAGGTATCCGTAATATAAGAAACATTTTTATGCTACACTAATGTAAAAAACGCAAAAAAAAAAGTATGTAGCAACCATCCAATTCATCTGTATGTATACCTATTAATAAAGAAAATACATATTTTTGATCCATCGTGATATTTTAGAGAACATCCCAAAGACCCGCAAATACATAATATGAAGCAGAGCGCCTATGGAAAATCAATATCACTAGTTAACGAACAGGACGGGAGTATAAAAAATATCAGGACTCAAATACTTGGGAACGGCTATGCAACGCTTATTTTTATTTTTTTACGATAAATGACGCACTGCATGTGTTTCATTTGTCGTAATTTGATTTTTTTTATAGATCCTTATTTTCAAAAGTTCTATCTCCTAAACTGTGTATTCAAATCTCGAATTTGGTTTTCTCGCGTCGAGATTTTTAAAATTAGATCTCATGTTGACAAGTTTTGACTAACTTCTTTTCCATAAAATAACCAGACGAAAAAAAATCGTCTCTCATGCGATAGAAAAAATATTAGAAAACTTGTTTTTTTCTTTTTCGAGAGGCACGATCTCTAAAAAAACAAAAATCATGTTTTTCCTTTTTGTAAGAGGCACGATCGTGCCTCTCGCGATAGTAAAATCGTTTTTCTCGTAAAAATTAAAACGTATCTCTCGTTTTTTTCCAAAACGTATGGCCGTGCCTCTCGTGAAGACAAAATCATGCTTTTTACGAAAGCAAAACTGTCCACTCGTAAAAAAAACAGAAAACATATTTTTCTCTTTCCCGACCGTGCGTCTTGCAAAAAAACACATTTTTTTGCGTAAAAATAGTAATAGAAAATACATTTTTTCGTGCAATTGTTTTCTTAATTTGTTTTCGGTTCAAAAACTGCCGGTGAAATCGAAACATCAAAAAATCCGAAAAAAATCCACTCTAAAAGGGCGAAAAATATGTGAAAAATAAAATTCAAATAAAACGCTCAAAACGCGACATGTGACGGTGACTGAAAACGCGTCAAGTAGGGTGACGCATGAAAATGATCACTAAAATGTTTGTAAAAAAAATCGTTGCTAACTAGTTGCTCTTGCGACACTCTTTGCGTCAAATAGACGTGGCTTTCGCAGAGAGCATGCCATTGTCAGGCCAAGTGGGCCGATTTCTTTTCTCTAGTTTTTGTTTTTGTTTTTTTTGTTCTATTCGACTAGTAAAACTGATGGCAAAGCGACCGAGCGATGCAATGGACGGCCAACTATGGGCGGGCATTTCGTCTACAACGTCATCCGGTTTTAGGAACTTTCTAAAAGATTACCTGGACCGGTTGATTTTCTTTTACCGATTTTCCTTTTTTATTTTTCCTTATTTTTCCTTTTTCTGTTTATTTTCTTATTCTTATTCTTTTTTCTTTCTTCTTTTTTTTTCAAAATTATTTTTCCTTTCTACAATTTTTGCTTCACATTTTTGAAAATGTTTAAAAGCTTACAAAAATGTTTAAAGTTAAAAATTTGTTTGTTAGTTCAAATTCTGCATATAAATAAAAAATCATTTTTAAATATTGTTTATGATTTAATAAAATTCCAATCATTAAAAACATTGTTCGGCATCTCCTGGTTCACTTTTTGTACAACTTTCAAGAAAACTGTTCAAAGAAAAAAATGTTCCTATTTTCAAAAATGGTTCACAACTATTTCGTGCTTTTGAGAAATTTTAGGAATTCCGAATTCCGAATTTAGTTCCCAATTTTGAGTAATTGTCCAAAATTCAGAGAAAGTTCAGAACTATAATTTTTTTGTTGATGTCTTTCAAATTTTGTTCACTTTTTGCGATTTTTTGTTCATTAGGCTCAGAATTTGTTCAGGGTTTTCAAATATGTTTCCATTTTAAAAAATGTTCCCATTTCGGAAATTTTGTTCGAGAACATTTTCGAAACTCCCGAATAAAACCTGAAAACATGAAAAGTTTTTAAAACTTGCATACATATTTTGAAACTCCCTAACAAATATACAAACACATTTTTTTGGAATTTGTGAATAATTCTTTAAATGGAAACATTTGTTGGAAATGTCAAGAAAAATTGAAAACATGAACATTTTTTTTAAAATTGGCGAGCAAATTTTGAAATGGAAAGATTTTTTGAAACACCCAAACATAATTTTAAAATATCAAAAACAAATTAACTTATAGATATGTTCGAAAAGTGGGCATTTTATATAAAATGGGAACAGTTTCTAGAAAATAATGAACATTTTTGTCATTTGCGAACATAAATAAATAACAAGAATATTTGATGAACTTCTGAACATTTTTACAATTCTGAACATTTTCTGAAAGTACAAATATTTTTATGAAAATCCTCAACAAAAAAACAATAAAACACAATGATTTAAAAAATGAAAAAGAAAGGCAAGAAATAAAATAAAAATTGAAATGAGAGGAAACAAAATAAAATTGAAAAGCGGATCATTTTATGAAATTCCTGGACATCTATTTAATTTGTGAAAATATGTTAAAAAATGGACCATTTTTAAACTCCCGAACATATTTCGAAAACATGAAATATTTTTGTAAACGTGAATAGTTTTTGAAACTCCCAAACAAAATTATATAATGCAAATAATATTTGAAAACACGATTTTTTTAAATTGCAAACGATTTTTGAAGTTCTTGAACATTTTCTGCAACACAAATATGAAATCCTGAAAAATGGGAATTTTGATAAAGTTCCGAACTAAAACTTGAAATTAAGAACAATTTTTGAAATTTTTGAAAAGTTTTAAACTCACAAACCAAAATTCAAAAAAATGAACAATTTTTGAAATACAAACATTTTGAATTTCTACTTTTTGGGAGTTTTGAACATTTTTGATATTTCTGAACAAAATATAAAAAACCAGAAATTTCTGAAAGTTGGATAAAATTTTGGAAAATGCATTTTGTAATTTCTGAATGAAAATTAAAAAAGAAAAAACGTGAAAAAAGAAGAATGAAAGGAAAAGAAGAAACAGAAAAAGGTAAAAAAAATGAAAAAATCAAACAAAGTTAAAAACTGGAAAAATAAAAAAAAATACAGCAGAGGAAAAACGTGATCGCAATGTGCAAAGCTGGAAATGAGCCGTCCCAAGTGGCGTCGCTTGCATCCGTCCATGTGCGGAACCTCGACCATTCGCCATAGCGAGCGGCGAATAGCATTTCCCCGAATACTACTAGTGTGCCGCTTACAGTGGCAACGAGTCAGGCTTCGCACAGGAAGCCTCCCGACTGGACTGACCCTGCTGGTTGCGGGTATTGTAGTTTTTTCCTTATTTTTTTTCCTTTTTTGTTATGTATTTTGTTTTTTATTTTTTTATTTTTTCCTTCTCTTACCTTTTCTTCGGTTTTGTGCGGTGAATGCAGGAGTCGGAGGTCAAGGAGGCTTTAAAGAGGATGAAAGGAGGTAAGACGATGGCCCCTGATTGTATCCCATTGATGTGTGGAGAGGCCTTGGGGACATAACGATAGTATGGCTAACCAAACTGTTCAACATCATTTTTCGGGCAAACAAGATGCCGAAAGAATGGAGACAGAGTATATTAGTACCAATCTTCAAAAACAAGGGGGGATTGTGATGCCCCCAATTTCGTCCGTACGCTAAACATACACGCAATGCGTACGGTCAAGATTAGGGACTCACTGATCAATATCACAACACAACTCTAGACACAAATTAAAGTCATACAACTTCATATTACAAGCCAGGTGCCTTGAGGGCTCGAATACAAAGCTCGACAAACACGAGTCATCGGAAGCCAAATAATATCCGAGTACAGACATAAGTTAACCAAGTTTTGCCTTAAGAAGGCTAGCACAAACATAACAACGGATCGAAAGAGGCGAGGCCTCCTGCCTGGGAACCTCCTATCCTACTGCTGGCCAGGGGCCGCCTCCACGTAGTAGTAGGCTCTTGCGGTGGTGTAGTAGTCGTCTCCGGCGTACTCCATCTCCTAGGCTCCACCGTATGAACGCAGAATCGTATCGAGGGGGGGGGGAGAGAAAGCAAAGCAGTAGTGAGTACTCATCCAAAGTACTCACAAGACTGACATCAGAACTATGCTAAGTATGCATCATTATCAAGGGGTGAGGTTATATCTGAACTGACTGCAGAAAGCAAGAATGAGGGGAAGGCCTAGTCCTATCGAAGACTAGCATCTTCAACATCTTGCAGCATGAGAAGAGAGTAGAGTGGTATCTTATATATAGTCATATTATTGTAGCAATTTTATTAAGTAACCACGCCCAGAGATTCTTCCTTGACTCCTTGCGAGGAAACCATCCCGGGGCCACATTTCATTTAAACTAAAGCACAATTATAGTTGTATAAGGTCAAGGTACAACTCCAAGTCGTCCTGTTACCGTGGACACGACTATTCAAATAGATAAATTCTTCCCTGCAGGGGTGCACCGCATTTCCAACACGCTTGATCACCTCTGGCCGGACACACTTTCCGGGGTAATGCTCGGCCTCGGGATCCAAAACGCCGTCGCCCCACCTAGACTCAATGAAGAGGCCAACCCGTCGGTCTACTCCTAAGCGCGCAAGTTCGTGGGCCCACTTGCCCTTGCACTCCTGCATGGTGCGCACGCGGCCGGAAACAGACCTAGCACCCCTTAACTTACAAGCGCGATGCGTTCCAGTCCAATCCGACGCGCGCCACTCCATTGCTGATGTTCGAAGAGCTTCGGCTGATACAACGACGCTGAGTACCCATAAGTTCTCCCACGTGAAGGTTTAGTGCGTAAAAAGGTCAACGACCAACTCGGATCAAATACCCAACCCATTAGCATTTTATTAGTGCGGGGCAAGCTCGAACCATACAATCCGTCGCCCTGCCAATAACTCTCGGGTGCCTTACCGGCGCACCCCACCAAGTCTTTGGATGCCTTACGGCGCATCCCACCAAATCTTTCTCACACAGGTACCCTTGGGGCTGACCCATCTCAGAACTGTCGGCAACTCAGGTCCACCTCAACAGGGTGGTACCGCCTGTCCCTTCAGTCCCGTCATGTTAGTACAGTGCCAAGTCAATAGTAACTGTGTGGTTATAACATCAAGACGGGAACTGAGGAATCACCCTCAATGGTCCCCGCTCGATGTAACCGTCAAGGTGGACTTTAGAGGAATCACCCTCGAGGGTCCCACACTTGAGGGGTTGCACGATAGAGACATCGTCAGGAATGGTGAAGGAGGAATCACCCTCGATAACCACGACCGACTAGTTGCACTACAGGGCTAACGTCATGATTACTTCGCGAGGTGTCATCCTCGGTACTCGATAGTAGCACTGCAGAGTCATACAATTCAGGGGAGTGCGGTGATGTGATCGGCCTGGCTTGTCAGTCAGTTGATCGAGTCTTTGAGTCGTTGAGTCATCGGGTCATCGGGTTGTTGATGAAGAAGCAGGGGCAACTAGGACTAAGAGGTCACTGGGGATTCTCTAACCAACCTATAGTAAGCAGTTGGTATGATTGCAGGAATAGTAGCAGTTCATCAAAATCAGGCTATGCATCAGGATAGGAGTTAACTAAAACAGTAGCAAAATTCTAATGCAAGTATAAGAGGGAGAGAGGTGGGTGATATCGGAATGCTCAAGGGGGGGGGGTTGCTTGCCTTGCTGCTCTGTTGTAAAAGGCTGGTCGTCAGGGGCGTACTCGTACTCGGCAGCAGCATCAACCTCGGGGTCTACCGGAGAGAAGAGGGGGAAGAAACAATAAATATAAAGCACACAAATGCAACATGATGCATGACATGGCAATACACAGGGCTAGCGGTGTTTACGGTTTATCTAAGTGCGATGGTTAATTTAGGAATTTATTTGAAATTATTTCAATAATGCCATGCACTATTCACCTATCTGAAACAGGCAAAAAGTTGCATGTTCAGATAACTAGAGGCATGTGATAGATGAATGGATGGCATATTTGGATTCGTGGTATTTTTCTGATCAACTTTCATATATAAATTATTTTCATTGGAGTTATGGTTTAAAAGATATGCTTTTTCTAAGTTTTAAACATTTTCTGAATTTTCCAGAATTAATTTAAATCGAATTTATATTAAACATTAAATGCTATGGGTACACAGAAGTGTACCCAGATATGTGCAATAGAGGCTGACAGTGGGTCCCAGTTGATTACCCAGTCAGCAGTCAACTGGAGACTTTGACTGGTCAAAGGGGCCTAGGGGTCCCACATGTCATAGTCTGGGCACTACCCACTCAGCAGGTGGACTAGTCAACTGGGCCCTGCTGACTGGTGGTTCCCAGTGCTGAGTCAGCACGCTGGCTCAGCGAGTCTTATCCATAGGAACAGTACAGTGGGCCCCGTCTGTCAGTTATTATTTAACTAAACCAATTTTTATTAGATTAATTAACATATGTGGGGTCCGACTGTCAGTCAGTGGTTAGCTGGGTTAGTTAGAGGCTAATGAGGACACGTCAGCGGGGTTAGCGCCGATGGGGGGGCTATAGTGCGTCAGCGACGAGCGTGAGCTCAGGCGATGGTCGTCCGGCCGATTCCGGCGGCCAAATGGACGACCGCGGGCACAAATCGAATGGGCGCAGCATTCCGCACCCAACCGTGCTACGGGCGCGAGCAGAGGAGGTCGGCACCGGCGACAATGGCGACCACCGTCAGCAGGCAGCGCTACGTGGATCGACGGCTAGCGAATGCGCGCGGTCAAATGGAAAGAAGGAGAAGTCGCGCGAGCTCACCGTGAGGTCAGAGGGGGAGCTCAGGGGAGCCGGGGATTGTCGGAGATGAACGGGACGATGAAAATGGCGATGACGACCATGGATGGGGAAGAAGGCGATGGCGGCGATGCGGCAGTTCCCGGCGTCGATCTGGTGGCGAAGACGATGAGGACGAGCCCGGCGAAGCTGCTGGACTTCCAAGTGTAGCTCGAGGTGGCCGGTGGCCACGTCAATGGCTACGGCGCATCGGCGACAGCGTCGGGCGCGAAGAAACGGAGGGGGTGAGCGAGAGAAGGGGAACGAGGAGGAGGGCTAGGGTTAGGGTTCGAGGGGAGAGGAGGGGAGCGCGTGGGCGCGGTCTTATCCCCTCCCCAAGGCGCCGGCGAGGTGGTCTGACGTGAACGACGATGGGTGGCATGCGCGCGCCTGGTCGGAGGAGCAGTAGGAGGAAGGAGGAGGTGGCGAGGTGGGCTGGGCTCCCACTGTTGACCTAGAGCCCAGTCCACCAGTAGCTTAGGCCTTTTCTTATTTTTCTTTTCTGTTTCTTTTTCAGTATCTGTTTTATTTCTTTTTCAGTTACTATTTGCTCTAACAAAAATATGTGGTAAGGTCCAATATTCAATTTGCTATTTATAGCAGTGCCACAAAAAGTTTGACAAGCATTGGAACTTGTTTGAGATTTACATAATTTAATAAGGCATCCAAGTAATTGATTTGGCCTCTGTTTTCAACAATTTAGGGCATTTGAATACCTTACAAAATGTTGGTTTCTATTTGATAATTACTAGGTGAATATTTGTAAACCAAACATCATTTTAGTTTTCATGTTTGAAAAATTATTTATTTGACTTTATTTTAAATTTGAAATTGAGTTGGATCATTTCTTTAATTGCATTTTAATTATGATGATCATGATGACATGGCCTCATTAGTGTGAGGTTACTGTGGCCTAACACCGGGGGTGTTACAGGGATGTTCAAAGTTGTACTAATTACCGTGGAATTAAACTGATGAGCCATACAATGAAGGTATGGGAGAGAGTCATTGAGCACCGCTTAAGAAGAATGACAAGCATGACCAAAAATCAGTTTGGTTTCATGCCTGGGAGGTCGACCATGGAAGCCATTTTCTTGGTCCGATAACTTATGGAGAGATATAGGGAGCAAAAGAAGGACTTGCATATGGTGTTCATTGACTTGGAGAAGGCCTATGATAAGATACCACAGAATGTTATGTGGTGGGCCTTGAAGAAACACAAAGTCCCAACAAAGCACATTACCCTCATCAAGGGCATGTACAATAATGTTGTGACAAGTGTTAGAACAAGTGATGGCGACACTGATGACTTCCCGATCAAGATAGGACTGCATCAGGGGTCAGTTTTGAGCCCTTATCTTTTTGCCTTGGTGATGGATGAGTCCACAAGGGATATACAAGGAGATATCCCATGGTGTATGCTCTTTGCAGACGATGTGGTGCTAGTTGATGATAGTCGGGCAGGGGTCAACAGGAAGTTGGAGTTATGGAGGCAAACCTTGGAATCGAAAGGTTTTAGACTTAGTAGGTCTAAAACCGAGTACATGAGGTGCGCTTTCAGTACTACTAGACATGAGGAGGAGGAGGATGTTAGCCTTGATGGGCAGGTGGTGTCTCAGAAGGACACCTTTCGGTATTTGGTGTCAATGTTGTAAAAGGATGGGGATATCGATGAAGATGTGAACCATTGAATTAAAGCCGGATGGATGATGTGGCGCCAAGCTTCTCGCATTCTCTATGACAAGCGGGTGCCACAAAAGCTGAAAGGCAAGTTCTATAGGACGACAGTTCGAACCGCAATGTTGTATGGCGTTGAGTGTTGGCCGACTAAAAGGCGACATGTGCAAAAGTTAGGTGTGGCGGAGATGCGCATGATGAGATGGATGTGTGGCCACACAAGGAAGGACCGAATCCAAAATGATGACATACGAGATAGAGTTGAGATAGCGCCAATTGAACAGAAGCTTGTCCAACATCGTTTGAGATGGTTTGGGCATATTTAGCGTAGGCCACCGGAAGCCCCAATGCATAGAGGACGGCTAAAGCATGCTGATAATGTCAAAGAGGCCGGGGTAGACCAAACTTGACATGAGAAGAGTCTGTAAAGAGAGATCTGAATGATTGGAGCATCACCAAAGAACTAGCCATGGACAGGGATGCGTGAAAGATTGCTATCCATGTGCGAGAACCATGAGTTGGTCGCGAGATCTTATGGGTTTCGCCTCTAGCCTACCCCAACTTGTTTGGGACTAAAGTCTTTGTTGTTGTTGTTGTTGTTGCTGCTGCTGCTGCTGTTGTTGTCAAAAAATGTTTGCACATTTTAAAAAATGTTCACCTTTCAGAAAGTATTCATAACTTTAAAAATTGTTCAGGATATTCAGAAAATGTTTGAGAATTTCGAAAAATGTTCGTGTTTTCTAATTTGTTTGAGAGTTTTCGAAGATGATTTCATGATTTTATATTTTGAAAAAAATATAAAAAAAGTTTCCATAAGACATCATCGGACACTTTTTGAAACGCAAACATTTTTATGAAAATACTGAACAAATTGTGAGAATGAGACTATTTTTTTAAACACAGACAACTTATGAAAATAGAGAAAATATTTTGAAAGCAAGAATATTTTTGTAATTATTGATTATTTTTTGAAGCAAGAACAATTAAGTAAAAAATTTGAACACGAGAACATTTTTTGAAATTCAAAATAATAATATGAAAAATGTCAAACAAAAGTAAAAGGAAAAAATATAAAAAATAAAGGAAAAAATTTCAAAAGTAAAGGAAAATTTAAAAATGAAAACAAGAACATTTTTTGAAATCCCGAACATTTTTGAAAATCCCAATCGTTTTTGAAAAATGAATATTATTTTAAATTTAGAACTTTTAATTAAAAGAAAGAACATTTTGTGAATTTTATGAATAATTTTCGAACATGAACTTAAAAATGATAAAATAACCTTGAAAAAAGGATAAAGGAAGAAACAAAAACAAAAAGAAGAAGAAAGAAGAAAAAGAAACAGAAACAAAAAACAAAAAATAGTAAATTAACAAATTAAACAATTTAGAGAACCTTAAAACTGGTTGGTTGAGCGCTACCAAGTCGGCCCATTGCATCGCTGCTCTCTTGCTCGCGTGTGTAAAGCGTCGATAGTTTGAGCAATGAACGAAGATTGGAATATTACCCTAGTATAAACAGTAAAATTTAAAAAATAGAAAAAAATAAAAAATATGATATTTAATGGCATATTTAAAAATGTTTGTTATGCATGTGAAATTTATCACAAAGCTACATTGGTGAAAGGTGTGGTAAAGAAACTATGCTCTGAAAATGTTACTTCAAACGCATTTTGGAGCTTAGATTTTCATCTTCTTGCTGTGACTTTCACCAATGCGATTTCGTGATGAAATTCTGCATGTACAAAACATTCCTTAAGGTACGCCATAAAAACAGTTATTTTGAATCTGTTTTTTTATTTTACTGTTTACACGAGGAGAGATGGAGTATATGAGTATCAATCTTCAAGATAAGTGGATGTTCAGAGTTGTACTAATAACCATGGAATTAAGTTGACGAGCCATACAATGGGAGATAGTTATTGAGCACCGCTTAAGAAGAATGACAAATGTGACCAAAAATCAATTTGGTTTCATGCGTGGGAGGTCGGCCATGGAAGCCATTTTATTGTTATGACAATCTATGAAGAGATACAGAGAACCAAAGGACTTGCATATGATGTTCGTTGACTTGGAGAAAGCCTATGATAAGATACCACAGAATGTCATGTGGTGGGTCTTGGAGAAACACAAAGTTCCAACAAAGTACATTACCCTCATGAATGACATGTACTATAATATTGTGACAAGTGTTCGAACAAGTGATGGCAACACTGATGACTTCCTGATTAAAATAGCACTCCACCAGGGTCAGCTTTCAACCCTTACCTTTTTGCCTTGGTGATGGATAAGGTCACAAGGGATATACCAAGAGATATCCCTTGATGTATGCTCTTTGCGGACGATGTGATGCTAGATGATGATAGTTGGACGGGGGTCAACAGAAAGTTGGATTTATGAAGATAAACCTTGGGATCAAAAGGTTTTAGACTTAGTAGAACTAACACTGAGTACATGAGGTGCGCTTTTAGTACTACTAGGCACGAGGAGGAGGAGAGTGTTAGCCTTGATGGATAGGTAGTGCCTTAGAATGACACCTTTCGATATTTGGGGTAAATGTTGTAGAAGGATGGGGATATCGATGAATATGTGAACCGTCGAATTAAAATCGGACGAATGAAGTGGCACCAAGCTTTTGACATTGTCTGTGACAAGAGAGTACCATAAAAGCTAAAAGACAAGTTCTATAGAATGGAGGTTCGACCCACAATGTTGTATGGCGCTAAGTGTTGGTCGACTAAAAGGTGACATGTGCGACATTTACGTGTGGAGGAGAAGCACATGTTGAGATGGATGTGTGGCCACACAAGGAAGGACCGAATCAAGAATGATGATATATGAGTTGGGGTAGCTTCGATTCAAGACAAGCTTGTCCAACATCATTTGAAATGGTTTGGGCATATTCAATGCATGCCTCTAGAATCCACAGTGCATAGCGAATGGCTAAAGCGTGTTGATAATGTCAAAAGAGGCCGGGGTAGACCAAACTTGACATGGAAAGAGTCCGTAAAGAGAGATATGGGGAATTGGAGCATCACCAAAGAACTAGCCATGGACAGGGATGCTTGGAACCATGCTATCCATGTGTCAGAACCATGAGTTGGTCATGAGATCTTATGGGTTTCACCTCTAGCCTATCCCAACTTGTTTGGGACTAATGGCTTTGTTGTTGTTGTTGTTGTTGTTTGTTTTTTTGTTTGTTTGTTTGTTTGTTTGTTGTTGTTGTTGTTTACACCATGAGCATTTGATCCTGGATGTAGAAAGGTACTTTTGTGTCTGCAATAGATTTTGAAGTGGGTCGCGAGCAATTGACTTCCTAAGAGGAATGAAGGAATCGCTCGTAGGTGGATTAATCTCGGGACCTGCCATCATGTTGTTATGGTTGCTACCAATTGACTAAGTTACTACATGTGTTAATAGTTAGGATTTTTTGTTTCCCCTCTCGTTAGGGTTCTCTCTCCTCTCGATGATGGCGGTGGCCCTCCCGTAGAGATCTGATCTCCCCTGTCATCTATCCCCCGCCGGTGCCTTGGTTGTTGTTTGGGGCTCGGGATCGTTTGGGAACCCTTCGCCTGTGGGACCACAACAACCTCGGGTAAGAGAATCGTGGATAAACCTACATCGAGTTCGGGCTTTACCAATTCTGATCTCACAGCAATGATGGATGAACTAGGGTTGAAAGAAGATGATCTGTAGGACGTGGTGGTGGACGATAGTGATTTTCCATAGGAGGCAACCCGATGGATGGTGCTAGCTAGGGTTCATACCGATAAACCCTTCAGTCAATACTGGTTTTACAGAAACATGAGGTGGCTTGGGACTTGGCGCAAGAAGTGAAGATCGGGCTGCTAGAGGATAACCTCTTTTCACTAGTTACCAAGAAGGACTCCCTGGAGCAATTTATCTTTAGAGTGAAGTATGAAGGATTACCTGATTGGTGCGTTGTGTGTGGAAATATGGGACATAAACTCAAGAAGTGTGGTGATGGGGTCCACCCTCCGAAGTATGTTTTTAAAGACCTAAAGGCTTCATGGTTTAGAGGATCAGGGAGAGGACCCGAAGAAGAGGACGAAACAAGGGGAGGACGAGGCAGAGGCCGATCTAGTAGAGGAGGTCGTGCAAGCTCACATCACAATCCTTTCAATACGCAAGATTATGAAGATATAGCCACCATAGAATTTGACACCGATATGGGGGAAGCTAACAGGAACAGGAAAAGGGGGTTGCATCTGCGACTGATCCAAATCCCACTGAGAGCTTTCCAACTCCAACAGTCCAAGCAGATAAACCCATGCTCTTGCCCGCACCGGTGATACCCCCTAGTCCCATGTCGAAGCAGGAACCGAAGAGGAACAAATCAAGTCCATCTACCAATGATACAATTCTGGTAGAGAACACAGTCCCTACCAAAAATAATGATGCGTGTTTGGCAGGCCTCCATGGGGGGCCGTGCCTAGCATAGTGAGTCTAGTGTGTTGGAACTATCGTGGAATTGGCAAAGCCGTGACAGTTCGAGAGATTCGTGATCTAGCAAGGCAATTTTCCCCCTCTATCATTTGCATCGTGGATATGGTAGAAACACTAGGCTACAATAAAATTTCTGTTGTAAGCAGTTCAAATAGAAGTGGTGGTCTCGGTATTTTTTGGAATGATGAAATAAAAGTTGAAGTTATCGGGTACTTAAAGTATCACATTGATGTTTTGATTGATGAGTTGGTGGATATGCAGGTTAGAATGACCTTTGTGTATGGTGAAGCACAATTACCGGAGAGATATAAAACGTGGGACACTCTTCGAGGGATAGCCAAAACACAAAACATGCCCCAAGGAGTATTAGGTGACTTCAATGAAGTGCTACACAATCATGAACATGGCATAGTTGGAAATAGGAGTCAAGCACAAATAGATGGGTTCAGAGAATCAATTGATACTTGTGGATTGTCGGACATTAGATACATGGGATGAAGCTATACATTTTAAAAGAAGGTTGTGGGTGGCACATATACACAGGTTAGGCTAGACAGATTCCTAGTTAACCCAGAATGGTCCTTGGCTATCCCCTCAACAACCCTTGATCACAAGAATGCAGCGAGTTCGGACCATATCCCCATCTTACTCACGCTATGTGAGATGCATGCATGTAGAGTGGACCCCAAAGCATTTAAATATGAAACAATGTGGGAGAGGCAGGATCCTTTATTCACTATAGTGGCCTTGTTTGGATACTCTAACTCGGTTAGAGGTTAGAGTTAGATTCTAACCCTGAACTAACTCTAACCAAAGAGGTGTTTGGATGACACGGTTAGATTGACAATAAATGCTATTTCTCAATCATTTGGCTATTTTGGACCCTATTTTCTGCCGGATTTGGTGTGGCCGGTCCTTGTGTGGCCTCCTCCCCACACTGCTTTCAGATGTTGAGGCGAACAGATTTTCAGAGGCGAACGGAGAAACAAGGTGGGGCTGGTGCCGGCGACTGCTGGTTGGAGCCGGCGGAATGGAGCAATTGGGGACGGAGTAACGGGGTGGGGCTGGTGCCAGCGGCAGCCTTGCTTGGGGCGGCTCGGGCGACTGCAGGCGGCGAGATGGGTGCGGTCGGGCAGATGGGGAGGTTGGCCGAGCAGCGGAGTAGGCCGGCAGAAGGGGTGGCTGTGGCGGCGTAATGGGAAGCGGGCTGGATGTGGGCGACGAGAGCGGGATGGGTGAGGGGGTGACGAAAGTGGGATGGGTGGGGTGGCGAGGGGATCTGGTGCGGCTGGGGCTGTGGAATTTTTTTCTAGGCCCCACCTAACTATAACCCAAATAAGCACCTCTTGGGTGGGTTAGTTTTTTTGGATGGGTTAGATGCATCTAACCAACTCTAACCCTCATGTTTGGATGTTTTGGGGTTAGTTCAGTCCAGTCTAACCAACTCTAACTCTAACCCATGGATCCAAACAGGGCCAGTGAACTATCGGTGGAACTCGCATGCGGTAGACACGGTTTTCTCGCTGCGCATAAAACTAGGTGAGCTGGCGGGAGACTTGTCGGCCTAGGATCACACCCAGTTTGGCTCTGTTAAAGTGGAGATTCGCCAATTAAAAACTGCTCTGGAACAACTGCGCTCTACCCCAAGGGGATCGGGACCGTCCCACGAGGAGACAAAGGTAGCTAACAAATTGGTTGACCTCTTCCACCAAGAGGAGATGCTTTGGCACCAAAGCGCGCGTCTAGATTGGCTGGTTCATGGGGTTAAGAACACCTATTTTTTTCACTTGAAAGACAACACACGGCGAAGGAAAAATCAAATTAAATCACTCTAGCGCTTTAGTGGGCAAATAACCGAGGACATGGAAGAGATGGAGGCTTTGACCAATGAGTTTTATGAAAACTTGTACACCTCAGAGCGTTTGCAAAATATGGACCAAGTATTATCCATGGTGCCAACAAAAGTAATGCTTGCTATGAATGATATCCTTAACGCTCCATATAGTCATCAAGAAGTCAAACATGCTTTATTCCAAATGTTCCCTATAAAGGCACGGGGTCCTGATGGACTTCGAGCCCATTATTCCCAGCGTCACTGGTATGTTTGCGGGTATGATGTTACAAAAGTGGTCCTCAAGATTATTGATGGGTCTGAATCGGCTGAATGCATTAATGACACAATCTTGGTTCTGATCCCTAAGGTAAAAAATCCCACACTTTTATCTCAGTTCCGACCAATCAGTTTGTACAAGATTGCGTCAAAGGTTATCTCCAACCGTCTAAACAAATATTACCAGATATAATTTCTAAGGAGCAATCAGCTTTTATCCCTCGTAGATTGATAACTGATAAAATCATAACTGCCTATGAGTGTTTGCATTTTATGAAATGGAATAGGGCAAAGAAACACTAGGCTTGTGCTTTGAAGCTAGACATGATGAAAGCTTATGATAGGGTTGAGTGGGTTTACCTTCTGACCATCATGCTTAAGCTGGGTTTCACCAATCATTGGGTGGACATAGTTATGAGTCTGGTTACACCAGTAAAATTCTTGGTCATGCTTAATGGGAAGAAGCTCCAGGAATTCAAATCTTCGTGAGGGATCCGACAAGGGGACCCGATATCTCCATACTTGTTCTTGATAGCAGCAGAGGGCATGTCGTGCCTATTAAAATCTAAAAGTGAGTCATCCAAGTTGACTAGGATACAGGTGACACCTACGGCACCACCATTAAACCATCTCTTATTCGCTGATGATAAACTGTTGTTCTTCAAGGCAAATAGTGTGGGTGCTACTGAGGTGGACCAATTTTTGGACATCTAAAGCTAAGGCATGGGTCAACGGATAAATTATGACAAATCATCTATATTTTTCAGCAAAGGAGTGCTTGAAAGTGTTCGTAATGAGATAAAAGGTCTCTTGAACATCCCTAATGAAACTCTAAATGAGAAATATCTGGGTATGCCATCTAACATTGGAAGCTCAAAAAATGGTTCTTTTAAATATCTAGAGGATAGGCTGTGGAGCAAAATACAGTGTTGGATTTAGGACTATGTCAACAGCATGAAAGGAAGTTTTGGTTAAGGCAGTTGTGCAAGTTGTCTCTGTTTTTTTGTGTGTCATACTTTAAGCTACCTAGAGGCCTTTATGAGCACTTAAACATGCTCATAAGTAAATTTTGGTGGGTAAGTACAATCGGGCAGCGCAAGCCTCATTGGGTCTCGTGGAAATCAATGACGCAACCAATAGGTATGGGAGGATTGGGTTCAAAGATTTTGAGCTCTTTAACATGGCAATGTTGGCTAGACAAATGATATGTCGATATTGCATCATGATTTCCTATTGATATTTATGATATTATTGTCCATTATTCCTCATTATGATACAATTTTTATGCATTTTCCCTTTGAATTTGCAAGGTACACCAGAAAGAGGAAAACTGTAAAAAACTGGAATTCTGGACCTGAAAACCAAGAAAAATGGTGAAAAATCACCAGACCCTAAATGACCTGAAACTTTGGAAGATTTTTTTGGAATATATGTGAATTGTTGGGCCAAAAATATACCATAGGGGGCCACCTGCTGGCCACAAGCCAACAGGGCGCGCCCGCCCCTAGGTGCGCTTGTTGCCTTGTTGGGCCCCAGTAGGTCTGCCAACCCCCCTCTACTCCTATAAGGTGTGTTTTGACCTAGAAAAAATCAAGAAGATACTTTCAGGACGAAGCACCGACGTTGATAACCCATAAGTATAGGGGATCACAACAGTTTTCAAGGGTAGAGTATTCAACCCAAATTTATTGATTTGACACAAGGGGAGCCAAAGAATATTCTCGAGTATTAGCAGTTGAGTTGTCAATTCAACCACACCTGAAAGACGTAATATCTACAACAAAGTATTTAGTAGCAAAGTCATATGGAAGTAATGGTAACGATGGCAAAATAATAGTAGCAGTTTGTAGTGATTGTAACAGTAGCAACGGAAAAGTAGCTTAGCAAAGATCAATATGTGAAAAGCTCGTAGGCAATGGACCAGTGATGGATAATTATGTCGGATGGCATTCATCATGCAACATTTATAACATAGGGTGACACAAAACTAGCTCCAATTCATCAATGTAATGTAGGCATGTATTCCATATATAGTCATACATGCTTATGGAAAAGAACTTGCATGACATCTTTTGTCCTACCCTCCCGTGGAAGCGGGGTCCTATTGGAAACTAAGGGATATTAAGGCCTCCTTTTAATATAGAACCGGACCAAAGCATTAGCACTTAGTGAATACATGAACTCCTCAAACTATAGTAATCACCGGAAAGAATCCCAGTTATTGTCACCCTGGGGGATGCGGATCATAACTCGTAATAGGTGTCTACAATTTGCAAGATAGGATCAAGAACACACATATATTCATGAAAACATAATAGGTTCATATCTGAAATCATGGCACTCAGGCACTAGTGACAAGCATTAAGCATAGCAACATCAATCTGAGAACATAGTGGATACTAGGGATCAAACCCTAACAAAACTAACTTGATCACATGATAAATATCATCCAACCCATTACCGTACAACAAGCCTACGATGATATTACTCCCTAACAGTGGAGAGCATCATGGAATTGGTGATGAAGGATGGTTGGTGATGATGAAGGCGTCAATTTCCCTTCTCCGGAGCCCAAAATGGACTCTAGATCTTGTCTCCCGAGGAAGAATAAGAGATGGCGACGGCTTCGTATCGTGAAACACGATGAACTCTTCTGCTTTATTTTTTCTCCCCGAATAGGAATATATAGAAGTGGAAATGAGGTCGGAGGAGCATCAGGGGCCCACAAGCCACAGGGGCGTGTCCTAGGGGGGTGGGCGCGCCCACCAGGCTTGTGGCCAGGTGGTGGGCCCCCTGTAGTTGATTCTTTTGCCAATATTTTTATTAATTCCAAAAATATTCTCCGTAAATTTTCAGGTCAATTCGAGAACTTTTATTTCTGCACAAAAATAACACCAAGGCAATTCTGCTGAAAACAACGTCAGTCCGGGTTAGTTCCATTCAAATCATGCAAATTAGAGTCCAAAACAAGGGCAAAAGAGTTTGGAAAAGTAGATACGTTGGAGAAGTATCAACTCCCCCAAGCTTAAACCTTTACTTGTCCTCAAGCAATTCAGTTGATAAACTGAAAGTGATAAAGAAAAACTTTTACAAACTCTTTTTGATCTTGCCATTGTAAATATGTCTAACTTATGTTCAGATTTTCAGCAACGATTATAGACTAACCACATTCACAATAACATTTAGGTCTCACATTTACTTATATCAATGACATAATCAACTAGCGAGCAATAATAATAATAAGTCTTGGATGACAACAATTTAATCAAAACAATCATGATACAATATGACATAATGGTATCTCGCTAACCATTTCTGGGACCGCAAAACATAAATGCAGAGCACATCTGAAGAACGAGGGCTGACTAGACATTGTAATTCATGGTAAAAGAGATCCAGTCATACTAATACGGAATATAAATTATTAGCAAAGCATACAAATGACGGTGGTGCTCTCTAACTGGTGCCTTTTATTAGAAGATGATGACTCAACAATAAAGCAAATGTAAAGGCCCTTCACAAAGGGAAGCATTGATTTGCAGAGGTACCAGAGCTCGAGCTTTTAAAACAGAGACAGGTAATGATTTTTGAGCGGTATGCTTTCATTTCTCACATAACGGCCAAGAGGTTTTCAATATCTTCCATGCTAGATACATTATAGGCGGTTCCCAAACAGAACAGTAAAGCTTTTTTTACTCCCCCTCCACCAATCAGTCACACTCCACGGCGAGCCGAATCCACGGGTACCGTCCATACAAACACAGTCCTGGGGGGAGTTTTGTTTAATTATAATTCACTTTTTATTTCGAGCATGGAACTGGGCATCCCGATTACCAGCCACTTTCTCGTGAATGATAGTGAATCAACACATATCGTGAGATTAACCCACCTAGCATGGAAGATACTGACAGCCCCTAGTCGCCACATGAGCGATTTGGGCATACAAAATAGGAAGTTTATTTGAAGGTTTAAAGTTTAGCACATGCAAATTTACTTGGAACGACAGGTAAATACCACAAATAGGTAGATATGGTGGACTCATATGGAACAACTGTGGGTTTATGGAGATGGATGCACGAGCAGTATTCTCGCTTAGTACAAGTGAAGGCTAGCAAAAGATTGGGGAGCAACCAACTAGAGAGTGACACAATCATCAACATGCTTTGAGATTAACCAACATTGAATGCAAGCATGAGTAGGATATAATTCACTATGAACATAAACATCGTGGAGGCTATGTTGGTTTGTTTCAACTACATGCGTGAACATGTGCTAAGTCAAGCCACTCTAATCATTCAGAGGAGGATACCATTCTATCATACTACATCACAACCATTTTAATGCGCAGGTTGGCACTCAAGACAAACTATTATCCACTCTTAGTCAATTAAGCATGGTATGAGAAACTATAATCTCTAATTGTCATTGCAAACATGTTTCATTTATAATGGGCTTAATTAAGAACGGTGAGCTAATCTTATTTACAAAAGTAAGATAGGTCGAGTTCATACCAGCTTTTCTCCATATCAGTCAGTTCATCATATATCGTCATTATTGCCTTTCACTTGCATGACCGAACAATGTGAATAATAATACGAGTGTTGGGGAACGTATATGGGAAACAAAAAATTCCTACATTCACGCAAGACCTATCCATGGTAATGAGCATCTACTAGAGGGAGAGTAGATCTACATACCCTTGTAGATCGCTAAGCGGGAAGCGTTAAGAAACGCGGTTGGTGTAGTTGAACATCTTCACGATCCAAATCGCTGAGCATCCCACAATATCATCATGATCCGTCCCACGAACTCATCACCATACGTCCCGCGAACTCATCACGATCCGTCCCGCGAAATCATCACGATCCGTCTTGCGATCTTGATCACGGTCCTTCCGATCTAGCGCCGAACGGACGACACCTTCGCGTTCAGAACACATACAACTTGATGACGATCTCTGCCTTGTTGATCCAGGAAGTGCGAGCGGAGAGGTAGACGAGTTCTCTGGCAGCATGACAACACTGCAACGATGGTGGTGGAGCAATTCCGGCAGGGCTTCGCCAAGCACTGTAGAAAACCGATCTAGAGGAGAAACTATGCACTAGAGGAACGGGTAGCACGTGGCTGGAAAAAACTGTGCCAAAACCCTAAAACCCTCTAGTATATATAGGAGGAGAGGAGGAGGAGGCTTGGCTACCAAGGAGCTAGCCCTTGGGTCGGCCGAACTAAGGAGGAGAGGAGGATTCCTCCTCCAATCCTAGTAGGACTAGGACTCCTTACTATTTTGCCTTTTTTGCCTTTTTCCACCTTTTTCTCTTTGGGCTTTTCTTCCCAGCCGCATGGGCCTTGTGTGGGATTTCCACCAGCCCACTAAGGGCTGGTATTTACTCTCCCACAGCCCATGTAGCCTCTTGGGTCGAAATACCCCTCCCGATGGTCTCCCGGTACACTACCAGCACTCCCGGTACATTACCGATGAGCCCGAAACTTTTCCGGCGACCAAAATAGGACTTACTATATATCAATATTTACCTCCGGACCATTCCGGAGCTCCTCGTGATGTCTGGGATCTCATCCAGGAATCTGAACAACCTTCAGTCACCACCATACATAACTATATACTACCGAAATGTCACCAAACCTTAAGTGTGCAGACCCTGCGGGTTCGAGAACTATGTAGACATGATCGAGACAGCTCTACAGTCAATAACCAATAGCGGGACCTGGATGCCCATATTGGTTCCTACATATTCTATGAATATCTTTATCGGTCGAACCTCTATGTCAAGGATTCAGTTAATCCCGTATGATGTTCCCTTTGTTCTTCGGTATGTTACTTGCTCGAGATTCGATCGTCGGTATCTCCGTACCTAGTTCAACCTCATTACCGGCAAGTCTCTTTACTCGTTCCGTAATACAAGATCCCGTGACTAACACTTAGTCACATTGCTTGCAAGGCTTATTGTGATTTTGTATTACCGAGTGGGCCCTGAGATACCTCTTCGTCACACGGAGTAACAAATCCCAGTCTTGATCCATGCCAACCCAACAAACACCCTCGAAGATACCTGTAGAGTACCTTTATAGTCACCCAGTTATGTTGCGACATTTGATACACACAAGGCACTCCTCCGATGTCAGTGAGTTGCATGATCTCATGGTCATAGGAACAGATACTTGACATGCAGAAAACAGTAGCAATAAACTGACACGATCATATGCTACGTTTGTAGTTTGGGTCTTGTCCACCACACCATTCTCCTAGTGATGTGATCCCGTTATCAAATGACATCTCATGTCCATGACTAGGAAACCATAGCCATCTTTGATCAATGAGCTAGTCTATCAGAGGCATACTAGGGACATGGTTTTGTCTATGTATCCACACATGCATCTAAGTCTCCGATCAATACAATTATAGCATGGATAATAAACGATTATCATGAACAAGGAAATATGATAATAACTAATTTATTATTGCCTCTAGGTCATATTTCCAACAGTCTCCCACTTGCACTAGAGTCAATAATCTAGTTCACATCACCATGTGATTCACATTGTTATGAATCTAACACCCAATGAGTTCTGGGGCTCGATCATGCTTTGCATGTGAGAGAGGTCTTATAGTCAACGGGTCTGCGACATTCAAATCCGTGTGTACTTTGCAAATCTCTATGTCAGACTGTAAACACTGCTACCACACTCCACCTGGTACTATTCCAAATGGCTACTCCACTATACGTATCCAGATTGCTACTACGAGTCATCCGGATTGGTGTTAAAGCTTGCATCGACATAACTCTTTACGACGAACTCTTTATCACCTCCATAATCGAGAAACATCTCCTTAGTATTTTAGTTACTAAGGATAATCTTGACCGCTGTCTAGTGATCCACTCCTAGATCACTCTTGTACCCCTTGATGGACTCATGGCAAGGCACACACAGGTGCGGTACACAACATGACATACTATACAGAGTCTATGGCTAAGGCATAGGGGACGACGTTCGTCCTTTCTCTTTCTTCTGCCGTGGTCGATCTTTGAGTCTCACTCAACTTCATACCTTACAAATCAGGCGAGAACTCTTTCTCTGACTAATCCATTCTGAACTCTTTCAAAAACTTTGTCAAGGTATGTACTCATTGAAAAGTCTCATCAAGCATCTTGATCTATCTCTATAGATCTTGATGCTCAACAATTAGGTAGCTTTATCTAGGTCATCCTTTGAAAAACTCTTTTCAAACAACCGTTCATGCTTTCCAGAAATTCTACATTATTTCCGATCAACAATATGTCATCCACATATACTTATCAAAAATTCTATAGTGCTCCCACTCACTTTATTGTAAATACAAGTTTCTCGTAAACATTGTATAAACTACAAAACTTTGATTACCTCATCAAAGTGTATATTCCAACTCCGAGATGCTTGATTCAGTTCATAGAAGAATCACTGAAGCTTGCACACCTTTTAGCATGCTTAGGACTAACAAAACCTTCTGGTTGTATCACATACAACCTTTCCTCAAGTAAATCATTAAGGAAACGATGTTTTGACATCCATATGCCAGATTTCATAATTGAAAAATGCAGCAACTGCTAACATAATTCCAACATACTTTAGCATCGCTATGAGTGAGAAAGTCTCATCGCATTCAACTCCTTGAACTTTTCGTAAACTTCTTTGCAACAAGTCGAGCTTTACAAATGGTGACATTTACCATGAGCGTCTGTCTTCATTTTAAACATCCATTTGTACTCAACGACCTACCGTCCAACGATCAAGTCTACCAAAGTCTATACTTGGTTTTCATACATGGATCCTTTCTTGGATTTCATGGCCTCTAGCCATTTGTCGGAATCCGAGCCCATCATCGCTTCTCCACAACTCGTAGGTTCATCGTTGTTCAACAACATGACCTCCAAGACAGGGTTGTCGTACCACTTAGGAGCAATACACATCCTTGTTGACCTACGAGGTTCGATAGTAACTTGATCCGAAGCTTCATGATCATCATCATTAACTTCTTCTTCAACTAATGTAGGCTTCATAGAAACAAATTCCTACGCTGCGCTACTCTCTGGTTGAACAAAGGTTCAACAACCTCATCAAGTTCTATCTTCCTCCCACTCAATTCTTTCGAGAGAAACTCTTTCTCAAGAAAGGACCCAATTTTAGCAACAAACATTTTATGCTTGGATATGAGATAGAAGGTTCACCCAACTGTTCTTAGGGTATTCTATGAAGATGCATTTGTCCGCTTTGGGTTCGAGCTCATTACGTGAAAACATTTTCCACACAAGCGTCGCAACCCCAAACATTAAGAAATGACAGCTTAGGTTTCTATCAAAACCTTAATTCACACGGTGTCATCCCAATGGATTTAGATGGTGCCCTGTATAAAGTGAATGTAGTTGTCTCTAATGCATAACCCCAAAACCATAGTAGAAAAATAAGAGACATCACAACACGCACCATATCCAATAGAGCACGACTATGACGTTCGGACACATCATCACACTATGGTGTTCTAGGTGGTGTGAGTTGTGAAACAACTTTCACATTGTCTAAAGTTGTATGCCAAACTTGTAACTCAGATATTCACCTCCACGATTATCGCATACATTTTTATCTTCTTGTCACGATGATCGTAAACTTCACTCTGAATTTGCTTGAACCTTTCAAATGATTCAAACTTGTGTTTCATTAAGTAAATATACACTATATCTACTGAAATCATTAGCGAAGGTAAGAAAATAATGATATCCACCGCACGCTACAAGACACATTGGATTGCATACATCAACATGTATCATTTCCAATAAATCACTTGCCCGCTCCATCAAACCAGAAAACGGGGTCCTTAGTCATCTTGACCAAGAGGCATGGTTTGCATGTCTCAACCGATTCGAAATCAAATGAGTCCAAAGATCCATCAGCATGGAGTTTCTTCATGCGTTTTGTACCAATATGACATTTAGCGGCAGTGCCACAAGTATGTGGTACTATCATTATTAACTTTGTATCTTTTGGCATCAATGTTATGAACATGTGTATTACTATGATCAAGATTCAACAAGCCATTCTCACTGGGTGCATGACCATTGAAGGTATTATTCATGTAAACAGAATAACCATTATTCTCTAAATTAAATGAATAACCGTGTTGCAATAAACACGATCTTATCACGTTCATGCTCAACGCAAAACACCAAATAACATTTATTTAGGTTCGTCACTAATCCCGAAGGTAGAGAGAGCATGCGATGTTGATCACATCAACCTTGGAAACATTTCCAACACACATCGTCACCTCACCCTTAGCTAGTTCTCCGTTTATTCTATAGCTTTTATTTCGAGTTACTAACATTTAGCAACCGAACCGGTATCCAATACCCAGGTGCTACTAGGAGTACTAACAAGGTACACATCAATAACACGTATATCAATATACTTCTGTCGATGTTGCCAGCCTTTTTATCTACCAAGTATCTAGGGTTGTTCCGCTTCAGCGACCGCTCTCCTCATAATCGAAGCACTTAGTCTCGGGTTTGGGTTCAACTTTGGGTTGCTTCACTGGAGCAACAACTGACTTGCTATCCATGAAGTTTCCCTCCTTGCTCCTGCCCTCCTCGAAACTAGTGGTTTGACTAACCATCAACACTTGACGCTCCTTCTTGATTTCTACCTTCGTGGTGTCAAACATAGCGAACAGCTTAGGGATCATTATTTCTATCCCTGGCATTTTATAGTTCATCACCAAGTTCTAGTAGCTTAGTGAGAGTGACTTGGAGAACTATATCAATCACTATCTTATCTGGAAGATCAACTCCCACTCGATTCAAGCGATTGTAGCACCCAGACAATCTGAGCACATGCTCAACGATTGAGCTATTCTCCTTCATCTTGCAGGCAAAGAATCTTGTTGGAGATCTCAGATCTCGCAACACGGGCACGAGCCTGAGATCCTAATTTCAGCTCTTAGAACATCTCATATGTTCCGTGACGTTCAAAATGTTTCAGAGCCTCAATTCTAAGACGTAATGCATGACGCACTAAACTATCAAGTAGTCATCAGAACGTGCCTGTCAGATGTTCACAACATCTACAGACGACGCTAGAGGGGTTGGCGCACCGAGTGGTGCATTAAGGACATAAGCCTTCTGTGCAGCAATGAGGACAATCCTCATATCACGAACCTAGTCCGCAATATTGCTACCGTCATATTTCAACTCTATTTCTCTAGGAACATATAAAAATTCAAGGGAGCTACAACGTGAGCTAGTAATCTACAACATAATTTTGCAAAGACACTACTGACTATGTTCATGATAATGAGTTCAATTAATCATATTACTTAAGAACTCCCACTCAAATTGACATCCCTCCGGTCATTCGAGTGATACATGATCCAAATTTCACCAACTCAAGTCCGATCATCACGTGAGTTGAGGTGGTTTCAATGGTGAACATCATCATGTTGATCATATCTACTATATGACTCATGTTCGACCTTTCGGTCTCTTGTGTTCCGAGGCCATGTCTATACATGCTAGGCTCGTCAAGTTTAACCCGAGTGTTCTGCATGTGCAACACTGGCTTGCACCCGTTGTATGTGAACGTAGAGTCTATCACACCCGATCATCACATGGTGTCTCGACACGACGAACTTTCGCAATGGTGCACACTCGGGGAGAACACAATTCATCTTGAAATTTAAGTGAGGGATCACCTTATAATGATACCATCATCCTAAGCAAAACAAGGTGCATAAAAGGATTAACATCACATGCAAATCATAAGTGACATGATATGGCCATGAACTTGTGCTTTTGATCTCCATCTAGAAAGCACCGGCATGATCTCCATTGTCACCGGCATGACACCATGATCTCCATCATTTTGATCTCCATCAACGTGTCGCCATCGGGGTTGTCGCGCCCAACATGCTTCTACTACTATTGCTACCGTTTAGCGATAAAGTAAAGCATTACATAGCGCTTAATGATTGACACGCATGTCATACAATAATTAAATACAACCCTATGGCTCCTGTCGGTTGCCGTACTCATCGACATGCAAGTCGTGATAATCTGTACATCACATGATCATCTCATACATCACATATATGACATCATGTAATTGGCCATATCACATCACAACATACCCTGCAAAAACAAGTTAGACGTCCTCTAATTGTTGTTGCATGTTTTACGTGTCTGCTGCAGGTATCTAGCAAGAACAATTCTCATCTACGCAAAAACCACAATGGTGAAACACTAGTTGCTTTTCAACGTTCTCAAGGACCGCCTTTGTCGAATCCGATCCAACTAAAGTGAGAGAAACTGGCACTCGCAAGCCATCTATGCAACATGTTGCGGTTGAGGGAACCGGTCTCTCGTAAGCGTACGAGTAATGTTTCTCCGGGCCGCTTCATCTCACAATACCGCTGAACCAAAACATGACCAAGGGAGGAAGCAATCTAAGCATCAACGCCCACAAACTCTTTGTGTTCTACTTGAGATCTCATCTACACATAGACCTAGCTCATGATGCCACTGTTGGGGAACATCGCATGGGAAACAAAAAATTTCCTATGTTCATGCAAGACCTATCCATGGTGATGAGCATCTACTATAGGGAGAGTGGATCTACGTACCCTTGTAGATCGCTAAGCGGGAAGCGTTAATAAATGTGGTTGGTGTAGTCGAACGTCTTCGCGATCCAAATCGCCGAGCGTCCCGTGATCTCATCACGATCCGTCCCGCGATCCAATCACGATCCGTCCCACAAACTCATCACAATCCATCCCGCGCACTCATCACGATCCGTCCCGTGAACTCATCATGATCCGTCTTGCGATCTTGATCACGGTCCTTCCGATCTAGCACCGAATAGACGACATCTCCGCGTTCAGCACACGTACAGCTTGATGACGATCTCTGCCTTGTTGATCCAGCAAGAGGGAGCGGAGAGGTAGACGAGTTCTCCGGCAGCGTGATGGCGCTGCAGTGATGGTGGTGGAGCAATTCCAACAGGGCTTCGCCAAGCACTGCAGAAAACCTATCTAGAGGAGAAACTATGCACTAGAGGAACAGGTAGCACGTGGCTAGAAAAAACTGTGCCAAAACCATAAAAACCTCTAGTATATATAGGTGGAGAGGAGGAGGAGGCTTGGCTCCCAAGGAGCCGGCACTTGGGTCGGCCGAACTAAGGAGGAGAGGAGGATTCCTCCTCCAATCCTAGTAGGACTAGGACTCCTTACTATTTTGCCTTTTTTGCCTTTTTCCACCTTTTTCTCTTTGGGCTTTTCTTCCCAGCCGCATGGGCCTTGTGTGGGACTTCCACCAGCCCACTAAGGGCTGGTATTTACTCTCCCACAGCCCAGGTAGCCTCTTGGGTCGAAATACCCCTCCCGTTGGTCTCCCGGTACACTACCGGCACTCCCGGTACATTACCGATGAGCCCGAAACTTTTTCGGCGAACAAAATAGGACTTCCTATATATCAATCTTTACCTCCGGACCATTCCGGAGCTCCTCGTGATGTTCGGTATCTCATCCGGGACTCCGAACAACCTTTGGTCACCACCATACATAACTCTATACTACCGAAACGTCACCGAACCTTAAGTGTGCAGACCCTGCGGGTTTGAGAACTATGTTGACATGACCGAGACACCTCTACGGTCAATAACCAATAGCGGGACCTGGATGCCCATATTGGTTCCTACATATTCTACGAAGATCTTTATCGGTCGAACCTCTATGTCAAGGATTCAGTTAATCCCGTATGATGTTCCCTTTGTTCTTCGATATGTTATTTGCTCGAGATTCGATCGTCGGTATCTCCATACCTAGTTCAACCTCGTTACCGGCAAGTCTCTTTACTCATTCTGTAATACAAGATCCCGTGACTAACACTTAGTCACATTGTTTGCAAGGCTTATTGTGATGTTGTATTACCGAGTGGGCCCTGAGATACCTCTCCGTCAGATGGAGTAACAAATCCCAGTCTTGATCCATGCCAACCCAACAGACACACTCGGAGATACCTGTAGAGTACCTTTATAGTCACCCAGTTACGTTGCGATGTTTGATACACACAAGGCACTCCTCCGGTGTCAGTGAGTTGCATGATCTCATGGTCATAGGAACAGATACTTGACATGCAGAAAACAGTAGCAATAAACTGACACGATCATATGCTACGTTTGTAGTTTGGGTCTTGTCCATCACACCATTATCCTAGTGATGTGATCCCGTTATCAAATGACATCTCATGTCCATGACTAGGAAACCATAGCCATCTTTGATCAATGAGCTAGTCTATTAGAGGCATACTAGGGACATGGTTTTGTCTATGTATCCACACATGCATCTAAGTCTCCGATCAATACAATTATAGCATGGATAATAAACGATTATCATGAACAAGGAAATATGATAATAACTAATTTATTATTGCCTCTAGGACATATTTCCAACAACGAGTGCACGTGCATTGGACTAAGCTGAAATCTGCAAACTATAACTCAAAAGGGAAGGCAAAGAAATATGGGCTCTGTATAAGATAAACAATAATGCATGTGAGAGCCACTCAACATGTCATCATGGTCTTCTCCTTATGAACCAAAGAAAAGAAAGGAAAATTATTTACATGGGAAAGCTCTCAACAAGCAAAAGAAGAACAAGAAATCTTTTTGGGTTTTCTTTTAATGCTACAACTAAAACAAACTAGAAGGCAAAGCTGGAACTATTTTTTTTAGATTTTCTTAGAGATTAATCAAACACACAAGAAGAAAGCATAAAGAAGAAAATAAACTACCATGGATAGTACAATGAAAAAGTATGAACACCGACAACTGAAATGAGTGTGTGAACATGAATGTAATGTCGGTGAGAAATACGTACTCTCCCAAGCTTAGGCTTTCAGCCTAAGTTGGTCTAGGGCCATGGCTAGAAATAACCTTCTCTGGGATACTCCGGAGGACACTGAGGGTTCCACTGATTAGCGACCTCCTGTGGCTCCCACTGAAAAACCGGGGCCTGATATGGATCAAGGGCCGGTGCCGGCTCAGGTGCTAGGGGTTGCGACAAACCCCAATGTCGGTAGATGTCATCAGGCATAACAGTGTACCTGCCTGAATGAATATCGAACAAAGAAGAAGCAGACATAGTAATAATCTCACAAGTACCCTGACTAAATACTAAGTTGTAAAGCAGCCTCCTATCATCATTTTTCTTAATAACATCATGGGCTACCATACGGTCATAATTTAAAAACTTCGCGGGTAGAAGCCTCTCATATTTCTCGTGAAGCCTAATGGGTATCTCAAAATGTTTAGCTAAACGGGATGCATAGATACCTCCGAATATGGGCCCCTTCGAACTATTGGTGTTCAACCGTTGGGCAACCATAGAGCCCAGACTAAAGGTTCTATCAGCAAATAGAGCATGGCGTAAAATAGCGAGGTCAGGGGCACTAAGGCTTCCACTCTCCCAGCGACCAACTAAACATCTTCCTGCAAATAATGAATAATAGCATAACACAGGAAAATGTAAACTAGCTGCTCTTGCCTTTGACACGCCTCTCTCTTCCCCTACAGTGACTGCGGCAATAAAATCTTCCATGTCTCGAGGACGTGGTTCCCTGATGCTCCCCTCGTAGGGTAACTTGCAAGCTTTGCAAAAATCATAAATGTTCATTTTCTTAGGCACATCATATAAGTGAAATTCGACTGTAGGAGGGTCTTCCCTAGGATGCAAGTGAAAATTTTGCACAAAGGTATTCATGAGCAAGAGTTACTGGTCACACTTATCGTTTAGGAAGTCGATGATGCCAGCATTCTCGGCCAAATAATAGAAATCTTCATAAATTCCGACCGACCTCAAGAATGTCTCACATGGCCATTCACATGGTCGAACTTCTGCGATGCGAGGAATATTATATTTGGGTTTCTCCTTCATTTCATTTTCATCTTCCTTAGAACCCCGGCTTGAAGAACCTCTTAATAATCTTCTCAACATTTCTGAAAAATTCTGAAATTTTTAGTGAACTAAAATAAAGGTGAACAAAACTCAACAAAACTCATAGCAACTACTCCCTCAAGTGCCTAGAGACTATATCATGCATCAAAACTACTTGGGACCATACAAATTTGACATGCAAGCTCAGAAACAAGGTCACCACAACATATTTTTTTGCAATATATAAGGCACTAGAACAAAAACTAATTGGACCATTGGAGGAGTCACATACCGATGAGTAATCCCCTAAAACAGTTTTGCAAATGGAGCTTTGAGCAAGGAGATCGAAATGGCAGTAAGATGAGCTAGAACACGAATTTGAGCAATGGTGGGATTTTTTCTGGAGGAAGATGAAGTGAATGGGTGCTGGAATAGGTGGAGGAGGGCCACGTGGGACCCACAAGCCACAAGGGTGTGCCTAGGGGGGTGGGCGCACCCTACAGGCTTGTGGCCCACTGGTGCAGCCCCCTGATGCATACTGAGTGCCAAAAATTCTTAATTATTCCAGAAAAAATCATACTCCATTTTCAGGACATTTGAAAAACTTCTATTTTCAGGTCACTTTTTTATTGCACGGGAAACTCAGAAAACATGAAAATAATATCATTTTTACTTAATTTCATATAGGTAACAAAAAGTAAAAGTTAGGTATAGGAAGTTGTGCTTTCTAAATTCATCCATCTCATGCTTATCAAAAGGAATCCATCAATAAGGTTGATCAAGTCTTATTAACGAACTTCTTTCGAATAACATGAAACCGAAGAATTTTCAAATAACACTAAGTTACCTCAATGGGGATATGCATTTCCCCAACAATAAGTATATCATATTTATTCTTGACAGTAGGAAGAGGGAACTCAAAGTCTCCAATAATAATCGTTGGAATTTTTTCAATAGAGTTGATACTATGAACTTGAGGTTGTTTCTTCGGAAAGTGTACCGTATGCTCATTACCATTAATATGAAAAGTGACGTTGCCCTTGTTGCAATCAATAACAACCTCTGCAGTATTCAAAAAGGGTCTACCAAGGATGATTGACATACTGTCGTCCTCGGGAATATCAAGAATAACAAAGTCCGTAAGGATAGTAGCATTTGCAACTACAACAGGTACATCCTCACAAATACTGATAGGTAGAGCAGTTGATTTATCAGCCATTTGCAAAGAGATTTCAGTAGGTGTCAACTTATTCAAATCAAGTCTACGGTATAAAGAGAAAGGCATAACACTAACACCAGCTCCAAGATCACATAAAGCAGTTTTAACATAATTTCCTTTAATAGAACATGGTATAGTAGGTACTGCGGGATCTCCTACTTTCTTAGGCATTCCACCTTTAAAAGTGTAATTAGCAAGCATGGTGGAAATCTCAGCTTCCGATATCTTTCTTTTATTTGTCACAATATCTTTCATATACTTAGCATTAGGAGACATTTTCAAAATATCAGTCAAGCACATACGTAAAAAAGACAGGTCTAAGCATTTCAACAAAGCGCTCAAAATCCTCATCATCCTTTTTCTTGGATGGTTTAGGATGAAAAGGCATGGGTTTCTGAACCCATGGCTCTCTTTCTCTACCATGCTTCCTAGCAATGAAGTCTCTTTTATTGTATCTTTTATTCTTAGGTTGTGGGTTATCAAGATCATTAGCAGGTTTAATCTCCACATCATTATCATTACTAGGTTGAGCATCAACATGAACCTCATTATTAATGTTATCACTAGGCTCATGTTCATCACTAGATTGTGTCTCAGTATCCGAAATAGAAATATCATTTGGATTCTCAAATGTATCTATAACAGGTTCACTAGCAGCATGCAAAGTACTATCATCATTCTTTTTCCTACTCTTATTGGAACAAATAGGTTCATCAATATTAACTCTCTGAGAATCTTGCTCAATTCTCTTAGGATGGCCCTCACGATACAAAGGTTCCTGAGTCATTCTACCTCCTCTAGCCACAACTTTAACGGAATGATCATTGTCTTTACTATTCATCTCATTAAGCAAATCATTTTGAGCCTTAAGTACTTGTTCTACTTGAGTGGTTACCATGGAAGCATGTTTACTAATAAGATTAAGATCATTGATAGTTCTACTCAAATAATCCGATCAACCATATAAGCATTATGTTTCAATTGTCTACTAACATAAGCATTGAAATTTTCTTGCTTCACAATAAAATTATCAAATTCATCCAAGCATTGACTAGCAGACTTATTATAAGGAATATCTCTTTCATCAAATCTACGGAGAGAATTTACCTCTACTACCCGTGTTGGGTCATCAAGACCATGTATTTCTTCAATAGGTGGTAGATTCTTAACATCTTCAGCTTTAATACCCTTTTCTTTCATAGATTTCTTTGCCTCTTGCATATCTTCAGGAATGAGGAATAGAATACCTCTTTTCTTTGGAGTTGGCTTTGAAGGTGATTCGGGAATAGTCCAATCATTATCATTGCTCAATATATTATTCAATAGTAATTCAGCCTGTTCAATAGTTCGTTCCTTGAAAACACAACTAACACAACTATCTAGGTGGTCCCTAGAAGCATCGATTAGTCCATTATAAAAGATATCAAGTATTTCATTTTTCTTGAGAGGATGATCAGGCAAAGCATTAAGTAATTGGAGGAGCCTCCCCCAAGCTTGTGGGAGACTCTCTTCTTCAATTTTCACAAAGTTAAATATTTCCTGCAAGTCAGCTTGTTTCTTATGGGCAGGGAAATATTTTCACAGAAGTAATAAATCATGTCCTGGGGACTACGCACACAACCAGGAGCAAGAGAATTAAACCATATTTTAGCACCACCCTTTAATGAGAAAGGAAACAACTTAAGAATATAGTAATAGCGATTTTTTTCCTCATGAGTAAATAGGGTGGCAATATCATTCAATTTGGTAAGATGTGCCACAACAGTTTCAGATTCATAACCATGGAAAGGATCAGATTCAACCAAAGTAATTAACTCGGGATCAACAGAGAATTCATAATCCTTATCAGTAAAAAAGATAGGTGAAGTAGCAAACTTAGGATCATATTGCATTCTAGGATTCAAATATTTTTCCTTCCACTTGCGAAGCAATTTCTTAAGATCATCTCTATCCTTACAAGCAAGAAAGTCCCTAGCTACCTCTCCTTCCATAACATAACCTTCAGGTATATCAGGCAATTCATATCTAGGAGAGCTAGGTCTAACAGGTGTATCATAGTGTTCAGTTTTAATAATTTCATCAGATTCAGAAATATTATCGGTTTCAGCATTGGCTCTAGCAATTTGTTCATCAAGAAATTCACCCAGTGGCACATTATCATCAAGCAAAGTATCATCATAAGCAACATGCATAGCCGAAGTAGCATCATCAATTACTTGCGACATATCAGAATTACTAGGAGGTGGTGGTGTCGCAAATTTACTCATAACACAAGGTGAATCAAGTGAAGAGCTAGATGGCAGTTCCTTACCTGTCCTCGTAGTTGAGAGGTAGATCTTGGTTTTTGGATCTTTAAGATTCCTCATAGTGATCAACAGATATATATATCCCAAGTGACTGAGACAATAGAGCTATGCTCCCCAGCAATGGCGCTAGAAAAAGTTCTTGATAACCCAAAAGTATAGGGGATCGCAACAGTTTTCGAGGGTAGAGTATTCAACCCAAATTTATTGATTCGACACAAGGGGAGCCAAAGAATATTCTCGAGTATTAGCAGCTGAGTTGTCAATTCAACCACACCTGAAAGACTTAATATCTGCAGCAAAATATTCAATAGCAAAGTAATATGGAAGTAATGGTAACGGTGGCAAAGTAATAGTAGTACTTTGTAGTGATTGTAATAGTAGCAATGGAAAAGTAACTTAGCAAAGATCAATATGTGAAAATCTCATAGGCAATGGATCAGTGATGGATAATTATGTCGGATGGCATTCATCATGCAACAGTTATAACATAGGGTGACACATAACTAGCTCTAATTCATCAATGTAATGTAGGCATGTATTCATATAGTCATACGTGCTTATGGGAAAGAACTTGCATGACATCTTTTGTCTTACCCTCCCGTGGTAGCAGGGTCCTATTGGAAACTAAGGGATATTAAGGCCTCCTTTTAATAGAGAACCGGACCAAAGCATTAGCACTTAGTGAATACATGAACTCCTCAAACTGCGGTAATCAAGGGAAATAATCCTGGTTATTGTCACTCTGGGGATGCGGATCATAACTCGTAATAGGTGTCTACAACTTGCAAGATAGGATCAAGAACACACATATATTCATGAAAACATAATAGGTTCAGATCTGAAATCATGGCACTCGGGCCCTAGTGACAAGCATTAAGCATAGCAAAGTCATAGGAACATCAATCTCAGAACATAGTGGATACTAGGGATCAAACCCTAACAAAACTAACTCGATTACATGATAAATCTCATCCAACCCATCACCGCCCAGCAAGCCTACGATGAGATTACTCACGAATGGTGGAGAGCATCATGGAATTGGTGATGAAGGATGGTTGGTGATGATGAAGGCGTCGATTTCCCCTCTCCGGAGCCCAAAACGGACTCCAGATCTGGTCTCCCGAGGAAGAACAGGAGATGGCGGCGGCTCCGTATCATGAAACACGATGAACTCTTCTTCTTTATTTTTCTCTTCCCGAATAGGAATATATAGAAGTGGAAACGAGATCGGAGGAGCATCAGGGGGCCCACAAGCCACAGGGGTGCGCCCTAGGGGGGTGGGCGCGCCCACCAGGCTTGTGGCCAGGTGGTGGGCCACCTACAGTTGATTCTTTCACCAATATTTTTTATTAATTCCAAAATATTCTCCATAAATTTTCAGGTCAATCCGAGAACTTTTATTTCGTAGAAAAATAACACCAAGGCAATTCTGCTGAAAACAGCGTCAGTCCGGGTTAGTTCCATTCAAATCATGCAAATTAGAGTCCAAAACAAGAGCAAAAGAGTTTGGAAAATTAGATACGTTGGAGACGTATCAGATTTCTCGAGACAAAAACCTAGGTAGATGCCCTTTTGCTCTCGAGCAGAGAGATGCTGCCAGGGAAACTTTCCTGCGAGAGGGGGAGATCAAGGCCATCGTCATCACCAATGCTTCCTCCTTCGTTGCAGGACCAATCTTCATCAACATATTTACTATGACCATCTCATCTCAAACACCAGTTCATCTCTTGTATTCAACCTTTGTCTCAAAACCTCAGATTGGTACCCGTGGGTTACTAGTAGTGTTGACTACATCTTGTAGTTGATGCTTGTTGCTTTACCTAGTGGAAGATATTATGTTCATATCCTTGATCACCATTATTATACCTGTGATGTTTAACATGTTGATGTTGTGTGAGTAGTTACTTTTTTTCATGAGGACATGGGAGAAGTCTTGTTATAAGTAATCATGTGAAGTTGGTATTCTTTCGATATTTTGATGATATGTATGTTGTTGCTTCTCTTAGTGGTGTCATGTGAACGTTGACTACATGACACTTCACCATGTTATGGGCCTAAGGGAAGGCATTGTGGAGTAACAAGTAGATGATGGGTTCTGAGAGTGACAGAAGCTTAAACCCCAGTTTATGTGTTGCTTCGTGAGGAGCTTATTTGGATCCACACGTTTCATGCCGTGGTTAGATTTATCTTAATTCTTCTTTCGTAGTTGTGGATGCTTGCGAGAGGGGGTAATCATATCTGGGTTTATTTTTCAAGTAATAATAACACCTTAGCACTGGTCCACCCACATATCAAATCATCAAAACTAACGAACATGAATCAACTCAACATGATGAACACGACTAGACAGAAATTGCTATGTGTCGTCGGAAGCGCTTTACTTTATACAAGAGTACTTTCCAACCTGTCCTTTGCTATAAAAAGGATTGGTATAGCTTGCTGGACACTTGCTACTATTGTTACTTGTCACCTGTTACGACTTATCTTGCTAACTATCTATCACTATTACTCACAACACTTGCAGAGAATACCTTGCTGAAAATTGCTTATCATTTCCTTCGCCTCTTCATTGGGTTTCCCATTATCTAAAGGGCTATGATTGTTCCCCTATACTTGTGGGTAATCAAGACTCTTTTCTGGCATCATTGCTGGGGAGTGAAGCGCCTTTGGTAAGTGGAACTTGGTAAGGAAACATATTAGGTACGTGTTGAAATTTAATGTTGCTTGTTACTATGGACGGTCACCCTTTGAGTGGCTTGTTCGGGGCATATTAACCATGAATGGAAGTTTAAAAAGTTCCTTCCCAACCTAATGAACCCACTGGAAATATTTATTCTGATATTCCTTCGGGTATAGTAGATGATCTGCTAGCTAATCCTTATGATGGTATAACTCATCCCAATTTTGATATATGTAGATGAGATTTGTGGATTATTTAAGCTTGCAAGTTTAATCGGAGATGAAATAAAGAAGAAAGTTTTCCCTTTATATTTGAAGGGAAAGGCATCAATGCGTATAGGCTATTGGATGATATTGGATCATGGGTCTGGAATCGCTGGAAGCTGGAATTTCATCAAAAGTTCTATCCTGTGCGTCTAGTCCATCTTGATCGGAACTTTATATATAATTGTTGGCATCATGAAGGATAAAGCATCACTCAAGCTTGGGGTGGTGGGGGGGGGGCTTAAATCTATAATGCACAATTGCCCCAACCATGAGCTCTCAAGAGAAATGATTATACAAAAAATTTATGCTCTGCTTTCTCATGATGATCAATTACTACTCGATTCTTCTTCTACCAGTTCCTATATGAAGAGGACTAAGGAATTCAGATGGGATCTTCTGGAAAGAATTAAACACAACTCTAAATATTGGGAATTCAACAAAAGTAAAGAGTCGGGTATAAATCTTAAGTTTGATTGTGTTAAATCTTTTATGGAAACTGATAGTTTTCATAAGTTTAGCAATAAATACGGGCTTGACTTTGAGATGGTAGCTTCTTTATGTGAATCATTTTCTACTTATGTTGATCTCCCAAAGGAGAAGTGGTTTAAATATCATCCACCTATTGAGAAATCATTAGAGGAACCTGTTAAAGTTAAAGAAGAAACAATGGTTTATCATGTTGATCCAGTTGTGCCTACTTCTTATATTAAGAAATCACCTTTCCCTGTTAAGATCAAGGAACATACTACGGCTGCAATTGTGTTTAACAAAAGTTATGTTAGGACACCTAAACCTTCGGAACAAATAAATGGTGAGCCTAATATTGCTATGTTTAAAGAACTTCTAGTTGATAATATAGATGGCCAGGTTATTTACTTCTATGATGAAGCTACTAGAATTGTGAAACCTGCTAGAAATCTCTAGGATGAGTTAGACAAAAATAGACTAGTTGTTGGCATGCCTATTGTTTATGTTAAAATTGGAGGCCCTTGTTATCATGGCTTATGTGATATGGGTGCTAGTGTTAGTGCTATAAATTTTACTTTATATTAATAAATTACGAATGATATAGCACCCGCTGAGATTGAAGAAATTGATGTCACTATTAAACTTGCAAACAGAGACACCATTTCACCACTTGGGATTTCTAGATATGTTGAAGTCTTGTGTGGAAAAACTAAGTACCCCACTGATTTTTAGTACTTGTTTGAGAACAAGATAGCTTTTGTCCCATTATATTTGGTAGACCTTTCCTGAATACTGTTAATGCTAAAATTAATTGTGTTATTGAAAGGTCAAGGTAAGCTTTGGTGATGTGTCCCATGAATTTAATTTCTCTAAGTTTAGTAATACCTAGTAAGGATGAAATATTTGGTCTTGCTTCTATTGTGGCATCTCCTACTGATCCATTTGAACAATATTTGCTAGACCATGAGAATGATATGCATGTGAATGAAAGAAATGAGATAGATGATATGTTTCTTAGACAAACACCTATTCTTAAACACAACTTTCCTGTTGATATTTTAGGGTATCCTCCTCCACCCAAGGAGATCCCGTGTTTGATCTAAAGAAGTTACCTGATACATTGAAATATACCTATCTTGATGAAAATAAGATATACCATGTTATTATTAGTACTAACCTTTCAGAGCATGAAGAAAAGAGATAACTTAGAACTCTGAAGAAGCATGGGGCTTCTATTGGATATACTCTTGATGATCTTAAGGGCATTAGTCCCACTCTATGTCAACACAAGATTAATATGAAACCGGATGCTATACCTGTCATTGATCATCAACACCACTTAAACCCTAAGATGAAATAAGTGGTGAGAAATGAAATATTAAAGCTTCTGGAGGCAGATATAATCTATCCCATTATTGATAGTAGGTGGGTAAGTGTTGTTCATTGTGTTCCTAAGAAAGGAGGTATAAATGTTGTCCCTAATGATAAAAATGAACTTATCCCACAAAGGATCATAACTGGTTATAGGATGGTAATTGATTTTAGGAAATTAAAGAAAGCTACTAGAAAAGATCATTACCCCTTACCTTTTATTGATCAAATGTTATAAAGGTTATATATGCACACATACTTTTGTTTTCTTGATGGATATTCTGGGTTCTCTCAAATACCCGTGCCACAAGAAGACCAAGAGAAAACTACTTTCACATGCCCTTTTGGAACCTATGCTTATAGACGCATGTCCTTTGGTTTATGCTATGCGCCTGCTACCTTTTCAAAGATGTATGACTGCTATATTCTCCGATTTCTGTGAAATACTGTTGACCTTTTCATGGATGACTTTTCCATTTATGGAACTTCTTTTGATGATTGCTTGAGCAACCTTGCTCGAGTTATGCAAAGATGTGAACAAACTAATCTTGTCTTGAATTGAGAGAAGTGCCACTTTATGGTAAATGAAGGTATAGTACTTGGGCATAAAATCTCTAAACAAGGCATTGAGGTAGACAAAGCTAAAGTTGATGCGATAGAGAAAATGTCATGTCCTAAAGATATTAATGGTATACAAAGTTTTCTTGGTCGTGCTCGTTTATATAGGCATTTTATTAAAGATTTATCAAAGATATATAGGCCATTAACAAATATTATTCAAAAGGATGTTCCATTTTTTTAATGATGATTGTGTATAAGTCTTTGAAATACTTAAGAAAGCTTTGATATCTGCACCTATTGTTCAACCACCTGATTGGAACTTACCATTTGAAATTATGTGTGATGCTAGTGATTATGCTGTTGGTGTTGTTCTAGGGAAAAGAGTAGACAATCAATTGAATGTTATTCATTATGCTAGTAAGACTCTCGGCAGTGCCCAAAGAAATTACGCTACTACTAAGAAGGAATTTTTAGCAGTTCTCTTTGCATGTGATAAGTTTAGACCTTACATTGTTGATTCCAAAATTACTATTCACACTGATCATGCTATTATTAAATACCTTATGGAAAAGAAAGACGCTAAGCCTAGAATTATTAGGTGGGTACTTTTATGTCTGTGTTCTCGGACTAGGGGGTACCCACAAATGCGTGCCTACAGCCTAGCGTGTGTCCCACCACGACGACCCAGTACGACCCAGCAACAAGCCTGCCAAGTTAAGGCCCTTGCGAGAGACCTTACCCCACGAGCAAGATAATGCCAAGACCTTTGAAGAAGTGGCATCCCCCAAGCTACCCGCTGAGGAGCAGAGATTCCTATGCAAGTACCGTGCCTCCCGAGGCTGGGGTGACATGGGTTCTGACGACAAAGCCAGGCGGGCACCAGTGGTTGCAGAGGGAGGACAATTTCCTCTTTCGTGCTAAGGAGACAAGGACAATGCCGGTTCCTGAGGAATCCCCCCAAAGGTTTCCTTCCCAGTGCAACAGGACCAAGACCACGAGCTCGACAGGACGGATATCATCGCCGAGCCCACCACCGCGTCAGGATAGGATAAGACCAAGCTTTGAAGGATAAGACCACCTTTAGTCAGGATAGGATGTACCTCTTGTCCCCTTTGAAATTTGTCCATTATGGATCCCTTCCCTCCTATGCGATAAGGGAATAGGATCGTGGCCCCTATAAATAGCGACCGGCTCCCATCATAGAGGGCAGGTTGGGTAAAGCTAGTTCATCACTACCAAGGGCCCTCGTGAAGCCACCCCACCACTGTACTAGTTCACCCTTAGAATCCTCATGAGGCCAATCCACCACAAAGCAGGAGTAGGATTTTACACCACAAGGTGGCCCAAACCTGGGTAAATCTATGAGTCCACCTTCTTCCCCGCTCGTACTTACTCGATGCAGTTAGGCCATAGTGAAACAAAGCTTGAGACCCTGAGCCGGTTAAGATCCTTGCACACACCCCAATGTTCGAACCTTGTTGGGTTTTGTGGAGCCCCAATTCCGACATTTGGCACGCCAGGTAGGGGCGTGTCGAAATCTTTCTCCGGTTCAACCCCATCTCCACTTCATCGCTCCCACGTCCGACACCTGCCGAGTTCGTGCCAAGCGTAGGGCCACTCGCGTCGCCCAGATGGCCCCTGTGGGCCGCAGCTCCCCATGCTGCTCCATCTCTCCCATAGCCAACGATACTACTTGCTCGGCTGCTCAAGAGCAGCAAGACTCATCACTAACACCCTTCGTACAGTATGGAGACCACACTGTTCCCCTCACCCCTGCTTCCGCCACGGCATCGACCCCCACAGTCGCCCCGGGCCGGCAAGCGTGCATGCCGTGCTTCTCAAGGTGGGTAGGGAGCCTTGCGGTCGTCTCGTCGCGTGTCTCGTGGCCCTCGGGGCCTTGCATGGTCGCTTGCATCTTCGGCGGATCGTGGGCACCCGCGTCCGGTGAAAGCACATGTGCTCCCTTGGTGGTTTTGGTAATTCATAACAACATATAAGTCATTGAACAAATGTTGCCATCAAGTATGTTTCAGGAAAAGTTCAATGATGGGTTGGTAAAGAGATTGTGGAATACCCCAAGATGCAAGGAAATAGGTTGGCAAAACTTCAAGCAAGAGGACTCTACATTTTATATTTGTGAGAAATCACTTTGAGTCCATAGGAAAGCCAATACTATTAAAAGGGAGTAAGGTTTTGTTGGTGAACAAAATGCTCATACGTGCACAAGTGATAGTCACCAAAGACACCCACAAACTCTCCCACCAAAGTCTGTACAAAGCCAAATACTCAAAATCGGTGCAACCAACATTCTACATTCGGTGCCACCAATTCCAAACCCTAGACAGACTTAGCCAAACCCTACCCTTTCGGTGCAGCCGATACTGCATTCGGTGCCACCGAGCTGGGCTACCAACTTTCTGTTACGCAAGTTCATAGTTTCGGTCCCACCGAGATTGTCAAATCGGCATCACCGAGATTGAGCATTCTAACTATTGGTCACCTTATCGGTGCAACCGAGATTCCTATATTGGTCTTACCGAGACTCAAAAGTTGCCACCTTTTGGTCACTTCGGTACCACCGAGATTAACACATCGGTGTCACCAAGTCTGACTTATTGTGTGTAATGGTTGGATTTTTGGGGATGCCTATATATACCCCTTCACCACCATGTACTCGCAAGAGAAGCACCCAGAACCATTCCATACCTATCCTATCGGTTTTCTGAGAGAGAACCACCTACCCTTGTGTTGAGGTCAAGATCTTCCACTCCAACCATATGGATCTTGATTTCTAGCCTCCCCAAGTTGCTTTCCACCAATCCCATCTCTTCTACCAAGCAATATCTATGAGAGAGTGATTGTGTGTTGAGGAGTCTATCATCTAGAGCAAGGTGTTCATCGACATTATCGAGCCTATTACCTTTTGGAGGGTGGTGCCTCCTAGATTGGTTAGGTGTCGCTTGGGAGCCTCCTACTTCGTGTTGTGGACTGAACCAAGAAGTTTGTAAGGGAAAGTAGATCGCCTACTTCGTGAAGATATACCCCGAGTAAGGCTAGTCCAACATGGACGTAGGCCATCATGGTATAGTCAAGGTTGATTCTTCGTGGAACCCTCCATGGGTAGAGTCCTCCGTGGGTTGAAGAATCCATGAACGTGGATGTACGATATTGCCACCTATCGGAACCACGGGAAAAATCATCATGTCACCAATTGCGTTTGCTTTTCCTACCCTCTCTTTACTTACATGTGTGATGTCTTTACTTTCCGCTGCTATACTCTTAGACATGCATGTGTAGGGTGTACTTGACATACTATGAATGCTAAAATCTTCCAAGAATTAAAATTGGGAAAAAGTAGATTTTATTTGGTCAAGTAGTCTAATCACCCCCCTCTAGCACTACTTTCGTTCCTACAAGTGGTACCAGAGCTTTGGTCTCCATTGCATTGGTCTCACAACCTAGGAGAAGTATGGCGTCCAGTGAGGGAAATTATCACCATAGAGGTCCATACTTTGAGGGCACAAATTTTGCTAGTTGGAAGCACAAAATGAAAATGCATTTGCTTGGTCATAACCCATCCATTTGGGTTGTTGTTCGTGTTGGCATGCAAGGTGAATTGTTTGCAGAAGGAAAGGAACCCGATCGCGAAGGGACTGCGGATGAATTGAAGATGTTGCAACTCAATGCTCAAGGATGTGACATTCTCTTCAACTGCCTATGCCCCAAAGAATTCAACAAAATCAGCCGTATTGAACATGCAAAAGAGATTTGGGATACTTTGATTGATACGCATGAAGGTACAAAATCTGTGAGAGAATCCAAGTTGGATGTTCTTCAAGGTCAGCTTGACAAGTTCAAGATGAAGGATGGTGAAGGAGTCGCTGAGATGTACTCTAGGATAGCTCTCATCACAAATGAGATTGCCAGCTTAGGAAGCAAACAAATGACTGACAAATTCATCATCAAGAAGATACTTCGAGCCTTGGATGATCGATATGACACCGTTTGCACATTGATCCAAATGATGCCCAACTACAAAGATCTCAAGCCAACGTAAGTGATTGATAGAATTATTGCTCATGAGATGACACTCAAATACAAGGAAGAGATTGACCACAAGTCTAGCGGTGCTTACAAAGCCACAAGTGATGCTCCCGCTACCTCAAGCGACAACCTTGTCACAAATGAAGAGATAAGCCTAATGGTCAAGAAATTCAACAAGTTCTACAAGAATAGAAGCAAAGATCGAAGCTCCAACTCAAGATATGGAGAGAAGCGTTCATCAAGTCATGACCAAAACTGCTACAATTGTGGGAAGCATGGACACTACTCCAATGAGTGCACGGCTCCCTACAAACGAAGAGAAGCATCACCAAGAAGACAAAGCTCAAGATACGAGTCACCTCGAAAGAAGAGAAGGAGTAGAGATGATCATTATGAACAAAGACCCTCAAGGAGAAGTAGGGACTCAGAGAAGAAGGACAAGTACACCAAGAGCTACTCAAGAAGGAAACATTAAGCTCATTTTGGTGAATGGGTTTCTGGCTCCAAATCCGCCAACCACTTCGAGAGAAACTATCACTTCAACTCTGACTATAGTCAAGATGAAGGTGTTGCCGGAATTGCACTAGTGACTACCAACTCCTATGATCTATTTGATTCACCAAACGAAGGGAGTGGAAGTTGCTTCATGGCTAAAGGCCCCAAGGTATCACACCCCGAGTATCTTGATTTCAATAGTGATGAAGATGACTTGCTACTTGACAAAACTAGTAATGTTAGTCAAAATGAACTTGTTAGTATTCACTCTAGTGTAGATAAGTCATGTGATGATGATAAGTTGGAAATAGAACGACTAACTCAAGAACTAAAAACTCTTAAGTTAGCTCACGAGTCAACTCTATAAGATCACAGAGAGCTTGTAAGGACACATGAGAAGCTACGCTTCGAGAAGCTCAATTTAGAGCAAGAGCATGAGTTCCTTAAAGCTATCAATGACGATCTTCAAAAGAAGACTTCCTCTTATCTAGCCAAACGACTTCTCTTATCTACATTCATGCCTCAAGTTAAGTCTAAGCAAGCTAGTAACAAAGGAAATTAAGGTTCATCAACTAGTAGCAATAAAAATGATAAATCCAATGATATTGCTTCTAGTAGTTCTCTTGATCCCACTAACTCTTCTCTTAGCCAAGTTACACTTGAGCAAGAAAATGAACTCTTGAAAGGTATTATAGAGAAAGGTATCTACAAGAGTCTTGAAGGGTGCAAACAATTTGAGGAGATTGTACGCAATCATGGAGGATACCGGAAGAATCGTGGTGTTGGCTACTTCAACGCTAATGGAGTTGAATGGGAAGAAGGTCAATACCCCGATCCCAAGTTTGTTACTCAAAATGAGAAGTATGAAAATACTCTTCCCAAGGGAACAAAAGCTTAAGATGACCTTCCACCACAAGACACCAAGCTCAAGGACAAGAACAAGATTCAAGAGGACATTGACTCATATGAAGATGAATCCCAAGGTTTGGTGAAGTGGGTTCCCAAGGTACTACAAGCTCAACTTCTACAAGTTCTACTTAAACACCAAGGATCCCCATCAACTTGATGTGGGTTCCGAAGAAGAAAAACTATAGAGTTCTTGAGGGGTGACTCCGCCAATGAAATTCACTCATATTCATTATTGGCAAGAACTAGTTGCAAACAACATCAACACTATGCAATAGTCCAAGGAGTCACACATTCCCTCAAAGGTAAGCAAGGGACAAGGTAATCAACAAATCAATGGAAATGATCATATATGCTTTGCACTCCATGTCCATAGATATCCTTGTATTTGTCTCTTGTGTGTTGGGACTAACCCATGTAGGTGAGAAGAGTAATGAAACAACAAGGATGCTCCCAACTCTTGATCATCTTCATCAACTTTGAGCATCCACCACTACCTCACCAACTTGAAGTCTTCTTCAACAAAAACCAAGCTTAGTTTATCCCTCTTATGGTGCAATGTCACATCAAGGGGGAGCTTTACTCTAAGACTTGAGTTAAAGCATCTCATAAGAATGTGACAACATTAAATGCTTTATGTGAAAGTGGTAACCCAGCTTGTGCTTAAACGATGAGTATGACCTATGATCAAGTATTCTTACTTGTCTCCTAAGTCAATATACTCATATATAGATGACTCCGTCATCGCCAAAGTGCTTGTTAGATGCTATTGTGTTTGTGCATGTTTGCCATGATTTCATTTGACATCTTATTGTGTGAGCATGTTGGTCTGCATTTATTTACTCATTCGAGGATATCCAATTGTTGCTATTTGGCTTTTCATATTTATTTGCCAATTGGATATACAAGAATGCCTAGGACCACTTATTTAGCTATCTATGCTTTCTCGCCTCATATTCTATTCATGCTACATCACAAAATTTGAACAAGTACTTCTTGATCACTCTGTGTGAGGAGCACTCAGAGTTCCGTATCGTCAAGGACTGATCATTAAAACCTCCCAAGTGCATCTCGGTGGAACCAAACCAAAATTCTCGGTCTCACCGAATGCCTGGGGTTGATCTAGATTTGTTGCCACGGTAAGACTGATTTCATATTCTCGATTACACCGAGTTTCCGTGTCAACTGACAGTTGTGAAACTCGGTGACACCAAAAATATCAAATCGGTGTCACCGACAGCGATGGGTATATAATCGGTGGACCCTGACGCTTTGAATTTCATTCATCAAACGTCGTGCCTCCTCAATCCTAGATTCCTCCCGAAGACCCTGGTCATCGCCTTGCCTTCCCCGAGCGCTTCCGCCATTGGGAATCGCCATCGTTGATGTTTTCTTCACCAATGTCGCCATTGTAGCGGATCCATCGCCGCATTAGGGCATGGATTCGGCCCCCTCTCGTGCTCCTCTATCCAAATCTTGCGCATTAGGGCTTATTTACCATCTATCCATAGTTTGAAAGCATTCCATCCACAAATAAAATCCCATAGATCAAAGAACCATGGATTTTAGGGTTTTGCCATCCGCCCAATGAAACTCGATGGAACCGAAGCAGGCAAATCGGTGTCACCAATTTGTATGTCTGTGTTGTTGAGAACTTTCTCGTTGAAACTGAGTGCACCTTTCGGTCTCACCTAAAGGGGTGCCAAGTTTCGGCTAATGAGAAAGTCAGTCTCGGTAGCTCAGATATTTTCTTTTTGGTTGTACCGATGTTCATTTGACAGAATGCAAAACTTGAAAATCTTTTGTTCAAACTTTCAAAAACATCTGCATTTTGTGATGACTTATCCTATTCCACTCTTCTATACTCTCTTCATAGGGTCAGCATGTCAGGGTCAGACAGTCAGAACTTGCTAGAGCAGAATGTTGAGATGAGTTCAGGCACTAGTCCTGAGTCAAGTTCATCTTTAGATCCAGGCACTCCCAGTTCTCATGGGTTACCTAAGGCTGCAACAAGGACAAGGAAGTGACTCAACTCATATGAAAAGGATTCAAATTTTGTCCCAAAAGAGATTCTTGCCAAGAAGCAAAAGAAGGCTGCTAGGAAGGATGCCAATGAGGCCACCTCATCCGGGAAGGTGGTCCGCAAAACTTATGCACCTGCATAAACCTTCAAAGCACATGAGAGTGCTAGGGCAACAGTGTCTGTTGAGGTCCCCAGGAAAGCATTGCCTAAGAAGGCAGGAGATAAAAAGATAGCCAAGAAGAGGATCATCCGTGTGTAGGGCAGGCTTACCTGCATGTTTGAGGATCTAGAGGAGGTTGCTGCTTCTGGTGCTGCTGTTGAGGAGGAAGAGGAGGAACCTGCTGCTCAGGCCCCTCTTAAGAAGAAAGACAATGAACTGTTGGCTGATGCTATGCCCAAGCCGGGCCCCTCCAAGAGCACCAAGGAAACTTCAAAGAAAGTTGTTGCATAGAAGTCCAAGATGACTACCAGGGATATACCTGCTTTTGAGAAGAACAAGAAATCCACTTTCAGAGAAGCAGATGATGATGATGCTATGTCTGTTCTGATGAAGCTCAGACCTCACCTTCCAGTTCATGATGCCAGCCACCCAGTAGCTGAGAATATGAAGAAGAGGAAGGATTCAGGCTTGAGGGCATGGAGAATTGTTGATCCATATGCCCAGAGGAGAAAGACTGCTGTTGATTACAGATTTCACACCTAAGAGCAGCCAGACTTCTATGAGACAGTTTTTCTAGACAAGAGCCCAGCAGTCAGTGACATGAGATATGTTGACTGGAAGTACATCAAGGAGAATGAGGACTACTTTCCATGTGTCCAAGACAATTTTCACTGCATTGGACTTGATGAGTTTGTTTGCAGAGAGTTTACTGCCTGGAATGATGAGATGATCATGCAATTCTACTCCACTGCACATTTCTATGGAGATGGTAGGATTGTCTGGATGATTGAAGCAGCAAGATATGAATCTACTGTTGATGAGTGGGCTACCATCTTAGGAGTCCCAGAGGTTCAGGATGGAGATTTGGATGTCTACACAGAATCCAAGGAGAGCCACAATGCCATGAAGGACATGTATAATCCTATCCCTGGAGACAAAGTGCAATCTCGCAAGCTTGGATCCATCTACTTTCTCTAACCAGTCCTCCGTACCATGAACGCCATCCCGAGGCATACCTTGATGCCCAAGTCTGGAGATGAGAAGATGATTCGTGGATACTCCATCAACATGCTTATCCATCTTGATTATCACACCAGGATTCGAGTGATGGACTTGATTGTAGAGACTATAAAGAGGGTTGCTGCTGATCAAAAGCGCTCATGCTGCTATGCACCCTATATCCAGATGCTCATCAATTCTCAGCTTGAGAAGCACATATTTGCTCTGGATAGTCCCCATTTGCCACTTCAGCCGGACTTTGAGGGTACATTGTGGTGATGGACCCAAATCACCCCACATCACCTGCAACTCAGGCACATGCAGAGGTAGAAGTAGAGGCAGCTCGAGCCACTAGTGCTCAGGTTCCCAGGTCCAGGAATGAGCAGATGAATCTTTTGATCACCACTGTCATGGAGATGAAGAAGGATATCAAGACCATCATGGATACTCAGGGGAGCCTTGTGAACATTATTGATGATAGAGTGAAAACTCTGAATGACAAGGTTGATGGGCTGACTAAGGCAGTCAATGAGCTCAAGAAGGAGGTTGATGAAGCCCCAATCCATCGCCACTCCTCAGAATCTGATTCTTCTTATGATGATGAGGAGGATAGTGCACCTATCAGGATGACTTCCCAGTTTATGACTATGGCCAGGACTCCTACTGTACCAGCTCCAGAGACGAGGCCTTCATCTTATGCTCCAGCCATAGTATCTTCAGCTCCATCAGCTCCAGTGCCTCCAGTATCTACTCCAGCTCCATCCCGGACTTTAGCGGAAGTATTCACCGATTCAGTTCTCTCGACTTCGACATCGACGACCGGAGGAGTTCAACCACAAAATGATTAGTTATATCTCTTTGAACTTTCTGGTAACTTGTTGCCAAAGGGGGATAAGTTGTATATAGATTGAGGCTTCGATTGAGAGAGTGACTTCTTTTTATCGCTGTTTTTCAAAAGACCTAATGTTTCCAAATGTTCTTTTGGTTTGACGTAAGATACTTTTGTGTTTGTGTGTGATCATACGCTATTATGTGTGTTGCTACTATTTCCTATCATTTGATGATTATGTGATGATCACTCACATTGCTTAATTGTGTTGTGCTATGTTGTTAATTCTAATTATTCTCGCATACAACCAAAATGTATGTGACATGGAAGAAGTGCCCCATGTACCTAATCGATTGTGCATTTGCATTCAAACGCAAATTCAAAATAATGCACAATTTAGGGGGAGCTCTTGCTTATCACACACTTCTCAAAGCGACAATTATATTCATTGATTATATCATATGTCGAAGCTTTGATCTATATGTTGTCATCAATTACCAAAAAGGGGGAGATTGAAAGCACATTTGCTCCCTTGGTGGTTTTGGTAATTCATAACAACATATAAGTCATTGAACTAATGTTTCCATCAAGTATGTTTCAGGAAAAGTTTGATGATGGGTTGGCAAAGAGATAGTGGAATACCCCAAGATGCAAGGAAATAGGTTGGAAAAACTATAAGAAAGAGGACTCTACATTTTATATTTGTGAGAAATCCACAAGTGATAGTCCATAAGAAAGCCAATACTATTAAAAGGGGGTAAGGTTTTGTTGGTGAACAAAATGCTCATACGTCCACAAGTGATAGTCACCAAAGACACCCACAAATCTCCCACCAAAGTCTGTCCAAAGCCAAATACTCAAAATTGGTGCAACCAACATTCTACATTCGGTGCCACCGATTCCAAACCCTAGACAGACTCAGCCAAACCCTAGCCTTTCGGTCCAGTCGATACTGCATTCGGTGCCACCGAGTTCATAGTTTCGGTCCCACCGAGATTGTCGTATCAGGGTCACCGAGATTGAGCATTCTGACCATTGGTCACCTTATTGGTGCAACCGAGATTCCTATATTGGTCTCACCGAGATTCAAAAGTTGCCACCTTTTAGTCACTTCAATACCACCGAGATTAACACATCGGAGTTACCGAGTCTGACTTATTGTGTATAACGGTTGGATTTTTGGGGATGCCTATATATACCCCTTCACCACCACCTACTCGCAAGAGAAGCACTCAGAACCATTCCATACCTATCCTATCAGTTTTCTGAGAGAGAACCACCTACCCTTGTGTTGAGGTCAAGATCTTCCACTCCAACCATATGGATCTTGATTTCTAGCCTCCCCGAGTTGGTTTCCACCAATCCCATCTCTTCTACCAAGCCATATCTGTGAGAGAGTGATTATGTGTTGAGGAGTCTATCATCTTGAAGCACAAGAGCAAGGAGTTCATTGACATTATCGAGCCTATTACCTTTTGGAGGGCGATGCCTCCTAGATTGGTTAGGTGTCGCTTGGGAGCCTCCTACTTCGTGTTGTGGAGTGAACCAAGAAGTTTGTAAGGGCAAGGAGATCGCCTAATTTGTGAAGATCTACCCCGAGTAAGGCTAGTCCTCCGTGGACATAGGCCGTCATGGTATAGTCAAGGTTGCTTCTTCATGGAACCCTTCGTGGGTAGAGCCCTCTATGGACTCTCGCCACCGTTACCCTCTGTGGGTTGAAGACTCCATGAACGTGGATGTACAATAGCACCACCTATCGGAACCACGGGAAAAATCATCGTGTCACTAATTGTGTTTGCTTTTCCTACCCTCTCTTTACTTACAGTCGCAATGTCTTTACGTTCTGCTGCTATACTCTTAGACATGCATGTGTAGGGTGTACTTGACATACTATGAATGCTAAAATCTGCTAAGAATTAAAATTGGGAAAAAGTAGATTTTATTTGGTCAAGTAGTCTAATCACCCCCCTCTAGCATTACTTTCGATCCTACATCCGATCGCCACGTCAAGCAGATCCTCCGCCAGGCGGGCGCAGTTCGGCCGCGGCCCGAGGCCCCGCGGGGTGAGACGAGGCAAGAGACTGACATCACCTTCGACTCCGGATACCATCCTAGGACTACGGTCGCCACTGGTGCAGTCCACATGGTGTGCACCCCCACCATCAGCAATGTCACGGTTACCAAGACACTCATCGACGGCTGCGCCGACCTCAATGTCCTCGCCATGGAGACCTTCGACGCGCTCCAGGTGCGCTATGACCATCTTGCACCTACCAGGCCCTTCTCAAGGGTGGCCCAAGGCTCCACCGCTCCCTTGGGGCAAGTGCGCCTCCTGGTCACCTTCGGCACTCACGACAACTACCAGACCGAGATGATCGACTTCGACGTGGCCCATATCGGCCTCCCGTACAATGCCATCCTGGGGTACTGAAAGCATAACATGCTCCCTTGGTGGTTTTGATAATTCATGACAACATACATTGTCTCTTGGACTGATATTTTCACCTAGTGTATTTCAGATACAGTCTACAGAGAGGATTGGCAAAAGGAGATTGTGGACATACCCCAAGATGCAAGGAAATAGGTTGGCCAAGCTTCAAGCAAGAGGAATCTACATTTTATATTTGTGAGAAATCACTTTGAGTCCATAGGAAAGCCAATACTATTAAAATGGGGTAAGGTTTTGTTGGTGAACAATATGCTCAAACGTGCACAACTGATAGTCGCCAAAAACATCCACAAACTCTCCCACCAAAGTCTGTTCTATAACTATCACTCAAAATTGGTGCAACCAACTTTGCCACTTCGGTGCCATCGATTCCAGAACATAGACAGACTCAAGCCAAACCCTAGCCACTTCGGTGCAACCGATTCCATACCGGTGCCACCGAGTTTAGATTGCCAACTTTCTGTTACGCAAATTCACATTTTTGGTCCCATCGAGAATGTTGGATCGGCGTCACCGAGATTGGAAATCTGACCATTGGTCACCTTATCGGTGCAACCGAGTTTCCTATATCGGCCTTACCGAGATTCAAAAGTTGCCACCTTTTGGTCACTTCAGTACCATCGATATTAACACATCGGTGTCACCGAGTTGGTCATTTTGTGTGTAACGGTTGGATTTTTGGGGATGCCTATATATACCCCTTCACCACCACCACTCGGAAGAGAAGCACTCAGAACTATTCCATACATATCCTATCAGATTTTCTGAGAGAACCACCTACCCTTGTGTTGAGGTCAAGATCTTCCACTCCAATCATATGGATCTTGATTTCTAGCCTCCCCAAGTTGCTTTCCACCAATCCCATCTCTTCTACCAAGCCAAACCTGTGAGAGAGAGATTGTGTGCTGAGGAGTCTATCATCTTGAAGCACAAGAGCAAGGAGTTCATCGTCATTACCGAGCCTATTACCTTTGGAGGGTGGTGCCTCCTAGATTGGTTAGGTGTCACTTGGGAGCCTCCTACTTCATGTTGTGGAGTGAACCAAGAAGTTTGTAAGGGTAAGGAGATCTCCTACTTCATGAAGATCTACCCATAGTGAGGCTAGTCCTTCGTGGACGGAAGCCGTATGGAATTGTCAAGGTTGCTACTTCGTGGACCCTTTTGGGTGGAGACCTCCGTGGACTCTTGCGACCGTTACCCTCCATGGGTTGAAGACTCCATAAACGTGGATGTACGATAGCACCACCTATCGGAACCACGGAAAAAAACATCATGTCTCCAACTGCGTTTGATCTACCTATCTGAACTTTTTATTTCATATGCAATGTCTTTACTTTCTACTGCCATATTTGTTGACATGCATGTGTAGGGCTGTTAGACTTGCTAGCTTTGCTAAAAACTGTTAAAATCTGCCAACCAATTAACTTGGGAAAAGGTTAGGTTTTAAATTCCTGCTAGTAGTCTATTCACCCCCCCTCTAGACACTCTTCTAGTGATCCTTCAAGTACCCGACCCTCGCCAAGTTCATGGCGGTAGCGCACCTAGGCTACAACATCATCAACCTCCCAGGGAGCAACGACATCATCTCCGTGGTTGGGGACACCAAGGACGCGGTTCGAGCCATCAGGCTCACCTACAAGGTAGCGGCGGCCACATTCCCAGGTACCAAGAGAGACGCCAAGGCCCCCGGGGCTGCGGCGACCCCGCTCCTCGACGATGAGGGCGACACTTCTGCTCATGAGGCTACAGTGGCCCTGAGCCCCGGTGCCGAGGGAGCGATGCAGGCTCTAGAGGCTGCGCCCATGAAGAAGAAGCATATGTTCTCTCAGGACTGAGCTGAGACGAAGCATGTGTTTTTTAACGGTGGAAGCTCGAGCCCCACCTTCACCATCAACACTGGCCTTCCCCCGAAGCAGGAGAGGGCGCCGATCGACTTCCTCCGCATGAACAAGGATGTGTTCACATGGGATCCATCCGACCTGGTGGGCGTCCCGAGGGACGTGATCGAACACCACCTGATGGTGTGCCCTCACGCACGCCCGGTGAAGCAGAAGGCAAGATGACAGCAGAAGAAAAGAAAGCTTTCATCATCAAGGAGGTCCGCAAGCTACATGAAGCTCGTGTTATTCAGGAGGTGTGATACCCTGATTGGCTAGCCAACCTCGTGATTGTCTCCAAGAAGGGTGGGAAGGAGCACATGTGCGTCGACTTCACGAGTCTCAACAAGGCTTGTCCGTGGGATCCCTTCCTGCTCCCATGCATCGACCAGATCATGGACTCCACTACCGAGTGCAATCTGTTGTGCTTCTTGGATGCTTTGTCAGGTTACCACAAAATCAAGATGGCAATGGAGGACGTCGAGAAGACGACATTCCTATCCCCATGCGGCGTGTATTGCTACACATGCATGCCCTTTGGGTTGCGGAACGCTGGCGTGACCTTCCAGCGGTTGATGCACATCACCTTGGGACCGCAACTCAGGAGGAATGCCGTGGCATACGTCGACTATATCATGGTCAAGTCGCGGGAGGAGAGGACCTCGATCAAGGACCTGGAGGAGACATTTGCCAAATTGTGTCGGGTGAACCTGAGGCTCAACCCGGAGAAGTGCGTTTTTGGGGTCCCATCCGGCAAGTTGCCCAGTTTCTTGGTATCGCACCGAGGGATCGAGGAAAACCCCGAGAAGGTCAAGGCGATTGAAAAGATGAGCCCTCCTCAGACCCTCAAGGAAATGCAGAAGCTGGCGGGATGCATAACTGCCTTGGGACACTTCATCTCCAGGCTCAGTGAGCGCACCCTCCCCTTATTCAAGCTCATGAAGAGGATGGGCCCTTTCGAGTGGACCCAAGAAGCAGAAGCGGCTTTCCAAGAACTCAAGCAGTACCTCACAAACTCTCCCATCATGGAGGCGCCTCGTGCTCGTGATCCTTTGGTGCTCTAGTTGGCGACAACCCCCCATTCGGCCAGCGCAGCGCTCGTGGTGATCCGGGAGGAGAGCGGAGACACACGCGCGAAGAAAGGTGGTTCACAAGGAACTGCACAACACACGCCACCTCGGGACGATGCTCCTGGGGTCCTTGTCGCCTCACAAACTCATGAGGCACCTTAGCCCTTCACGCCCCCTGAGGAGCAGGGGGCACCGATGCCTCACTCCTCGTCGAGCACCCGGGGTACTACGTCAGCACCGTGTTGTGGGATGTGCATGCGCTACCCCATGCAGCAGAAACTCCTACTCGTGCTCCTTGTCTCCTCAAGAAAGACGTGCCACTAATTCTAGGGCCACCCCATCAAGGTCGTCTCTGTGTACCTGCTGGAGAAGGTGCTACGCAACCCCAACGTTGCCGGAAGGGTTGCTGAGTGGAACATTGAGCTGCATGCCTTCGAATTGGAGTTCGGCACAACCAGAGTCATCAAGGGCGCGACCCTCGCTAACTTCGTGGCAGAATGGACGGATGCTCTCAATCGGGGGCTAGATGAGGGCTAGACCCTCACGCCCGGCGATGAGGCACCTGACAGCTGGATCATGCACTTTGACGACGCATTTGCACGACAGGGCGCGGGGGCTGGAGTCATACTCATCTCATCGACCCAGGACATCATGGTGTAGCTCTGCTTCTAGCATGACTAAAAGGTCTCCAACAACATCACGGTGTACTAGGGCTTGATCGTGGGCCTCAGGGCTGCCGCGACCCTAGGGGTCAAGCGCCTCACTATCAAGAGCGACTCCTAACTCCTCGTCAATTTCTCCAACAAAGAGTACAAGCCGAAGGATGAGCAGATGGAGGCGTACTTGGAAGAGGTACATAAGATTGAAAAGTGCTTCCAGGGCTTGGAACTGCAGCACGTCACGCGTGGCGCGAACAAGGAGGCAGGTGACATCGCCAAGAGGGTGTCATGCCACGAGCCTCAGGAGCCTGGCGTCTTTGAGGAGAGGCTCTTCAAACCATCGGCGGCGCCCCCGACCGTAGGCCCGGAGTCGCCTTGGGAGGAACTACCACTGGCCCCGCCCTTAGGAGCTCCGGCCTGTGGACCGGCCTTAGGAGCACACTTGCTCCTGGCGCTAGAACCTTAGTCCGGTGATTGGACTGAGGAGTTCAAGGCGTACCTGCTCAGCGGCGCCTTACTAGAGAAGGAGGACGCAGAACACGTGGTCTGCTAGGCCACTGCCTACTGCCCAAAGGACGACGAGCTGTATCGCAGGTGCCCAAACAATGTCTCACTACGGTGCATATCTGAGGAGCAGGGGTGCGAGCTGCTGGTAGATATTCACGGAGGTGACTCCGGACACCATTCCTCGTCTCGCACCCTCATGGGAAAGGCATTCCGTAGTGGTTTCTACTGGCCCATGGCACTCAATGACGCTGCTGAGCTGGTCCGATCCTGCGAGGCCTGTCAGTTCCACGCCAAGAAGATTCATCAACCTGCGCAAGCCCTCCAGACCATCCCGCTCTCCTGGCCCTTCATGGTTTGGGGGCTGGACATACTGGGCCCTTTTCCCCGGGCAGCCGGAGGCTACTGCTACCTCTATGTCGCCATCGACAAGTTCACCAAGTGGGCAAAGGTTGTGCCCATACGCACCATCCCCACTGGCTAAGCAGTCAAGTTCATCCGGGGCCTCATGAGCCGCTTCGGGGTTCCCAACCGTATAATTATTGAACATGGCTCACAGTTCATGAGCAACCTCTTTAGAGAATATTGTGCTAACCTCAGGACATAGATATGTTACCCTTCGGTGGCGCACTCGCAGAGCAACGGCCAGGCCAGGCGTGCCAACGCAGAGGTCCTAAGGGGCCTCAAGGAGAGGAGCTTCCAAAAGAAACTTGAAGCCTGCAGCAAGGGTTGGCTCAGTGAGCTTCAGTCCGTGCTGTGGTCCATCCGCACCACTCCAACTAAGCCCACCGGCGAGACCCCATTCTTTCTCGTCTACGGAGCTAAGGCGATCCTCCTGCACAAGGTAAAGCATCGCTCCCCATGAGTCTTGGCACTCGACGAGGAGCGTCAGGATGCCGCGCGGGGGACATATCTTGTGATCGGGGAGGAGGCATGTCGCCAGGCCTCACTCCGTGCTGCAAGGTACCAACAGGCGTTGCGGCGATACCATTGCCACAACGTCTTCTCCACGACCCATGAAGTCAGAGACCTCGTCCTGAGGCGGGTCCTCTCTAGGGAAGGCTTGCACAAGCTCTCGCCCATGTGGGAGGGCCCGTTCAGGGTCTCTCGCGTCTCCAGGCCTGGTGCCGTGCGCCTGGAGACTTAGGGTGGGGTCCCATTCAGAATGCCTAGATGTTGGAAATATGCCCTAGAGGCAATAATAAATTGGTTCTTATCATATTTCCTTGTTCATGATAATCGTTTATTACCATGGTATAATTATATTGATTGGAAACTCAGATACATGTGTGGATACATAGACAACACCATGTCCCTAGTATGCCTCTAATAGACTAGCTCATTGATCAAAGACGGTCAAGGTTTCCTAGCCATGGACATGAGATGTCATTTGATAACGGGATCATATCATTAGGAGAATGATGTGATGGACAAGACCCAAACTATAAACGTAGCATATAATCGTGTCAGTTTATTGCTAGAGTTTTCTGCATGTCAAGTATCTGTTCCTATGACCATGAGATCAGGCGACTCACTGACACCGGAGGAGTACCTTGTGTGTATCAAATGTCGCAACGTAACTAGGTGACTATAAAGGTGCTCTACAGGTATCTCTGAGGGTGTCTGTTGGGTTGGCATGGATCAAGACTGGGATTTGTTATTCCGTGTGACGGAGAGGTATCTCAAGGCCCACTCGGTAATACAACATCACAATAAGCCTTGCAAGAAATGTGACTAAGTGTTATCCGTGGGATCTTATATTATGGAACGAGTAAACAGACTTTTCAATAACGAGATTTAACTAGGTATGGAGATGCCGACGATCGAATCTCGGGTAAGTAACATACCGAAGAACAAAGGGAACTACATATGGGATTAAGTGAATCCTTGACATGGAGGTTCAACCGATAATGATCTTCGTAGAATATTTAGGAACCAATATGGGCATCTAGGCCCCGCTGTTAGTTATTGACCGTAGAGGTGTCTCGTTCATGTCTACATAGTTCTCGAACCCACAGGGTCTGCACACTTAAGGTTCGGTGACGTTTCTGTAGTATAGAGTTATGTATGGTGGTGATCGAAGGTTGTTAGGAGTGCCGGATGAGATCCTGGATGTCACAAGGTTCTCCGGAATTGTCTGGAGGTAAAGATTGATATATAGGAAGTCCTGTTTTGGTCACCGGAAAAGTTTCGGGCTCATCGGTAGTGTACCGAGAGTGTCGGGAGGGTACCGGGGGACTCTCACGCCCCAAGGGGCCTCATGGGGCTGTGGGAGGAGACAAACCAGCCCCTAGTGGGCTGGCCTAAGCCTCCACTAAAACCCATAAGGTTTGAGAAGGAAAAAATCCAAAGGTGGAGAGGTGGAAAGAGTTTCCAAGTGGAAAGGAGGAATCCTACTCCTAATATGATTGGAGTAGGACTCCTCCACCTCCATTTTCGGCCAACTCTTGAGGGTTTGAGGCTGCTTCCTCCCCTCCCTTGCTCCTATATATACTAGAGGATTTAAAGGGGAAATCTAACCCTAATTGCCATGTGCTGCCCTCTTCTTCTCCTCTAGATCTGTTTCTCCTCTAGATTGATTTTGTAGTGCTTGGCGAAGCCCTGCCGGATCAGCTCCACCAGCACCGCCGCCGCGACATCGCGATGCCGGAGAACTCATCTACCTCTTCGCCCCCTCTTGCCGGATCAAGAAGGCGGAGATCTTCACCGAGATGTACGTGTGCTGAACACAGAGGTGTCATCCGTTCGACGCTAGATCGGAAAGACTGTGATCAAGATCGCGAGAAGATTCGTGATTGGATCGCGGGACGGATAGTGATAGAATCGCGGGACGGATCGTGATTGGATCATGAGATGGATCGTGATGGGATCGCGGGACGCTCGGCAATTTGGGTCGTGAAGATGTTCTACTGCATCAACCGCGTTTCTTAACGCTTCCCGCTTAGCGATCTACAAGAGTATGTAGATTCACTCTCCCTCTCATAGATGCTCATCACCATGGATAGATCTTGCGTGTGCGTAGGAAATTTTTTGTTTCCCATGCAACGTTCCCCAACACTAGAACATACAGCATCCTCGCAAGTTCTACCCGTGACACTCTCATGTAATAATGAGTGGGATGTATATGCCCGGAGCCCCCCGAGGATGTGGAAGGGTTCCCACACACGCCCAAGTGGAAGCTCCATGCTCCGCTCTAGGGGACGACACTGTCACTCAACGACTATGCCCATGCCCAGTGGATCCCCATGCTCCGTGCTGGGGAGGACTAGTCTAGGCGCCGGATGCGGCTGTTATTTGCTCTCTTTTGTAACCAAATTCGCCACCTTTTTGAATGAAGCTTGAAGTTTTCGCATCTTATTCGAAAATGGGGTGGTGATCTTCTCCTTGCAGCGTTTTCTCGTTTTGATTTCCTTCTAAGGGGTTTGGCACCTGCCAGCTCTCTCTCTCGCAAGCGGGGGCTGGTCACGGTACGTTATGCAGGCTCCAGGCCGCGTAGATACCTCGCCAAAACTTTGGTGTCCTAATCCTCATGTGACGCTCTCGAGGCGAGCTAGCGCACAATATCACCCCGGCCTCAGGAGCGCCCATCTCATGGCCTCGTCGGGCATCATGACCCATCACACCGGTGGCGATCGACCCTCTCTAGGGGGATCGGGGCCTCTACGACTAAGGAAAGAAGTTTCTTAGGGACGCGCCCCCACGATGTAGGAGCCTACCATAGGCGCGCCACGCTAAGTTATCCTGGTCACAAGTTACCCTAACCGCGACGAGTAGGAACATTTCAATTTGCAGTAACATAAAAATTGGGAGGTGAAAAGAAAAATGCTAACATAAAAGGCGCGAGCGCCGCAGTTCATTAGACGCCCCCACAGGGCCCTCCATGGTTTTTGGTGCAGGAAACAAAAGCAAAAGGCAGCCGCCCGAGGACTGTCATGCCCGAGGTCTGGCTTCGGCGCCACCTGCGCTCAGTCGGAGTCCTCCTCCTCCTTGACGAAGGCACGACGACGGGGCGGCTCGATGTCCTTCTGGGCAGGAGCGCGGTGCCGCGGCGGATCGTCACCCTCCCTGGTCCGGGCAAGGCGATGTGGTGGCTCGTCGTAGTCGTCATCGCCGAGCTTCCCTCGAAGGAGGTGTCGTCGCTGCTGGAGGAGTTGTATCTATCGCCTAGGGCAAGTTCACTGCCCAGGGCATCGCTGGCGGGAAGGCAGTCGATGTCGCTGCCGCCGTCCTCCGGGAAGCACCCCAAACACCTACCGTCTTCCTTGAAGATCTTTATGAAGAGCGTCGCCGCTGTGTCGTGCTTAAAGTGGAGGGTGCACCTCCCCTTTGGGCCATAGGCACGGGCAAACGCCTGCCACCCGCGGCTCAGGAACACGTAGCCCGCGGGGGTAACCACGACCTCAACCCACGAAGCCATGCTACAACAACCGTCAGCCTACAACCACAGTCCAGCAGGTCCCTCGGTCGGAAGCGCCTTCGCGAGGAAGCATGGGAGTGAGAACCAGGTGGTCATCGGCCTCTCTGCCCACACCGCAAACTCATGGACTGCGTTGGCCAAATGGAATCACGGACGAGGCGGCCTGATGGCCTCAGCAAGCCTCCCCCTTGGGCATAACCACCATGACCACTACGGTTGCCTGCGTGGGAGGGAGCCTGCCCACGGCTGCCGGAGGTGGCGTTGGCCCATGCAAGGGTGTGCCCACGCCCTCGGGGGGGGGGGGCACCGCCTATGTCGCGGTGTACTTCCGGGGGCAGCTACAGCCCCTCTTGGGCGACGGCGAGCCTGGTTCCTCTAGGGGGCCCTTCCCTTTCTCGATAGTAGAGAACCTCCTCACCAATGCCATGGCTGTGGAGGTGGCGGATTGAAGGAAGGATGTGAGCAGATGAGGATGGGCTCGCCGGGCAATGATGGCCCCGCGGCGCGCGCCAGCCCGTGTCGGTCAGGGCAGTTGTCAAGGCAATATGGGGAACTCAAGGCATCCACGGCTCGTCATGCGTCACACGTCGATCCTGACCCACAGGCGGTTAGGGCCCGCAGATCCTTGGTGTCCACCCTTGGCTTCGCCTCAAAGCCAGCCTGAACACGCCTTGGGCACGAGGGATATTGTCAGCGTTCTGCGACTAGGGGTACCAAGACCTGCCTGCCTGCGTCCCAGCGCATGGCCCACCACGATGGCTCAGTACGGCACAACAACAAGCCTCCCAAGTCAAGGCCCTCACGAGAGACCCTACCTCGCGAGGAGGATAACGCCAAGACCTGCGGAGAAGTGGCATACCCCCAGGCTGCCTCCCGATGAGCGGAGATTCCTATGCACGTACCCTGCCTCCTGAGGCTGGGGTGACATGGGTTATGATAGGAAAGCCAGGCGGGCGCGAGCGGGCATAGAGGGAGGACAGTTTCCTCTTTCGTGCTAAGGAGACAAGGACAACGTGGGTTCCCGAGGAATCCCCCCCAAAGGTTTCCTTCCTAGTGCAACAGGACCAAGACCACGAGCTCGGCAGGACGGATGTCATCGTCGAGCCCACCATCGCGTCACACCCCGAAGCTTTGCAATAGAAGACCACCTTTAGTCAGGATAGGATGTACCTCTTGCCCCCTTTCAAATTTGGCCGTTGTGGATCCCTTCCTGCCTGTGCGATGAGGGAAGAGGACCGTGTCCCCTATAAATAGCGACCAACTCCCATCGTAGAGGGCAGATTGGGTAGGGCTAGTTCATCACTACCAAGGGCCCTCATGAAGCCACCCCACCATTGTACTAGTTCATCCTTAGCCTCCTCGTGAGGCCAATCCACCACAAAGCAGGAGTAGGGTTTTACACCGCAAGGTGGCCTGAACCTGGGTAAATCTCTGAGTCCACCTTGTTCCCCACTCGTACTTACTCGACGCAGTTAGGCCATAGGGCAACAAAGCTTGAGACCCTGAGCCGGTTAAGATCCTCGCACACACACCAATGTTCGAACCTTGTTGGGTTTTGCGGAGCCCCGATTCCGACATTTTACTTCAAGAATTTGACTTGCATATCATCGATAGAAAGGGAGCTGAAAACCCTATAGCAGATAAATTGTCTAGAACGGAAGATGTCCTTGATGACCCACTCCCTAGTCATGATAATTTTCTCTATAAACAACTTGTTGTTATAAATGATTCTCATCAGACTCCTTGGTATGTTGATTATGCTAATTACATTATTGCTAAATACCTACCACCTAGATTCACCTATCAACAAAATAAAGGTTCTTCTATGATTTGAGACATTACTTTTTGGATGACCCGCATCTTTATAAAGAAGGAGTAGCTAGTATTATTAGACATTGTGTACCTGATCATGAACAGGGCAAATCCTTCGGAAGTGTCACTCCGAGGCTTATGGATGACACCATGCTGGTTATAGAACTACACACAAGGTATTACAATCTAGTTTGTATTGGCCTACACTTTTCAAAGAAGTTATACGTATGATCTTTCTTGTGATGAATGCCAAAGAATTGGTAATATTGGTAGACGTCAAGAAATGCCTATGAATTATTCACTTGCTATTGAACCATTTGATGTCTAGGGTTTTGATTATATGGGACCTTTTCCTTCCTCTAATGGATATACTCATATTTTAGTTCATGTTTATTACGTTACTAACTGGGTAGAAGCTATTCCAACTAGTAGTGCTGATCATAACACTTCTATTAAAATGATTAAAGATATTATATTCCCGAGGTTTGGAGTACCCATGTACTTAATGACTAATGGCGGTTCACATTTTCTTCATGGTGCTTTCCGTAAACTCCTAACTAAATAAAATGTTAACCATAGAATTGTGTCGAATTACCATCCTTAGTCTAGTGGTCAAGTTGAATTGAGCAATCGAGAAACAAAATTGATCTTCTAAAAGAATATTAATAGATCTAGAAAGAATTGGTCTAAGAAACTTGATGATGCTCTATGGGCTTATAGAACTGCTTATAAAAAACCTATGCGAATGTCCCTTTATAAAATGGTCTATGGAAAAGCATGTCAGTTACCTCTTGAGTTAGAACACAAAGCTTATTGGGTAATTAAAGAAATTAATTAAGACTTTAAACTTGTTGGTGAAAAGAGTCTATTTGATATTAGCTCCTTAGATGAATGGATGACACAAGTTTATGAAAATGCTAAGTTGTTCAAAGAAAAAGTTATAAGACGACATGTGAGGAGAATCCAAAAACGGGAATTTAATGTAGTAGACCTAGTTATTTTGTACAATTCTTGTTTCAGATTTTTTTGCAGACAAGTCCTCTCAAAATGGGCAGGCCCTTATGTCATCGAGGAGGTCTATCACTCCGGTGCTATCAAGATCAACAACTTCGAAGGCAAAAATCCGAGAATGGTAAATGGGCAAAGAATTAAACACTACATTTCAGGTATGCCCCTTAGTGTTGAAACTAATATTATTCAAGTAATGAAACTATAAGAACACATAAGAGAGACCCTCCGGAACACTCCAGAAAGCTGAAAAGGGACAGGTATGTGATACAGTAAGTAAACCGACTTCAAAAATTCCAAAAAAATAAGTTCTGTTGGTTTTGGTATTTTATAAAAATTCCAAAAATAAAAACGAGTCAAGGGACGCACGAGAGAGCCACAAGCCAACAGGGTGCGCCCACCCCCTAGGTGCACCCTGGTAGCTTGTGGGCCCCTCATGTGCCTCTCGGACTCCATTTTCTTCCTTGACATGTATACTGACCTAGAAAAATTCATTATATATACTCTCATCTATTTTGACCACTTCATCGCAAGTTTATCCCTTGTTCTTGCTTCGGGCTATTTTCTAACAGATCTAGATCGCCATGATGTCGTGAAGCTCCTCCCAGGACAGGTTCTATGAGAAGGCCATCAACCCCTACCTTTCGAAGGTGATGAAAGACCCCCAGACCATTGAGACGCGTGAGGGGGTGCTCACGTCCGGGATGTTGGGACAAAGAAGGAGGGATGCGAGAAGGCCAGGCTTGCAGCGGTGGAGCAGGAGATCTTCAAGTGACAAGGGATGGTTGAACGTGGTTTGAGTGCTAATCACTCTATGATCATGGGATTCATCCAGGAGAACAATATGGACACTAGGAACGTGGGGGATGCTCTCGTCAAGCTTCAAGAGAATATCGAGCATCTCCAAGCCCATATCTATGACCTTCAGAATCAAAACCGTGAGTATGAATCCAGGTTTAGGAGGATGAGCATCAATGCTAATTTAAGGATTTTGGAAATAGATCTTATTTTTATGACGGGGAGCCTATGCCATGGAAGTGGAGGACAAGCCTACTATATCATCGCCGCCATCACCCAAGAGGGACACCTGAGTACATGGGTATGGGCACCACCCTTAGCTTGTTCCAAGCTTGGGGGAGGTGCCCCAGTATCGTATCACCACCACCTTTAACATTATCATCTATCTTAGTTTGATCCTTAGTTATGTCGTGATTTAGAGAAATAAAATTTCAGTATCGTTTTGCTTAGTGTGTTTGCTTTGTGATCTACTATGGGGACCCCGACTCATAAGTCGTGATCACCGAATTGCACGTGTATAGTGATCCTAGAGATCAATGCTCACTGAACACACAGAAGCCGAATAACAAGAGTCTTACATCCACACTTAACGTCTTACACAAATAATGACCACGAAGGTCTTAGTATTACATAGATAGGGCCACGAGGGCCAAACACTTAAACTAGAACAAGCAGCGGAAATCTTGGTTGAAAGCATGAACCCATGCCATCTGCCTTAACCTACAGGCATTCTGACTGGGAAGCGTCCTAGTTCGCATGTTCGTCTCCAACAAACTCTTCAACATACTCATGTTCTTCCATGCCCGGCCAATTAAATAACCACTGGCAAGCCAATGAGTACTTTGAATGTACTCGCAAGCAACCCAAGTTGTGGAACAAAGTAAAAATGATGCATGGTATAGCACTTAATAGGTAAATTTGCGGAAAGCTAATTTTGAATGCAAATGTCATGATCAAGTAACTCGTAGCATGCATCAACAATAAGCAAGTATCCATATGATCATGATACCGATATCATCATAAGAATTGGTTGAACATCTCATGTCCATTCATCATGCTAAGTCATCGGACTTAGTCCAATCCTCACACTAAGTCATCAGACTTACCTCATGTGACCTCTTGTCACCATCGCATCCATACTCACACCAAATTTCACGAAAACATCCAGACGTAGTTTAAGCAGCACCACCCAACTGTCCTTGATCGTGGACACGGCTATTCGAATAGTTTTACACTCTATAGAGGTTGCACACTTTACCCACAAGACTTGGGGAACTTTCGTGTCATCCACGACTCGAGGTATGTAACATACTCGAGGTAAGCACCCGAACAATGCCTTTCCCTTAGCGATACTAAACAAAGAGTCCACTCGATTCGTACCCAGCCCTCACGATGTACATCACACGAGCCTCGCTCTAATCGTACCATCCATGAGGGGACTAACGGTGTGCCCGGTGCCTATAAAGATAGCGCATGATCGTACATACCGGTACGACCCCATATCAAGAGTGACCATGCCACTCCCACCACTAGTAATGCGGGCTCCTTGCAAGTACCCACCAAGGTAATCAACAAAGCCCCGTCCCATAAGGGGTATCGTGGTTGCACATGTAAGGTTGGGACGGTCAACAAATCTTAAATCTAATCCGTTTTCGAAAACACAATCTCAACTTGCTCCAGCACACCACTTCTTTCTCAAGTAGTCACCCAGCTTCTCATCATCTCCCTCGGGCATTAGCGGCACTCGATGGGGTTTTCGAAAAGTCTTTGAAATCATATCCTTTCTTCCCAAAACTATGCATAGATCCCGATCCCACTTGCATAGCATCTACTAGCATCCTAACCACACCCACCCGCACAACCCTCAAAAGGTGGTACGGTCATGCACGATGCAAGTGTCAATGGAAAGGTACGGAGGCATCCCACCGAAAGGGGAACACCACATCACATGATCAATTATTATGAAATTAAAGTGCTATATGACATGCAATAAAATGGTTTCTTATCATGGTCAAAGGGCTGCTTTCCTGGCTCAACAAAGTCTTTGCGGTCTTCGAAGTCTTCGGGTCCAAATTCTCCGTGAACAGCGCAATCTATCGTCGCGATAAAATAACGATAAAAATAAGCAACACACAAAATAAAGCACTCAAACTACTACAAAAAATGTTAGCCTACCTTGATAAATACTAACTATCATACTAAAAATACTCTCCTAGATTTTTGTTGTGAAAAACATTTTAGAAATAAAATAACAGAGGCAAAAAGGTGCCTAAATATAGGTTTTAAAATAAAACAATACTAAAAATAGTTTGAAACATTTTTACAAATGGCACTATTAAATTGTAGGGATTATTTTATGAATTTAGGTGAAGGAATTATTGGATTTGGAATAACATTCTACACTCTGGGAATTTTGGAAATTGTGGGAAAAATGAAAAAGGAAAAAGAAACAGGCATAGTGCCTGGCCGGAGGAGGCCAGCAATTGGGCCGGCCCAGAGGCCAACCAGCCCAGGTGAACCGGTGCACACGTTCGATCCTGACGGCTAGACCCCGAAGCCAACGACAGAGAGAGGAGGGGGAGGGAGGTGAGGATGACAGGCGGGCCCCACCTGTCATCTCCAGCCTCACGACAGGGAGGCTGGCATGCTCACCGGTGATGATGCAGGGCACGACGATGGCAGGCGAAGGCGGGGATGAGCTCAGCGTCGTCCCGCCGTTCCTCTAGAGGTCGAAGGAGCACTTGGGGCAGATGGAGTCGCCGGCGACGAGCTCCTGCGGCGGAGGGCGCTTCGGGAAGGGGTCACCGGGGCCGTCCCGTGCTGGAAAAAGG